>JAZGLO010005433.1:205000-805000 GCA_036873155.1 Biomphalaria sudanica | reverse complement strand
GGATGTGGTCAAACAGTGGACATCAATGCTGAATACTGGGAAGACATAGCCTTAGACCGCACACTGAGGAGAGCAATGGTGACCAAGAAATGCCAAGACTGCTTTTACTTTTACTTTTACCTATCATTTAGTCTGTTGGACCGTTGGGGCACCATGCAAGATTCGTCAACCGCATTTCTCCATTCCTCTCTTTATTTGGTTTGAGATAGAGAACCTCTTCCAATGTCATGCCATTCAGTTCTTTTATCTTGTCTTCCAATCACTTTCTCTCTTTGCCTCTTCTTCTTTTTACTGGTTTGCAAGAATGCAATGGACAGCTACAAAGAACTGTCGGCTCTGGAAGAAAAGTGTAAAACAAAAATAGTTATTCCCTCTACCACCAAAGCGAAGGCCCACCCTAATCAGCGTTACATGTCAACCGGAATGTCTCTCTAGAAGAAGGCTCCACAGTCACATGCAAACGTGTTCTACAAGATGAACCGTAGTCATTCTAGGACTAAAGGGGCTTAGAACAATTCGTTTGGGCTTCAATGCCGTCATACCAAATTATTTAAGATTAGTCGTATCTGAAATGTGAGTCTTTTAGAATATCGTTATAGAAAAATTGTAGTTTGGATTCTTATTCTAAGTTGTTGTTTTTTTTTTTCGAATTTTTCATTTCGGTTTAACAATGCGATCCAATCTACATTAATACTTCATGTACATTTATTGACATTTTATAATTGTAGTGTGTGTGTGTTCGAGGTTGATATTTTTTCGTGAAATCTCTCATTCTCACGTTATCTCTCTCTTTTCCTCTCTAATCTCTTTTCTTTCCATCTTTGTCTCCTCTTGCTTTCCTTACATCATTACATAAATGAGTATAAAATCGCCTGCCTCTCTGTAGATGATTGTTCAGAAGGCAAATATCAACATGTTATCAGGTTCTAGATTAACACACATCTCTGAGCCTTCTATTTGTTTACCAATATTCCTGCACGCACATAAAAAAAACCCATAAATCCTTATGAATCCTTTCTGTGCAAATATTTTCCTGACTTTAACTGTACAAGAAAAAAGATATAAATTAACATTGGATTTCTATTTTTTTTTCTATAGAAAAAAACAAAACAACATCTATCGGGCTTGTCTTGGTAATCTTCTATCTCTAAGACAATTAGTCTCCACCCTTACTCACAAAAACACACACACACACACATACACGGAAATACACATCAACACACTCGGGTAATTTCTTTACCACTTTTATGATCAGAGATTGACCAATGGTATGAAGGAATGTTTGAATTGTTTCCCTTGTTTTACGTCATCACTCGCCTGGTTGCTAATGGAACAAAAAGAAAACCTATAGTCAAGACGCTGGGAGGCAGTCCGTCGTCTGGAACTGCAATTTCTGGGTAGCCTCTTGATTTGTCCAGGATGTAATTACCAATAAAGAAACTACCTGGTCCTGAAGACTCGGCCTCCTTCTTTTACCGCTTCCTCCCTCAATTCCCATCAGGCCATTGCGTCCAACTAAGAAGGTAACTTTTTTAAAGACAAATTTTTAAATTTCCAATGATGTACGCCCGCTCTGTTTTATGGGGATAGTGGAGGGAGATGCTGTCAAGACAGAGACAGAGAGAGAGAGAGAGAGAGAGAGAGAGAGAGAGAGATAGAGAGGGGAAGAGATAGAAGATTTAAGGACATCAGTCCCCAATCTTGGAAATTGTTTCTTTTAGTATTTTTTGAATTTATTTCCTCTCGGTGCCCTAATTTATAGTTACTTTATATTACAATTTAATTAAAATATTTACTCTTGTATTTATCTTTAATATTGACCAGTAGTTATGTTGTCTGCTTTTGTTTTCCCTATGTCCACTAACAATAAAATAATGTGTTTCCAGTCCACGCATTGCTTCATCAGTAAGTGACATACGAGAGATGGAACAAATTAAGTAAAGCTGAAATTCTTGAGGTGGCTTCGCAGGCCCTTTAGTGACCTATATACTTTGCTATTTCTTACGTAGAGCAGGAAGCTGTCTGTCGGGTCTTTAATTTCTGTTCACACCGACTGCACATGCCTTCGATAGCAAGTTTACCAATAAAAGCAATCAAACATACTTTTTTCTTATTTCATGTTCCGGTGCGCAATTTAAGTCATATGGGTAAAGTTTGGATTCTGCCGTTCTCAAATATATACAAAATTACACAAAGTGGAGGCGCAGTGGCTGAGTGGTAAAGCGCTTGGCTTGCGAAATAGGGACCTGGGCTCAAATGCTGGTGGAGATTGGGATTTTTAAATTTCGGGATCTTTTTAGAACACATCTGAGACACCCACCTATTTGGAAAGATGTACAGACAGTTCATCGTTGTGCTGGCCAAATGGCATCCTCGTTACCTGTGGGTCTAAGAAATATATGACTTTGACACCATCAGCCTCCATTGATCGCATGTATAACAAAGTGTTTTATTAAAACAATTTCTAGTAAAAGAAAAGAAAAAGCGACTGAGTAATTCTAGATTTCATCATCGAGGTCCAAGTTTATGTTAATGCAGAACTTAAAGTGCCGTCTTTAGGTCATTTACGATGTCCTTGTGGGCTTCTGTCTTTTGCTTTAGGGCGTGAATCTCTTGCCGCAGTTTATTTCGGCCTTTTCCAGGGCGGCCTGAGCTTTCTCCAGGGTCATTTCAGCAAGTACTTCTCCAATTTGATATGGAACAACATCTAAATCTCATTCTGCCGTCAACAGCTCATCTTCTGCATCTTTGAGATTTTCAAATTATTTTTTGTTAGCCATGAACTCCTTTTTAAAGTCTATGAAACTGGAATAGGTTCTAGCAAATCTGTTAATTTTCTGTTGGTCTTCATATGTAACCTCAGCATCACTGTCTTTCATGGAGGCTGCCATTTTTGATCAGTCATGTACTTTTCATGTGCGACCTACCCCTAGACGTAGAAATTTGTGCGATTTAAATATTCTTAGCAATTGTTTTTCTCAACCTTTTATTTCTCAATGTGCTATGCACTTATCACATGTCTGGACCTGTTGGGAAAGGGGGAGGGAACTTCTTTGCATCAAAGACATTTTAAACAATACTTAGGTTTAATTTAACGAGTCAATTGATTACATGCCACTTTTATTTTTACTTATTAAATAACGCATTTATATTTTCAATTCTTTTTTTTTTTTAAAGCCAACTCACATACGTAAATGAAGCTTACGCATACAAAAAAAATGTGCAGGGGTGAAGAATGGGGCAGGCGGATTAATTTCAATAGGGAACACAAAAAAACTTTGATAGTTGGGCCAAAAAATGAAAATGGTTTTTTATCTTCACTTGATGCCTGACAGAATACAAGGCAGAGAACGCATCAATATCCATCAGAGGAAAAAAATGTCATTACAATTTCAGTAAAGTATATATGGCATTCTTTTTGTTTTTACAATGCTTATATTAACTCACTCTGTCTGTCTGTCATTCCGTCTGTCTTGGTGAATTCTTATACATGTCTTTTCTCCAATTTCACATCTCAGATCAATCTGAAATTATTTAACGATTATTCATAGTCGAAGGCGACATATGAACCAAAAAACAAAAAAAATATCTACTGGGTTAATCAATTAGCGCTAATAAATAAATTTGTAATTTAAAGGGGGGGGGGGGGGATAAACTTTGCAGCATTGAGAAATATGGCAGTGTTTGTGCGAAACGTTTCTAAGTTTTCATAAAATATTTTTTTTTTGTAGACATTTGTATGAGAGTTTACTTTTACTATTATTTACTGCTCCAGTTCTAAGATTCAATGTTTCCCCAATGCACTCTCGATGTGCTCCTAGTTCCAATGTTAAGAATTGCCTTGTGTGCTAACAATTTTTCTTCAATAATATTGTCCTACCCTTCCTGTACTATTATTCACCCACCCCATTGATTATCACCATAAATAAATAATATATAAAGAATTAAAGTTATCTCATGATGTTCTATTTATCACTACGTTAAAGACATTATCATACGAGTAAATTGTTCTGATTCTAAATATATTTTCTATTGGATTAAAAAAAAATTATAAAATAAAGGCGAATCCATTAAAAGGAAACATTTTGGTGTATCCGGTGTACATAATGGATCTGTATTTATAAGCTCTACATTATTAAAATAAAGTCCGTGCACATTTTTTTAGCTTTGAACTTCTGAAGAGTTACATTTATAATCGGAATGGAAACAAAGAGTAGAGTACTGTGTATAACATCAACACATAATATCTCCAAATAGGGACATAAAGTATCTAACGGACGTATCTTTCTGTAGATTTTGGATCATTTTGGTTTTATGCAGTCAGAGCCACGTTTATAAATAGAAATAATATCCCCCATTTATAATAAGCCTCTTGAGAGACTACAGCATAGGACAGAACAAGGCGCGAGCCTTAAACAAAGCCCCGAGAACCTCTGGATGACAGATATGGTCGGTCGCCAACGACTACTACAGACGAAAAAACCTATATATAGTCCTGTTATCAGCAGAGTTGAGGTGCCCATGAAAGCAGGAGATTTGATTTTGGAATATTCTAAAACATGAAAATAAAAAACGAAAATGAAAAAACGTCATTATATTCAGGCTCGAACTTTCAGCCTTGAGAAACAAGTCCTCTCTCAACTCTAGTGACTTTATAAAGAGATAAATCTTAACATTTTAAACTTACTTCAACCCGGGCATGCTACCCTGCCTCATAGTGGCGCCCGGGTGGAAACGATCGTAAAAGGAAACGATTAGGCTAAAGGGCAGCAACACAAGACTCCCCTGGGGGTGCCTAAGGGGGTGCGAGAGCATCCTCATTGCACTGTGCGGAGTTGTAAAAAAGCTCCCACAACCTTGTCACAATCCAGGCGCTGTTCCTCAAGGGGCCGTTACATAAATGGCGTGTCCCGCACAGTTTAGCCTGGTATAGAAAAAGAAAATGGCGGGGGTCTTAGTGTACGCGGCCTCTTGCCGTGAGTCTGACCCACCCGTCAGACAGAACGGTGTACACTGTTCTCATTCAGGCCGGTGAGAGGGAGCTCTTGTTCACTTTTGCTGGCCTAGAGTTCCAAGAGCCGAAGGCTCAACTCTACCTGACAGTTTAAGAAGAAGAAGAAGAAACTTACTTCAGCAAGAAACAAAATGATGACAATGCATTTCTTTTTATAAAATATAACATTAAATCAAGCAGAAAATTCATTTTCTATTCTATCGAGTCAGAGATAATCGACAATATGAAAATGCACTCAGACAGTCTGGTACGTTGGCAGTCAAGAGGCTGATTCAATTCAAGGCAAGGGAATTGCTTCGACAGAGATGGGAGATGGTCAACAACTAGGCAGCCAACTGTGGCGTTCTCAACTAACTGCTTGGTCTTCCAAGAGTTATGTGAGGTAGAAGCGTGGCGTTCAGCTCTATGTAGCATGCCGAGTCAAACAGCCTATACATAGAACTGATATCGAGGTGATTGTACGTTGGTACCAGGGCCGGTTTTAAGAATGTGGAGGCTCCGGGACAGGATTTTTGTGGAGGTCCTACACTTTTTCGAAGAATTACTAAGGATCCACTTATAAATACTACTACTATCTAAAAGCACGAAACGTTTTAGTGGATAGAAATAGAGTGCTTTTATATTTAATCTCATTTTATTTTATTTTTTAAATGTGTTATGCATATGTTAGTTTTGAAAAACATTTTTTTTTTAGTTTGAGGCTTTGAGTTTGAAATATTTTGCCAAATTGTGCCATATACATATCTATCTCTCACTATATATATATATATATATATATGTCTAGTCGCTGCTTTGGTACACAAATGTCACACGACATGAAAGCCGTTTGTCACGTGACAGATGGAGAGTGTTCTCAAAAGATTCTTTCATGACGTCAATCAAATCTGAAATATACAGTTAGAAAAATTGTAGCCTTGGCTAGACGTCCACACACACCAGTTGCTTTTAAAGCATTGCTGGGGCAAAGATGAAAGAAACGAGACGGAACGGAAGTAGAGAAATGAAATTCACAGTTTCGTTTCTTTTTAATGCCTGAATTCGCCTTTTTAGTGTTTTTTTTTCTAATTTAAGTAAAATTAAAGTTCGAATGATTGTAGTGCATCTCTTTGCTAAAAAGAGAAAGTTATATTAAAGCCGGAGCTGCACTACAATTTGTGTTAGCCCTTATTGACTGATCACCTTATATTACTTGACAGTATTAGGAATGTGCAAAGAACTTTGATATTTTGCTTTTGATGTCACGTCAGATTTATCAAAACAAATATTCAAATTTGATTAGAGTAACACCATTAGTAAAATCGCTAAACTTAAGGACAGAAGAATAAAAAGTAGTATAAATTACTAAGAAAGACACAAAGAAAGAGGCACATTTCCATTTAAAACAAACGAATATTTCAATTTGATTAGAGTAACATCTTTAGTAAAATCACTAAACTAAGAGACACTTCATGATAGAAGAATAAAAAGTAGAGTGGCTATAATACATAAAACACTGAACCATAACCTACAAATCGAAAATCAAAACGTAATAAAATACTCAGAAAGACACAAAGATAAAGGCATATTTCTTATTCTATACGATAGAACAAATTCGTACCAGTGCTCCTTCTTCCCTAGTGCTATTAGAGAATGGAATGAGCTGCCTGAATTAGCCAGGAAAACCAACGACTTAGCAGAGTTTAAGTTATTGATTAACAAGAAATGTGTAAGACGTAATTATCTTCTTATTTTAATTAACGTCTGTAATAGCTAAGATAAGATGAGATAAGGCCATGAATATTTCAATTATATACAATCAATTTATATACAAATACTTAAACAGATTTATATGATTTTATAAATAGCTAGACAGTACTAAAGTCCAAACTGTACATTATTCAGTATATTCAAATAAATAAATAAAAGGGGCCTAGACTCTTTATTTCTAACAATACTTTCTAATGGTTTGCATACATCTTTTTTTGATGGATGGAAAATATTGATAGGTACAAGGGAGAAGGGGACGAATTGGTCATTTTTTGAAACCTGACCAAAAGTTGTGAACCTAAGGGAAGAAACTCAAAGAAATCAAAAGATATTAGCACGCTTATTTATAGCAACAAAAACTCCATTTGCGTCAATTTAAAAATAGTAAGACGAAAAGTTAATTGGAGAACATGATTTGGTGAAAGAGCATGCCAGTTATGAATCATAGCAAGAGACAATTAAAATGGGAAAGGATAGAACACTATAAGACTTTGTCCATGAAAGATGCTTGTCCATGAAAGATGCTTGTCCATGAAAGATGCTTTTCCATGAAAGATGCTTGTCTATGAAAGATGCTTGTCCATGAAAGATGCTTGTCCATGAAAGATGCTTGTCCATGAAAGATGCTTGTCCATGAAAGATGCTTTTCCATGAAAGATGCTTGTCCATGAAAGATGCTTGTCCATGAAAGATGCTTGTCCATGAAAGATGCTTTTCCATGAAAGATGCTTGTCCATGAAAGATGCTTGTCCATGAAAGATGCTTTTCCATGAAAGATGCTTGTCCATGAAAGATGCTTGTCCATGAAAGATGCTTGTCCATGAAAGATGCTTGTCCATGAAAGATGCTTGTCCATGAAAGATGCTTGTCCATGAAAGATGCTTTTCCATGAAAGATGCTTGTCCATGAAAGATGCTTGTCCATGAAAGATGCTTGTCCATGAAAGATGCTTGTCCATGAAAGATGCTTTTCCATGAAAGATGCTTGTCCATGAAAGATGCTTGTCCATGAAAGATGCTTTTCCATGAAAGATGCTTGTCCATGAAAGATGCTTGTCCATGAAAGATGCTTTTCCATGAAAGATGCTTGTCCATGAAAGATGCTTGTCCATGAAAGATGCTTGTCCATGAAAGATGCTTTTCCATGAAAGATGCTTTTCCATGAAAGATGCTTGTCCATGAAAGATGCTTGTCCATGAAAGATGCTTGTCCATGAAAGATGCTTGTCCATGAAAGATGCTTGTCCAAAACATTCACGATTCGTAAAGACAACCTGCACCCATTAAACCACTGTTACATAAGATCTGAACGAAGTGGTCGTCTCCTTTCCATTAGGACTAGAACAGAAAGATGTAAAAACTCCTTTATCCCACTTTCGGTCAGAGTGTTACAAGATCAGATGTCGTCATCGAGAAGTTCAGAGAAGTCTAATTTATAAGGCGCTGGTTGTGAGTGTGTATGTCTTTCATGTGCGAATGTTGTTCGTATCTGCATCTATAATGTTATTGTTACAGTAGTTACGCTGAGGTTGTCAGTTGTAGTCAAAACTGAATTTCCATTTGATTGGATCAATAAAAATTATCTTATATTATCTTATCTGTTACTGTTATATAAATTAAGAATTTATCTTTTTTAAACTTTTTCCATCTCATTAATGGTTCCACAGTGGCAGCTACACTAAGCCATTTCGTTTCTTCTCTTATCACCTGACCATTTCTTTCAAAGCGGAACCTTTAATTAAAACGTTTGCCATATTGATAATTAAAGTTTACACCAATATACTTATAATATGTTATGAATACTTGCTATATTTGTATACTAAAAGATTGAATTGTTTGTTATAGCAAAGTAATAGAACTATTGGTATTAAAACCAGGTTGATTGTACAATAATATCACTATTAGTAAATGCAATACATAATTAAAAATGACAGTATTTATATAAACATATAAATATATATTATATATATACAGAGAAATAGATACATATCTAGATATAAAGATAACATATATATATATATATAATCTGTTTTATAACCTTGTTAGATACTACACACGACCAGCATAACTTTCTTTCCTGAAAATGAACAACCAGAGGAATTGAACTAAGATGTGCATGACTGACTGAAGAAAATAGCTAGATATCTTGTCCGATTGGATTGATTGGGATGGGTCAGTCGGGTCAAACTGATATAAGGTCGGCTAGACATTGCTGAAAAGCAAAATCTTTTGATTCAATGTTCTGGGTTTTCCTTGTTTTTTTCACTGCGCCATTTTTTTTATTTCTGTAATCAATTACCTTACATTTGACTGCCTATTTATAGGCCAAATCTGTATCAAAGAAATATACACTGACCGCTCATTATTTGGTGTGGGGGGAGGGGGGTCGCGGTGACGGAGTGGTTACGCACTTGGCTTCCGAAACTGGGGTATTGAGCTTGAGTCTCGTTTACGACTGGGATTTGGAATTTCAGGATTCCTAAGGCGCCATCAAACTCTAATGTAAGTTGGTAGGTCGTTGTAATGGCCACATAACACCCTCGTTAACCGTGGGCCACAGAAACAGATGACCTTTAGATGGCAATGTTTGTAAGGGAAAAGTCGTGCTATTGTTAGGGGAATTAGAGTTAGAGGACTCATCAAACAGGTATATCTAGTAAGGCCCTAAACATCTAGTGAGGCTGTAAACATCTAGTGAGGCTGGAAACATCTAGTGAGGCTGGAAACATCTAGTTAGGCCGTAAACATCTAGTTAGGCCGTAAACATCTAGTGAGGCTGGAAACATCTAGTGAGGCTGGAAACATCTAGTTAGGCCTTAAACATCTAGTAAGGCCGTAAACATCTAGTAAGGCAGTAAACATCTTGTGAGGCTGGAAACATCAAGTGAGGCTGGAAACATCTACTTACGAACAAAAGCACTTTGACTTCTTCCTGCTCATTGAAATGGTTGAGTGTTCCGATGACTCGATGAGATGAACTGCGTAGTTGTTGACAAATCAGGCAGCTTTTTTTTTCCGTTGGTGTGTTTTGGGGTATTGTTCCGGCCTGTTGATAAGGAATCCAGTTTTGAAGGACATGGTCAGCATTCTCTGGTGACACTCTACATGGGCAGATGTCACTAGTTTCAATTTAGAGCTTCCGGTACATATGTTGTCTCATTCTGTTGTGTCCCGTCCTGGGACAATAGATTAGACGTTGATCTTGTCAGGATAGCTTATAGTATGCGTCATCTTACTTTTGATTTGTATGAGAGTTGTCCATTTCTTGTTTTTTCGACTTTGACTAAATCCTACATTTCTGATCTTTAAAGTGTTCAAACGATAGCCTGCTGTTTTTACTTTGTGGAGTTCTGTCTGCAATGTTAATATAAATGGTTAACTAGAAAGTGAGTTTCTAAGAAATCTGCAATACGTTACTTAGTAATGTGTATAAGCCCTTGTACCTTAGCGAACCGATTACTCCATATGTCCCACAGAGAGCAATGCGCTCAATGGACTCACCGCTTTTAGTGGTGCCACATTTCTCCCTCAAAGTCTACGGTCTGCGGGCTTTTTCCGTGCACGGACCCAAGGTTTGGAATTAACTCCCCATTGATCTCAGACAGACAACTTGTTATACCACTTTTAAGAAGAACATTAAGACCTACTTGTTTAAAACTTTATTAGATTAGTTTTTAATCTACACCGTCATGTTTGTGTTTGTAATGCTATTACAGCGCCTTGACCCTACATTTTGTTTGTTAACAGCGCTTTATAAATAAAATTATTATTTGAGAAAAGCATCATCTAAATTTCGCTACACATTATGGTACTAATTAAGTTTTTATTCTCTATTTTTTTAAAACTCCCTTTCATTGAAAAGCGTATATGAATTCCCTCTGACGGTCTGTATGTCTGGTACAACGTTTGCATACTGTAATACTCGCACAAATAATTTCGGATCAAGATGAAAAAAAAACCCAACTATTTATTGGCAAAGACACACATGAATCAATTTTTAAAAAATTATCTATTAAGTGAAGTAAATAATTACTGGCAAATAATTATTTTGTTTAATTCCAAAAAGTGAAATTAATCCATCCGAATTCACAACAATGGCTAAATGTGTAGAGTTTTATCCCTTCAGATAATTATTAACGCTATTTCTCCCACAAGCATTATCGGATCCTGATCCTTAAAACGATTTTTGATTGTACATAACAAAACATGAGTCAACATATTAAGCAAATAGTCTATAAATAATTGGTTAGTAATAACTTTTGGCTGATATCGAATAAGGGAAAATACTTTCACATACATATAGTTGTGAGAGCGGAGTTCTTCCCCATTAAATAAATTTTGTTTTTCTTGCTGCTTACTCCTCTCTTCACTTCTTTAGCCGTCTTAGAAAGCATATATCAACGCACTCTGTCTGTCTGTCCGGTAAAAAGTTGTGTACACGATCCTTCTTCCACACCCATTCTGGGATCAAGCTGAGACCTAATACAATTCTTCATTGACTTAGACAACACATGAATCAATAAAATAAAAAAGTAACCAATTAGAAAATTAACTACTGGTAATTCATTTTTATGTTTAATAGCAACAAGGGAAACTAATACTTCACTGTTCTCAGTAATGGCTAAATTTGTTGGGTTTAGTCCCCTTAAATAATTGTTAAAGCAATTTCTCCCTCACTCAATCTCAAGTGGATACTTTAATCAATTATTTATTGTACCTAGTAGAGTACGAATCAATAAACCAAAATACTCAATTAGTTAATTAATTATTGTTGATTTATTTTTTGTTTCTTATGGAATAAGGGAAAAAACTTGTACATTATTGGTATATATATATATATATATATATATATATATATATATATATATATATATGTTTTAAAGAACGGATTTCTTCCCCTTTACATTAGCTTTTTTTAATTATAGGATTTTTTATTTTTTTGTTTAAAAGTATATTGCATTTGAGAGTTTATATAATTGCCCCAGTAAAGTTACTGGTGTAGTATTAGTAATGAATAAGCTCTATTAACTTATTATTTCGGGTGGGGTGTTTTGTGGATCTGATGGTGGGGAGGGGGGAGGGAGGGGAGATAAAAGTACACCTACACTTCAGTTAAAAGTCTCTCTTTTTGTCAGTCTCTGTTCAGGCAGAAACAGATTCTCCTGACAACCAGGCAATCTAATCTCTGACTATATTTACTACTAGAGGAGGTCTTAATGTGCAAATTACTGAGGCAAGTGTGTGTCAAAGTGGGTCGTGACAGAACGTAAGGGATTGGTGGACAAAAGAGAGAGAGAGAGTGAGAGAAAGAGAAAGAGAGAGAGAGAGTGAGAGAAAGAGAGAGAGAAAGAGAGTGAGAGAAAGAGAAAGAGAGAGAAAGTGAGAGAAAGAGAGAGAGAAAGAGAGTGAGAGAGAGAGAAAGAGAGTGAGAGAAAGAGAAAGAGAGAGAGAGTGAGAGAAAGAGAGAGAGAAAGAGAGTGATAGAAAGAGAGTGAGAGAAAGAGAAAGAGAGAGAGTGAGAGAAAGAGAGAGAGAAAGAGAGTGAGAGAAAGAGAGTGAGAGAAAGAGAGTGAGAGAAAGAGAAAGAGAGAGAGAGTGAGAGAAAGAGAGTGAGAGAAAGAGAGTGAGAGAAAGAGAGTGAGAGAAAGAGAAAGAGAGAGAGTGAGAGAAAGAGAAAGAGAAAGAGAGTGATAGAAAGATAAAGAGAGAGAGAGTGAGAGAAAGAGAGAGAGAAAGAGAGTGAGAGAAAGAGAGAGAGAAAGAGAGTGAGAGAAAGAGAAAGAGAGAGAAAGTGAGAGAAAGAGAGAGAGAGAGTGAGAGAAAGAGAAAGAGAGAGAGAGTGAGAGAAAGAGAGAGAGAAAGAGAGTGATAGAAAGAGAGTGAGAGAAAGAGAGTGAGAGAAAGAGAAAGAGAGAGAGTGAGAGAGAAAGAGAGAGAGAAAGAGAGTGAGAGAAAGAGAAAGTGAGAGAAAGAGAGAGAAAGAGAGTGAGAGAAAGAGAGTGAGAGAAAGAGAGTGAGAGAAAGAGAGTGAGAGAAAGAGAGAGAGAAAGAGAGTGAGAGAAAGAGAGTGAGAGAAAGAGAGTTAGAGAAAGAGAGAAAGAGAGAGAGAGTGAGAGAAAAAGAGAGAGAAAGAGAGTGAGAGAAAGAGAGTGAGAGAAAGAGAGTGAGAGAAAGAGAGTGAGAGAAAGAGAAAGAGAGAGAGAGTGAGAGAAAGAGAGAGAGAAAGAGAGTGAGAGAAAGAGAGTGAGAGAAAGAGAGATAGAGAGAGAGAGAGAGAGATTGCGTAAGATCACTTATGGACTGAGCTAATGTCTAAGAGAACCTTACAGTCAGTCAAAGATTGGACACTACTTTAGACATTCACTCACTATTCACTTTGATGTAATCGTAATACATCTAGTGAGTATCAAATGTATAAGGATTTTATAATGTATTGTCATATCTCAAGGAATCTTTTATCTTGCAATATTACATAAACTCAGCGGCAGCGCAACTATGTGTCCGAGAATGGGCTTGCTTGGGCATCCATTGCCAATTAGCTCTGTTCTGAAACATGCCAAAGCCCATGCCAGCAATGACTTTTTTTCAAAGCTTATATCAACTCAATATGTATGTATGTCCACCTTTCTGTAAAGCATTTCGTTCACGTTATTTTTCCCACTACCAATCTCGGATGAAGCTGAAATTTCGCTCAATTATTTCTTTTACCTGGCGACACAAGAATCAATACAAGAATATTTACTAATTAGTTAATTAAATATTCGTAATTAATTTGTTTAGTATCTAACAAGGAAAAGAAATTGTACTTGACTTAAGTAGTGGTATAAGTTGAATAAGGTGAATATGTCTTCTTTAAACTATGTAGAAAGAATTAGGTGGCCGCTTTATAGTTTTACTCTATCAGTAGATAACTATAATACATTCTATTTTCGTGAGCACTTCCCCGGCAAAGTGGTTATCACGTTAGCCATGAGGATGCTAAAAGAGGCTTGAGCCCATGAATTCAAATTGAGATAGTTCATCTTTTTTTTTTAATGCGTTTCAAACGCGATCAGGGTAACCTTCACCCTGATATCCATTCTCTTCTTCCCCCCCCCCCCCCAACAAGCCCTTTACAAACTGGGTCCCAGTTTGATCGCGTGTTGAGAAACGCTAAAAGCATGAGATTGTGATAAACAAAAACAAGTGGTGACAATATTTCTAATCTTATAAATCAATTTATAGTTAGTCTAGATCTATCACAAATGTAATTATAAAGTAATGGAAGGAATTACGCTTAATATATGCGTGTTTTTTTTAATGTTATTCTTGTTAGCCTCTTTTTGGGCTGGCCGTTAAGTGACAGACAAGGAGACTTAATTGTGTTAACAGATGTGGTGGCCTGACAACTGAGAATCAAATGAAAATGTATAAGGAATGTTTAAATGCCTCTCAAGACTGATCAATAGAATGTTTTAAAAGACTTTCGAAATACTTACGTAGTAACCATTCTTTCTCTCCCTTTTCTCTCTTCGGTTGTAAGAGTTAATGAACTTTGCGTGTTTGTAAGAGTCAAGCGTTTTGTTGGGGGTGTGATATCGATACTGTGTGGACATACTTGACTTTCTGATAGTATCGTTGTAAAAGTTGTCAATACAAAGTTGTTAAGTGTTGAAACGTGATATCGATCCAACCCTTGATCTGCCCCCCAATCCTCCCTTCTCACTCCATCCTCTTCAAAAAAAAATAGACAATGAAGAATATTATGGATGACAAGGGGACTGTACAGGTTGGGAAGGCAAGGGAGAGAAATCTAGTTAAATGGTGATGTAAGGGAGACCACGTGGACGACAACCGTTGGACTAACATTTTTATGGGCCTGTTAAGTTAAGTCCCTTGCTTTAAATACTAGTAGGCCATCACCTAATGTCAGCTTGATCGAGTGAAGTTACATAACTTTAGTGTGAAAAGGGTTAAGTTTAAATACAACAGCCTAGGTACCAAATAGCTAGATAACTAGAGTGTGTTAGTGAAAATGTCGCTGCTTGAACGAGTTAGTTTTGAATCTTTGTTTGAAAATTAGAGATACACTTTAAATATGGATGGCTGCCTGGTCGTGCGGTTTGCACGCTGGACTGTCGTTCAGATTTATCGATGGTCCCGGGTTCAAACCGTGCACGCTCCCATCCCCCGTCGTCCTGCGGGAGGTTTGGACACGGAAGTAATTATCTTCAACTCTGAAGGAACATCCGAAACATGTAAAACATTTTACAAACATATGTATTTTGAAGATTTGATATCCTTGTGTTAACATGAGATTATACAAATATTATTATATAATTTTTGAGGTGCCTGAAAAGGAAATAGTCATAATAAAAATAAACCATTTTTACAACTATTCAGTATTTGGTAAATAAAAATAATATTAATAGGAACATACTTATATCATGTAGCATTTTTGCAAAATGTTTAGTAAATGATCTATTTTTAAGACGTGTAGGTATCCGGCTCCGGCTCCAACTGGATCCGGCTCCGGTCGGATATAAAAAATTGCTATCCGATGCACATCTAATATTAAAATTAATTTTAAAAATTCAAGACAATACTAATCAGAGAAACATAGCATAATTAATTTTTTTATCTTTAATCCTGCCTCTCACATTCACTCTAGCTATTGTCTAAATTGCGTGACAGAGTTCACGCCCCTGATATCGTCATGTCTCTCCAAATCCAAACTGTCCATTAGAACCTTTATCTCAAAATTTAAAGATTTCTTTTTTTATCCTGTTATAATCCTGGTTATAGTGTTAAAGAAATCGATAAGATTCTCTCCTGTTGGCCCGAATGAAAGCACAAATCAACGATAAGCGGGGGAACAAAGCGTTCTCATTAAAATGGCAGTTAAGAACAAAAGAGAAAAAAAAAATCCAGCATTGTTATTATTTCGTTTGATTGAATACTTCTGTGTAATCAAACGTACGTTTATGGATGGAATGTGTCAACATATTATAAATTTGGAACACAAAAGAGGAGCTGAAATGCAATCAAAGCAAATAAAAAGGCGCGAATTAATTTTAACATGACTCAGAACTATCTGGAGTTAAAAATTTGACCCACCTGACCTCTCTATCATTACATACAAGTATACGTTTGTCCTTAACGGCGTAAAAAAATAATACAGTTGGCAGCACATGGCTTCTTAACGAGACGGCTAGAGGATTCTTACGATGGTTACGTGACACAGCTTTAAGACCTAACTGAAAGTCTTGAGGAAGAAAGGCGCTGAAGGTGAAATGAAACTTTAAATCTCTGTTAGCATCAAGTCTGGGAAAATATGCAGATCTCAACAGGGTCACCGTAGTAACGTTTAATTCTTTAGGAGAAAATTGTACAAGGGCTCCTTCTTCACTAGTGTCATTCACTATTACCCAGACTCAAAAGTGCCCTTGACCCAAAGTGCCCCAGACTTTTTGTGCCCTTAAAGTGCCCCAGATTCACTGAGTCCTCCAGACTCAAAGTGCCCTATATCTCAAGTCCTCAGGCTTAAAATGTTCTGGATTTACAGTTCCCCAGACCAAAGTGCCCCAGCCACACCAAGCCACAGACCCAAAGTGTCTCAGAACTTTGTGGTTAACTAGTTTCACTAGTCCCCTTACACTCACTAAATTCAGTATCACTTACTCCCACCCCTCCCCCATATTCTCTTTGCTTCCAGATTAAAATTCGAACCAGAATTTAAGTTTGAAGTGTTTTTTTTTTTTTTTTTGGTATTTACACTAGTGTAAAAAAACAAAACAAATTATGATGCCAGTAACATTCATCTGTAAGTAGATCTGGTTCAGCATCCGCAGAAAATTCGAAAACCTTTTAAAACCTAAGTGCTTCTAAATAATGGATTGGAATTGATTTTTTCACATTTTTTTTTCGTAAAGATAACTCGTCATTTTCTTTGTCTGTTCAGAAAGTACAGATCTACTCACACTATCCGAACATAAGTTCAGGGTTCAATGTATGCTGGAAACACAGACCGAAATACATTCCACACAAAACAAAATATCTTATTTTCTTAGTATGGCAACACGAGACATTCAGTTTGAATGTCAAGCTGTTCAATATTGCAGTGGCAACTACAAAACATTTAATTTGAATTACTAGCAATTGTCCCTCCTAGTTTTTGGTGTATTTATTCCATTTCTTGCTTTTTTCATTTTTTTTTCAAGTTTTTTCGTGTGTAATGTTTGGCGTTTGATGCGGTGTCTATAATGACAAAAAAAAACACATCATACCACACTGGCTATTCTTGATAATGGGTGTTAGCTTAAAGCGTCCGTCTATGGGTCATTCCGAAAGGCTGGATGCATAGGTCGTCTTGTATGCGCTCTTGATTGTCTTCTCGATGGTCACAGTTTAAGACCTGCAACGACATGGCCTAAATTGTGCCGATGTGCCTAAAATCGAAATCAAATCTAAGACCTGCACGTCGCTATCCCCAGTCGTCTCTCGGGAGATTTCGACAGTGATAAGACGTACGAACTATGTCAAACAAAACATATGTTTATTAGTCTTTCATTAGACATTTTGTCGACGTAAACGTCTTAATAAAATTAACAGTAACAAAAAAAAATATTCCAAATAATTATGAGATGAATTATTGAATTGTGAAAAAAAAAGAACTGGAACATGTCTTTCCACCACAAAAAGCCAATATTTAGAATAATATACATTTTGTGTGTTATAAAACGAAATATTGAAAAATGTAATTCTGCAGAGCTAAATAGTTTAAATTAGAGATCAAATACATTTACAAATACATTAAAATACGTTTAAAAATACAGTGCTTATTAACTGCTTTCTGTACACCAGACCAGATACACAGATACACGCAGAAGTTCGCTATTTATAGCAATTCGCCGTAGGCGACAAATATTAATTACTGACGGCTTCTTCTATATTAAGGGTTAAAGGTATTGCAAATTCTGCTTCATTTGGTTTAGGATGGAGGGATTTTCACAAAAAGTAAATATTATCAAGGGCTCTACATATAACTTCAATGTTGCTCAATAAATAGAAACAAATTGAGCTTACAACAGGCGGGCATTAATGTAGAGTCAACATTGCACAAAATTTGTCATAAAATAAAAAAAAAAAGCATGTCTTTTGAACACCTCCTTTAAACTGTACACACAAATCAATAATAAAAAAAGATAGCTGCCTAAAGTTTTTCTCCGCCAAAACGTAAAAGTTGTTACGACTCGACGTTACACCCAGCCGTCATGTATAATAGTATCAGTCTGCCCCATCTAGCTACTTGCCTTTACAAAAAAATTAGACATACTATTTTAAGCTTTAGCGATCTCCATGACAGAATATAATCAGGAAAGAAAAATGAAATTTGTCACAGAGACATCTACTTTGTGTAAATCTTGTCATGTGAAAATTATCTCAAAGCTTATATCAACTATGTCTGTCGGTCAGTCTGTCTGTCGGTCTGGTACAAATCTTGTACACGTTATTTCTCCCACTTCTCTTTCTCGGATCATGTTATAACTTTGCACGATTATTTGTTGTCGGGAATAACATTGACTAAGTATTGGATCAATTTTTCGTAATTATTTGATTTTGTTTGATTTAGTGACAGTTCTAGATAAGGGGAGATAAGCCTTGTGTAGAGGATGTAGACATCTGAAATTAACAAGAGATAACTATGACATTTTTTTTTTAGCTCAGTGTCAATCTTTATCTGTCGATCATAAAGGCTCAAGACCTCAAGTTCGAATTCAGACTGAGCGAATTTTAAAAAAAAAACAACAGATTTTGCACGGCATCCTTTATTTCCTCCCCACACTGTAGTAAATGGACCATAGCGGACTGAAAGCTACACTAAGCAAAAAAAAAAAAAAATACTAATAGGAGGTCGGCGAACCCGTGCAAAAAATAACAACAACAACACACACACACACAAAAACAACAGTCGCACCACGACAAGCAAGCGTTCTCTCAACACACCACAACTTTATTATAACAAACATAAACGTTAACACTCTTTTTATAACGAGCTTCTTGTTTCCAATTTGATGCAGACAGGAAGAAGGCATTGCTCCATTTATCTAAAATTAAACAGTAGACAATCCCTATATAGAAGCGGCTTGTAGCAGTATCCAATAAATCAGGATAAGCTTTGTTTTTTTTAATAGTTTTTTTTTTATTTCGCTTGTTTTTTTTTGTAAAAAAAAATAAACAAAAAATCCTCCACCGCTTTGATGTCATTTCGTTCATTTTCTTGCAACAATATATTATAATGATTTACATTTGAGCAAGAACTCCTGAACTAATAAACTCAATTTTCCGGATGATCAAACAAACAACTATATAGATTTTGTATTTCATTATCTACCATACCCCCATTTCTCTATCTCTCTCTCTCTCTCTCTCTCTCTTAAGAAAATCGATGGTACTTGAAGACTAATAAACATAGCCATAAAAAATATAGGTTCACCGCATAATTCAGCTAGATATTTCAAACAAAATCTGCATGCGATTATTTAGCTAACATCCAATGCATGTACAACAAAATAAAAAAAAAAATTATAATTCTTCGTCATAATGCTAACAACTTTATAATAAACAGAAAAAATTGACTGACTATTTTTTTGCTTAAATTCTGGACTAGCTTTTACCCTATGCCTCTAATCTGTACTTTAAAACTAATATATCTCTTACCTTTGAGATTCACAGCTAGTTCGTTGAAGAAAACCATTTGTTACCTTCTATTTATAGATGACCTTGGCGGTTGTAAGTGGGAAGGGAAGGGAGAACATATATAAAATAATCGATCCACTTTTCGTGATCTTGAAGGTGATCTATCAATTTCAATTCAACGCCATTTCTCTTGTGTATCTCATTAGTTTGGTCTGCATTGTAAAGCAGAGGCTTTGCTAGGGTGGCAGTTAGTAGATAACTTGTTCATTTTTAACTCACTAAGAATATAACATATTTATATTTTACTAACTCCTAACTTAATATGGGTGAAAGACATATATAACAAACAATATAGTGATTGTATGACGAGACACCGACAGTGACAAAAATAAAAAAAAAGAACAGACTACGATTGGTAGGTCAACTTTAAAGGATGTCAGAGAATAGAGGAACAAAAATGGTATACCGGCAAAACCCAGTTTGGTAGCTGCAGCTTCGCATGTTATAGCATGATGTAGCACTGTCTGCTGAAAGCTGTTTGATGGTCAGCGGCTTATGATTTTCTCCTCAGGGTTTGACTATCGAAGCCCACTCGATGTTTGGGTAGAGCCTAAACGAGGCGGAGGTTAGGAGTCACAACGTCCGTTTTCTCAAGTTTTCTTAAAACACATGAACACTGACCTGCAAAGTCGCAACTTGTGGTCTGTATGACGTGGCAACGAGCTATTGGTCTCCAATGTCCACAGGTTGCGACGTCGCAGGTCTGTGTTGAGGCCTGCTATAACGATTGGCCTCGTTTCGAGGCGCTACGAGAACAGAACAGAAATCGTAATTGTTAAAAAGAAAATTAACCTTAAGAAGGTTTTGAAATAACTAAAGGATGTGATCTATCCGAGCCCAGCGTGGATCGAGTTCCAAATTTGTGGTCATAGCACTGAATAGTTGCTCAAATGTTGACGGTATGGCGTGACACACCTAGAAGAAGAAATAATTCTAACTGATATATTCGGGGGGGGGGGGGCGATTATTTGAAATATTTAAATGCATTCTGATATTCGTTGTGTTCCCGAGAGGCTTAAACTGCTTGGCTACATAGATAAGAGCATCACATAAAACCAGATCCTAGATACCCCCTTCCACATTGGTCCATGGTACTCTGAGCATGCTATATTAAAGTTGTTGTTTTTTTTCAAGTATATTTCCTGATGTATTATAGATCCGCTTTTAAAACAATAGACGAAGTAGAGTGTTAGCCTTGTGTCTTTCCGTCTGCAAGAGATATGTCAAGTTGAATACTTTGATAAGAATCCTAGTGAATATACAATCAGGGTTTGTTGACACGATGTCACTTTAGTAGCCTGCCGCGTAACTTTCTACAATACATTAGAAATGAGACCCAAGTTGGGCTTATCCTTCTATATATGTCCTTCCTTCTCTTCAACTACTGTTCCATATCATCCACTGACATCCAGTAATATCTATGGAGTGTATCTGTAATGCGCTCCTCCTCCAAAACTTGCATAATTTAAAATGTGTATTGGTTAACAGTGTCAGCCTTGGCCCATAAACGACCCACGTGTAGTAAGCTACAGGCCTACTACTATTGTAATTTTTCTCAACACACTATAAGACTAGAGCTGTCTGACGGGCTTGCTACTTTAGCTAATTACCCCCCAGGCCCTCTAGGGATTACGCTGAGATAACGCTGCATACATTACAATATTTGAGTCGATGACGTTTTTTTTTTGTTTTTTTTTTGTGGTAAGAACTTCGAAATCTCAAATGAAAGCCAGGGGCGGATTTTTAGAAATGGGAAAACATTTTTAGTTTTTAATTAATGTTAAAGTAGCTAAGAGTTCAACAGTGTTGATGGTGTTGGGGTTTGAACTAGACCAATCGTCATAGTGGGTCGGCCAGGAGACCAATAGCGCTAAGACGTAGTCTGTTCAGGATTAAGATTTTCTAGTCCTCTAGCCAAATTTAAATTATTTTTTTTTTGTACTTTAAAAAAATATACCACAGTTAAATGAGAGTTTTCACAGTATAGCCAAATAGCCAGAAAATTCTTTTCCAAACGAAATATATAGGTCAACTATCAAATTTCTAAGAAAATCGTTAGAGCCGTTTTCGAGAACCTTGTCCAGGTTCCAGTTTCCATACAGGTTTTGATGTTATTTCAGCCGGTGAATAAGCGAGCTGAATAGAGGAATTAAAAACAAACAATAACAGGCTTATAAAATGAGTCTAAACATAGCTGTGTCGAGCTTTCAACCTAAACAGTCGGAAGGAAATGACCGTACCCAGCCGCACATTCCCCACCCCACTATTTGAACATGCAGTTTCACTTGTGTTTCTATATGTCCTGCATTGAATCAGAAATTAGAATATCATTGTTTTCAGAGACAAGCCATACTTGCTTAGGACAGCGGTTCTCAACCTTTTGAGATTCAAGGACCACTTAAAAATGTGTGTCTCAGCCACGGACCACTACTAAAAATTTTGCTACTGGCGCACTAGAAATGTATATAGTTTTATAAAAAAAATATAAAGCTGATATTTAAAATCATTTATTATATATTTTAATAAATGTTTCAACCTTTCAATCCTTTTGTAATGAACAAATATCAGTCTTACTGCTAACAATAGTTCGGATTAGAAACAATGCTACATTTAATTTTAGTGCGAGCCTTGAGCTTGCAAATTTGAGCACAGCTTGTCCAAACGAGGTGTAATGCTTGAAAGACTCAGTCGGAGTTCATCTTCGACTTCAAGCCGTGAACGATATTTTGTTTTAATTGTAACCAGTGCAGAAAATCCACATTCACAAAGATATGATGTTGCAAAGGGTAAAATTATTTTGAAAGCTTTCTGAGACAGTTCTGGATACTCAAGCGAAGCTTGTGTCCAAAACTTCATCAAGCTCACTCTCGGATGCATCATCTTCAACGTAGTATCACTGGTCAGTTCAATGAATTGGTTTAATTCCGATGGTGGTAAATTTAATGAATCAATGTGTGCAAGAAACGGACTGGAAACCCACGAAAAACTCTCAACGTTCAAATCACCAAAGTAGAAGTTAAATTGATCCAGCAATGATTGAACATGTTCAGAAATCAATTTCACCAACTCGGGTTTGTTGATTTCAGCATTTTCTGGTTTCTCGGTGAATTCATGCAATTGATCAAACATTTCAAAGTTACCCTGAAATAATCTTGTCTTCCACAGAGCAAGTTTTTTCGTAAAAGCAGACACTTTATCACTGAGGGTAATTAAGTTTGTGTGCTTCCCTTGCAGAGATGAATTGAGTTTATTCAGCTGTTCAAAAATGTCGGCCAAGTAAGCCAGAACAGCAACCCATGAATTTTCATTCAAATGAACAACAAGCTGTGAATTTTTACTAACAAGAAACTCTCGCACAGCATCACGTAATTTAAACAGTCTGTTAAACACTTTACCTTTTGATAACCAGCGAACTTCAGTGTGCATCAGTAACTGCTCATGATCAAAATCCATATTCGAACATAATGAAGCAAAGAGACGAGAATTCAATGGATGAGCCTTGATGAACTTAACAATTTTTATGGCCTGATCAAAAATAGATTTCAAGTCCGCGTTCATTCTTTTTCCAGTCATTGCTGCAGCACCATCCGTGCACACTCCGGTACACTAGGACCATTCGATGCCATTGGCTGCCATAAAATTATCAAGGATAGCAAAAAGTTCTGCACTTGTTGTGTGACCTGGACAAGCTTTACAAAACAAAAAATCTTCTTCAACTTCATCCATCCAGATATATCTGACATAAGCCATTAATTGTGCCTGGCCGGAAACATCCGTTGATTCGTCCAATTGAATAGCAAATTGTTTAGAATCTTGCAGCCTTGAAATCAACTGTTCTTCAACGTCAGCTGCCGCTTGAATTGTGTCGTTTGAAAGTGGAATTGTTTTCAGTTTACTTGCCAAGGCATCACCAAACATCTCTCGACACATATCTATAGCAGCAGGCATTATCAGAGTTTCTGCAATTGTGTGAGGCTTTTTGGCCTTTGCAACTCTGATAGCCACTAAAAATGATGCTCTTAAAGCCTTCTCATTGACTTAAGTTGCTTGGAGTATGCAAGACTTCTGAATACCAAGTGAATGTTTCTTGCGCATAAAATATTCCAATGGTTTCTCCGAGCAGTCAGTATGATCCGTTTTAAAATGTCTTCGGTTTCATCGCTTCATTTGCAAGAATTTGTGAACATATTACACACTGTGGTCTGGGTTAATAATTTACTAAGACGCATATAAACCCAAAGCGCAAACACTTTTCATCATACCGTCATATGGGAGTTCGTCTTTTTTTCTCCGGAACTGTATTTGATTCACACTCAGGTTGTGAAGATGAGTCAGAGAAATCATCATCGTTGTCCTTATGTTCGGTTGCTTTCTTTATTAAAAATTTATCCATGTGTTCAATCAATTTAATTATTTTGATTAGTTTTCAAATAAAAAAGCGTATTTTTGAATGTCAATATAAACGGGAAGACGCCAGGGCCCATCTGATTTCCGGTGTAACTAAAACTTAGAGTAAACATAAAATCGAAACGCACTTTTGCGCTATCGCCATCTAGCGATTTAAAATCAATAATTTTAAAACTGACTTCATATATTCTTTTTCATGTCTTTAATTCTATTATTTTTCATATTTTTTATTTTTTAAAAAGCATGCAATTCGGGTTTTGCTCGCTGACCACCAGGCAAATGTCCGCGGACTATAGTGGGCCGCGGACCACAGGTTGAGAACCGCTGGCTTAGGACACTTAATTGAAATCATACAAAATATGAATCGTATTTTTTTCTCTCTGTGTAGGAAAAAAAAAAAGAAACGAAACGAAATTCTATTCATGTACGTCAGCGCCGCCATATAGATCCAGTGCATTGATTCACATCACATCCTCTGGGCGGGAAAAGAGAAGCTTGGTCTCATACCTTTTTCTTTTTTGCAGGATAATGGAATTTTTTTTTTCTTCTGAGAGAGAGGGTGTCCTGACCTTTTCAATCACCAATGAAATCGTACGTTCTTTTTACCTTGCATTGACTTACATGTCCACCCTCTCTCCACCCCCCGCCCCACCGCCCACCTTCCCATTCTCACTTAGCTTTTTGTTTTTTTCCGAGCAGACGACTTTCTATACACTGTCATAATACTTCGCACTGGTCCGTGATCAGATAGTCATTTCCTAGTGGTAATTATCTCAGCACTTCGCACACGTCGACCACCAACCCCTCCCCCACTTGCTTTTATCTTTCTCAACCGGGTATTGTACGACGGCCATCCGATCTATCCCTCTACGGTATGCCAGTACCGGGGCGACGTAATTGACAGCAGGGTTAGGAAAGGGGGAATCTCTACGAAGAGCTCGTATTGTCTGGGGTCCATCCTGCCCACTGTCAATACTTGATTCATCGGATGTCGTTTTCTTGTACGAAGAAATGCGGTTACGTTTGTTTTAATTGAGCGACAAGCTAAAAATAGATTAAACACACTGGGGGATAATTCTCAATGATTGAGATTATGGTTACTCTAAATGAGAAATAATTAGAAAAAAAAAATCCGCAGAAAGATAAACTACAAAAGAACCCTTATAGTTTAATGTTTATATCATTTTTCGTTTCTAAATATCATTTGTTACATACAATTTAATATAGTATAAAAATAAAAAGTAATTATAAAGATGATATAATCTGATATAATACATGTCTTACATGTCTTATATCGCTTTTTATTCTTGTAATATAGGTCTACACTCATGCTCAGAGCGCTATAGTCTAATATCATTCGTGGACCAGTGTGGGGGAGGGGGTATCTAGCAGTAGGCTTTCCGTGTTGCCTTTAGGCGCTCGAACCTCGAGCCCCCTTCATAGGTAGCCAAGACCAGCTAAGTTAAAGCGTACTTAGTCTCTAGATCACGCTTCCCACGCTTATATGACTCCTTCTGTCTCGGAAAACAACAGATATGCAGAGATGAGTCACTGGCTTTGGTTTCGCCTAGAGTCGGGCAGAATCTGGAGCGACTGATCAAGCCAATTCTGGAGCGGCAGAGTTTGCCACAGTTCGTGTATGTATATGTATCTGTCCTATGGCTAGCTGACTAGGCAGCTTTCTTTTTCTTTCTCTTGGCTGATGCAGCTTCGTTTCTTTTGCACTCGGCGAAGTTCGTACCATCACGTACATTCTGTCTCCATGCTGTCCGGTCTTGGGCTATCTCCTCCAACAGACTTTGGTCAATGCCTGTGTTTCTCATGTCTCGCCTGCAGACATCACTGTAGGTTAGTCTTGTGCGACGCTTGTGTCTCACCCCCTCTGCAAGCTCAGCGTACAGGACATCTTTAGAGATTCTTCCATCTGGCATGCGAGTGACATAACCGAGCCAGCGTAGTCTTCCCTATGTAAGAAGAGCATAGATGATGTGCATAGTGGCCCGTTTCAAAACGTCCTGGTGGGAGACACGATCCCTCCAGGAGATGCACAGTATGCGTCGCAGGCAGCGTAGGTGGAAGCTATTTAATCTGTGCTCTTGACGCATGTAAGTTGCCCAGCTCTCACTGCCATTGAGAAGTGTGCTTAGAATGCAGGCATTGTAGACCAGGATTTTGGTTGCCGTAGTCAATTTGGTTTTTTCCCACACGCGCTTGGGGAGTTTTGCCATTGCTGCAGAAGCCTTTCCTATTCTTTTTGTCAGCTCAGTGTCTAAATCTAGGTGGCTGGCAATTGTTGTTCCCAAGTATGTATTCCTGAACCACCGTAAGTGTGTGATTTCCAATATGTATCGCTGGTATTTCTATATAATATAATGTAATATAATATAATATAATATAATATAATATAATAGTGATGGCCGAATGATGAAGCGCTTGGCTTGAAAGTTAGTACTGAGATTGTCAACATTTTTGATGATCCTGAATTTCACCTAACGTTCACCTTGACTCATGGCAGCTTTATTAACAGATACATCATCCGCCCACATAGTTTTTAGATATATAATATTGTACCTGTACTCCAAGTTTTTAGTGGGTTCTTTTATCTTTAATTCTAATGTAATAAAACACCTTCCGTTGTTGTTAGCGACAAAAGATTTGCTTAATCACGTGACAATCATTTATTTACAACTGTCGACAAGATATATTTGTTAAGGGTTACCAGATACCGACATAAACAAAAGAGGACAAAAAGGAGGACAAAGCTTTACAGAGGAGGAAAAAAAGCAAACTTTAAAAAACTGGACTTACATTTATTAGATTAATAATATAGTATATAAATAGCTTGAATGTGACTTTATTACATATAATAGTTCTCAACAGAAAGGACTTTTAGGATTAGTTCATCATTCGCGCTCATTTTCTGTTACGTACTTTTGATAAGAATCTCTCTCATTGAGTCAAGACTTACTGTCTCTCTTCTGTGCACTGTTCATTTATCAGCGAAAAAAAAACAACAGCTAATGCCTTCTTAGGCCTCTCAGGACAACACGGTTACCACTCGACTAGCGAAGAGTCTATCAACATGGAAGATGGTAGAGTTATCTAATGTATCTATTTCATGTTTTTGTTCACTAAGCCTAAGACGACAGCCTCATATAAAGGGGACTAATTCAGCTTATACCACCACTTCAGTCAAGTTCTATTTTATTCCCTTGTTTGAGATACCAAACAAAGTAATTTATCACCAATCGTTAATTAAAGAACTGTTGTTTTTTTTTTTAATTCTTGTATTCTCAAGTAAAAAAAAAATCCGAAAATTGGGTGTTGGAGAAATAACGTGGAAAAATGTTTAGCCAGAAAGACAGGTAGACAGACACACAGTCAGACAGGCATAGTCAGTTGATATTAGCTTTGAAACAACAGTGGAAACGCCGGGCATTTTCACACTTAAGGCTAATGCCTACAGGATGGAGAAGACGATCCCAGAGGACATGGTCTCCTTTTGCGGACGTCTGGTAACTCTATATTTGTTTCACTGTTCTTAAACGAACGACTGTTAAAACGTACAGCTTTGAGAGTACACAGATCTGGAAGCTTGACGTAGGCGAGAACAGTGTTTCGATTATTAGAAGGAAAAAACAAAATCAATATTTTAAACAAAACTAAAATCTTCTTTAAACAAATTTACGGCCCCTTAGGAACTTGCATTCATTGCGCTCTTGATTATCTGAGGAATAGAAAGATGTCTGCTCAAGATAAACATTTGAAAGGTTCAGAGAATGTAATCTCGAAAGGATTGCTGCTTTGATAATACGGTTACTTAAAGAAAGTAGATGTAACAGCATTCGATTCTATCTAGCTCTTTAGAAACTATATAAGTTGCTCAATTCATATATTTGTCCCTGGGTTCAGCTGTAATTACAAAACAACCCGGTCAAGATGAACATAGCACTTTATTACTCTTGATAGTACTTGACAAACACTGGCCTCTTACTTTGTGAAAACTAACACACTTCCGGTCATTCGTTTAAGACATTCCAACCGACATATACAAGTAGAAACAGATTTCACACACATATATACACACACATACACACATATAAACACATATACACACATATACACATATATACACACAAATACACATATATACACACATGTACACAAATACACACACATATACACCTACATATATGCACACATATATACACACATATACACATCCATTCATGTCAATATCTACATGAAAGACGACAGCAGATTGGGATAGATCCACTTTGAGGTCGTTCTTCTTTGAAAGACTGGGCGACCAGCAGAAGGGGATAGATCCACCT
Source organism: Biomphalaria sudanica (assembly GCA_036873155.1). Lineage (NCBI taxonomy): Eukaryota > Metazoa > Mollusca > Gastropoda > Planorbidae > Biomphalaria > Biomphalaria sudanica. The sequence continues at coordinate 776,763 of JAZGLO010005433.1, read as the reverse complement.
TGAGTCTTTCAGGTCGTTCTTCTTTTAAAGGCTGGGCGACCAGCAGATTGGGATAGATCCACTATGAGGTCGTTCTTCTTTGAAAGACTGGGCGACCAGCAGAAGGGGATAGATCCACCTTGAGTCTTTCAGGTTGTTCTTTTTTTAAAGGCTGGGCGACCAGCAGAAGGGGATAGATCCACCTTGAGTCTTTCAGGTTGTTCTTCTTTTAAAGGCTGGGCGACCAGCCGAAGGAGATAGATCCACTTTTAGGTCGTTCTTCTTTGAAAGACTGGGCGACCAGCAGAAGGGGATAGATCCACCTTGAGTCTTTCAGGTTGTTCTTCTTTTAAAGGCTGGGCGACCAGCAGATTGGGATAGATCCACTATGAGGTCGTTCTTCTTTGAAAGACTGGGCGACCCGCAGAAGGGGATAGATCCACCTTGAGTCTTTCAGGTTGTTCTTCTTTTAAAGGCTGGGCGACCAGCCGAAGGAGATAGATCCACTTTGAGGTCGTTCTTCTTTGAAAGACTGAGCGATGGTCAAAGCTTGAGGTTTTAAAGCAGCACCGTCCCGATGAGTTAAGTTTTCATTTGTTTTACATGTTTCTTTGGTTCCTTAAGAATTGAAGATGATAACAATCTAACTCAAACCTCCCTTAGTACGGCAAGGAATGGTTGCGTGCAACGTTCGAAATCGTACACATAGAGGTTATAGCTTAGAGGGCATACTTGGCATACAAGTGATGCTAGTGGGTCGTTGTGTTGGCCAGATGAAACTTTCGTAAACCTTTTTTTTACTTAGAACTATAAAATAATGTATTTATTTGCAATAAAAACAACCCTTTTTAATTGCTTGTTATATACTTGGATTTATTAATACTGCAACAGATTAGAAAAAAAAAATTAAAAAAATTAGCAATCCAATTAAAATTTTTAATTATTAAATAGTTCCGCTTTAAGATCTCGCGATCTATATGGCAGATGATGTAATGGTCATCTGTTTCTGTGGCCTACGGTTAGCGAGGGTGTCATATGGCTAGCACAAAAACAAAACGCCTTTACTTTTCCCCAAGTAATGTCAAGTATCCGTTAGAGCTGGGTGGACTCAGAGGCGCCCAAATATCCCGAAATAAAAAATCCCAGTCTTCACCAGGATTCGAGCCCGGGACTCCCCAGTTCTAAAGCCAGTCGCTTTACCACTCAGCCACATAATATATGAAACAAATGCATTAAACCGATGTAAGATTAAAGTGAAAAAAAAAGAGCTTTTATATACTTAAAAGCAGATATTGAAAATTAAAACTAGGTTTTTGTTTGTTTTTCACATAAATTCGTAAGAAAATGTATGGGTTGGAGGATTGTTCTGTGAATGAATGGGTAAGGAATTAGAAGATAAATGAAATCTGCCCTTATCGAAATTGCTAGATCGTGAAAGATGGTCAAATAGAATCGATCTTTGGCTTTATTGATATGTGTTACCACGTCTGTAGACTCGTTCCGGAAGTGAATCATTGCTAATCCCGCCTTGATAATTCCTTTAATCTTTTGATCCTTTTGAGATCTGCTGACTGTCACATTTATGCGTTCTCATAGGCTGTCTCCTCTCTGGCTGTTTTCTATTTATTTCTCTCTCTCTCTCTTATTCAATGTCTCTATCCCACTTTCTCTCTCTCTTAAGCACATGCTCTCTCTCTCTCTCTCTCTCTCTCTCTTTCTCTCTCTCTCTCTCTCTTACACACACAAACTTTCACACAATCTTATCTAAGCCTTACTCCCATGTACTATTTCGCGCTTTCTCTCTCTCACTGTCTCACTCACACACACAATTTCTCTTTCTCTCTCTCTCTCTCTCTCTCTCACCCACAGCCTCTGCGTGGTCATATTTTATACGCTTTAGGTTGTCAAGTTCGTCCCGAATTCGGAAACGTGGCCGCTGCCTTCCCCTCCCCTTCTGCAAGAGTTGCGACTTGGACGAAATAATAATCAACATTTAAAAATGATTGTGTGAAATGTATAAATCAATCAAGCAATCTCCCTCAATCTCTCTCTTCTCTGTATTAACTTCATTTGAATCGGTATTTCCTTTCAAAAAAATTATCCCAGTTATCAACAAGTAAAGAATTCTCATTATTTCAACTGCAGTATTTTTTTTTAAATTTAAGGTTATAAGTATATATTTAAGAAATTGTATTTATTGATATTTCTAATTTTTGGTCGAATATCCAAAATCGTTTCTATAATGCTTTTTTTTTACTTTAAAAACTATTTTCCTAATACTATCAGAAAAAGAAAATCAGCGTTTATTGTTTTTAGTATAGTCGCTTCGCAGTTCAAAGTAACGGACATCTATTTAGAAAAACAAGGTGTTTCTGTTTGAAAATAAATTAGAAACACATTTCTTTTGATTGATTAAAATAATTCAAAAACAAACGAACAATTTACTAAACATTTATGTTCTCCATGTGTTTTTTTTTTTTTTTTTTTAGAAATCTTATATTAACTCACTCTGTCTGTTCGTCTGTCTGGATTCTTTTACAAGTTTTTCTGCCCCATCCTATTCTGAGATGAAGTTTAAACTTTGCACAATTATTCATTGTCGATGACAACATATGAACCAATTATTGAATTAATTAGTGATAATAAATTATTTGTATAGCGAAAAGGGCAAATATATCTTGCAGAATAGAGAAAAATGACATAGTTTAGATGTTCTTCTGATTTATATTTTGTATGATTGTTAGCGCACGTCATAATTTTGTATCTGTTAAATATTGTGAGCATTTTTACTAGAACATGATTCACATTCCGAACCAGGGGTCCCGGGTTTGAATCCTAGTGAAGAGTTGCATTTTAATTTTGGGATCTTTGAGCGCCCCTGAGTCCACCCAGCTCTAATAGGTACCTGACATTTGTTGGGAAAAGTAAAGGTGGTTGGTCGTTATGCTGACCATATGACACCCTCGTTAACCGTAGGCCACAGAAAAAGATGAGCTTTACATCATCAGGCCCTATAGACCACAAGGTTTGAAAGGGGAACATTACTATGATTCACGTTATTAGTTACATACATGAGACGAGGTTATGGGTTACGTAAATGAGACGGGGTCATGGGCTACGTAAATGAGACGGGGTCATGGATTACGTAAATGAGACGGGTCATGGGCTACATAAATGAGACTGGGTCATGGGTTATGTAAATGAGACGGGGTCATGGGTTACGTAAATGAGACGGGGTCATGGGTAACGTAAATGAGAAGGGGTCATGGGTAACGTAAATGAGACGGGGTCATGAGCTACATACATGAGACGGGGTCGTTTGAAAACATCACACAATGTCTTTATTTTCCATCTTAACTGAATTCTAAATAAATTTTAACGACTTCAAGAGCATTGCTAGCGCTCCATGGCAAAGATTAAAAAAGATGTATGTCATTATATAATTAGAGATTGATCAGACATGCATTTCCGCCTGAGGGAAGTCCTCTTTGTTTTAGAAAGATATCCTCCCGCTAAGCCAAGAGGTGCTCTCTTGTTCAATGTGTGCATTACAGAAATAGAATGCCATGTTTGTCGAATGCGCTCTAGTTTTAAGATAGTGTATTTGGGGGCACTCGAAACCGTCAAATAATTATTTAGTTTCTATTTCAGACTATAGTGTTCAATTGTTTGTTATATTATTTTGAACGATTTGTTTTAAAAATGAACGCTTATCGTATCTTATATAACACAGACGTTACTTTTAAAAAAGATGATTGCGTCCTACGCGTCATGCATTTAGTCATGCATATTAACCAATTACCTAAATTCTGCTAAGTCACTGGTTTTCCTGGCTAGCTCAGGCAACCCATTCCATGCTCTAATAGTACTAGGGAAGAAGGAGCATTAATTGTACAAATTAGTCCTAGCATATAGAACGAGGGATGTCCACTTATCCTTGTGTTTTTCTGATTATTTTATTAGATTTTGTTTTTGTATTTATTATGTATTATTATTATTATGTATTATAGACGAGAGACCTATAGTTATTCAAAGTTATGCAAAGATAATTGTGTTAATAGGTCAAACAGTAAGGATTTAGTTTGATCCCTGCCGTTCTCTACTGTCCTAGAATGTATTTCTGGAAGAATTTACAAAAATTATAAAACAATCTAAATTCAAATTTTATTTTTTATAAATATTTTTAAAAAAGGGATTTTATAATGCATGAACTCAACATAAATTTTGTATCTTTTTTTAAGAGCCTGCAATATCTCCTGGTAAATTGAAGCAATTATTGCTATAAAAATATTTTTTATCTAAACCGAACTGAAGAAAAAGGATATTTAACGCCCGAAGCCATATTCCTAATTAGATTTTTTAAAATTGTTTTTTTTTTTGTTTTGTTTTGTACATCTTTGAATCCATAATTTCATCAGTATCTTTTCAGGGAGAAAATATTTAATTTCATGGAAACATAAGTCTTATAAGTCTTTTACAAATAGACGTACAACAAACGTTTTTCTAGGTAATACAATGCAGCAGGGGCTTGGAAATGTAAGTTCTCAAACTGCTTTCTTCTCCTGGAAATAAGTTCCCTTTTCATACATTGCTATCTATGGGGCAGATGATATCATAGTCATCTGTTTATGTGGCCTACGGTTAACGAGGGTGTCATGTGACCAGCACAACGACCAACCGCCTACACTTTCCCACAACTAAGGGTCAAGAACCCATTAGATATAGGTGGATTCATCGGGATTCATCGGCGCCCTTAAGATCTCAATTTTAAAAATCCCAGTCTTCACCAAGATTCGAAACTGGGACCCTTCGGTTCGGAAGCGAAACGCTTTCCACTTATAACCACCGCGTCCCTGTCCTCGTAATACAAATGCCATTTTTTACTTCTTGTGTACCGTGAACGAAATGGCACAACCAAATAAGAAAGTTACCAACAAGTGCATTAATGTTCCTCACTCTGTCTGTCTGTCTGTCTGGTAAAAAGTTTGAACATGTTTTTTCTCCCATTTTCCATTCACGGATCAAATTAAAACTTTGCTCAACAATTCAGTGAGCCTGACAAGACATAAATCAATAAAAAAACAACAACAATTAGTTAATTAATTGTTGGTGATTAATTATTTTGTTTTGATTTTGAAATAAGCGGAATAAATGCTACTTAATGAGAGATGTGAATATATATATTTAGAGACATCCCGCTTCCGATTTTTGGAGCAATTTGAAATTTTGCTGAAAATCGAAACTCATGTGACATCATCACTCAGGTCCCACCACATTTTGATCATAGTATTGATCATGGGAGCCCAGAGAGCCTTAAATAGTCCCAAAATTAGTGTCTAGACCTAGTCATTTCCAAAGAACAATGGTGCCAAACGTTTTAGAACTGGGGTCTTTTTAATTTCCGAACATGTGGAGCCGAGCCTCTACTGCCACATTGCTTACTGTGGACGGAGGTTTTAAGGGGCCAGACTTAGCCCGCGAGCTGTGTAACACGTAAGAACATTATATTGTGTACGACAGTGAAAACAATAACAAACTCAATTAATACATACAAGTAACCAATGTAAAAAAAAAAGACATATCTTATTGAAGGAGTGTTTACTGAAATTAGAACTTTTTGCATAAAATAAACTTTAAAAAATAATTAATATCTTGGATGAGATTTTATGAGTGTATTTAGGCATGGTTTGGTTTCGACAAGGTTCGTTACAGAAATGAATTCACGTTGTGCCTTATAAGAAGACAAGAAAGCAGTCAATAAGCTGCTCCTGCATTAGTATGGAATCATCTGTGATTGGGATCTGAGTTTGTCCAGGCCAAAAGGTTCGATAACGTCGACCCTGGGAAAATACTGGGCTTTGTCCGGAAGGTGGAGTTGTCTGTCAGGGCTTGATTTGTGATTGGGCAGAAAAATTGTGAATATATAATATTTACAACAGATTTTTATTAAATTAATAAATTTTTACTATCTTAACTGTAAATAGACCTTGTTTTCAGTGACTATAAAATTTAGCTCTTGGGATATGAAGGGAGAATAACTCCTGAGGGATTATGGGCACGACATTGCCTAAATTGTGCCGATGTGCCAAAAATCCAAAATATCAAATATCAAATACCAGGCCAAAAGGGTTCTATAACCTGTCGGGAATATCCAATTATTTTGTTAAATGTGTCGTCATAGTATAGTTCGTAATAGACATATTACACAGTAAGGAGAGGCGAGTTGATTATTTTTCAAATTATCCGATCGGATAAACTGGCTTTTTGCGAAGAAGTTATTTGTATTGTATACAATTTTTATCTTTCTGCAGGCCCCCTTCGGTCGTCTCGCCTGGGGGGTATGCAAGCAGTAATCGCTGAACGTTGTGCATCTACATAACCCCTGATCGGGAGGCACAATGTATAGTCCGTTCTCCATGTTAATTTGTTATGCTTGTGGTATTAATTATATACTTTTATTACAATTTAAATGTGATATAGTCAAAAGTTTAACTGGCATTTCTGAGAGCTAACCAACAACGAATAAGATATTTAAAAAAAAAATCATTAATTTAAAAAAATAAAATAAAAACTTGAACGTGACATGCACTAGAAACAAACATTTAAAAAATTTTGAAAATATTGTCTCCCTTTTTACCCCAATTACTTCCTTGTGACGTGCCAAGTTCGTGACATTCTGGTCAAGCATTTCATATCATGGACGTGGATTCATCAATAGAAATCGGAGGTTATTTAATTTTTTTCTTTGCAAAAGGGGGAAGGGAAAGAGGAAGGATTTGAAAAGAGGTCAGATGTGCTGACCTTATTGAGGGAAAGATTTGGACTTGGCTATAGATGTAAAGGAATATCATTTTATTGTTATAGTCGCTTTTGAAATGCAGAGTTCATCAGTGAATCGCCTTCCTTTGCGACCTACGGCACTATTGTAATAGTTAATAAGTAAATGTATATTTATGCGCGTTATTGAAATTAAAATTAATCTTTGCTTAATATGCATGATTTTGTATGCGATTTCTTTTTTTTAATCGTTTAACAAAAATATATTTTAAATTCTCAGACGATAGAGTGTTTAAATAGTGTAAACCTTTTAAAATTCCAATTCCTATCATTTGTGGGGGTGATTATAGACTTTATTTATCGGCATTTCATACGTACATGCCTACAGAACACTCGAAGGCTGCAATAATTATAGAAAATTGTGTTTAGTTGGGAAACAGACATATCGTATGTATGTACCCATTTCAAACCTCGCGATCTGGGGGTGTAAAGATCATCTGTTTCTATGGCCCACGGATTACAAGGTAGTCATGTGGCCAGCGCGACGACCAACCGCCTTTCCTTCTCACTAGCTATTGTCAGGTACTAATTAGAGCTGGGTGGACTCAGAGGCGCCCTAAAGATCCCAAAATTTTAAACCCCAGGTTTCAAACACGGGGCCCATTGGACAAGCGCTTTACCTCTCAATCCCCGCGCGTTCGGGAAAAGACAACTTTGTAATTATTTTACTAAATAACCAGATAACAAAATTGGCCCCATTCTACAATACTGCGTTTAAAATTTTGGCTTTTTTTTTAATTGATAAAAAAAAAAAAAAATGAAATATGAAAAAAAATCAAGCTCTGATCTAAAGTTGGGTTGGTCGTTGTGCTGGTCACATGACACTCTCCTTATCTGTCACCCACAGAAATAGTTGAACTTGAAATCAGCAGAGCTATGGACTTCAAGGTCTTCAAGGGACGATTGACCATTTTTATTATTAACTTTTTCAGAGAGAGGGAGAGAGAGAGAATTAGAGAAAGCGAGAGAGAGAAAAAAAGAGAAATGATGTGAGAAAGACAGAAAGACCTAGGGAGATAGGTAGAGAGAGACACAGTGAAAATCGTGGAGGGAAGAGAAAGAAAGAAGCTGAATTATAGAAAGACAGAGCCAGAGAGAGACACAGAGAGAGACACAGAGAGAGACACAGAGAGAGAGAGAGAGAGACGGAGAGACACAGAGAGACACAGAGAGACCTAGATAAAGAAATAAAGAAAAAGAGAGGTATGACAAACAGAGACAAAGACTGACCGGGATAGAGAGAAAGAGAGACAAAGTGATAGAGAGACAAGGAGGGATAGGAGAAACAAAGAGATACGGACAGGGATAGAAAGAGAGACAAAGTGATAGACTGAGAGAGACAGGAGATTAGCATCAATTTAAACGCTAGCGCTAAGTGTTAAGATGTAGTTTTAGTAACCTCAAGTCTCGACGCTGCACATTTCAATGCCTGACAAAAATTTCTTAATTGTATAGTAGCTCAAAATCTCTGACGGTCACTGAACCTGTAGCCTCGTTCTGAAGACCTAAATAAAAAAAAAACCGCCTCAAAAAAACAACAAAAAAAAAAAACCAACGAAACAAACACTTTAAAAAAAACTTGTTTAGCGGCTAGCCCTCAGTTCAAAGTCTCTTCACCCAGATTTTCAATCCTAAATCTTTCCTTCTGTTAGCTCTCCGCTTGATTTATATTTCATAACTCATTAGACTCGTGGTGTGATACAAAACCCCTGGGTTTATTCAGTCAATCTACCCAGGTACATCTTGTGGGTTTTATTGTTGTTATCAATATCTGGAATAAAAAAACAAAAGCACATTTTTTAAAGTTAAGACTTTGCTTAGGTCACATTTGAATAAGGGAGCACTCTAGTGTTAGGTCACATTTGAATAAGGGAGCACTCTATTGTTAGGTCAGATTTGAATAAGGGAGCACTCTATTGTTAGGTCACATTAGAATAAATGAGCAGTATATGGCTAGGTCATATTGGAAAGATGGAACAGTATATTGGTACTTATCTTGAATACATCTCACATATACTCTTTCTCAGGGTCGGACAGGGTGCCTAAATCGGTCCTGGCATTCCCTACAATCTGGCCCACAATTTTGTAAATATTTATGATGAGAATCCAATCGTATTTGTCCTTACAATCAGTATCTTAAAGATTGCTAATGTATTGCCTGCCCCTATAAAGATGCGTCAGCTTGTATCCATAGTATCAAGAATTCTTAATGTATAGTTAAAATATAGGTCTTATGTTATTTTTAATCACTTAGAGTGTATAAGGGATTGAAGTCTACAAGAAACAGGCTATTGCATTAATTCAGAAATTGTACTAGTAGCGAAAGACTTTTGCAAAATCTTTCATAAAATGTATTTCTATTACCAATTGTGTTACTCTATGGACCACTTTAATACGAAAATAGTAATACATCTTAAGATATAAGAAGAGATTTACTGCCATTTAGACGGCCCTTACGGATCTCCTTCCGGCCCATTGGGCCCCGAAGGCCCATATACATATAAAATATATGTAAAATGACTGCGATGATCCCTTCTCTTTCGTGTTGTAATCATCGCAGTCATTTTACAGAACTAACACAGTCATCATTTTATAGATCTAACACAGTCATCATTTTACAGAAGTAACAGAGTGATTTTTCTGCCCACATAATGTTAACATTTGGCAGCCAAAGCGATTGTGATTGTAATGTATTTATAATCTTCTTATATTAGGATTCAAAATCATAAAATCAAAAATTATAAGATGCCTTTATATCCACCCAACGAATACACGACAACCTCATTACGTCATCTGAAAGGATGAAGTGACTAGACTACTTGCTTAACTTTATTGCTAATTGAGTTGGACGAGTTGTGGATTTTCCCAATTCATCGTCATAAAATATCTAGATAATCTAGACCGAAATATATCTGCTTATGAAGATAAGTACATTGCACTGGTGGCCTCTTTGTGGAGGTTCTGGATAATTTTAATTAGGTTTATGCAGCAATTGGACGCCATGATGACCAGCTAACTATCGAACAAAAAAGCAAACTAAAAATCTATGGCCATATTAGAAGGTTTCGACAAATCTTGCATGGTGCCCCAACGGTCCACCAGAATAAGGATAGGTAAAGGTACAAAAAATGAAGAAAAAAGTATCTAATTTCGGACTATTTATTTTAATAGTAAGAATATTGGGTCCCTAATTAAAACAAACTACACTACACACTGACTATCAGGAGACTTGTAAATGTAATTTTTATACCAGACTAAGAAACAAACTTTTTTCCTAGACTGTTTATATGGGCAGTCTAAAAACCCGCCTGGGTATTTCTGGATTGATGTTACCGACCTAGGCCAGACAAGATTCTGTAAGTGAATGCAATATTCATATCTACCTCATTAGCAGCATAGCCAAGTAGAGAGACAACATTAAAAACTCGATCATCAGTATAGGGAACTTTTGCTGGCCAATGAGTTAGGTAATACCGTGGTTTGTCTCTAAGCCTGATCATTTCTTTGGTATCGAACTAATACTTTTATTTCTAGTGTTGACACGAGCATTGACAAAGACAACTGAAATTTGTGTTAAGATGCAAAGGAAACTGTTGGCAATGTCGGCTGTTTTTTTGTTTTTTTCAATAAGAGCCAGTGGAGAGATGTGAGATTCGGACAGGTGTCTAATTTAGTGTTCTAAGTTAGGGCCCTAACGAAAATATTCAATTAGACACGACCAACTCAAACATTGATTTGAGAGCTGCGCTACGATCAATTTAAAACTTAGAAATCTAAATCAATCTCGACATTCCGAAACGAAATTTCCAGTTAAGAAAAGTTTTTTTTTAAGAAATGGTATTACAGACAAATCTCTGAAGACAGAGAAAAAGTAAGGGTTGGGGGGTGGGGAAATGTTTTAAAAGTATGAAACTTAGATTTGGTTCCTTCTTAATTTTTTTTTACTTTTTTCCCCCCTTCCCAAACAATGTAACCCCCTAACCCTAGTGCCCGGTAAAGTGCACGCAAACCCTGAGAAACTTTACCAACCATGTTAGTGCCCAACACAACAGTTCAGAGTTATCTCTCGAACCATAAACTCGCCCTTTAAGTACTGAGATAAATGCGTGCAACCATGGATCTCCACTCCCACCGGTCAGAAGTCAGCCTCTTTAGAGTATTTATGACACGCTTGTGTGCAAATTCTCAGCTGGCGACTCTTCGTGCTTCCCGTACAGTAACGCCCACCCCCTTTCCCCATTGATTATTGGATAATGAATTGTGTGTATGTCCCAGCATGCTTAGACGTCACAAACAGTTGAGAAATAATGTATTTTAATGGCAATATAATAAGAGAAATGTGATGATTAGAGTGTAACCAGTTTAGTCACTAACAAAACATCAAATCCAGAGAGAGAGACAGAGAAAGACAGAGAGACAGAAAGATAGAGAGACAGAGAAAGATAGAGAGACAGAAAGATAGAGAGACAGAGAAAGATAGAGAGACAGAAAGATAGAGAGACAGATAAAGACAGAGAGACAGAAAGATAGAGAGAAACAGAAAGAACGACAGAGAGAGACAGACAGAAAGACACACATAGCGAGAGAGAGAGAGAGAGAGAAAGAATGACAGACAGAAAAAGACAGAAACAGACAAACAAAAAGGAAGAGAGAGAGAGAAAGTCAGAAATTCAAACAGAGAGAGAGAGAGACAGAAAGAGAGAGAGATTTAAAAAGAGAGACAGACAGACACAGAGAGAGAGAGTCAAAAAGAAAAACAGGGGGAGAGAGAGACAGAGAGAGAGACAGAAAGACAGAGAAAGAGAGTCAGAAAGACAGAGAGAGAGAAAGTCAGACAGACAAACAGGGAAAGAGATAGACAGAGAGAGAGAGAAAGAAAGACAGTAAGAAAGACAGAAAGAGAGAGACAGAGAGAGACAGACAGAGAGAGAGAGAGAATTAGAAGTAATATGTAGTATTTGTTTGCTTACTTGATTCCTCGCTGCACTCCACACTTGAAACTTCCCAAAAACCTGCTCTATCTTGCTGCACTTACCTATACAAGAACCAAACACTATGTTTTGGTAATGCATCCAAAAGGGAAATGAAACGAAATTGAACTTTTGTTTAATATCAAAAAGGGAATTTAATCCTTCCGTATTACTATATATGTCTAAATATGTGATGTTTTGTCCCCTTAGAAAATTGTACACGTTATTTCTCACAAACCCGTTCTTGGATCAGGTTGAATCTCTACACAATTTTATATTTTATAAAACATGAATCAATTTTTAAAAATAACCGAATAGCTAATTAATTATTGATAATTAATTATTTTGTTTGATTTCGAAAAAGGAAAATAACTTGTACATTATAGTGAAATATAGTTGTAATTGTCAAGTTTATCCCTTTAGACAAGCTTTGTTTTTTTTAATTATGTCTACTTTTGCTTATTCATTAGGAATTTTGGGCGAAAAGTTATTTGTTTCATAAAAAAGAGAGATTTTTGACTTAGAGACAATGACTTGACGAATTAAAAACAAGACTAGATTTTAGGAAATAAACACAGAAGATTTTAGGCAGCCACAGAGTAAGGTCGGCTTTAGTAACTGAAGTAGAGATTCAGCTTGACGACTTTCGACGGTTCTATTCGTTATTATTAAACGTCTTGTATGGCATTCAATATCAGCGTCGACTAACTTATATTCTTGGCCTTTCGCCTTGTGTTATTTGATTTGATTATTTGAGAGTTACCTCCGTTTGACATCTCCATAAGACACAGCGCGGAAGCGCTTAACAGTATGTAAAGGACTCAGCTAAAATGGAATTCAGTCGCGCTATGCCAACGTCTTCGACCTGAAACGTCAATTAAGTTTGTTTCTTTTTAGAAAACGTCCTGTTTCCCTATGGGGTAAACACTCGAGAAAATGTCTTGAGAGTCAATTTTTTTTTTATTTATCTTTCCCACCAATAAATGACTCGAGGTTCCAAAAAGAAAAAAAAAGCAAGCGATCTGACTCAATGTGTGAATCCGAGTTCATTTCGAATACATATTGATTTTATTTACGTCCACGCCAATCTTTGTTTAGTTCACCCTGGTCTGGTCAGCAATCGGTCAAGTTGACCTAGCTAATTGTTTGGCAAAGGGCTAGTCTGTTGACGCGATTGATCTCTGACTTCATCTCATATACCCCTCCCCCTTATCTTTTGTTGTTACCCAAAGCCCATATTAGCACATATTAGCTGACCAGTAGTAAGTCTAGATGGCATAGGGGTTCATTATTTGGCTGTGTTGTAGTTTATTGGCATTTCTGCCTTCCCAGCTAAACCATCTTCCCAGAGTCCTTTGCGTACTAAAGGAATGCGATTAGTTGACGGACGCCTAGATTAATTACTTAACTTTGAATTTTAACATTAATGTATGCTAACAATAAGAGTTATCCAAAGTGTTTATTAATTTATCTTTGAGAGGTTGTGAATAATAAAAAATGTACACAATCGTATGTTTTCTACACTTGTTTTAAATGGAGATCTGTATCTCTGGTGGATAAATATTACTAGCTAGCGTTTTTGGTGCTTCATGTATACAGAATAATGTAAAGTACAAGTTCTCCTTTCAGACCTTTTGCTCTATAGGGCAGATGATGTAAAGGTCATATGTTTCTGTGGCCTACGGTTTACGTGAGTGCTTTGTGGCCAGCACAACGAACAACCGCCTTTACTTTTCCTAACTAATGTTAGGTACCCATTTGAGCTCGGTGGATTTAGAGGCGCCCAAATATTCCGAAATTAAAAATTCTAGTCTTCACCAGGATTCAAACCCGGGACTCTTGGTTCGAAAGCCAAGCACTTTACCGAGACTCCGGTTTACAGAATAGTATTTATAACTTTTGTTTTTAAAAGTTATGCGATAATTGTTCTTCCCTTTTCGGCACTGAACAAAATATAACCTCTAACCTTCTTTCGCGCTTAGCACAATGTAATGGACCTTATTCAGCAATCGTAAATAAACAACATTTAGCCACTTGATAATATTGATAAAACAATGAAAAAAATGTATCGCGTGACAGCCTTTCTGGATTAAATATTTGTAAAGAAGATATAGAGAATCACGTGGCAAAATGTTGTTTGTTTACGATTGGTGAATGAGGTCCATTAGTATTAGGGATCTTTCAATGTGGCCTCCGTAACATTATTTTATTTATTTCAAAATCTTTCCCCATCTTTCTTTTTTATTTTTTTAAATTTACATTTTAAGTTATATACTAGACTTCCACAATAACAATATTTTTCTTTTCTTCTTTTCTTATGCGCTATAGTTCCGTTCATTTTATGCCTGTTCATAGTTTTAATAATTATGTTTATATGTTTGATTTTATTCTAACATTCAGTCCATCCTGGACCATATTGAATGTAATAACATTTTGTGTGTGTGTCGATATTTTAGTTGGAAACAATTTTAATACTTTCAAACTCCCAAGTCGGTTTAAGACTCGCGAGTGTAGGATTTGATTCCCGGGTAAATATTTGGAGTCCTTTAAAGTCGTCTGAGACGAAATGTTGCGGATCGATAGTCAGAAATTTAAGAATTCACTAATCTATACTAAAACAGTCCAGGGCCATTTTTTTGCTATGTTGAGTCAGTGGAGAAGGATTTTTGTGGAAGCTCATTCATTTTTTTGAAAGCTATTATAAAATCCATATATTGCTAATAATATATGCATTAAACGCTATGTCATCTAGTTCATAGTGTACACCTATTACATATTATTTTAATATTATCTTCTTTCTATTATTGGATATCTAGTTGCACATTATAGTCCAAAAATTACTTTTTTTTTAATTTGTGGAGGGTAGACAAACCTATACATCCAGAGCTACATTTATATATTACGAGCACAAAAGCAGTGGACATTTCTTAACCACGAAAGTGTTAACCGTAGGGCCTAATATTTAAAGTATTGTCGATAAAAAAAATTTAGTAACCACCTAAATCTCCGGAAATTTGCTGACCCCTAGAAAGCAGGATAATTTTCTGTTTTGTGGAGGAATCTTTCTTGTAGAGCTCTGACTGCATTCTCCCGATTGGAGACCATTCGCTACTGAAGACCTAAACATCGACCTTCAACGTCACAACTTGGAGTCAGTTTAGACCAATAACTCGTTCCAATACCTTGTAATACATTGCCCCAATTCAAAGCCTCAGCATCCCGTGGTGCAATGTCTTATAGCTTCAGTATCTCGTGGTGCAATGTCTTATAGCCTCAGCATCTCGTGGTGCAGTGTCTTATAGCTTTAGTATCTCGTGGTGCAATGTCTTATAGCCTCAGTATCTCGTGGTGCAATGTCTTATAGCCTCAGTATCTCGTGGTGCAATGTCTTATAGCCTCAGTATCTCGTGGTGCAATGTATAATAGCCTCATTATCTCCTAGTACAATGTCTTATAGCCTCAGTATCTCTTTGTGCGATGTCTTATAGCCTCAGTATCTCGTGGTGCAATGTATAATAGCCTCATTATCTCCTAGTACAATGTCTTATAGCCTCAGCATCTCGTGGTGCAGTGTCTTATAGCTTCAGTATCTCGTGGTGCAATGTCTTATAGCCTCAGTATCTCGTGGTGCAATGTCTTATAGCCTCAGTATCTCGTGGTGCAATGTATAATAGCCTCATTATCTCCTAGTACAATGTCTAATACCCCCCTAACATACTGTTGCAATGTCTTATAGCCTCAGTATCTCGTGGTGCAATGTCTTATAGCCTCAGTATCTCGTGGTGCAATGTCTTATAGCCCCAGCTTCTCGTGGTGCAATGTCTTATAGCCTCAGTATCTCGTGGTGCAATGTATAATAGCCTCATTATCTCCTGGTACAATGACTTATAGCATCAGCATCTCGTGGTGCAATGTCTTATAGCCTCAGCATAACGTGGTGCAATGTCTTATAGCCTCAGCATCTTGTGGTGCAATGTCTTATAGCATCAGCATCTTGTGGTGCAATGTCTTATAGCCTCAGTATCTCGTGGTGCAATGTCTTATAGCATCAGCATCTCGTGGTGCAATGTCTTATAGCCTCAGCATAACGTGGTGCAATGTCTTATAGCCTCAGCATCTCGTGGTGCAATGTCTTATAGCCTCAGCATCTTGTGTTGCAATGTCTTATAGCCTCAGCATCTTGTGGTGCAATGTCTTATAGCCTCAGTATCTCGTGGTGCAATGTCTTATAGCCTCAATACCTTCTGGAGCATTGTCTAAATGCTGTGAGATGTGAAGCTTACCTGCAAAAAGCGCTTGGCTAAGTAACAAGGGGGCTTGAGTTTGAATCCAGATTTAGCAGAGTTGTGTTTGCTGAGGACTTAAATGTGGCATGGAAGCCTTTCCCCAATCATAAAATATATATGCACAATTTCACATGTAAAGAAAGCTATAAAACTGAATGAAGAGAACAATTATCTGTGTTGGAAGAATGATAAGATTACCTGAGTTGTGGCGGCCTGTACGAACGCTATCCATCATGTCAGATATAAATGCCTAACTGGTCACTTGCACGCACCAAACTAAGCTCTCTCTCTCTCTCTCTCTTCGTCCAATAATTCTCATGCAATGTGTTATATCCAGTGTCACGTACTTCCGGCCATATATATACATATATATATATATATATATTTATGTATGGTGTTAATATGCTAGAATGTAGGGCAAGCGGTCAACGGCTTATTTGAACTACAAAATATCTGAAGTGGCAAGAACTTATTTGCGTTGTTAAAAGAAGACAAATGTTTCCTAAACATATGCCTGTTTCCGCTTGTAGACTTTAAGGATATCCAGTTAGCATTTGACATTGATAGAAGTCTTATAAGTTACAGATATCCTTTGAAAACAAAATAAATGATTATAAAATTTTTAAGCCCTAAGTTCATTCACGTGTTAAGCAAATTATTCATGCTAATTAAGGAAACCTGTTCCATGCTTGAGAAAAAAAATGTTTTAAATGTCTTTGCAGTCTAGGAATATAGCGCAATGTATATACATACACATAGATCAAGAATGGGAATTGTTGGGTCGATGAATTTGTTACTTTGTAACGAAATAACTAAGAGATCCAGTGCTGTGGTACAGGCCAATCAAGTGGTAGATGATACTTTATCACGTTGTTGTGGCAGCTTGTCGTGTGGTAGTGGCCACCTAGTCCATGTGGTAGTGGCTACCAAGTCTTTTTGGTAGTGGCATCTTGGTCTTTGTGGTAGTGGCTACCTAGTTTTTGTGGTAGTGGCTATCTACTCTTTGTGGAAGCGGCTACCTAATATTGTGGTAGTGGCTACATAGTCTTGTGATTGTGGATAGTTAGTCTTGTGGCAGTGGCTATCTTGTCTTGTGGCAGTGGCTAGCTAGTCTTTGGGGTAGTGATAGGCTAGTCTTGTGTTAGTGGCTAGTTAATCGTGTGGTAGTGGCTAGCTAGTCATTTTGTAGTAGCTAGCTAATCATGTTGTAGTGGCTAGCTAGTGGTGTGGAAATGGCTAGCTAGATGTATGGAATTGGCTAGCTAGTCTTGTAATGAAGGCTAACTCGTCTGTGGTAGTGCTTAACGAGGCCTATCTGTCTATCTATCTGTCTATTTATCAAACTATCTATCTATCTATCTATCCTCTTATTATGCGTAAGATTACCAAGACTATAGGTACCAACAGCATCTTGCCTTAATTTTTTTACTACCAAACATTGTTGCCTCTCAACTCTGTTGAATTGTCTGGTGTCCAGTGTAGGAACTCACTCAATGGTCAGCAAGTTTAACAACATTATCAACAGTCATGGCGCGTCTACGATATATCGTTTACATGGCTACTCTAGTGGATGGGGCGGAGTTGCGTTCACGTCTTGTTTACATCTGACATCTATTGCTATACTTTATATACTTTGGCATCGCCTTACCAAGACTGTGTCTGGGGACGTGCGGCCCTCAACAAAAGGTCAGACACGTTCGCTCTAATGTCAGGAACTAATTCAGTTAAGATGATCCGGGGCTGGTTGACCTTCCAGTGGGGTGTCCGGTCATCCGGATAGAAAGAACGTATCATCTCACGTGCTGATTGTTATGCAATAATAATGTGTTACACTCCAAGTTAAAGTGAAAAAAAAAAAGGAAAGTTCCCCTTTCAGACCTTACGATCTATGTGGCGGTTCATCTGTTTCTGCCATGTTGTAAGGGTATCATCTGGCTAGCTTAACGATTAGCGGTGCACCGGATAGTACTTTTTGACATTCGGCCGGAGCCGGATATTGCCGAATAGTAAAATATGATATTTGTCCGGAGACGGATACCAACATGTCTTGTAAATAACTTATGTAGCTGAACGTTTTGCAAAACTGTTAAATAGCATTCCTATATTCGTGTTGATTTAGTTTTCCTTGTATATACCTTATTGTTTAACGAATCAACCACCCGTACTTCGCAAACTTATAAAAGTTCTTCATTATTGTTGGGTGTTGTAAGGGGCATTCTAAATATCATGAATTCTAATGTTCTGAGTTCAACGGGATTCGGACCTGATACGCTTCGTTTCGTAGGCCAAGAGCTTTATCCCTCTACTGCAACGTCCCCATTGCAATTAAAAAAAAAGGTTGGTCATGCTTGATAATATGTACCATACTGTAAGTAAACACAATGGTTGACAGAAATTAAAAAAACACAAACTTTTGTTTAGTGCACGTTTCAAGGTCAAATGGCTTTTCCCAAAAAAATTCTGCATGGCACAGGCGAGGAAGATAGAAAGGAGGTAATGATTGGATGGCATTGGCGAATGTTAGTGGATCGACTTAACCTTTAAAGACTCTTTGAAATTTGTGATCGAGTGACTGATGTTGTTCCATGACCCTCCCATATGGTATTATGAGGTAGATGAATAGAACAAAATTAGACAAAAAAAAAACAACAACAACATCCGTTCCAACTTATTTTTTCATACCTAATTCTTCCTTTTTTTTTTCTTTCCTTTTTTCCTAAACTGCTGCACGCAAACCCTTTGAGTACCGAATGGATTAAACAGCTATTAACCTTTTTAATTTTATAATTACGGTATAATTATTCCGTAACCTTTATATACAAAGAGCAGGGTAAAGGTTGTATTAACATTTTAATTTTAAAAAAATACTTCTTGAGGATATGTAAAGTTCCACCTTTCAGACCTTAGGATCTTTATGTCGTCTGTTTCTGTGGCCCACGTTTAACAAACGTGCAATGGGGCCAGCTTATTGCAATCGATTTTAAAGCTCTTCAAGATTCCAAGTTTAAAGGAACTGGACTTGTACTTTTAAATATTCGAGTGATGTCATAATCCCAAAATAGCGCTTCTCAAAGCGATTTCTCGACAATTAAGTTTATTCTTTGAGATATTCTTCCGACAACTCTGACACCCTCAGACCGCTCTTGTACAGGTCATGTCATCAGAAATCTTTAAAGTGGCTGAAGAGATTTAAATTTAAAAGAAATCAGCTTAAAACTATTACTCCTTGCAGAGCGGAGCGCAGACAAAAATCTATCAATATATCGTAAGGGAACAAATGTAGACACGTGATTTATCCTACAACTCTAGACCAAACACGCAAATCAAACAAGCACGCGATGAAAAAAACAGTTCTAATAAAAGAACATTAGACGGAGAGAAAAGAAAATGAACATGTAATTGTCAATTTCAGTTTTGAGTGTGTATCAATCAATCAATCAATCAATCAATCAGTCAGTCAGTCAGTCAGTCAGTCAGTCTGTCAGTCAGTCAGTCTGTCTGTTTGTCTGTCTGTCAGTCAGTCTCTCAGTCAGTCAGTCTGTCAGTCTGTCTGTCTGTCTGTCTATCTCTTGCCATAAAGATGTGTGTGTGTGTGTGTGTGTGTACATCTTGCCTTGCATTAAAACCTTTACAAAGAAAGCTACTTTCATATTTTTAATTTTATTGACTTATTATTTAACGGAAAACATTTCAGTAAAGTTTAAAATAAAAAATAAAATAAAAAATGTATGCACATCATCACATTTAGATCTAGCAAACAATGAATAAAATACTGGAGTGTTAAGAAACACCTGACTCTAGTGACTAGTGTACGGGAAAATTAGATCGACATGATTGACTGACCATACCAATGTCCTATTTTCTCGCCTGACCACTTAAATTCATTGTGTATGGCCAATGAAAATAAAACGCGCGATGGTCATATACACACTACACTAGGACTACATGTGTAGGCCCACTACATCTATCTAACCAGGTTGTTAAAATCAGTCGAACACACAGTCTACTTTTTTTTTTTTTTTTTTTTTGTTTTCGGGGAGGGGGGTAGCGAGGGTTGGATGCATTTTTTTTTAAGAGCTGGTTTTCCTGACGCTCTTAGATCCAAACCCTATCTTTCAATAACAGGCTTACAGACTACAAATTAATCTATGCTTCCGTACCATCTAAGATCGAACTAATAAATAGGTAGGCCTATACTTGATGTTCCCGCTGTGAATCAAATGCCGCAAATGAATTAATCTAAACCACTAAATATTGACCTACAACGCTTCAGATTCCCACTATTGACTAATAGCCACTATCATTATTAAGAGCCTGATGCCAGCACCAGAAGCGATCAGAAACTTAGCCTTTCAATTACAAGCCTGATGACCAGTTGTTAGTATGAAATACATGAACACATATATCTACCCACTTTACAACCCAGATTGCAGTTTACTTTAGAGAGATTTACATTAGTAACTAGCTAATTGTACATTTCCATTTTTTACTTTGGTCGTCCCACACACACACCCTTTACAGTTGGTGGCCTATTACATACACACACACCCTTTACAGTTGGTGGCCTATTACATACACACACACCCTTTACAGTTGGTGGGGTGAGTAGGGCGAAATTTGAAAATACCCCCGGGCCCCCACTTGAGGGGGGCCCGCTGATAAGTGTTGTTTTTTTTTACATTAAAAATTAAATTTTACGCACAATGCAGGGGCCCCCAAAGAGGTCAAGCACCCCGAGCGCCCAATCGATGGAAATTTCTTAGCTACGCCCCTGTATAATATTTAGCAGTTTAGCTAAATGTTCAATAACTTGTTCTATTTTCCAAACTTGTTGGTATCCGTCACCTACTCTAGCTCCATCTCCGGTCGGATATCATATTTTACTATCCGGTCATATCCGGCCATATCCTGCCCCAGCTGGATATTAAAAAGTGCTTTCCGTCGCACCCCTAGTTAGGTTGAAAAGCGGTTCTTGCCATTTTCCGACACATCCCATGTACTTGAAGAAACGTCACTCACTGAACCATGTGGTAAATCCTACATCCCATTTACTTGAGGAAAAGTCATTTACAGAACGACGAGGTAAACTAGAACAAAGAATCGCCTTTGATCGAGTAAAAACGGCTTCCTTTTAAGGCGTATACGCCGTTTTAAAAAATATGTCATCATGACTACATTAAAGAATTTATTTCCATTAAAGATTTATAATTCAACATTTTGTTTTGTTGAAACTTGATCTTCTTATACACGAGAACTTGATTATTATATTTTTTTTTAAATAAATATCTCTTTAAAAATGATTAAGACGTCTTGGAATTTGGCGATTTTTGTCCTATAATTGATGGGATATTTTATTTTTCTAGAAGTATTCAATTTTTTAAAATGCACACATTTTGCTATTAGAAAAAAAAAAAATTCAGTAAACTCCTCCCAATTAATAACACATTAACATAAAGGCAGTATTACAACTGTTCCTATTTTTTAGTTTGCCAGTAAATGACATTTTTAAAAATTCTGAACGTAAAGTACAGATTTGTACAAAAAAAAATATGAAACAAAAATGTGTACTTTCTAGTTAGTTTATAATTAGGTCATTGAATAATATATTTAAAGAAGTAGAATTAACATAGTAGATAATGGGAATAGAATTAGTCATCATGAATAGTAAAAGGCGAATGTAACAATATTGATATTGCTGTATTATTAATAAAAATTAACCATGGACCACAGAAACAGATGACCTTTATATCATCTGCCATATAGATCACAAGGTCTGAAAGGAGAACTTTACTTATTATTAAAAGCCTCTCCGAAACAGTTCTTTGTAGTCAAAAGAAATGTTACATGTTAAAAAGTCGTTTAACAGCCAAAGGTAAAAACGTCCCCTTTCAGACCTTGCGATCTATAGGGCTGATGATGTAAAGGTCGATTGAGAGTGCCTTTGTGGCCACCATAATGACTATTCGCCTTTACTTTCCCCCAACTAATGTCAGGTACCCATTAGAGCTGGGTGGACTCAGGGGCTCCCAAAGATCCCGAAATTAAAAATCCAAATCTCTTCACCAGGGTTCGAACTCACCGTTCGTAAGCCAACCGCTTTACCACTCAGCCACCGCGCCTCACAGTCGAAGCAAATTACTGTTCACTTCGTACTATGTACTATACTCAATACTTTTCTAGTGCAAGGCAGCCTTAAAAATAATTACGTTGGGACTATTTAAAAGTGTTTTAATCAAGCATAAGATACATGTAACATGCAATGTATTTAACAACTACAACCAAAGCCTGGGACGCGCTTTTCAATTAACGAATCCAGATTTTACCATAATCTTTGGTGTGACAGCTTAGCGCTCTACCCCCTCAGCCACCAAACTAAACATACATCCATACTTACATGTGCACGCTTCAATCTAAACAAGAGTTGAAGTTGACACATTCGATCGAATCTTTCTTTCATTAAATTCCACCGTTTTAACACCCAGCGAATTGTGTTAGCCAGAGCCTTGAACTCTTTAGCAGCAGTGTCTAAAGTGTCCAGTCGGCAAACACCGAAAGCCAAATGTAAATGTCCAATTCTAAGCGATATATTGGCCGCGCAACTTCTCGCTGACCTGTCAACGGGTCCATTCGATTTTCTCTTTTTGTCTTTCGAACACTTCAGGACTTATTTTGTGTGTCTTTGGATTCGCTGTTCACTTCCTTTTTATTTTGCATTTTTATTAAGTTTAAGGCGGTTCTAGTTCTAGGGTCTGGCTTTGAGTTTCTAGAAGATTGAACTGTTGGCCTGCTGGTATGCAAATGCTATTTTGAGTTTTAACTCTTTCTCTCCGTAATTATTTACCGCATTCTGGTGGAATCAACGCTGGTATCGTCAGTTAGGAGAGAAAGAGTTTAGGCTTTTGTACTCCTACGTTCTTGCATATTTCATTGATATATAAACAATGTCTTACGTGTAATTGATGTTCCTTCAGATTTAAAAAGAAAGATTTAAAGACATTCCTCATCCGAGTCCAAATTTCCCAAAAGGATTGCAGCGGCAAGGGATTGAACCCAGGACCATCAAAACGACTGGACGATCCATCAGCACGATCAGACAGACTTTTAACTCTTTCTCTCCGTAATTATTTACCATATTTTGGTCGAATCAACGCTAGTATCGTCAGTTAGGAGAGAAAGAGCTAATGTAACGCTTTCACCAGTGTTGAAACAACCGTAACCCCTCAGATGCTTGAATGTCCTCTGCTAAAAGGATGCTTTTTGAAAATGCTTAATTATTTGCCCTTTGGTCTTTTAAATGACGTTAGATGAAATAGTAATTTAACCAAAAGCAATCTCTAGTGCACAGATTGCATTCTCCCAACAGCGCTTCTAGTACAAAATGTACACTTTCCCCATAAGCATTGCTCAGATTCTCTTGCCTAACATCACAATATCCTGCACAAACTTCACTTGTGTTAAGAGCATATATTTAAGCACATCTCAGAGAATAGCTCTACTTATAGCAGAACTAAGGATTCCGTACTTGTGGCTTTTCATTAAGTCAAGAATCTATTCCACAAGACTAAAAAAGATTTATATAAAAATGGCTGACTAATTTCACGTATAAATTGTATTCTGATGACATAATTCCAAAGATTCAATAAAAATATAACACATAATACTGATATTTCCTAAAATGTAAATTAATTAAAATGATAATAAAAATCCCCGAAAGTCTGGTTGAAATATTTTAGCATGTAATTATATTATATCGTCTGATTAAAACGGTATCTGGAAATTAGGGACTGGCAATTTTGCATTGGACATTTAGACACCCGAAATTTGGGCACCCAAAAATTTAGACACCCGGAATTTTAGACAACGGTAAATTTGGCACTTTTTGACAAGGCGCAAAATTAGCCACCTGAAAATAAGAAGCTTTTTCATAGCGACCCTAATTTTGATAATTTAAAAACTTATATAAGTACTTTTTATCCATGCTATGATGGTGTTTTATTTAAAATACCAATTATAACAATATTTAGCTGCATTTTCATGAGTCATAAAGTGTCCGATTTACTGGTGTCTAAATTTTTAAGTGCCAAAATGTCCTCATGCCGATTTTCCAGTCCTAAATAACCTGTGCCCAAATTACTGGTGCCTAACATTTCAAAAATTTCCTAGATTCGATTAAAACGTGAGGGATACAGGCTGAGCTTAAAGTTAAATAATTGAAATGAGAGCAAGTATGATGTACGAACATTGATTTCTAGTTTGGCTACTAGATTGGTGTAGGGGGTGAAGGGTGAGAGTGGCAAGTAAACCGATCCAACTGGAAGATATACACACACACAAAGTCTCTAGTCTGGGTGTCAAGTAAAAAGATTTAATATCTATACATCAATACTATTCTAGAGGACTGCTTGTTTGTTAGTGAGACTTTGTGAGGGATGTGTGTGTGTGTCTATGTGTGTGTGTGTGTGTTTGGACCCATTCGATCAATACAATTATCTGACCAATAGTGTAAAGCATCTTTCTGTTATGGTATGAAAGGTGTACAATAGTATGTGTGTGTTTAAGGTGGGTATGTGTGTATGTGTTGTAAATTAAGTTCGTATATGGATTCAAAGAAACTGACTTAAGTGATGTGGTGTTTCTGTTTGTGTATGTGTGTCTGACTGCAAGCCCCGGACTCTTCCGAGGACGCTTTCACTCCTTTTTAACTCTCTATATTTAGCACTAAAACGGGGAACTATCAAAACATTCCAATATTTTTTTTTAAATAAAATATAGCTTTTTTTTTTTTCACTGTATTCTATTAATATTCTTTAACAAAATAATAAAACTCAATACCAAATTCAAATTCTACTAGGGCATAATTTAAGCAAATAAAAAAACCAAAATAATAAAGATTCGAAATTCATAGCACGTAATTACATATGTTAACACCTAGACCTATATACATATATAAAGAACGTATATATTTTCTAAATTGAGTTAGACAACATTGCAAACTCTAATACAGTATAACACTTTTTAAGATATCATTTCTGATTATCACAAAAAAGAAGATAACAATATCTACGAAAGTATTTCTAATATTGCTGCTATATGGCTGTCGTATCTCCTTATACTGCAAGCTTTATCTCCACTGATTGTCTTTTCTGTTACTAATTGCATCATTATGATGAATTACGTTCTCAAATATATATATATATATATATATATATATATATATATATATATATATATATATATATATATAATACTGCAAGCTTTATCTCCACTGATTGTCTTGTCTGTTACAAATTGCATCATTATGATAAATTACGGTCTCATATATATATATATATATATATATATATATATATATATATATATATATATATATATATATATATATATATATATATATATGCAGGAATAGTTGATGCCAGATAATATGTTGGTATGTTCCGGTCACTATACAAGTCGTGCAGGAATAGTTGATGCCAGATAATATGTTAGTATGTTCCAGAAAGAAATATGGCTTGCAGAAGAAGAAGGCAAGGTCGGCGTTGGATAAGGAGGGAAAAGGGGGAGGATTTGACAAATGGCAACTGTCTCCACCCCTGTATCTACTATTACCCACCGATAAATCCTATCAACTATAGAGACAACTCCGCGTTACGTCGTGTAGCGATTACTTGCCCTTGCCCCTGAACTGAGCGATTATTTGTTGGGATAGCTATTGCCTTGGTTGACTAGAATTTATGTATTATGTGTTAATTTTAATATTATTAGTATATACTAAACATTAGAGAGTTAAACGAAGCAACAATAGCTACATTACAGTCAACCATTTTAATTCTTGCGTTTTTTTTTTACTAAATTACAGTATCAACTCACTGTCTGTCTGTTACAAATCATAATTATAGATTTTATAGAGCGCTACTTTCATGCTTACTGTAGGAGTACAACACAATGGTCCAATCTCATTTGTGGACCAGTGGGGAAAGGGGCATCTGGGAGAAGGTTTTCCGTGCTGCCCTAAGGCGCTCAGTAAACACAACTCTGCTCGAGTCTGGTGTTGAGCCTCGAGCCCCCTTCATAGGTAGCCATGACAAGCAAATTTCAAGCGTACATAGCCTCTCGACCACTTTGCTATAAACGGGATCTCTCTCACTACCATTCACGGTGGGTAAACCAAACCCTGCACAATTATTTGTTGTCGAATTGCGCCTTATTTTTAAAGTCATTATCAGAAATTGTTCACAGATGGTCAAAAATTTTTTTTCATAACCAAAAGAGCAAAATAAAAGATAAAACAAGCAAAATATACAATTTAGACAAAAACAAAACGTATATTTTATATCCCCTTTTTCTTCCGATAACAAAATTCATTTATTGACCACTATATGATTAACTAGAGGCGCTGTGGCTGTAAAGCGCTTGACTTCTGAACCGGAGGTCCCGGGCTCGAATCCTGGTTAAGACTGGAATTATTTATTTACTGATCTTTTTCCGCCTCTGAGTCTACCCAGTTCTAAAGGATACCTGACAGTCGGGGAAAAGTGCCTCATGACATCCTCGTTAACCATGGGCAACAGAATCAGATGTCTTTTACATCACCGGGCCCGTAGATCTCAAGGTCTTATAGGGGAACTTTTTTTTTAAAATGATTAACTAAACTGTTAATTATTTTCTTTAAATAGAATTGTGTGTTGTCAGTCGGCATCGACTATGAATAGTGGTGCACAATTTAAACTTGATCCGAACGGGAAGTGGGAGGAATAAAAAAAGCGTAAAAAATAATCCACCCAGACAGACAAACAGACAGACAGAGTCAGTTAATATAAGGTTTGTAAAAACCTTTTTTAAATTAGTCATTTGAACTCTCGTGATTATGACTCATGTTTTTATAACGCCTTGAGGCCACACTTTTTGTGTTAATAGCGCTATATAAATTAAATTAATATTTGATGACATTTGCGTTTATCAAATATCCGAAAAGTTTGCCATATAATTATAACGATTCATTTAATTTTTACATTTTATTTTGGAAAAGTTGTAATTAGTGGCTGAGGTGACACCGTTGGCTAAACGATGCCTCTCAACATATGTAATTTGCCTTTTATCAATAACTCTCCATTTTCTACACAATGGACCTCATTCACCAATCGTAAAAAAACACATTTAGTCACGTCATAATATTGACAAAACAATGAAAAATACGTATCACGTGACAGCCACTATGGATTACATAATTGTTTAGAAATTATATAGAATCACGTGGCTAAATGTTGTTTGTTTACGATTGGTGAATGAGGTCCATTGTTTTCCTGTTATAAACTTTTTCTGATCTTTTCTGTCTTGTATATTGTAGCAAAAGTAAAATCGCCAAGTGAACTTTAGCATGGTACAAGCCTCTTTTCAACTTTCTCCGAAAAGTCTAAAATAAACTTCCGTTTTTAAATCAGACATTTTTTATCCTATTAACATTTCAAATCGCCTTTCACGTGTGTTTTCTTATTTCTCAAAGAAACAGTTACCACGCCTGAGTTGCAGTCTATCACCAGGATTTTAAAAAGGGGATACACTTTAATTTCAAACTACTCGAAATACGGCAGAATCAAAACTCGTCCAAACATTAGAGATAAAAAAGAAACAGGAGAATAAAGAAAAAAAAAAGGGGGGGGGGTATTGGTGTGTGGAGGGGGGTTGAAATCAGTTAACAAAGACTCTACCCTGGAGACTTCTGGACATTCGCTTCTCCATTCTTGGTGTGGAAAGGGCGAAAGATTCTTGAGGTTCTAGCTAAACCTGGGGACTAGGGCAACAATGAATAGAGAATCTGGATAATGTGACTTTAACAACACAGATAATGTCAGGGTAACGATCGTTTCTATTTGAGTACGAGATGTGATGATGTCTTGATGTTACGATGGGATTGTGCTGATCAGACAATGCGTTTCTAATGTTATCCTTTAGTTTAGATTTCTATTTTAAAACAATTAATAAGAACTCAAAATAATATTGTAATGTCGTAGATTTCAATGTAAACTATAAATTCAAACAACACAGTCTTGTAATAATAAATACAGAGCTTTAATTCTGGAATTTGGATTCACTCTAATAAAATACACACACAATTAAACAAGTTAACTCTCTTCGTTCAAGCTCATAATTACAACTGACTTTCCCAGTACTTTCCAAAACTTATTATCTACCACTTACTATATTTATCAACTAGAAACAATCAATCTTGCTCCTTTTATGGAATTAACTTGCCCGCTTCTATTCCAAAGAAAGCATGTTTGTTCCAAGAACCCGTCAAAAATTAACCATGATCTTGCTCTGGGGATGATTGCAGAAAACTAAAAATAAACTTAATACCTCAGCTGCTTTATGCTAGGTGCCAGTCCGAATACGTTTGCTAGAGATCTTTTCATTTGGTGATGGAAAAATAAAACATAGACATCAGTTAAATAAACATCGAGTATGGATAAAGCAAGATAGACTTGTTTGTAAACACGCATCAAAACTTAACATTCGTGATCTATATTCATTTCGTTACCATTTCGATTTTGTTTAGGGATTCGTGACTTTCGTTTCGACCAGCTGGGAATAGGCAATCTGTGTGCAAAATTGACATATTTGTTGCCCTTGTATTACCTGTTCGGACAAGAGGGGTGATTTTAATATTTTATGATCTAGGAATGGTGACGAGGTTTTATTTATGTATTTGGTGGGTTTACATTGTGTGAATGATATGGTCACCTAGTTATTACAATGCCAGTGCTCTAGATTTAAATCTGAAAGCACAGGATACAACGTAATTGATACCATCATGCTAGTGTTCGTACAATGGAATCATTTAGAATATTAAATCAGGAAATATTAGAAAACTAGAAAGGCAGAATAAATATGCATACACAATTATTAAGATATAATGATGCAGAAAATAAAGATGCATCATATATCATTCATTAACATCTGACGTGAGATTAACTATTGGTAACAATTTTTTGGTATCTCGAACAAGGGGAAGAAATTGTAATTGACTGAGTGGTGGTATATGAAGAAATAGTCCCCCTTTATAGGTCCTCGTCTGAGTCTTAGTGAACACAAACCCTGAACAATTTTAACAAGAGATTAGATAACCATACAATCTTACATGTATTTAATTTCTCCACTAGCAGAGTGGTTATCGTGTAGGCTTTAGAAGCCTAAAAAGGCTTAAGCAATGAGTTCGAATTCGGGTCGTTTTCCCATTTTTAAAATATTCATATAGGTTTTATATTGTTAGTCTAGATCTGTTACAAATATAAGTATCAGTCTGACTGATTAATTGATATGAGTACGCTTCATTCAAGCTTTGTTTTTTTTATTTTTTTTTTAAATTTTTGTTGTTGTTGCTTTGTTTTGTTAACAGTAGTGGTTGTCTACAGAAACGTGGTTGTTTTTCTAAGCTGGTCACTACATAAACAATTCTGTATTTAGGCGGGACAATAAGTTTAGCCGTCCAGTAACATGAAATATTAAAGAACTCAGAGATCTCTTGGTTCTGCTATGATTTTCCCCATGATTTATTTTACTTCGGCTTTTATCTCCGACAGTGTGCCAGAGTTCTTTCCCTGCTGTGGTTCCCACTCGCTCCCCTGTCTGTGTATTATCTGGTCATTTGTAGTAAAAAGTCTTATCTTAAGTATCTCTTCTGCTCGCATTTATCAGTTTTCGATTGAATTCGTCTTGTACTGGTACTAGAAATAAGACAGATACCGAAATTCAAAAATTCTACTTGAAAGACGGGTTTTTTTTTTTAGACTAATGCTCAGTGGCGTAGTTAGGGTGGGGGTAGGAGGGGGAAAATTTAAAAATCTCCTGGGCCCCCACTTGATGGGGACCCCCAAATAATGTTTTTATATTAAAAATTAAATATTACACAAAATGCAGGGTCCACCATAGAGGTCCCCACCAGCCCCAAAACGATGGGAAATTATAAATTATTATTAGCCATATTGAAAAATTGTTATCAAAGAGAGACTTAGATAGTTTATCTTTTTTTTTTTTACCAATGATAATATTTATATATATATATATATATATATATATATATATATATATATATATATATATATATATATATATATACACTCACATGCTTGCACCTTGAAGAACGGAACGTTATTCAATGTTAAGTGGCGCATCTGAATTAGACGAGAGATCACGCGAAAAACGTAAAGAAAACTTTTAGAAGAAACTAACATTTCTAGGAAGTGTCCTTGTATCCATTCGTTTTGGATCAGTCATGGTATGAAATTTGTAAAAGGTACAGACCAAGAACAATATAACTGAGCGATTAAAAATTTTTACCAATTGTTTTGTTTTTAGCGCTATTTCATGCCTTTAGCTTTCTCAATACGCTATTGTCGCAAAGAAGCAAAAGTTTGGCCACTCCTGATCTAAAACAAAAAATCACTAAAATAGGTCCATCAATGCTACTAGGAGTATGATCACTACGATATAGTCAATAATGCAGTGCTTTTGTTATGGAAGCCCTGGTTTTTGACAGATATAGGTCTCTTTATATGACGACTGTTCTCGATTGGGTCATGTGAATAAAATTAAACAATTCGATATCGAAAAAATAAGTTAATTAAGATCATGCCTATGTCTGTCACCTCCAACATTAAGAAAACACATTTTGTAACTTGTCTACTCAATACAGACCACGATATTGCCCAGTCTTGTAGTTGTCACAGTCTTAGTTGACATTGCATGATCTAAAGTTCACGTCATTTTAAGAGCTTAAAAGACACGTGGAATTCCTGATGTAGAAAACAGGAAGTAGAATGAATAAAGTTGACTTTGAGTTCAGTCAAGTCAAGTCAAGTTAGTAAGGTCTTGCTCCCGGTCCAGGAAGATTGAACGTTGCTCCCTGGACTGGTGTATATGTATATGTATATAGCATGAAAGTCTACGGACTGGTGATTGTTGATTAATTATATTTGAGAGCTGATTTCATTATGTGTTTATTGAATATTAAGTATTATTCGTATTTCAATGGATATCTATAGTTGGAGCTCCAGTGTCACTAGTAGTAATTGTCCTTATTGTTACCCGCTGAGATGCGGACGTGATTTGTAACTAACATATATTGGATACATTTGATACCGCTGTTATGCGGATAGGATTGTTTATTATTTCTTGACTTGTAGCACTAACAGGGAGTGCAGTATTATTATTATTGTGTTGTAAAATAAACTTCATATTTGTCTGCTGAAACGGACTTAGGTCAGTTTATAGTATTTGTCTTGTCACGTGTCAAGAGTACTTCAGGAAGCAAGAACCCAGCATTACACGACATTCGCATTCTGCAACGTTACACCATTCAACTTTCATTCACAGTAGTATACGATTCGGCCTGCAGTCATGATGGCCTCGCCTTCATCTCCTGCACTTCTGCAGGATGTCAGAGTTATTTCTTTTCTTAAATAATTTCCCAAACTGTACTTGAACTTAGAACAATCACTCACCTTCACCTATCCCTTAGTCTGTTGGACCGTTGGACACATGATTTATTGACCATCTTTCTCCATTCCTTTTTGCCTTAGATAGAACCTCTTTCAATGGCAGGCCCGTCCATTCTTTTCTGTTGCCTTCTCATCGCTTTTTCTGGCATCCTATTCTTTTTCTTGGTACTGTTCCCTGAAGGAAGGTCTTTGCAAGTCCTGAAGACCTTGCAATATGGTCATAGAGTTTTAGTTTGCGTTTTTTTTTTGACAGTAGTTAGCAGGTGATCGTGGGGTCCAATCGCTGTAATAATCATGTCACTAATCTCTTCATTTGTGATGCGTATCTTTGTATGTGAGACCATTGGCTCACACCTCTCATGAATCTTTCGCAAACAATATGTGACTTAATGAATAGCTCCTGGCTTTGCTAATTGCAAGGCTGAATTAGAAATATGAATTACGAGGGAGTTTTTTTTTTTTTCGCTCGATGATGTAATTATTTCTTTTTTAAAGTATAATGTTTAATTACATTTGAAATGTAATCATTGCCGGGAGCTAATGGTATAATAATGTTAGCCTTGGATGGCAATGCAAATATTTCAGAACGGCAGGATTTCATCAAAGTTATAATTTCAACATTTTTGTCGTGAACTGCAAACATTTTTTTGTTTGCGAACGCCCGGATGTGGTCAAAGAAAGGAATAGAGACATTTGCGTTACAAGGCGTGGATCAAGAAATGTTCAGTATTATATGCCTTTCATTCTGTTAGCTTTATTAATCTAAATTATCAATGTTACTTTTAATTAATTCGTAGAGGACGTGGCAATGCACTGACTTTTAAAGCAATATTTATAATTATCAAAGCTGCTGGGCCACCTATCTAGCCATCTCGAGTTCGACACCCGACTCGGCGACAGGCTAACCACGTCAGAGCACAACCAGATACCTGGACCCTAATATAAGAGAGTAGTCTCAGTATGGATCGTATTTGTTGGAAAGTAAACCCAGTAGTTGCCCTATTTACAAAAGCAGTTAAAAAAAAACACTCGACGCTTTGTAATAGTATTGAAGAAACCATGCAGACTCTAATGCCTAACTACTGTCACGTAGTTTCCTAGTAATGAAACGTTTCTTATACTAACACGGGAACCTCGGGCTTAGCCCTAGCTAAAATTTTGGCTAATTAAATGAACTGATAACAAACTTAAACACACACATATACATATCTAACATGAGTTAATAGACAATATTATAACTCATACTGTAATAGTAGGATGTTAAGTAATATAAAATAATAACACTATAAACTTAAAAGAGAAATCTAAAGGGCAAAAATAAAACTATTAAAAACTATAACCCCCCTTTTGCAAAAAAAAAAAAAAAAAAAATTATCTGAACATAAACACACATTAAAAAAATCATGTATATGTTTCATTTTTTTTGAAATGCGAATTAAAATGAACATATTTCAAAATGTGTCTAAAACACCTAATGTTTAAAAAATAAATTCTGCGAAAAAATGACCACTTCACCAAAACGATGTCGCTATAATGACCACGGCGCCAAAACGATTTTGCTATAATGACCACGGCGCCAAAACGATGTCGCTATAATGACCACGGCGCCAAAACGATGTCGCTATAATGACCACGGCGCCAAAACGATGTCGCTATAATGACCACGGCGCCAACAACGGGACCGACGAACGTCGTTGCCTTGACATTCTGCTTCGAACCAGACATTGTGATTCTCAAACCTTTTTTCTTATAACCCCCTTAAGTGGTCGTATAGTACCATGCTACAGCAATGGTGTTTTTCACTTTCTCATTACTCGCCTACGCGTACATGTTATTGAAATAAAACACTATTTTTAAATTCATTTAGTCAAGAGCGTAATAATTTACAAGTGCCTGGTCGTGCGGTGCTCGAGCTAGTCTGTCGTTCGGTCGTCTCCCTGGTCCCGTGTTCATAACCTGCCCGCTTCCAACCCCCGTCGTCCTGGGGAAGATTTGGGCTAGGAAGTAGAATATCTGATCCGAAACATGTAAAACATGTTACAGTTTATAAAGCTGGTGTTTTTTATAGTCCTACTTAAATTCGTCCCTCAAATTGAGAGGCCCTGCGTTAGACTCGTAATGCTCCCATGTCGAGATGCACCTATCTTAAAAGCTGTTGATTTAGAGAACCTCGTTTGCAACAGTTGTCCCCCAGACAGTAATGACCCTTCCCGAGCTGTGCAGACTTGAGAGTTGGGAATTGTCGTCTGCAGAGATAACGATATGCGCTTCGAGTTCTTTCCATTCCGCCAATAAGCAGTTCTATCTTGGGAGTGATTTACATTATTGCGACGTGATATTGCTGAGGTGTTGGATATATCGAACTGGTGCACGTATAAAGGACGCGCATGTGATATCGTCAAACATAACAGGCTTGTTAAACCTTCACTTGGGCGTCCTAAATGTCCTGTCGTGTTGAATTTCCCCTAATTAGTGGCTGAAGGTTTACGAGGGCGATGTGTGATAAACACAAAGGCCAAAACTTAGACTAATTACAAAGCTTCTATCAACTCGCTCTGTCTGTCTTTCAGGTGAAAAGTTTGTACACGTTATTTCTCCCACACCCAATTTCAAATAAAGCAGAACGTGTACACAACTATTTCTTTTACATGACAACGCAAGAATCAATAAAAACATTAATCAATTAGTTAATTACCTCTTGGTAAAAAAAAACATTATTTTAGGAATCTCGAAAAAGGGAAATAAATAGTACTTGACTGAAATGTAGGTATGAGCTAAATTGAAACAAACAATATATATATTCCTACAATCGTCTATATTCACAAGTATCTCATTAGCAGAGTGTTTAGCGCGTCGGCCGAGGAGACAAAAACAATGGGTAAATAAAAACAATGGGTAAATAAAAACAATGGGTAAATAAAAACAATGGGTAAATAAAAACAATGGGTAAATAAAAACAATGGGTAAATAAAAACAATGGGTAAATAAAAACAATGGGTAAATAAAAACAATGGGTAAATAAAAACAATGGGTAAATAAAAACAATGGGTAAATAAAAACAATGGGTAAATAAAAACAACGGGTAAATAAAAACAACGGGTAAATAAAAACAATGGGTAAATAAAAACAATGGGTAAATAAAAACAATGGGTAAATAAAAACAATGGGTAAATAAAAACAATGGGTAAATAAAAACAATGGGTAAATAAAAACAATGGGTAAATAAAAACAATGGGTAAATAAAAACAATGGGTAAATAAAAACAATGGGTAAATAAAAACAATGGGTAAATAAAAACAATGGGTAAATAAAAACAATGGGTAAACAAAAACAAAGGGGTAAATAAAAACAATGGGTAAATAAAAACAATGGGTAAATAAAAACAATGGGTAAATAAAAACAATGGGTAAATAAAAACAATGGGTAAAACTATTTCTAATCTCACAGATTTATTGTTGTTGGTCAAAATCTATAACAAATTTAATGACATGGCTGATCCAAACCAATTTATATCATTACACATCGTATTACTTTGTCTTTTTTTTCTATGAGGTATTTTTTTTATCGTTTGCTTGCTTAACATCTTTTATTAGTTTGAATTTCAAAATCAAATTATACTTAGTGTCCGGATACTCTATGGCCTTTCCTAGATCGCCTCTGTCCGGAGAGCGCCATAAAGAGTCCAGCCGTAAAAGATTATTTAGTATGATCCAGAGCACAATGGCTCCTATAAATATTGCTTTATTTCCCCTTGTTTCTCTCTGGATAAGTGTATTATCAGATGGCATCGTCTTCTGGTATCCCAGGCTGGAAAGAGGAGGGTGGAAGGAAAGTACCAGACGAGGTGATTCACTAAATAAGACATTTGCTCGGTTTCTTGTACTAGGGTACCGGTTGACCCACGCTGACCAAACCAATGTCTTCTATCATGAAATTTAAGAGTTGTTTTACGTATGTTTTCATGTGGTCCCAAACTATAAGAGAATTTTTAAAAAAAATCGAGTTATGTATACGCTTATTTGCTAATGGTTCATAACTATTGCATTTCGCAAAAAAAAATATATGTACATGCGCTAAAAACGAACACAGCACTTTATTACTCTTGATAGTATATGACAATCACTGGCCTCTTTACTTCGTGAAAACGAACACACTTCCGGTCTTTCGTTTAAGACATTCTAACCGACACATACAAGTAGAAACAGATTACAAAGACATATACACACATATACACACATGTACACATATACACACATATACACATCCATTCATGACAATCTATATATATAATTCTCTTCTTCCCTCAAGAGTTTGGACGAGAAGTAAAAAGTAAAGGAAAGATTACTCTCTTATTTCTGCGGATAGTCCCCCCACGAAAAAAAAACAAGAGGGAGAACACGTTTTCACAGCTCGCTACGGATGACTGCGCGCTGGACAGTCAAACCCCGCCCACTCCCATTCCATGCGGGAGGTTTGGACTAGGAAGTAAACTATCGTCAACTCTGAAGGAACATCCGAAACATGTAAAACATTTTACAAACACTAAATAGCAGGACCGGACTTAAGCATTGTGGGGCCCTATTCGAAACGGATTTCGTGGGCCAGGTTTGGGTAGGGAAGCGGACAATAAGTCAAATTTAAGAAATTGTATTAGAAAATAATTTCGTCTATGCATTTTATTCATTCTTTACTACGTACAGAATTACTTTACGAGCCTTGCGTGTAGCAAAGTCATACAGTATATCATAATAATTATGTTTCCCACACAGATCCCGCTCAATAGCAAGAATTACCAAATGTTTGAGAATTGTTGACCTCAAGTAATTCTACATTAGTTTGAGGCGCGAGAAGCTTCTTTCACCTGATTACACAATTACGGCTAATGCATAATGCCGTTTTTATTAATAGCGAGTAGGATTGACGTTTTTCATATTGAATGACACCCCAAAATGATACAATTTTTCTATGTATTTCCGTATATTTTAAGGACTTTTTCGTATATTTTGCAATTTCGGGAGATTTCCAGGAGCTCGTGGAAATCTGTTTTAAGTTATAAAATGGTTTAATTTAATAATTTATACACCTTGAATTAGCGTGGGTTCCATGAAAGTGTGGATCCTTCGGTCACATAGGTGCAGTGGCCTAAGACCGGCCCTGCAAAATAGCGGCGTATGCGATGCCGCCGGTCGACTAGTTATAATAATAAGGCTTGTCTTCGAGTCCGAAGATTAGTGAGGAGTGCAGTATTTCTCGTGGCTGCGCAGCCCCAGCTATGACCTACATATTTCGCCACACCTAGGGCAAGCATAACAATTGTCCGCAGGGGGTCGATTTAGATTTTCTTTTCGCCGTCTGCGTTTTTCCTTGGCAACAATTATAATTATAGGCCATTTAAAAAAAGGTACACACTACACTACACACTATGGCTACGCAATAGGACATTTAATACAACTCTAAATATCTAGTAGTTTGTTGGGATTTTGTGTGTGTGTGTGTGTATCCGGTCTGGGTGATAAGATTAATGAATAATTGGACAAAGGTATGAATGAATGAATTAGTGGTTTGATGGATCGACGGATTGAATGGAATGACGGATACATGGACGGATATATGTATCCATGAATGGATGGATGGGGGAGTTTGCAGTTAGACGGAGGAGTGCAAGTATTACTATGTTGACGTCAATGCCGTCTACGAGAGCGTTCGATAAATCAAGGGGAGAGAGAGAGAGAGAGAGACTATTCGATGCCATTCAATTGGATTATATCTATTTACAGACTACCGTAAAAAGCAATATGTCATATTGTAGGAAACTATTTTGTATATAGACATTGAGGGTCATGGTATAAACAGTACACACATTTATAGTTTTGAGGATTAATTTTGTAAGGCCATTGTGTTAGTGAGAATTGGTTTTTAGTAGATTGAGCATACAAAATATAATAGAAAAACAAAAATCGTGTTCCCTCAAACAATGTAGGTCAGTTATCAATTGTAAACCGCTCCCCCCTCCCTCATATAACCCTTTAAATCTTTATCTGGAAATTCCCTTCATTCACATCCCCCCTCCCTAAAAAAAAATATAAAAAAAAATCACCGTGCTTTCTGTCACTTAGCCAAAATAATCAGCTCTTCAGAGCGAGACGTCTTTACCCCATATATGTATTATTTACCCCATGTATGTATTATTTACCCCATACATGTATTATTTACCCCATGTATGTTTTATTTACCCTATACATGTATAGTTTTGTGTCATGCCGTGTTCTGACAGACTTGAATCTAACGTAAAGGCATGGTGGGCTTGAGTTGGAGATATTGAGGTCATGGCCGTCAGTTGCGCCTGCATGTGAAGATGTAATTCCCTCGAGGCTATCACCAAAGGGCATCTATCTCTATTTGTTTCTTCACAGCAGGTTCGGGTGCTCACTTATCCTTATGACCATTCTAATTTCATTTTTTAGTGAGAGAGGGGGGGGGGAGGCTGTGACAGAAAGAGTCCGTTAAAATTGAGAGAGGAGAGAAAGTTTGCAAGTGGAAGGGAGAAAGAAACATTTTATTATGATATGGGTACATTCATTCTACAATACAACATCATCATCATCTTTATGTTTCCTTTGAGTTTCTCATGGAACAAAGGGCCTCAGTAAAGGCACGCCACTCTCCACGGTCTATTGCTAGTT
Source organism: Biomphalaria sudanica (assembly GCA_036873155.1). Classification (NCBI taxonomy): domain Eukaryota; kingdom Metazoa; phylum Mollusca; class Gastropoda; family Planorbidae; genus Biomphalaria; species Biomphalaria sudanica. The sequence goes on along the minus strand of JAZGLO010005433.1, from coordinate 738,514 downwards.
CGTTAATGGCTTCCCAGCTCTTTCCTGTCCTCTCGGCTTCATCTAGTACACTGCGTTCTTTTTGGTCTTCCTCTACGTCTCGTGCCCTGGGGTTTCACTCTTAGGGCTATCTAGCTCAGTTGTTGGTATCTTTTCTAATACAAATCCTATATGCATTTTATTAATACAATGGACCTCATTCACCAATCGTAAATAAACACATTTAGCCACGTCATAATATTGATAAAACGATGAAAGATACGTACCACGTGACAGCCACTATGGATTACATAATTTGTATAGAAGATATATAGAATCACGTGGCTAAATGTTGTTTGTTTACGATATGTGAATGAGGTCCATTCGCATTGTAGTTCTTAATTGTGAACGGCCACCCGCTCCATCAGAACTACGCCAGGTCGTTGCAAAGTGGGCGACTGCTGTCAATCAAAACAAGAACGGAGCGGTTCAAAAACTCGTTCGTACCTCACTCGGTCAGACTCTATCACCGCCACTCATTGATCAGGGAACATGAAAAGCACCAAGATACCTGTGTGTAGTCGCTGAATGAACTCTTTATGTTGTCTGTTGTATTTATGTGTATTTTTCTGTTGTGTTGTCTTGATATGAGAAACAAGTCCTTGTAATCACAACAAATTTCCGTAAGGATCAATAAAGCAGTCTTATTCTTAGTCTTAGTCTTAATTCCATCTAGTTTATAGCGCAACATAATTTCAATATGTGAGATGCGTTAGACTAGCAGTAAAAAAGGAAATGTGATACGAAGAGCAACTACCACGCATTAGGATATTATTTAAAATATAGCTTTGTTCATTTCTATTTAGCTGGCAATTGTCATCTGTTTAGTTTATCGTGAAAATAGGTAGAAATTCATGTTTTTAAAATTCTTTAAGTACAGTTTTTAAACAATGTCATTTGTTTTACCTCACACTTTCTTCCCTGCGAAATACTTTGCCTTCGGTAATTGTGAAGTGTTCTTGTGAAAATGTGAGACAATGTGTTGGTATTTTTTAAAACAACGTTGACATCTCTTTCGATTGGTAATGACATCGTGTAACAGAGAAATAAATCAATCTTTGCGTCTAGACCTTTCACCCATGCCCTGTTTGATTCATTGAGAAGGCGTTAAACATTCTACAAATTTTAGATTAAACGACGCTCTAATGAAAACGATGAACGCGTACTACTTTTTGTGGACTATTTTCTTCGCCATCTGCGCGGAAGTGCAAAACGTTAAGGATACTCTTTCCGGTTCACCGGATGCAGATCTCAAATCCGGAAATGAGTCGCCCACATCGGATCCAGTGTTGGAGAGCGCGTTGATGACGAGGATTGAAGGTAAAAGCGTCTACTTCTACCACCGGAGCTACACCCGGGTGGTGGCCGGTGAGGAGGGGCCACATGGCTGGTGGAATGATGCAGATGAGAATGGGAATGCGGCATTCAATGCGACGTTAGCGAGGCCCCAGCGGCGTGGTCTTTCGTCCTCGAATGAGACGACTGTGAAACCAGACATCCGCATAGGCGTCCTCCTCCCCTTTACCAGGAATATGCAGCATGTAGTGACTAAAGTGGCGCCGATCCTGGAATACGCAGTGGACAAAGTTGCTCTACAAATGGGGCCTTGGGCTTTTAACAGGTTGGTAGAAACACTTTTTATAGATAGACAAGATAGATAGATAGATACATAAATAAAAAGATATATAGATACATACATAGATACATAGATAGATTAAATTAGACTAGATTATATTAGATTAGAATGATGGATGGATATGATGGATGGATGGATGGACGAACTTCCTGAAGATATAGTCTTAAAAAGTAACTCTTGACTTTTCTATATTCTTTAAACATTTTTGAAAATATAAATTTTGACAAATTTTAATAAGATTTATATTAAGTAACAACAAACGTTTGTTCATAAATCTTGTAACCAGCAATATAAATACGATCCTACCTGTATTGTCCAGCTTGACCCTTCTCTACGCTGACTCAATGTGTGACATTGCTGAGGCCATGAACAAGGCCATTCAGCTGGAGGAGAGACTAAAGACAGTGGCCTTCTTCGGACCCGTGTGTGACTATGCCTTCGCCCCAGTGGCTCGACAGGTAAAGCTCAGTATTAACACTTTCTCGGCTGCATCGTATTTCTCGTCTGCTGCTAAACAATCAGAGCGTACTAGAAATTTAAAATGTTCACTAAACCGGAAGATAATTTGTAAACGATATTAATTTTATTTTGGCATTCCCAAATGCGTAGAACGTAAGTATCTACTCTTTTGAGGAAACGTCTTTAATTTATAACAAGATCAATAGTACTAAATACATTGAATGTTCAAAAAAAAACAAATACATGTTTAGTACATCATATGACTCAAAGTTTGGCCAGCATCAACGAGCAGTGCTTGTAGTAGATTGAATATACAACTGCGTATTGTTATATTGAATTTTTTTCACTATATAAATCTTTTTTTTTTCTTAAGAATGAGCCGTGATGGCCGAGGGGGAGGGCGAAGTCCTTGGAACAAGTGATTTAAAGTTCAAATCTACAACTGCGTTTTATTTTATTGAATTATCAGTATATAAACCTTTTTTTTTCTTAGAAAAGAGCCGTGATGGCCGTTGAGGAGGGCGAAGGCCTTGGAACAAGTGATTTTGTGTTTAAATCTGAGCGCCTAACATTCACTGGTTAAGTGAAGAAAATGACTGCGAAGCGTACGTCGCCCTAGACCCAGTGATCAAGACACTAAGATCATGAATAGAGTCTTATGAGAAAAGTCCCTCAGAAACCAACTCTCTCTACTACTCGGCTAAAGGATAAATTTATTAGTTTCGTTTTAATTCTACTTCTTCTTCTAGCCAGCTTTATTGCTGCTGAGCTGTGAGCTCTTTTTAATTCATGTTATCGAAGAAACAACAATTAGCAGGGACCGTGCCTCACGTTTGACTTAAGGAAATGTCAGCGGTGACCCACTTCCTAATTGTAAAGGAAAACGTTGAAACGGCTTGTGGTTCGCAATCCATTGAGCAGTGTGTATCAAGATCAATATGTATATGTTTAACTACCAATTAATGACTAATGAGGGCCACAATGAAAATGACCGCTATAATAATTTATTACTATAAAATGACCACTATCAAGTAAGCCACAATCCCTATGATATAGACCAGCGGTTCTCAACCTTTTGAGATTCAAGGACCACTTAAAAATGTGTGCCTCAGCCACGGACCACTACTAAAAATTTTGCTACTGGCGCACTAGAAATTTTTATAGTTTTATAAAGAAAAATATAAAGTTGATATTTAAAATCATTTATTATATATTTTAATAAATCTTCAACCTTTTCATCCTTTTGTAATGAACCAATATCAGTCTTACTGCTAACAATAGTTCGGATTAGAAACAATGCTACATTTAATTTTAGTGCGAGCCTTGAGCTTGCAAATTTGAGCACAGCTTGTCCAAACGAGGTGTAATGCTTGAAAGACTCAGTCGAAGTTCATCTTCGACTTCAAGCCGTGAACGATATTTTGTTTTAATTGTAACCAGTGCAGAAAATCCACATTCACAAAGATATGATGTTGCAAAGGGTAAAATTATTTTGAAAGCTTTCTGAGACAGTTCTGGATACTCATGCGAAGCTTGTGTCCAAAACTTCATCAAGCTCACTCTCGGATGCATCATCTTCAACGTAGTATCACTGGTCAGTTCAATGAATTGGTTTAATTCCGATGGTGGTAAATTTAATGAATCAATGTGTGCAAGAAACGGACTGGAAACCCACGAAAAACTCTCAACGTACAAATCACCAAAGTAGAAGTTAAATTGATCCAGCAATGATTGAACATGTTCAGAAATCAATTTCACCAACTCGGGCTTGTTGATTTCAGCATTTTCTGGTTTCTCGGTGAATTCATGCAATTGATCAAACATTTCAAAGTTACCCTGAAATAATCTTGTCTTCCACAGAGCAAGTTTTTTCGTAAAAGCAGACACTTTATCACTGAGGGTAATTAAGTTTGTGTGCTTCCCTTGCAGAGATAAATTGAGTTTATTCAGCTGTTCAAAAATGTCGGCCAAGTAAGCCAGAACAGCAACCCATGAATTTTCATTCAAATGAACAACAAGCTGTGAATTTTTACTAACAAGAAACTCTCACACAGCATCACGTAATTCAAACAGTCTGTTAAAAACTTTTCCCCTTGATAACCAGCGAACTTCAGTGTGCATCAGTAACTGCTCATGATCAAAATCCATATTCGAACATAATGAAGCAAAGAGACGAGAATTCAATGGATGAGCCTTGATGAAATTAACAATTTTTATGGCCTGATCAAAAATAGATTTCAAGTCCGCGTTCATTCTTTTACTCGCAAGACTTTCCCGATGAAACATACAGTGCGTAAATGTGCCAGTTGGCACATTAGAACGCAAACGTTCCCACAAGCCTGATCGTTTTCCAGTCATTGCTGCAGCACCATCCGTGCACACTCCGATACACCAGGACCATTCGATGCCATTGGCTGCCATAAAATTATCAAGGATAGCAAAAAGTTCTGCACTTGTTGTGTGACCTGGACAAGCTTTACAAAACAAAAAATCTTCTTCAACTTGATCCATCTAGATATATCTGACATAAGCCATTAATTGTGCCTGGCCGGAAACATCCGTTGATTCGTCCAATTGAATAGCAAATTGTTTAGAATCTTGCAGCCTTGAAATCAACTGTTCTTCAACGTCAGCTGCCGCCAAAGCTATACGTCGTTGAATTGTGTCGTTGGAAAGTGGAATAGTTTTCAGTTTACTTGCCAAGGCATCACCAAACATCTTGACACATATCTATAGCAGCAGGCATTATCAGAGTTTCTGCAATTGTGTGAGGCTTTTTGGCCTGTGCAACTCGGATAGCCACTAAAAATGATGCTCTTAAAGCCTTCTCATGGACTTTAGTTGCTTGGAGTATGCAAGACTTCTGAATACCAAGTGAATGTTTCTTGCGCATAAAATATTCCAATGGTTTCTCCGAGCAGTCAGTATGATTCGTTTTAAGATGTCTTCGGAGTTTCCCAGGTTTCATCGCTTCATTTGCAAGACTTTGTGAACATATTACACACTGTGGTCTGGGTTGATTATTTACTATGACGCATATAAACCCAAAGCGCAAATACTTTTCATCATACCGTCGTAGGGGAGTTCGTCTTTTTTTCTCCGGAACTGCATTTGATTCACACTCAGGTTGTGAAGATGAGTCAGAGAAATCATCATCGTTGTCCTTATGTTCGGTTGCTTTCTTTATTAAAAATTTATCCATGTGTTCAATCAATTTAATTATTTTGATTAGTTTTCAAATAAAAAAGCGTATTTTTGAATGTCAATATAAACGGGAAGACGCCAGGGCCCATCTGATTTCCGGTGTAACTAAAACTTAGAGTAAACAAAATCGAAACGCACTTTTGCGCTATCGCCATCCTGCGATTTAAAATCAATAATTTTAAAACTGACTTCATATATTCTTTTTCATGTCTTTAATTCTATTATTTTTCATATTTTTTATTTTTTAAAAAGCATGCAATTCGGGTTTTGCTCGCGGACCACCAGGCAAATGTCCGCGGACCACTAGTGGGCCGCGGACCACAGGTTGAGAACCGCTGATATAGACCACTGTTTATATCACCGCTCAGTTAGAGACCACTATGAAAATGAAAAATTGATAATGGCCACTATATAAATGACTACTACTGTAATAATCGCTATGATAATGACAACTATGAAATGACCACTATGATGATGACTAATATGAAAATGACCACTATGATGATGACTAATATGAAAATGACCACTATGATGATGACTAATATGAAAATGACCACTATGATGATGACTAATATGAAAATGACCACTATGATGATGACTAATATGAAAATGACCACTATGATGATGACAACTATAAAAATGACCACTATGATAATGACTAATATGAAAATGACCACTATGATAATGACTAATATGAAAATGACCACTATGATGATGACTAATATGAAAATGACCACTTGGATGATGACAACTATAAAAATGACCACTATGATAATGACTAATATGAAAATGACCACTATGATAATGACTAATATGAAAATGACCACTATGATGATGACTAATATGAAAATGACCACTTGGATGATGACTAATATGAAAATGACCACTATGATGATGACTAATATGAAAATGACCACTATGATGATGACTAATATGAAAATGACCACTATGATGATGACTAATATGAAAATGACCACTATGATGATGACTAATATGAAAATGACCACTATGATGATGACTAATATGAAAATGACCACTATGATGATGACTAATATGAAAATGACCACTATGATGATGACTAATATGAAAATGACCACTATGATGATGACTAATATGAAAATGACCACTATGATGATGACTAATATGAAAATGACCACTATGATGATGACTACTATGAAAATGACCTCTAGGATGATGACTAATATAATACTGATAACAAAGATAACGAGTACGTTTTTAATCACCACTATAATTAGAATTTTTAAATCTATTAGTATCGCTGATCACCATAAGCGTTTCCATGTTGTTTTCAGGCCAAGTTCTGGAACACGCCCCTTGTGACTGTTGGAGGAACCGCTCTGGATTTTATCTTTTTAAAGACCACAACTTACCCGACCACCACACGAGTCGGCGTCATAAGCATTAACGGAGCATTAGGCGAGTACTTGATCCAACCTTGCCTCTGCCTCGTGTTGATGTTATATCTGGTTTCAATTGAGTTTCTAAGTTGATTTTTTGTATTGAGCATTTATACAAATACAAAAAATATAAGACAAACAATTAGCTGCAAATAGCTCTTTATTAATGGACTTCTTAAGGATATGTCAGATTACACCTGTTTCACAAACTTTCTTTGTAATCTTATTGTATTTCAGATTACCTGATTTTACACTAACGAGATTGAATTGATACAAAATGTATAAATATACGATTCATCTCATTTAAAATTTTATCTTTTTGAATAAAAGAATTAGAAAAAAAAGAACGTTATATTTTATAAATAAGTATTTTTTTACAATACCTCTATTCAACTCATAACTTCGTGGAACCTAGAACCTTATGGGTGGGTGGGTGGAAACTAGGCACGAATTGGAAAACGTCGATGTATAAAGTCTTAGGAAAATTATAATTAGTAGGTCGACCACGCTGTGGAAACTCTGATTTGACCTTTATAATGAAAAGAAATCAATTTAATGTAAATATGGTCAAAGAACTAGGAAATATTTATCATGAACAGACTTCGATAGTTCCGAATGCAGACATTATTCAAGAGTGTAATCAATTAACGTTCAAGAGCCATAGAATAAATATGTATTAGATCTAGACTGGACATGGAGAGTATTAGATCTAGACTGGACATGGAGAGTATTAGATCTAGACTGGACATGGAGAGTATTAGATCTAGACTGGACATGGAGAGTATTAGATCTAGACTGGACATGGAGAGTATTAGATCTAGACTGGACATGGAGAGTATTAGATCTAGACGGACATGGAGAGTATTAGATCTAGACTGGTCATGGAGAGTATTAGATCTAGACTGGACATGGAGAGTATTAGATCTAGACTGGACATGGAGAGTATTAGATCTAGACTGGACATGGAGAGTATTAGATCTAGACTGGACATGGAGATCTTGAAACACTACATAAAATTTTTAAGTTGAAACAAGGCGTTGTTTTGTAAAGTAGCTACAGGAAGTAATGTTGTTTTTTTTTGTTGTTATTTCTGTTTTTGTTATTTTTCCAAACTCTAAGCTATGTAATATATAATTTAATTTTAAGATTTAGATCTAGTCATTGAATATCAAAATAAAGAGTACTCTCGCCTCATAATTATTCTTTAGCAATTTTTAGATACATAATCTAGCAATATATAGGTAACCAAATTATTTAAATGTACTTATGATGATTAAAATCAACAGATATGGATTATCTCTATCTAGGAATTTTTAAACATTACCTCAATGGAAATTAACAGGAAATGGCTTTGTTTAATATATTTGCGTGAAGATATAGTTCTGTGATTTATAGCCCATTTTAAAGAAAATCCCAGAAATGATTTTGCATTATTCCTAAACTTTGAAAACTAAAGATCATTATTTTTCTAAGACAGAAAAGATTGATTGGGGCGACTTCCCTTAGAGCTTGAAAATAATTACGTACATAAAAATATATATAATATATAGGTCTGTGAATCGATCAATCGCGGATTAGATTTTGTTTCCGGTTTCCAGTCTAGATATAATATATTTAAGTTTATGTCAGAGAAATTTTGCGAACCGCCTTCCAAGTCTAGACCTAAAGTTCTATTATTAGAATAAAGGTATAGTGGATTTATACATTCGCTTAACCAAGAATCTTTTTTTCAAAAGGGGGATGAGTCGGGATAGAGATTTTTTAAAAAATATTTTTCTAAATCTATCAAAACATTAGTTATAAAGAGAAAATTAATCGCATTATAAGTGGTAAATAAGAGGTAATGTCTTTAAAACAAATTTTTAAAAAAGTTAAGTGTTTTTCTTACTGAGCAATTTGTGAACATTTTCTGATTATATTTGATTGAGAGTGTCACGTCTGCTCTGCCAGAGCTCATCAAGGCCATCAGTGAAATCAGCTACTGGGGTCGCCTCAAGTTCCTGTACAACTCCACAGGGCAAGACGACAAGTCCATCGGGTTCTGTCACTTTGTGGCCGAGTTTTATGACCATATGTTTAGGACGTCACCGATAAACGCAGTAAGTCATCACCAACTTTTATTGCAGTCCAACGTTTACTAAGTTATTTTCTTACTTACAATACCCTCTATTCAAGTCAGAACTTCAAGGCGGAACCTGGGTGGACACGGACATCAAAAAAGGACTCTAATGATTTTCCCAGGAGCGTAGCTAGGAATTTGCCTTAATTTGGGGGCCCGGGGGCTTGACCTCTTGGGGGGGGGGTCCTTCAATTTGCATAATATTGAATGTAGGAGCCCTGGATTTTCCTATGGCTCTTTATAAAAGTAAGTAAAGTTCCCTTTTTCAGAACCATACTGTCTATAAGGCAGACGATGTTAAGGTCATCAGTTACTTTGGTCAACGTTTAACGAGCAGGGTGTCATGTGGCCAGCGCAAGTGCCAACCGCCTCTACTTTTTCCAACTATTGTCTGGTACCCATTAGAGATGGGTGGACTCTGGGGGGGGGGGGGCGCCCTAAAAATCTAAAAATTCAAAATCCCAAGCGCATAACTCCTCAGCCACCTGGCCCCATAAAATGTGTATAGTTGATGTATATTGTTGGAAACAAAAATTACTAGCTCGTTGGCCATAGTGGGAAAACTCTTTTTTTGACTTTCATAATTTTTTCAAAGTATACAAATTAAGAAAAAAAAATTAACTAGATCTAGTTCTAGAATCTAGATCACACTTTGGTTTGGAAAGGACTATCGCGTATTTTTGAAATGACAATCTTGTTCGGCAATTTCCGAATGCAAGGTTTATAGGATTCAATGACTCAAAGAATATTATACCTTTAGGAATAATAAATTATAGTTTTACGCACGGTCTGTTAATGAATGTTTTGATGACGCAATAAACCTCTTTTCCAATGCAATCTACATCTATGCAAAATAATCGCTCTATAAGAAGCAAAGAATATTGAATCAATGTTGACGTCCTGTTCTATGAGGTTCACTTATCATTAAGCTTCGTATTCGAGGACAAGCCTTATTATAAGTTGCTTAAAAGAGCTATTGTATTTTAATATATATATATATATTTGTTGCTTTTCTCATTAGCTTAATGCCTACGTGCTATAATGGGCTTACGCTGGCAAGACTACCTTATCAATAACGTTGTACTGCTTAAAATCGGCGAAGTGTAGCTGCAATACTTACTGTCCGACAGCTGCGGTGCGTTGACACCTATGGAGCATGCACGTATACCAGAAGGCGATCTTTTTTTTTTTTGACGGGTTTAAAGAAAGGACGCGTAACAGAACACCCCCCCACACACACACACACACCAAAGAGTTATTTAAATCAACTCGGCACCATTTTGCCCTCGGTGAAAAGAAGCTGGCAGCAGGTGGCCTCTGAAAGATACATCAGGGAGCTTTCTCAAAGGTTGCGAGACACATGTGTAAGACCGAATGTCTTTAAGACATGCTTAAAAGAAGATAAAAGAACTTAACGTAGACCTCCGGAAGACAATAGCTTCATCACACGTGCAGTTCGCAACTGGGTCAGCGTAGTTACATTAAACACAGCGTTCTGCCTTAAACTTCGGAATCGAAGACAACGCTTGAATCGGTATCTGAACATAGCCAATGTAAAGTAAGTTCTCTTATACACTTCAAAAGATGAATTTCAATCTAGTAGCACTCAATCATTCAGGTGGAAATGAGGCCAGAGAATACTATTAGAAAAGTTCAAGACCGCATACCCATTGAATGGACGACGAGCAGTCAACCTGTTAGCAGACGGCTAGATGTATTTACGTCATCGTCTTTTGAATCGGAAATCACTTAACTCAAACCTAACCCTTATTACGTAACTGTATGACATAATTGTAAGATCCTGCTTGACAATTTTAACTAGGAGGTGTCGCAGGAAGCTGTAGCAGACGATCTATTGCTATTTGTGAGAAGTAAATATTGTTCAGCCCGTGCCAAAATCTGCAATTTTTGTTATAAGATGTTTTCTTTAATGTGCTGGGATTGTAGGATACTGTGATAATCGAAATAATTTTTAGGATGTTATTGATGTTTGATGTTGATTTTTATTATATTGTATTTAGTTGAGAAATGATCTATGTGTCTGTTTCTGTGTGATAGTTTGACCTTTTACACTAATGTAATCATGGCTTTTTTTTTATGTATTCCACTAGGACTATTACAAAATAGACAGCGGCATTACGATGTCAGTAGGAGACCTGTTGAAGTCAGAGGTGTCAACGGAGTACGCAGGTAAGTACGTAGTCTATTATAATAGGACTCAAAACTCTAATAGTGAGTGCTGATAGTCTCGTCCATTGGTTTTGTGCCGTGCCGTAAACTAACCGTGATCCCCCTCCCTGCTACTGTATGTAACATTATAATTACAAATAAAGATATTTGAGACAGTGTCTTATTGTTGCCTTTTGTTATTTGTGTTTATACATCTTACTTTAATTTGTGCAACTAATTGAATGGTGGAAATGTAGGACCAAATGTGATTGCATCTTCTTCGTGCTTCTGTGAAAATTTTATTAGGTTGTTTATATATATATTTTTTTGTTAAGTCATGGCTTAATTGTATGTATTAGTGTGACCTTTACTTTTTAGTCTTTTGTACCGAACTGTTTCTAAATTTAGTGATTTTCATAATGGTATTTCTCTAGTCAAATGTAGTTATTAGTTTCCTTTTTAAATAGATCTAAATCTTTCGGCTCTATTTAGCGTCTGTACCATTGTTATACTAATCTTCTTGAGGACACCTGTTCTAATATCGGTCTAATGACTGACCAAGGTTATATAACAATTTTGTTTTATTGTACTTTTGTGTTACATATAGAAATTAAAACACATGACAACATACACACTTGAATACTACATAACTCTGTGTACTCGATGACAGATGACATATGACAGGATTTGTTCGACAGTACTTACATTTTGTGTTATATCTTGTTTGTTTTGGTTTTTATTTATGAGTATCTTATAAACATTTATTGGCATACATGTGCTATGTGAATATCTTCAGCTTTAAAGGGTACATGACATCAGGGATTTTGTGCTGCACCATGACACCCTTTTAAGTGTTAACTGTAAAAAAAAATCTATATAATGGATTTGAAAGGTCTGAATGGAGGAATTATGTAAATGTTCAAAGTAAAACATATGTGAACAACTAAAGCAAGGTTTTGATAACTTACATCGCAATGCACTATAAGAAACAATGTTACTTGCACTTGCTATGACTAAGATCTTCCCTTGCTGTTAGGCAGATATGACTGCAAGCTCTTTCCTTCTAGTGTATACGGTTTTTATGTCTTCTAAGAATTTGGAGGCCATGTTTAGACGTGGGACGCCATGTTAGACGTGGGAAGCCATGTTAGAAGTGGGCGGCCTTGTTTTTGCGTTCCTCTATTAGGCTGTATGTAATGACTGTCTATATTTTAATTTTATATTTTAAGTGCCTGGGGCTTACAAAAAAATGTCTCTCAGTGGTTTTTCAAACATATTCACAGACAGGTGAGCAAAAAAAAAATAACTCGAATATCTATACGAGATTGTGCTATTTATAAATTCTATTTTAGGATTTTCAAAATAATTCCTCTTTTTTTTTTCTTTATAAATGTTATAATTTTTCTTTTTATGTCTGAGTGTGTGTATGTGTGTGTGTGTGTCCGTGTATCCTAACAGCAGTTTTAAAAGGTAATGTAACAATTTTCTATTTCTACTCTTTGAGATAAAAGTTACAAGCCCCCCCCCCACACCCCTCTCCCTCAAGGCAGTAGAAGACAATGCGTCATTGAAATGTATTTTAGAGTTGCTGCTGTATTCGTTTATGTGAAAACCAAGATTAGGATAAAATAAAACCTTTTGAAAACACCCTTTTCCGATACATTTATCTCATGGTTGAAATGGGAATGTGTTTCATTGCTAGCTCTACCGCATAGATCCATGGGGGAAAAAAAGACTTCACCACAGTACCCCCATCCCTCTCCCCTTTCCTTTTGAAGTTACCTGAGACCCTAGACACAACGCTGGCCTTTTGATATCTTATAGGTCTGAATCTTCAGCTGATGGCTTCTGGGATTTTTTGTAATGTATTGATTTTTTTTTTTGTATGGTATATTAAGAATCAAACAAGGTATTTTTTACAAATTTTAAATCAACTCACTCTGTCTGTCTGTCTGTTAACGTTATTTCTCCCACAACCAAACTTGGATCAAGTTGAAATTTAGCACAATTTTTTCTTGTACCTGAAAAAAAGAAAACACGAATCAATAAAACAAAAAATAATCAATTAGTTAATAAACTGTTGGTAATTAATTATTTTGTTTATTATCGAACAAGGGAAAGATATCGTACTTGACAGATGTGTTGGTATAATTTGAATTGGTTCCCTTGAGGAGGCTGGCACCTTGAGGGAACTAGTCTCTTTTTTTAATATATATATATATATATATCACGGTAACATTTACAGGAAACCACCTTCTTTCACCCCATCTTTTCCCATTTTGTCCAGACGAGATCATTGCGCGTTTAGAAAGCTTAAAGCATGAAGTTGCGCTAAATAAAAACAATTGGTAAAAAACTATTTCTAATCGCACAGATAGACTGAAATCTCGGGACAGAGTGTTGAAGTTCTTCTCTTACAACGTTCCTTTTCAGTTGAACTCTTTCTCTCCGAACTGACGATACCAGCTTTGATTCCACCAGAATGTGGTAAACAATTGCGGAGAGAAAGAGTTAACAGGTCTAGATGTGAATGGACCTCATTCACCAATCGTAAACAAACAACATTTAGCCACGTGGTTCTCTATCGCGTCTATACAAATTACGTAATACACAATGGCTGTCACGTGAGAGGTTTTTTTTTCTCGTTGTTTTATCAATATTACCACTTGGCTAAATGTTGTTTGTTTACGATTGGTGAATGAGGTCCATTAGCAATATACGTAAATCGGCTGAGAAAAAAAAAAGTTCCCCTTTTCAGACCTTGTGACAGATGATGTAAAGGTCATCTGTTTCTGTGGCCTACGGTTAACGACAAACCTCTATTACTTTTTCCTAACTAATGTTAAGTACCCATTAGAGCTGGGTGAACTCAGAGGCGCCCGAAGATCGCGAAATTAAAAATCCCAGCCTTCATCAGGATTCGAACCCGGTGCCACCGGTTTGAAAGCCAAGCGCTTTACCGCTCAGCCACTGCGCCTCCACAAATTGGTTGAGTAGGTGTAAACAAATGGATGTAGGCAACTTGGCATCAAGGATTATGGTATAAGAAATGTACTTACACTTTGCCTTATTTATTTATTTATGTATACGTTTTTTTTTTTGTAATGGACCTCAGTCAACAACCGTAAACAAACAACATTGAGTCACTTGCTACTCTATCTGTTATTTACAATTCACGATCTAATTTGTATCTATAATGGTTATCACGTGGCAGTTGTTTTTGTTGTTTCATCATTATTATCACGTGACCGTCTGTTTGGTGAATGAGATCCATTCTAAATGATTGTGTCATAGTTTTAGTGGGTTTTTATTATGTCTTTGTGCTAATTTACTTTTTTTTAAAATGTATAATTTGTACACAAGGTAACTTTAAAAAAAATGAGAGCATCCTTATACAGGGGAGATAATACCAAAAACTATAGAGCTTCTAAAATGCCGAATTACCTCCCCTGATTCAATTTATCGTTCTCTTAATTTTCCGGTTTTGTCCCCTATTCTCTTTTGGGTCGTAAAAGATGCCATTTGCATGAATCATTAGCCAGGCGTTATCTTCGTCTGGACATGTCTTGTCTGTCCCATGGCAGATGTTATGTTAATAACCTGGCCTGTCCATTCATGTCCACCACAACGGATGTCTCTACGTGGATAGCGTATATGCGTGTTGACAAGACGCGAGATTTTTTTTCTGAAGGAGGACTTTGTGGATCACAGACACGGCATAAATCTAGAACAGCGGTTTTCAGGTTTTGGGTCGCGACCCACTTTTGGGTCGTATGAAATATTGTCAGGGGTCGCCCAAAACTATTGAAAATAATTTTGTTTTCTATTTTATTGAGTAAATCTTTAATTTGTCATAAGATTTTTTCATTGGTATTGTCACAGTATCTTGAAGTGTTAAATATGTCACATGTTGTTCTAGTGATACTGTGATGCCGGGGATTCTTATGCAGATATTGATATTAGGTCTAAATATTTTTAGAGATTCAAATAATGAAGATCCTTCACTTCAAAATACAAAACTTTAATTCATGAGCTAGGAATCACACACAATATACAAAATGTACAAATGAAACTGTATCAATTGAATATCTTCTTTTCAAGCTGATTAACGAATACACTCAAACAAATATATTAATTCTACAACTGAAAATATAAGCGACTTGTCTGTTTAAGTTCCTTCTGTCAACTGACGCTTCAAAACCCGCTAAAATCCATCCCATAATTCTCAGGCAAACCGAAGCTGAAATCACGTGATCAGATGACGTCAGAGCTCTTTCCGTCTTCGAATTTACTAGAAAAAAATGGAGCTAATTACTAAGGTTACTTCCGGGATAAGTTACATTTAGATGCAGCTAGTCTGCTACGTGACAGGTATTTACTGTTTTACAAAGTGAATATCAGTTTACTCTGTCTGTCTGTCTGTCAGTATTTTTACACATTATATCTCCATCCCATTCTCCCATTGATCAATCAAAGGTTACATTTTTTTGTTTGACCTTTTACAATATTAATAATAATTGATAGCGACTGAAACCAGTCTTATGACATGTTGGAATTGTTATTGCTTTGTGCGTAATGTTTCTTGGTGAATGATGCACTGAAAATTATCAAATTTAAAATTAGCATTAGTCTCTCTTATTTTTGCAAGTAGCTTTGAATCAAAACCATTTCATAATGGTTGGTGCTCCATCCGTTGCTAGACTAGCTAGCTTTACCAAAGGTAAATTGTATTAATTAGTTGTAATTATTATTTTTTTTTATTAATATTGTAAAAGGGAAAAAAAATTCTACAGTATTGAAATATATGTTTTCAATTAATGTTTTCTTTCCCTTAGATAAGCTTTGGCGGGATTTATGGAAGTCATATGGACACTTTTTATTTCCATATTTACTGCATTTATTCTAGAGACATACAAATGTCGCATAAATATTTCCGTTTGCAATTAAAACATTAATTATGCTTTTTTTAAGCAGGTATATACTTTTTTTTTAATTTTTCAGTATAATAAATGCAGTAAATATATACGTGTTTTTCTATGCAATGTATGTGTCTGTCTAGTTCTGGACCTTCCCCCCCTAATATGTATATATATATTTAAGTTTATGGTGGGTGAGGTCCTAAGCTGATACACCGCCGTAAATATATATATACATATTTTAAATTTTAAATTTCATATGTATATGTACGAGCATGCTACCAGATCGAGAAAGAGAGAGAGAGAGACAGAGAGAGAAAGAGAGAGAGATTTTGTAAAGAGGAATAATTCTTTAGCGCGGGTACTCCTTAGTACCTAATATATTTTCCTGGATTATTTCCCTTGCGTAATAAACCGATTTACCAAAAAAAAAAAAGGCAGCAGTGAAAGGTTCTTTAGGTTACTTCCCCCACTAATTCACAAAAGAGACTACACCAGGCGCACTGAAGGCAGGCATGTCAAGGGGCTGTATGGGCCGCATAAATACTAACTACGACCTGAGGGTCCGCAGCCAAAAATCAGTTGTAAAACATCCTACTAGTTTTATATAAATTCGAAACAATACAATAGAATACAATAATTAATGGTATACCTGTCCCTTAGTTAGGTAAATTTATAGTGTCGGGATACAATTAAAAGTTACCATGATTACGCCCTTTTGTCTTTGTCCTGATGCTTGACATCTTTTCTGGGATACAAGTTGATTAATGTCATGTTGAAGTTTGTTTGCCACTGACACTATCATCACTGATGACAAATTTTGATCAGATAATCTCGAACGGAGAGGTAATTTGTAGCTTTCATTATAGAAAAGAGCTGCTCACAGAGATCAGTGCTTGCAAACATAGCTAGAATTCTGGCAGCCAATTTCCGCAATTCAACTTAACGTTCAGGTAAATAACTGTATAACTTAGGTACTACCACTTCTATAGACTTCGCTTTCAACAAAGAATCTAACTGCTATTCTATCAGCTCTAGTTGCACATTACCAGCAACACATTACCAGCAACATTTTCAGAAGCAAATGAAAATGGAGATAAAAACAACGAACATTCTTGCTCGTATGAAACGAAGTCACGAAAACGGCCATTGAAAGCATCTACTAACATTTCCAGGTGTAGGACATATTGACCGAATGTTGCAATCGTATTTATTTCCTTTCACGTTGAGAAGTGAAGAAGATTTTCATATTTCATTTATCCACAGTCGTAAGTTTGGCACTTCACATGATCACTCGCAGTTGTGACAGTTTGTCTTTAACTTGAAGTTTCAAGTTAATGTCTTGCAGGTGACTATTGAGATCAACTGCAAATGCCAAATCCTGAACCCATTCGTCCGTTTGGAAATGCTCAACAGGTTCACATAAACATTAAACATTGGCGATGATTTAAGCGACGGGCACGAATAAAATTGATAGCGACTGAAACCAGTCTTATGACATTTTGGAATTGTAATTGCTTTGAGCGTAATGTTTCTTGGTGAATGATGCACTGAAAATTATCAAATTTAAAATTAGCATTAGTCTCTCTTATTTTTGCAAGTAGCTTTGAATCAAAACCATTTCATAATGGTTGGTGCTCTATCCGTTGCTAGACTAGCTGGCTTTACCAAAGGTAAATTGTACTGGAATATCTCCTCCTGTTATTTCTCAAAAACATCCTCGCTACACCCGTTACATCAGTTGACTCATCTAGAGCCAACGAAAAGAATTCAAAATCAACTATTGTGTTCTTTAATTGTTCATGCAAGCTAACTGACACGTCATTTATTCAATCTGCCAGAGTGTTCCTAGTTAACGCTATTTCCTTGAATGCTTTCACCTTTTCTGGACAAATTACTTCAGCACCTTAAAGACACATTCCTTCATAAAGTCCCCTTCACTAAATGAATTTGCTAGGGCTTGCAAAATGTATCTGGCTTTCACTGTAGACTCAATCTCGGTGTAACAAAAACTATTTTTCAATGCAAGTAGCTTGTCATCTCTTATTTTCCAGCGTAATAGTTTAACATTATTTTGATATTTTTTGAGGTGGCCAAGCGGGCCGCATGCAAAGTGGTCGCGGGCCCAATGCGGCCCCAGAACGCCGTGTTTGACATGCCTGCTTTAAAGTATTTAAGGAGCGCTATTTTTTTTTTAATGTAGCTGTTTTTTAAACAGAAAATGTCAGAATATGGGATGGATATTTGACAAGCATTGAGACCAAATGGAGAAAACGCGCTTAAATACAATCTATAGAGATTCGTTTCCCTTTGATTCAAGGATTCACCATTACGAGTTTTGTATTCCTTTTGTCAATCTAGTTATGCATATTAATCTACGAACTCTGCCAAGACGTTGATTTTCCTGGCTGATTCAGGCAACCCGTTTCAAGGTCCATTAGCACCAGAGAATAAGGAGTATTTATATAAGCCTGTTCTAGCATTTCTTTGTGTCTTCGTCAGTATTTTATAAGGTTTCGTTTTTCTATTTGAAGATTATGGTTCAGTGTTTTACTTTACTTTTTAGTCTTTTAGGCCATTTTAGGCTGAAGAGTCTCCCTACATTTTTAATAATTTTACTAAAGGTGCTACTCTAATTAAGTGTGAATATTCGTTTGTTACGAATCTCAGTGCTCTATATTGTGTCTGTTCAACCTTCTAATTGTTTTACAAAACTTATATCAACTCACTCTGTATGTCTGCTTGTAAAAAGTTTGTACACTTTATTTCTCCAACACCCAATCTCGGATCAAGCTGAAATTTTAAACAATTATTAATTATATCAAACAAAACAGGGATCAATTTAAAAAGTAACCTATTAGTCAATTACTATCGGAAATTGTTTTAAAAATATGAATAAAGGAAAAAACTTCTACATTTTTGAAAGATATATTAATAAGTGCGGAGTTTTTTCACTTAGATAAACTTCTTTTTTTTTTAAGGATTTTTATATTAGTTTGCGCTAATTTGTCGAGTGTTAAAGGCAAAACCTAGCTCTAGTAATGCGATTTCTATAATATTATGGCTGTTAGTCTGCGCCACTTTGTAGAGTTTGAAAGGCTAAACCTAGCTCTAGTAATGCGATTTTTATTCTGTCTCCGTATCACATTCTTCGCTAACTGTACTTCTCATGTAGATCTAATGGTACGTATCGAGAATATAACCAGAGAGCCAAGAGCCAAGTCAAAAACCAATAGACAAGTAATAGAGACAGAGAAAATAGAGAGAGCAGGGGTCGGAGAGACATTGAGACAGAGAGAACAAAACAAACACACACAGAGTAAGAGAGAAAAAGTGAGAGAAAGTTCTGAAAATGGTAAATTACCAATTACGCTGCAATAGGGAGAGGCAGATAGTAGAGAAAAGTGGCTGAGAAAAACAAATATATATAGAAGATTCTGGATCGGAATTACAAAGTAAAGAAAGAAAACAAAGCCAGCAAAATAAACTGTCCCTAACAAAGAAAGATGTGTTGTTGTTTTTTTGTCCATAAATGCATACATTCAAGAAACACATATTTAAAGCACGCATCGTTTCTCATAATAAACATATCCGTCTCCACACAGGCACGCACAATCTCAGACACACACGAGGAAGTATCACTCAATATCAATCACACACATTACAACACGTGGCTTTCATTCTTTCAGTGCCAGGAAACGAAATTTCGGTGGAACAGAAAGAGAAAGCCGAGCCTAAATAGCCCCATTATATCAGCCCCGGGAAACCGGCAAGGACCTTAACTCTTGCGCCCGTGATTTGAAATGCAACGAGAGTTTTGTAACTTGATTATTGACACTGCAGCAAAACGGAAGAGGTTTTGTTGTCGATCATCCGGTAGATGGCGCACAGAGATGGGGGACATTTTGGAGAAATTCTCGCTCACAAAGTGCTGAAGTGGTCTGATTAAGTCTGCATATCTTTATTCTTTGATCTATCTCCCAATCTACACAATGTCAGAGAGACTAATCACAAATCTTAAAGACAGGACTACATAAGATCAGTGTACGAAAGATTTGATTTGATTGAACAGCAAATCTAAATTACAAAATTGTGGCCTTCTTGTCGTGCGGTTTGCGCGTTTACTGCCGTTTGGATTTATCGATGGTCCTGGGTTTAAACCCTGCCCGCTCCTATCCCGCGTCGTCCTGCCTGGAGGCTTGGACTAGAAAGTAAACTATCTTCAACTCTGAAGGAACATCCGAAACATGTAAAACATTTTACAAACAAACAAAACATATCCATATGAATGGTATTAAAAATCTTTCAATCAATACAGCACCTGAAAAAGGATGCCAGTTTGCACAATGCTTTTTGTGGAGTGGTGTAGGTTTTAAGACTGATTACGTGTTCTGCACTGGTACTGTATTCCCATTTGGCCCTGAAAAGAAGAACATAATATCTTGTCTTAAATGTAGAGTAATGGCCCTTGTCTCACCTTGGACTTTCTGTCATATATGAAAACAACTAAATCTAGATTCATGACATCCGTAAATAATACAACAGGTCTTCTGAATTAGTTAACAGTAAAGCTTTTACATACTAAACACTATTAGACATCTAGAGCTCTAGAAAGATGGACTATTTGTTATCTGAATTGCTAAACAGTACACCTATATGTCATTTAAAGTCATAAACAGTATAATCCATCTAAACAGCTTTACAGTAGACCTACAAGTCATGTAAAGTACTATACAATAAAGTAAAATAAAAAGTAAAGTTTCCTTTTCAGACCTTGCGGTCTATAGGGCAGATAATGTAAAGGTCATCTGTTTCTGTAGTAGACGTGGTTGTCATGTGGTCAGCTCAACGACAAACCGCCTTTACTTTTCCTAACTAATGTCAGGTATCCATTAGTGCTGATTGGACTCAGAGGCGCCCAAAGATACCGGAATAAAAAATCCTAGTCTTTAACAGGATTCGAACCCGGGACTTACCGCTCAGCCACAGCTGAGTATATCCTATTTAAACCTATCTAAACAGCTAACCAGTAGACCTTTTAGTTATCTACACTAGTAAAACAGTAGACCTATAGGTCATCTAAAGATATAAATACTCTAGTTTACTAAAGAGTATAGTTTATGTTAAGTGCTAAACATTGTTGGTCATTTAAAGTGCTAAAATGTAGACCTATTGGTTTTCTTAAGTGATAACAGTATAAGTATTCTTAAGTGCTAAAATGTATATATCATTTAAAGCGCTAAATCTTATCTTATAAATGACAGACGTTGCTTCACAAAAGACTACGCCTTTCATGTGTCCATCTAGTCCTGCATCTTAATCAATGACCTAACCTCTGCTAAGTCGTTGGATCACGTGGCTAGGTATGGCGACCCATTCCATGCTCTAATAGCACTAGGGAAGAAGGAGCACCTGTACGAATTTGTCCTAGCGCATGGGATAATAAAATGTGCCTCTTGGTGTCTGAGTATTTCATTGGGTTTTTGTTTTTCTATTTGTAGGTTATGGTTCAATGTTTTATTTTCTTTACTTTATTTTTTATTCTTCAGTCCTGAAGTGTCTCTTTGTTTAGTGATTTTAACTCAAGGTGCTACTCAAATCGAATTGGAATATTCGTTTGTTATAAATCTCTCTGCTCTGTTTTGTATTTGGTCTAGTTTATTTTTTGTTATCTTGATTTGAGAGATCCCAAGAAGAAGATGCATATACTAATATTGGCCTAACTAAGCTTAAATAGGATTTAGGTTAATGTTTTTGTCTGCTTTGTAATTTTTTTTATTAACTCTAATATTTTACTTGATTTTTTAATAATTTTGCCAATATGGTGATTTCATTAAAAACTTTTCATTTACTATTACACCTATAGATATTTTGATTTTTTTTTTTGTCTATGTAACTAGTCCACCATGACTAAAATAAGTAGTTTTTATTTGTTTTATTTTTTTATTTTATGTTACTCTTTATAATAACAGGCGTTTTTCTTTGATCTCCATTTCTGTATGTTATAATAAAAGTAATATTTTATATTGTTCACAAATGAAGTTATTCAAGTTATTAATACTAGTTTTTACAAGTTAAAATAGAATAAGCCTACAGGGGTTTAGTTGTTTAGCAGCCGTTTAGCAGCCGTTTAGCAGCCGTTAGGTGTCATAAGTGAACAATACACTTGTGTTTATACGTATAGATCATCTATTTGTGATGGCTTTAACTCTTTCTCTCCGTAATTATTTACCACATTCTGGTGGACTCAACGTGAGTTAGGAGAGAAAGAGTTAATGTTGTGTTTAAATGTAAGTTAAGTTATCAATGTTTCACCATGCATTTTTGCTATCAAATTGTCAACTTGAGAAAATCTAGAATAGTGGCCATTATGTTGTATTCCTTTGTATTGGGATCTATAAAATAAAGAAAATAATAAAATTTAGAATCGACAACACCACAAATTTATCTACAAATAAGAACGTATTGGGATGTCTATTCTACTATCCTATAGAATGGCACCACACGCTTAAATCATTATAATTTAATTTAGCCCTGTTTTGCACTTGTTTACCCAATTATTTAATGTTGGACTTTTTGTTTACCCTTGTGATAAATGTGTGCTTATAAAATGATGCAGTCAAGGGGGCGTAAGCGTTCAATTCTCATAGATGAAGTTGTTCTCACCCTGCACTGGTTATCGTCTCCTGTTTGATCCTTACAGCGGGGGGACGATTAATGGCTAATTTTTTTCCATTCTCCTCATATTGTTTGTTTGTTTCCCAATCTCATGTCCTAGACCTTGATTTTTCCTGCGGCCTTCAAACTCTGCAAGTACTCACGTGTTAAAATGATTATATCAAGTCTCCCCGAGACGTTTATTTTTTTCTAACTCTGAATCGTGACTTGTGAAATTGAGTGTTTAATCTAAAAAACAACAACATTGAAATTTAACTCTTTTGTCCTATTGTCTTCTTTTTTTTAAAATAAAAGTTTGAGTTTTCATCCTGAAATGCGTTCATTTTGCTGTACATTTGTAATTATTGAAACTCAACTTACTCTAAGACTACATGGGTTTAAAACTTTTTGGACAAACAAAAAAAACACACATCATTCTCGAGCATGTAGTATTTATGGCCTTATACTAACAAGCGTTATACGTACATCCACTAATGGTTCTGCGGTGAGGTAGTCGAGTGTTAAAGCACATGGCTTTCGAACTGACTGGTCTAGTGTTCGAATCGAGTTGAAGATTTGGATTTTAAACATCGGAATTCTTTTTGGTACCTGACATACGATGCGGAAGTAAAAGCGGTATGTCGTTGTGCTGGCCACATGAACACACTGGTTAACCCTCACTGACCCTCAGTTATTGAAAGAGATGATATTGTAAACTTGTTCCCCCCGACTGACCATTTTTTTCCCACGTGAGAACTTTTTGAATTTTGTTTATGCTTGGAGATGAAACTGACCTGAGCGAGTGTGTCGATGTGTAAAGTAACTGGAGTTATGATTGCGGATTTTTCAACGGAGGATTGTTTTTCTTGAATCGGATTTTGTGAATAGTTGTATGTACATTTGATTAGAAGAACTGTGAAATTATTTCGATTACTTGGATTATTGACTGTTCGTAGTGGATTGTGCTGCTGCAACCAGCAGGATATCGGCGACGTGACAATCGGGGAGTTAACTTTCTTTAGTCTACTCCAAAGTCACAACAATATGGATATCGTTTCCGTTCTGTATTCAGGCGTTCAGCGAAAAACAACACAGCTCCAGTCCGGTTTTGAACTCATTTGATTGTGTATGTGACGTATTACGCATGTCCCCCGCCCCTTGTTGCACATCTCCTTTGGTTAAATGGAGCACCGCAGTGCGAGCACTTCCATGGGAATGATGACGTACATGGAGGTGGGACGTACATGGAGGTGGGACGTACATGGAGGTGGGACGTACATGGAGGTGGGACGTACATGGAGGTGGGACGTACATGGAGGTGGGACGTACATGGAGGTGGGACGTACATGGAGGTGGGACGTACATGGAGGTGGGACGTACATGGAAGTGGGACGTACATGGAGGTGGGACGTACATGGAGGTGGGACGTACATGGAGGTGGGACGTACATGGAAGTGGGACGTACATGGAGGTGGGACGTACATGGAGGTGGGACGTACATGGAGGTGGGACGTACATGGAGGTGGGACGTACATGGAGGTGGGACGTACATGGAGGTGGGACGTACATGGAGGTGGGACGTACATGGAGGTGGGACGTACATGGAGGTGGGACGTACATGGAGGTGGGACGACAGAAACACAGCAAACACCATGAGACTCGTCTCCAATTTCATTGAAATGCGTTTGGGTTTTACATTAAAAAAAAAACCCTAAGGGTTATATTATCTATACTATAAAGTAGAAAGTAAAGCGTATGTATGTATGTTAGGAATAGAAATCCAAACCGTTTGACCGCTCGTGATAAAACTTGGCAGAAATGTTCCTTTGCTGCTAACTTAGACCGTAGTGTATGTATTGTATCCCTAAAACAAACTTAGCCTAAAAAAAAAAGTTGACCAACTCTATGAAAGCATTATAACTTCATCGATCTAGGCCATATTTACATGATAAAAGAGCAAAAGTGTCTAGATCTAGATCTAATTTTAAGTACTACACTTTGCGCAGATAGTTTTTTACTTTGACGCATGAAAATACAAAAGATTTCATTACGTCATAAAATTAGCCTTCAATTTTGTGGTTCAAAAGCATTTTTACATAAATTCGTTCCATATATCTGCGAATTTAGACGTCCTGACTTACTTTATAATCCCATTCATTTTAAAAATTGTGTAAACCCATTTTAGTTGTACTTTATATTCTAATCATCTATCGCTTCTTTCGTTTTTAATAGATACTAGACATATGTTACCCGCGACCCGCGGGTCTTTATTTGCGCATTACTGTCGATATAATCACAATTAAACGAAATAATAATGTAGTAAGTAAAGCGAATGTGTCAATGTAAAAATAGTGTGAATGAAGCTATCAAATAAAAATAGCTAATAGGCTTAAATCCATTTTTTCCAATTAAAATATTTGCTTGTAGGCCTACATATATTTGATTACAATTTGAGATGAATAGACTTAATTTTGTCTGTTCATGTGTTAAAGTGTAAAGTAGATCTTGAAGTAGACATAGATCTAAATCTACACTAATCTAGAGTTAAAAATTGGCTTTTATAGAGTTCGTTCTGTGTTGCGCATGCGTGACCTTTTTTCATGAATGAATATAGGCCTATCTCAACACGGCTACGCAACTTTAGCGAACAGCGAACGAATGTATTAAAAATGCTTTAGAAAAACAAATTTTAATGTTAAATTGATTAAAATATCAAATGAATGGACAATAATTAGTATGTTTATGTGTTAAAGCACAAAACTATCTTTGCGAAAAGAAGTTTTATCATCTTAGAGTTCAATAAGAGTTTTAGACCTAGACCTAGGAATAGACTCAGTAGAGAGATGTGTTAATGTGTAACCAATTGGTAATTTCTAATGAAAGAATGTTCGCCAGTAAATCTGTTGTCACAGATATCAGGAACTAATTTATGTAAAAAATGCTTTTGAAACACAAAATTGAAGGTTAATTTTATTATATAATGAAATCAATGGATCTTCTTTTGTATTTTCATGTGTCAAAATAAAAAAACTATGTGCGCAAAGTATTTCTTAAAATTAGATCTAGGTCTAAATCCTTTCGATCTTTTCTCATGTCAACATTGTTAACCATGGCCTAGATCCATGAAATACTATAGCTGTAATAGAGTCGGACAACTTTATTTTTTTTTAAGGGTCTTAAGTTTGTTTTAGGGCTACAATACATACACTACGGTCTAAGTTAGTACCCAAGGAACATTCCTGCCTAGTTTTATCAAGATTGGTCAAGCGGTTTTGATGTCTATAAGTAACATACATACATAGATACATACACCTCACATTCTTCTTTATAATATAGATGAATGTATCATCATCGGGTAAACCCGTTTTCGAAAAAATACTTTTATTTTCGTAGCGAAAGAGAAAAACTTGAAAGGATCATTAGCTAAGTTTAACATATATCTAAATCCAATCCACTAGATAAGTAAACACAAACCAAGGCCCGCAGGCCGCGGGTAACGTCAGGCTAGTCATATTATAACATTTTTCTGCTTTATTGTAATGATTGAAGTAGCTCATAGTGGCAAAACCCTTTTTTTTTTTTAATTTGAACTTTTTGTGTAAGAGCGTTAACAATGTGTATTTACTGAACACTCACTTTCCAACGGACGCAGGATCGTGCCATATTTATCAATATTTGATTCAATTTTTAGATTTTGTGGGGAAAGGGGGGGGGGGGAGGGAAAAGTTCTGGAATCTCTTCCTTGATCAAAACTGTTGCGTGAGTCCAATAATTAGACCAACTCCTGATCTACCGAAACATTATCAGCACTGGTTAATGATCTGGTCAAGTTTCCAACGCGAGCCAAGAACTAGCTAGTGCGTGCTATTAAACGTAATGTGAATGGGTTTATGTATGTCACTGGATGCGCTTTCAACTGGTTTATATGTGGCATTGAATGTGTTATGAACTGGTTTATATGTGGCATTGAATGTGTTATGAACTGGTTTATATGTTCTAACCGAAAACTAAAATATATGGAATTTTGTTTTTCGAGCATAACTTGAAGAATGCAAAAATAAAACGAATTCTATTCACTATTATAACATACACTTTTACAAGTGATGCTGGTAAGTGATACTGGTCTGTAGTGGACATGAAGTGGTGGAGGGTATACTTGGGAAAAATTTTCTGCACTGCCTTTGGTCGCTCAGTTGACACAACTTAGTTCAAGTCAAATGTCAATTAAAAATGTATGGTCTACATTGAGATGGTCTATATTGAGATGTATGGTCTACATTGAGATGGTCTACATTGAGATGTATGGTCTACATTGAGATGTATGGTCTACATTGAGATGTATGGTCTACATTGAGATGTATGGTCTACATTGAGATGTATGGTCTACATTGAGATGGTCTACATTGAGATGTATGGTCTACATTGAGATGTATGGTCTACATTGAGATGTATGGTCTACATTGAGATGTATGGTCTACATTGAGATGGTCTACATTGCGATGTATGGTCTACATTGAGATGGTCTACATTGAGATGTATGGTCTACATTGAGATGTATGGTCTACATTGAGATGGTCTACTTTGAGATGTATGGTCTACATTGAGATGGTCTACATTGAGATGTATGGTCTACATTGAGATGTATGGTCTACATTGAGATGTATGGTCTACATTGAGATTCGAACTCGAGCTAGGTCGCCAAGCAGATTTGGCTCTTCAACCACACGTCCCAGTTTATTTCCCTGAAGATTTGATTCAAAAGAAAACCGAAAACCACGCTTCAGAATCTGACCTACATATCTGGTCACATATTTGGCACTTCTCTAGGTAAAAATAAAACACTACTTGTCCAATGTTTGGCATAATTATCTACATCATATTTAGTTAAGGCTACCATTAAAGGGCGGGGGTGCGGTGACTGAGTGATTACGCGCTTGGCTTCCGAACCTGAGGACCTGGGTTCGAATCTCGGTAAAGACTAGGATTTCTTTAGGGCGTCCCTGAATGTACCCACTGTAATGGGTACCTGATGTTAGCTGAGGAAAGTAAAGGCAGTTGGTCGTAGATAGTGCTGGCCACATGACACCCTGCTCGTTAACCGTTGACCAAAGAAACAGATGACCTTAACATCATCTGCCCTATAGACCACGTGGTCTGAAAGAGGAACTTTATTTTATTTTTTTTACTATTAAATGTCACGTGTCAAAATTCGACAAAAAGCGGTTTTGTTGTATAATTTTGATCTCTTGTTCTTCGGGTTACAAGAATATTCAAGCCTATCGTTGACACGAGTTGCTTACCAAATAACAGGCCTACAAGGCCAGTCACACAAACTCCATTTGTTATCAAGAACGTGTTTGAATCGAGTGTAAGTTGGTTATTTAAGCTTTTGACTGCGTCTGTGTAAGTGGTAAGTATGAAGTTAAGTGCTTTGTATCGGGTGACATCACAATCGTCTGTTCAAACGTGAGTGAATTATCCATTCCTAGTTTCTGGTCCAGATGACATTATGTGTACATTTTACATCGACACTAATGATTCTCATGACGTCATGTTTGCCTGAATGACTCATAACATAACTACAGAACAAAAATAAATGTAATATATTTGCTCATTCAGGGAAAAACAACAGATTTCTAAACCTTTTTTATTAAAATAAAAAAATCCTTTGTTTTAGAGATGGAGCTAAAACTGTTGGGGTTTTATTCACTTAGTAATTGAAAGCCTTAACCATTGTCATGTGACGTACGCTTTAAGGTTTTAAGAGAAGTGTAAAAGGAAGTTGATTTACATAGTGCTTTGTTGAAATTTCAAGTATCGAAACAGAAGATTGTAGAATAAAAGGGAGCTTATTAAAAATAAAAAAGTATTTAGAATATTCCCTGTTTGAGATATTCTGCTATTAAAAGTGTAAAAAGGGAAAACAAGCCTTTATCGGGGAGGTTATCAGCCACTAAGTTTCAAGCTTCATGTCAAATGCCATTGTTAATTATTGAAATAAATAATTATTTTTGTTGCTAGTGTGTGTTCAATCTTTTCTGGATTTCTACTTGGAGTACCGGTATATTATAGTGTTTCATTTCGTACACGAGATTTCTGTTATTTCTTACCCATAATTATTTCAGGCATACTTTGCACAGACAATGTTTTACGTAACCCTAATAGTATTAAATATTCTAGGACATCCTAACCAAATGAGGATAGTAGTGGTACATATTTTTTTAAATTTTAAGGTTTAATTGGTAAGTATTAAATGGTCACAGCCGCACACAGACGCTCACACACTCTCTCCCACACACCCACTTACTTACACAGACTTCTTCGATAAAACTTCTTGGCGTATTAAGGATCCTTCTGCCACACTAGACAATGCGGGCTCCCTGACGAGTCGCTAGTTTTGGTTTCTTCTTAAGTCCGGGCAGAAACTAATGTGACTAAACAGGCCTATTCTGGATCGACAAAGATTCGCGAAGTATATAGACTCTGACATTTTAAATGTTTCAAACATCCGACTTCAGAGTTCATAACTGACAGAGTCCCCCTGAAAGAAAATTGAAAAAAAAAAAGAAAGAATTTTTTATAAAGAGATTTGAGTGATAGTAGTTAATGCCCCTAGCTCACTTATTCCAATATGGGTCATTGAATTGGTTTAGCTATCAAGACTCGATCAGTTCTTATTTCTAGCTTCTCCTATTTGACTTGCATCAAAGCACACCCGTGCCACAATAGCCCTCTATCAGATAGCGTTGACCCCCATCGAGCTATATAGTGACAAGAAATACAACGGAGTAAAGAAACAAAATGCTTAGTGTCTATTTTTAGAACAAAGTCATATGAGCAGTTAATAGATTAAACTTTTATGATTGGATCGAAGATTTAAGGAATTGATATCAATCTGTGCCACGGTCGAAGTATTCTCCGGGACATTAACTGTTTTTAATATCCTAGACAGGTCACACTTGAATAACTCCAGTAATTTGAAACCTAGTGTGTAGTAATGTGTGTTTATGCACAAGTTGTAGGGTAGGTTTAAAAATAAAACTGTGACATGAGAAGATTAATATAATAGCGAAAATAAAACCAAGGCTGTTGAGTAAACGTAGTTATATGCAATCATGGTTTAAGCCTCCTGTATGTACAGAATTTAGAGATTTAGCCATGTACATAAGGTCTGACCTGCTAACCAATGTAGAAAAATTTAACTTAAACTCCACATCACGAGGTCTTCTGGGCTGACAAAGAATGGAACTGTACCAGGAAAAAGAAGAAGAGGCAGACAGAGAAAGCGAAGGGAAGACAACATAAAATAATGGACAGGCCTGTTGTTGAATGGAATTATATCCAAGGCAAAGACAGAGAGAAATGGAGAAAGACAGTGAACGGATCTTGTGTAGTGCCCCAACGGTTCAACATACTACGGCTATGAGATAGGGGAGGATACTTTTCCTATCTATAGTATGAATTTGTTATGTTTTCAATCAATTATACTGAATGAATGAAAGTACTCTATGTTTAAATTTCGTACAAGTTCGCTTTAATTGATTTCCAATTCTAGCTTGGAGACGTCGTGGAAATATGTAACAGACGATCTGTTGCTAACTGTGAGAACTTCAGATATTCTTCGTTCAGTCCGTTCATAGATTCACTTTATTTTTTTCATACACTTTTCTCTTGAAGTTAACTTAAGTTGTTTTTTTTCTCTTAAAGCAGAGAACGCTTCAAGTCGGATTATAAGATAATGTGATAATTAATCTCATTTTTAGGGTGTATTAACGTTTCATGTTGATTTTATTTCCTGCATAAAGTAAAATCGAAATGAAAGAAACTGAACTTGATTTAATTAGCCATATGATTTATTTTATTTTATTTTGATAAATACAAAAACGTGGCTAAGCTCCTGATTACGGTGGAAACATTGTTTTCACGTGTAAGATCTCCTGTACAATAGCATTTTTATGAATCAGATTTTAACAAGATTAATTGTGATTAAGTATACTTTTATGTCAATCGGCGATAATCATTTTTCACGTGTTTTTTTTTTTTTTTTTGTTGTTGACAAAATGTTTTCTTTTTAACCTTTGAGATGGATTGAAGGTTAAACCTGCGACACTTAAAACTTAATATCCGAAGATGACTTGATGAAGTTTCTGAACTTTGTTCATTAAAAAATTTGTTTTATGAACATAAATAGTTTTGAATTTCTTTACAGATGTTCAAGAGCTTAAAAAATAGTCTAGAATTTTTTCAATGACATATGGTTCCCCCCCCCCCCACATATGCATAGAGACTCACACTTTTGTCATGGTTAGAAATTTAAAAAAAAATTACATTATCCCATGGAGCTGAAAATATAAATATTACGCAAAATGCAGGGGCCCCCAAGGCCTAAGGAGGTCAAGCCCCCCGCCCACGGGGCTCCCAAATCATGTCAAATTCCTAGCTACGCCACAGTGTGACAATACAGTTTATTCAAATTTCAGAAAGGTTAATTCATTATTACCATACCTCTTCTTATTTGTTATTGACCTCTAGAAATAGATTACACGTGAAATTTATTTTTCTTATTTCTATATATCAATAAAATCTTTGTTACCTATGTCCGCCCCCATTCAAATGTTAGACAAATAATGTGAGATAAGATATAAATGTTAGGCTTATTCTATTATATTACTGGATGTGGCAAAATATGTAGGTCACAGCTGGGACTGCGCAGCCACGGGAAATACTGCATTCCTCACTGATCTTCGGACTCGAAGACTAGCCTTATAATTATTATTATTATTATTATTATTATTATTATTATTATTACTATTATAATTATTATTATTATTTTTATATATCGATGTTTTAATATTTATACGCACATTAAATATATGCAATTTGGGTATTTTTACATAAAATCTCTGTGGAAGCAATTTAGTCTCCCTTGAACATAAACGGATACGAGAGCTAAGAATAGAACCATTTACAATAGAACACAAGAAGCATGAACTATTAGATTGAGATCTTGGACACCATGTCATGACGACTCTATTAAATCAATCCACCATAACGCACATTTTATTGATACCAGTGATATTGATCTAGTTTTTTATGTGGGGGGGGGGGGGGGAGTCCTTTTATTGTGACAGAATACCTCCTACACAAATAACCAATAACCAGAACGTAAGAAAATATTGCTTTTTAAAACAAAACCTGATGTTTCTTGTACATTATTTCATAAGCTTAATTGTTCCTGGCATGTCGCAACTGGCTTTGCATTGTCATATCAAACACTGCACTCATCATTAATTTTCGGAATCCTAGACATTAACATTATTTTTGCGGTCTATTTATAGTATTAATGTGTAAAAAGTTTTATTAAACTATTATATATTTGACGAATATCACTCTTTCACTGACTGATTCATTGATCAAGGAATCTCTTCAACTGTCATACGTATCCGCATGCAATTTGGTACACGGGTTCCTTTTACCTCCCACTAAGAACCGGTTTTGACATATTAGCAACCTTGCGACTGCTATTTGCGAAAACACGCAAAGCTTTCTATCAACCAATTGTATTTTATTTTAGGTCTTTTCCAAAAGCCGCATTCTATATATAAATCCATAAAAAGAGCACACGAAATAGGACTTCCTGTATATTATTTCTTTTCTCTAAGTGAACTTTTACATTTTCCTTACGTCACTTCCGCTTCCCTTTAGACGCTGACTATATTTCAGTTTAAAAAATCCTAATAGCATAAAAAAGGATAGATCTAAATGTATTGTTATTTCGTTACATTCAACAGGGGTAACAACAACACACATACACACAATAAAACCAAATAAAATACCAATACATTTTTACTTTTTTTTTCTCTATGCATGAATCGTGCTGAATTGTTCGCTATTTCCAGATAATATCATAAGTTCAAAGTTGTTATAGTTTTAACTATAGTCCGAAACCTGTGAAAGTGGTTGTCAGAGTATGTGTCTCTGTGCGTGTGTATGTGTGAGGGGGGTATCATGGTCGACATATAATATAGATTGAATTGAGAAGCCGAAGAAACGTCATAGAGTGCCACAAAGGACTAACTTTTTGTTTTTTGCGAGAAAGAGAGAGCGAGAGAGAAAGAGAGAGAGAGAACGAGATAGAGAGAGAAAGAGATAGAGAGAGACAGAGAGAGAAAGAGATAGAGAGAGAAAGAGAGAGAAAGAGATTACATTTCAAAAACAGAACAGAAAAGGTGTTCCGGCCATAATCATCAATATGAAGCCTGTGAGTGGTACTATTTACATGTTCGGTGTGTACTGCTTGTACCATAAATAAGTCTTTTAATTATTGTTACAAACAAAATTATTACGACAAAGTGATTTGCATATATAATGTAAAAAAAATAATGATAATAATAATACAAAAAAGTTTTCACTGACAGAACAAAAAGTAACCATTGCAACTTTTTAAAGCATACCACAAATCATGGTCCATTTAAATAGTGATTTTAATTTTAGAGATTTAAACGCGACAGAAGGACCGACATACAACACAAAACTAATAGAAACATTTTCCGTATGAGACATTTATTGTGAATTTAAAAAGACACTACATTTTTTTCCCATACTAAGGACAGCACAGAGAATACAGTGTATCTATGGAAACCAAACAAACTCAAAGAAATTTGATCTTTTTTTTTTCCAAGACATTGTCCAATTAAGTTCTGTTCTCATTAAGTTAATTATAATTTTCAGCTTTGCTGGGCTAATATTTTTTCTGACAGCCAAGTGCAATTTTCTTATTTTTGTGGTTTGTTTTTGTATGATTCATCTCTTAGAAAGGAAATGAAAGCCTGGACTTTAGACGATTGTCGGAACAATGTCTTCCTTACAGTAGTTCTTCCGCCCCCCCCCCCCTATCCAAGTAACCATTATGTTAGTAGTTTAATATTTAGTGGTTAAATATCAAGTGGTTGAATATCAAGTGGTTTAATATCAAGTGGTTTAATAGCAAGTGGTTTAATATCAAGTGGTTTAATATCAAGTGGTTTAATATCAAGTGGTTTAATATCAAGTGGTTTAATCTCAAGTTTACAGATCAATATTTTTACCATCAGTACAAAATAGAACAAACAGATGCAAAGCGTAGCTTATTAGTCTTCCAGGACAATGTCTTTAAGGAGATATCTATGTAGACACACCAAAAGAAAATCCGCTGCCGAGGACAGACGTAGACGGCGAAAGGAGCTCGGCCACTGGTAAACAATGCATATGCTTGCCTTAGATGTGGCATAATATGAAGGTCACAGCTGGGGCTTTATATCCACGGGAAATACTGCATTCCTCATTAATCTTCTGACTCAAAGACAAGTCTTATTATTATCTATCTATATATTTTTTAATTGATTCTTGTCTTGTCAGGTAAAGGTAAGCTTATTAGTAAAAATATGATAAAACATAGATGATGACCAAGTTTAAGTCTTGTTCTCTATGAATAAAGGTTCTAGTGCTATTTTTCTTGCAAAAGTTACACTATAATGTTAGCTGTCATGTGACCAGCGACCCGCGTGTAGCAGACCCATATGTCCTTCGGTCAGAAAAGAGGCTTGAACCACTGTACTAAAAGCTTCTTAGATGTGTAATTTCGTTTGAATCTACAGGAATTCCTTTTTAACATGACACATTACACTGCGACACAGTTAATGCTTCCATTTTGTCTGATTCCCCATAGGAGACAGTTTGGTTTGTCAAACATTTAGTAATTCATTCGGACGATATTAATATGATAAACACAATCTATATAGGGAAATTGGATGATGTTTTAAACCGAGATTATAGATATTATTTTGCTATTGTACTTTATATCATAATGCGTGCTTCAATTACTGTGCTCATATAGTCAGGAGATTTCGTCATACCGGTTTTCATTACTTTGTTAATATAAAAGTATCTTTTTTTTTTAGTTGTTGCAAAATATGATTAAAAAATATATAGAAGGAGACGTAAGAACTTAATCAAATTACTAATTAATTTTTGTCGATCTGCTATATCTAGCATTTTTTGTGTGTAAACACTTTATTTATCATGGGTATTAGCAGTTTTTACTTTGTCTTCTATGAGGTTATATGTTCCATGCTATTTAGTTGACTTGTTCAATGTATTCGTGGTTGGGTATTTTTCTAACATTATAATATTAACAATTTAGCACAACTACATTTCTGTACCCGTAAGAAGGGCAGTGACGCTAGCTAGGGATTTTGGGGACAGTGGGGCTTGACCTTTTTAGGGGCCACTGCACTTGGACATTTGACATCATGAAATAAGATAATTTACTTAATAAATAAATGTCTAAATTCTAATTGGTACATTTAATAAATAAACTTAACAAAAAAAAATAATTAGGACTCTTTTACTGAATAATACCGTTGTTTATTGTCGAGATAATACACAAGTGATAATTTTCAATTCATTTCGCCTCACGCCGTGCTTTCTGCGCAGCAAGGGTCATCTATAACATCATCTATATCATATCTGATCAATAATGTCTTGTATTTTTGTCCCTACGTTAGTAGCAAGAATACAAGGGAGTGGCGTAATATTTAATATTTATTGTAAAAAAAAATATTAGCAAATTCATTTTGGACCCCTCCCCCCTTCCAATTCAATAGGGTACCCGTGTGGGACTTTCGAATTTGGCCCTTCCTCCCACCTACCCAAGCTACGCTACTGAAGAAGGCCTTTGACGTAGCCTAATAAAATGGATAACTTTGGATCTAAAGGCAAACCAATAAGCCAGGAGTCCGACTCCCTGTGAAGACTGATATTTGAAGATATTTTTGATTTTTAAGGACGTCCCTGAGTTCATGTAACTCTACTGGGTACCTGACATCAGTTGGGCTAAGAAAAAATGTTGTTTGTTATCTGGACTGCACGACATCCTCGGCCATCAAAACATCATCTGTACTACGGACCATAAGGATTAAATACAAACATAGTTGGCAAGTGTTATTTTATTCGTCAAGATTGTGGCACAGAAGAGGCAGACAGAGAAAGCGATGTGAAGACAACAGAAAAGAATGGTATGAGCCTGCCCTTGAAAGAGATGCTATTCAAAGCGAAAGACATTGAGGAATGGAGAAAGACGTTCAACAGATCTTGTGTGGTTCCTCAACTGTTCAACAGACTAAGGAATAAATGAAAGTAGAGGTTAGGCGGCGTATTGTCAGAAACTGACACTTGGTGAGCTCTCTTCTGTTAGCTCTCTGCAGTTTTCTACTTTTGTGTTATTTCGCTTATTACATTATAGATCTTAGCCACTGAAAAACTCCTTTTGTTTTCCCTGCACTTTATCATGTAATCTTTATACCATAGTTTGTTTTGTATTCAGTTTTTTTTTTGGAAATAAAAAAAAATATTTTTTGTCTGCTCCTAAAGTTTATCCAGTAATACAAACTCGCTCAATAAAAGAAGACCGATCATCGTGTATTATCTACCCTGCCGTGATCGATCTGTGATAAGTTGTACCGTTCTTGGCATCGCAGTTTCTCGTGCTAATCTCGCGCAAAGCTCTCCATCATGTGATAGCCTTACAATAAAACAAGAAAAAAAAAACGAACTGTAGATCTATTAAGAAATTGATGTCACGATGACCTGGTAGATAGGAGATGACGTTTATCCTGGTAGGCTTCACCTTACAGAGAGTTAGCCCCCCACCCCCTTTTTTTTTCCCCAATCCTTCTCTCTCTCTCTCTTTTCTTGATGGTATGAATAATGTATCGAAAATGAAACATCACCATGACAACAATAACAACAACTACAAAAGTTTATTTAATTCATCAGATAATACTCTTTAATTGTGTGTATTCTGTTTCAATTGTCCTTAAAAAATCTGTTGTGGTTACACAGTTGCTGGGTTGTAGCTCCTATTGCAGCTAAACCGTTGTAGGCCTATTAGTTGCTATTCGCAGGATTTAAACCTTTCAATTCAAATGTAGATTTCTGCACATTGTAACAATGTAATCATGAAAAGCGATAGCCACCTTAACCTGCGAAATATGTCAACGGGAGGTGTCTCTCTCCAAAGCAGGGCTCCACAGTTACATGAAAAATAGTTCTACGAGATGAACCCTAGTCGTTACGACTGAAGAGAGCTAACTAAGTCATGACTGAGTGATTTGCTGTAAAATGATAAAGCATCTCTATTATTATGAGGTCGATGAGACACAGTATAACTATATTTCAATTATAGATTCACGAAACTAAACACAACACTGACCATGCGTATCATCTCCTCTTTGTGTATATACCCTTACTAAAATTACTTTGAGGACTTAATGTGATTATGGTTCTGTAAGATATGGCAACTCCACAATTTCCTAAATTTTTTCTTGGCAAACAAAATAATTCTGGAAGCAGTAAGTACATAAACAAATGGCAACATTTTAGTGACTTGGAATTCTATGTTTTCATTGGTAGAGAAAAATTAGACAGCTTATGTTACGGTAGTTTAAAGTCGGGACGATGGAAACCAGCCCTTGCGGAGCATCACCACAAAGTGCCGACAATGTCCTTCAAAGCTGCATACTATATCAAGAGGCCCGAACAAGACTCTGGCCCCAAAACCCTGCTATAAAACAAAAAACCAAAGGGAGAACTGCCTGTTCTGGAAACCACTGCGCGGTTCATCTCATATATAGGATTACTGATCTGAACCCTCTGACATGTAACATGAGAACGAAGAAGAAGAAGATAAAGAAGGTAGATAGGTTTAAATGTTATCAATATTAGTAATCTCACTATTAGCTCGCCATTTTTCTTTTTATAACGCTTATAGCAGCTCATTCCGTCCTTCTTGTACAATGTCTTTTTTCACGTTATGTCTTCGTACTGCTCATTCTCGGAATAAGTTAAAACTTTGCTCAATTGTTCATTGTTCCTAACAAAACAGTGGGGCGCAGTGATTGAGTGGTTAAGCGCGTGGGTTCGAATCTGGGTGAAGACTGGATTTTTAATATCGGGATTTTAGATATCGGGAGCTCCTGAGTCCACCACAACTCTAATGGGTACCTGACTTTAGTTGGGGAAAGTAAAGGTGGCTGGTCGTTGTGTTGGCCACATGACACCCTCGTTAACCGTAGGCCAAAGAAACAAATGAACTTACCATCATATGCTCTATAGATCTCAATGTCTGAAATGGGAACCTTTACTTCTAAAAAAACAGGACATGATAACAATTTTGACAATTAGTTCATTAAATAATGTTAGTTTATTAATTTTGTATGAATTTGAAAAGTGGGAAATAAATCTTACAGTATTGAAAGAATAGCTTTACATGTAGAGTTCTTATTCTTAGATAAGATTTGTGTTGTTTTTTTTAAAGTATTTTTATATGCCAGTGTTGTCTTTTCAGGAGCCTTGAAACTAGAGCAAAGCCATGCTAGTCAAAGTATATTTAAGTGATAAATGCTCAGTCGTCTACACAAATACTGTAGAACCTTATCATTGCATTCATCAAACATAATTAAAGTACCACAGTCAGACAATTATCCAGTTACACCTTAGCAAAATTGTAAACCACCCTATCCTGGTTGAAGAAAAACAGGAAGTGACCTTTGAAAACGTTTACCTTGACCCAAAGTGCACTGGCCTATATTTCTGTATTGATATACCATAACGTTCTTCCTGTGATTTTTTATGGCTGCAGATCGATTTTCTTCGAATGGCAGACTTTTAGATTCTGCTCTCAGATGTCTCTTAAGACAGGTGTCTACAAGTACAGATAAAGACTGTCTAGATAAGCTAGATTGCTGACAATAAAATACATAAACATTTTTAGTTTGATTTTAGGATGGCGGTAATGTGTATTTTCAGAAGAATTGTTTTTTTTCTCCCTGACCATTACGTAATTAACTCTTTTAATTTCGTTAAATACAACAGACGTCTCCAATAAATGATTTACCATTTTTATTTTATGCAAAGGGTTAAAAGTTGTTTTTTTTTGTTCGTGCCCAGCACCAATAAACATCTAACGTGTTTACATACTGATTGTCACTACACATCACATAAGTAAAAGCTTGATCAATTATGTAGTTAATGGTATGGTATTAATAGCTTTCGGCTTTTGGTAAAAAAATAGGTGCCGGTACTAAGTGATTAGGTGCTGGTACTCATTGATTGATTGCCTAACTTTGAACTATTAATAAATTAACGTTAAAATAGAAGAAAAGTAATAATTCTTATAATAATTATTTCCTACATTCAAAAGGTACCGGTACGCCGTACCGGTGCGTACCGTCAATAAAAAAAAGTCCTGGCTTTCGGTCTAGAGCTTATCGTCTTAGCTAAATATTATTTGGCGATTATCTTATATGGTAATAAGTCCCACCAAAAGCATAAATATTTGGTGTATCAAAGTGTTGAGAATACCGAAGCATCGATAATTGAAGCATCGAACTGAACCGTTGTTTCCCAAAACGGAACACTTTGCACATTCTGTGTATTTAGAGGAACGCTTTGTTTATTTGTTTTTAAAGAGTAAGTTATTCACGTGGTTGTCTACTAGTTAATTAATTATTCTAGTTGATTGTGGAACATATATTCAGGTCTTTCGGAACACTAGGGTATCACGAAACACAGTTTGGGAAACACTGTACTAAACCTTATAATGATTGTTTTACACCCTTTCAGCTCCGTAGAATAAAATTTCTGATTGTTTCTTGTCAAATTAATGTTTAGTATATAGTATATAGTGGGCAACAGTGATAGTTCCAATGGACATTTTGATGAAGTCTATTTATCTCGGCATGTATGCAAATCATCCTCTTTTCATTTTCCTACATGTTTCTTTAGGTTTCATTATATCAACACCATGTTTCTTCTTATTGCTTTCTCTTTTTTTTTTATAAAGCTTATATCAACGCACTCTGTCTGTTTGTGTGTTTTTCTGTCTGGCCACAAGATTGTATATGTTATTTCTCCGACACCCAATCTCGAAGAAAGCTGAAATTTCGCGCGATTATTTTTTGTTCCTGACATTACAAGAATCAATTTTAAAAATTAACCATTTTGTTAATTAACAATTGCTAATAAATTACTTTGTTTGGTATCTTAAACAAGGGAAAAAAAGTACTTGACTGAAGTGGTGGTATAATCTGAATTCATCCCCTTTCCAAGTGAAAAAAAAAAGATTGAAGTCGTGGTATAAGCTGATGCTTATACCGGAAGAACGTCTGCGAGATCTTATACATCAAAGTGTAAAACAAAGAGCAGATAACTGTGTCTAACTTTGAAGCTGACGAGCCCGAATACCTTTTGAAATCAAGTGTGTTGGTTTGAGCCTTTGTCGCATTATTAAATCAAATTAATAATCAGAATTTTTTGAAAATCCCCAATAAGGACCCTTAAAATAAATAACAAAAGAATATCAAAAAGATGTATATTCCAAAATGTATGTGCTACAATTGCTTTCTAAAAACAATACGTCCTAAGCAACCTTTTATCTCATCTATGAGCACGCTAGTTTTGTGTTTATGAACGTATCTTATCTTATATGATACAGACGTTACTTCAAAAAAGAAGATGATTACGTCCTACGCGACATGCATTTAGTCATGCATATTAACCAATGACTTAAATCCTGCCAAGTCACTGGTTTTCCTGGCTGGCTAAGGCAACCCATTCCATGCTCTAATAGCGCCAAATGTACAAATGTGTCCTAGCATGTGGAACGAGGAATGTGCCATTATCTTTGTGTCTTTCTGAGTATTTTATTAAATTTTGTTTTTGTATTTGAAGATTATGGTTCAGTGTTTTATGTATAATTGCTACTTTACTTTTGAGTCTTCTGTCCTGAAGGCTTTCTAAATTTAGTGATTTTACTAAAGGTGTTACTCTAGTCAGATGTGAATGTTCGTTTGTTATGAATCTTACGTATAAAACCAAACGCACTATTTCGAAACGCGTTGGATGCAATCATTTTTTTAAAATAAGGTCTGTATTATATAAGATAAGAAGATAACCCCCCTCGTCTTGTCCTCATGACTTTGAAATAGTTTCTTACTAAGATTCATATTTTTGATATATTCTTAACTTGCAATTTTACATACATAAGTACAGTAAATTTTTCTTCGTTGACATTTACTATAGTAATAAACGGTTGAGCGTTCTTTTTTTTTTTTTTTTACCTTAAGCAATAAAATACTTTGTGAGAGAAAAAGAAAAGAAAGCGATATGGAGAATGTCGGGCAAAGAGAATGGAACCTAAAGAAAACTTATCGAAAGTGAAAAGAAAAAGAGGAGTAAAGAAATCTGGACATAAATCTCGTTCTGTGGACCAGTGCGTGAGTGTGAGTGTGTGTGTGTGGATGGTTGGGGGTATCTGGTGGAGGTTAACTGCTCTTAACATACACAACTGACACGGGTTTCAAACTCGAGCCCTCATGATAGGTAGCCAAGCAGGGCTCATCCATCCCAGCCACACATCTGCATAGCTAAGAAGTGCACATTAATTAATATAAATCTTTAAAAAAATAGATAGTTTATCATTTTTGTTTTCTTTACACCGGATATCCGGAGACTTCATTAATGCAGCTCTCACAAACTAGTTTTTTTTTTTTTTAATCTACCTAGAGCTATGCGTATCCACGGGTTGGATGTTACTTGACGGATCGTTGTACGCTGATTAAATTAGAAGAGAAACAAAAACGTTTAAATTAAATCAAGGCCAACCACTCTCCAGAGAAGGTACACTTTTATTTACAAAGCTCATATCAACTCTTGTCTGGCCAAAAGTTTGTACACGTTATTTCTGCCACACCAAATCTCGGGTCAAGCTGAAATTTTGTACAATTAACTCTTTTACTTGACAAAACAAGAATTGAAAAAAAAAAACAATATGTTAATTGATCATTGGTAATGAATTATTTTGTTTGGTATCTCAAACAAAGGAAGGAAATTGTACTTGACTAATGAGGTAGTATACGTTGAATTTGGCCCCTTTACAATTTGCTTTATAAGTTTCAAACCAACAAGAGATAACTGTAAAACCTTATATATGACTATGCACTTCAGCTTGCGAAGCCATAGACCTAGTAACATAGAATTAATCTAAAATTATCATTACAAATATGGTTAATATAAGATTGTTATTAAGGTTTTTATTTATTTTTTTTTGTTTTTGCTTTTGTATATGAGAAACTGATTTTTTTCTCGCTACCTTTAAGAAAAAAAAAACAAATTGAGAAGTATTGAAGGTGTTGTTAGATGTAAGCCTTTCACGATTCTTCAGTTTACATCATCGCTGCCCGAACTACTGCCCACAGAGCACCGCTATGCGGCCCCCTCAAAGTGGACCATAATATATAGGTCTCCAGGGTCATAACATAAGCATAAACAAAATCAAAGAGAGATAAGTCTGTAGACGAATCCTCGTCACATAATTTAATGCAATGGCTTTATAATTATTTGCGTGTGAGTGTGTTGCACGCGAATGTGAATTTATCTCTGTGTGTGTGTGTGTGAATTTGTTTTAACTGTTTTGTTTCTGAGCCCGGACGCTATTTTCTTATCATCGGATTTCTTGATGTAAGCAATTTACTCG
Source organism: Biomphalaria sudanica (assembly GCA_036873155.1). NCBI lineage: Eukaryota > Metazoa > Mollusca > Gastropoda > Planorbidae > Biomphalaria > Biomphalaria sudanica. The sequence goes on along the minus strand of JAZGLO010005433.1, from coordinate 696,345 downwards.
AAAAGACAAGAAATCTAGGGGCGGCCTAAGGGCACGTAACTCCTATGTACTGACAGCATGTAATTCTCTGCTGCTGAACTATCTCCCATCCTTTGACGTTCAATAAATATTTAAACTAAACTTGTTCACGTCTCAACAAACTATTTATAGCTACAAAAAATGTTTTTAGACTTATCTCCCTTTATTCTCTTGCATGATATTTTAAAGAAAATATTTATGAAATAAAAATATTACCCTTTTAACCTGGAAAGATCTGTGACTTTGTTGTTTTTTTTTAAATCTTTTCATCTGTAAAGTTATTTTTTACTTTTAGATCGTGTGTTAACATTGCGCATGACACGACCAACTTGGGAGGTCAATTTTTGCAAGTTTGTATAAGACAAAGGGTAGTATGTTGCTTCTCTGTGAGGGCTTATTAAGCGATGAAAGAAGTTACTTCCCTTGTCAGGAAAAGACAATTCTTTGCAGTGGCGTAGCTAGGGTGGGGGATAATTTTAAAATCCCCCGGGCCGCCACTTGAGGGGGACCCCAAAAGGAGTGTTTTTTACATTAAAATTAAATATTACGCAAAATGCAGGGGCCCCGAAAGAGGTCAAGCCCCCCCCCCCAACCCAAAGGATGGAAAATTCCTAGCTACGCCCCTGATTCTTTGATTATTCGTTTTGAAGACAAAGATGTACATTTGTTATCCTGCTTAAAATTTTGTATTGCCAAGCACGTCTACGTTCGTTTGTTTGAGTTAAGTCTGTGCCTGTATCTAAAAATGCGGGACTCCCTCAGAGGATGGGACTCCACTCCGACTATCGCTGCAAGCTCGGAACCAATGCAGCGAATTTGATCTAATAATAATAGGAAGAAAAAGCTGAATGTTGACTTAGCTTCCGCATCCCATAGTCATGAACTGTGTTCAGCCTTTAGACCCCCTGAAAATAGGATTTGTTATAGTGTAACTTTCAAAGATGGCAAACTAAATACAGTCATTCTTAGGAGACTGAAAAAAAAAAAAAAAAAAAAAAAAAAGCGGCTAATTTAAAAAAGAAAAAAAAGATTACTCTATATGGATGGTCCGTCCATCTTCTACATTAGGGGTGGTCAACGTATGACGCATGCGCCAAAAGTGGCGCATTGCACGATTACAAGTCGGGCACTAAGCCCTAGCGATAATAATATTTTTAAAAAATCTGACCGTAAAAAGAAAAGAAATTACATTACCTAACTCAAAAAACATAGAATCTACATTTTGTAAAATTAATACCACCTCAACATCCCTTATAATAGGCAGCATTTACAGACCACCAAATTCTAGTTTAGAATACATGCAGGAACTATGTAATCAGATTACTACACTTAAAGAGACAAATAAAAATGCAGTTTTTTGGATTATGGGTGACTTCAACCTACCTGATATAAATTGGAAAACACTAACCATAGATAAACACCAAAACCTTAAGGACATAAATGAGCTTTTCATAGAAACTTTACACAACCTAAGTTTAGATCAAATCATTAAAAAGCCAACTAGATTAAACAACACATTAGATCTCTTCTTAACCAACAGACCTGGATTAGTAGTTGATTATGATATTATCCCTGGTCTATCAGACCATGAGATCATAAAAATACACACTCAGTTAAAAGCAGTAGCCAATACAAAAACCAAAAGAAAAATCTTACTCTGGAATAAATGTAACCTAACACAACTACACCAAGCTGCATTAAACTTTCAACAAACATTCTTATTAGAAAAAGACATTAACCAACCAGTCGATGACCTCTGGAATTTCATTAAAAACCATCTTAAAAGCATTATAGAAAATCATATACCAACTAAATAAATAAATGCTGGTTTAATAATAGATTAAAGAAGCTTTGTAAACAGAAGGAAAACCTATATAGAAAATTTAAAGAAACCAAGGCAGAAAGAGTTTACAAAAAGTATATAAAAATTAAACACCTAACCCAAAAATTAAGCAGACAGCTGCAGAGTGAATACATAAACAATGTAATATCTAAAGATAACAACAAAAACCTATGGTCATACATTAAGTCTAAGAAAATGGAAACAACAGGCATAGCGCCATTAAAAGATGAACATAACATAATACATAATGATAATGAAACTAAAGCAAACATCCTAAACAAATACTTTGCATCAGCATTCTCAGCCCCAGGAGACAAAGACATATTTCTTAATTTGAACCAAGTAAACAACATAGAAGATTTAGTAGTACAAGAAAATGGAATTAAAAAACTATTAGCCAACACCAAACCAAATAAAGCGTCTGGACCTGATGGTATTCCAGCTAGATTACTCAAAGAACTAAGCAATGAGCTAGCCCCAGTGTTCAAAATACTCTTTCAGGCATCGCTTAACCAGGGCAGAGTACCAAAGGACTGGAAAGAAGCTAATGTCACCCCCCTATTTAAAAAAGGAGAAAAATCTGATCCAGGAAACTACAGACCAGTATCACTTACCAGCATCACATGTAAAATATTAGAACACATAATATGTAGCAATATCATAAACCACTTAGACAAACATAATGTCCTCACCCCATACCAACATGGCTTTAGGAAATATAGATCATGTGAAACACAACTAATAGGACTAATTGATGATTTTTCAAAAGGTTTAGATAATAGTGAACAAATAGATGCTATCTTACTAGATTTTTCCAAGGCTTTTGACAAAGTTCACCACCATAGTTTGCTTAAAAAATTAAAATATTTCGGCATTAACGGTCCACTGCATCAGTGGATTAAAGATTTTCTGATAGGGAGAGAACAAACTGTAATAATAAATGGCTCTAAATCAACACCAATAACAGTAAACTCAGGTGTACCTCAAGGAACAGTCTTGGGTCCACTACTATTTTTAATTTACATAAATGATTTACCAAATTGCATTAGTTCAGGAACAAAAGTCAGATTATTTGCAGACGATTGCATAATATATAGAACAATAAAAACAAAACAAGACACAGATATTTTACAAAGAGAATTAGATGAATTACAGAAATGGGAATCAAATTGGAGCATGTCTTTCCACCCAGAAAAATGTCAGTTGTTAAGAGTAACAAAAAAACTAAAACAAATTAATTCCACTTATCTTATTCATGGCAAACCAGTAACACAGACTAAAAATGCAAAATACCTAGGTGTTATAATAAATGAAAAACTGTCATGGAATCCACATATTGATGAAACTATAAAAAAATCCAATAAAGCATTAGGGTTTATTAAAAGAAATTTTTATAAATCAAATAAGAACATAAAACTATAATGTTATTTAACCTTGGTTAGGCCAATAATAGAATATGCATCCACCGTGTGGGACCCCTCAACTCAAGAAAACATTAAGAAACTGGAACAAACACAAAATAGAGCAGTGAGATTCATAACAAACGAATATTCACATTTGACTAGGGTAACACCATTAGTAAAGTCACTAAATTTAGAAAGCCTTCAGGACAGAAGACTCAAAAGTAAAGTAGCAATTATACATAAAACACTGAACCATAATCTTCAAATACAAAAACAAAATTTAATAAAATACTCTGAAAGACACAAAAATAAAGGCACATTCCTCGTCCCATATGCTTGGACAAATTTGTACAAATACTCCTTCTTCCCTAGTGCTATTAGAGCATGGAATGGGTTGCCTGAGCTAGCCAGAAAAGCCAGTGACTTGGCAGAATTTAAGTCATTGGTTAATGTGCATGACTAAATGCATGACGCGTAGGACGTAATCATCTTCTTTTTTGAAGTAACGTCTGTATTATATAAGATAAGATAAGATAAGCCGATCTACAGAGAATAGATTAATGGGAATTTAACTCACTAGCTACTATGATGTCAAAGTGACCCACATGTCTTAATACCTATTGACCTTAATCCCCGAGCGCGAATAGTGAAGCATATTGCATCCAATTTTGAAAGTCTAAACAGAAATAGGTGTCTGTTTTTTGTCTGTTTTTTGTTGTTGTTGTTTTTACCATTTCCCTTTATTAATCGCATGTCATCCTCCGAAACATTGTGTAAATAGACATAGTAAAAGAGATAGAGTATAACAAGAGATATATTATGCCAATTAATCTTCGCATATTTAATTTATAACCAAGATGTATAGCTGGAGATAGCAGCCAGATAGAGAAAGGAAAACGGATTAAGTGTACATATCAACTGGAGATCATTTAGATTATTTCACAGAATATGTAAGGGGGACAAGGGATGTTGGGTATGTTGAGTACTTTTATACTAAATATAGAGCAGAAAAGGTGGGTGAGGTTTCAAAAGTGCGTGTGTGGTTTTAGGGATGCAAAAATAATTTCCTCTCTAGCATTTGTTGTACTGTCTGAAAGGTAAGCTATACATTTATAAATTTTAGAGAGCTGTTTCTAAGGGGAGTTAAATGTGGGGTAGATGTTAGCATGGATCTGTTATGAACCTTTTTTTTTTTTTTTGTTGTTTTTGAATAAACTTATATTTGGTATTTGTTATCCTTAAGAAAAATACACACAAAAAATACGAAAACTTATGCTGATATCCAGTGTGATTTACATACAAGACGAAAATACATTGACAACGCAGTGTCCACAGTTGAAGTCAACAATGAAATAAGATACAGGATGATTCTACTCGGACATGACCAAATATTTCCAAACTTTTCATATACTGTAGTAGCGAGTCCTCAGATCCTGACAACTTTATTGTAATTTAAAATAAGTCTTCGTTAAGTGCTTCCTCTTCTACAACTACACAATAGCAGGAGTACGAACAGAAGAAAAGCAGAAAGTGAAAACAAGCGTCAATTTAATGAAATGTGAGAAAAGTATTTCTTTGACACGTTTAGTGCAAAAGGAAAACCTCACACATGGTTCGAGAACCGCGGATGTATAAAGTAGATAGAGGGATTTGTTCCCACGTTATCCGTTATTTTCTTTAGCATTAAAAAAAAATTATTAGTCACAAGTGAAATCACTAGTAGTGCTACTGGACAAATACTATAGTGCGCGTGTATTTCTGACCCTGTCAATTTTTTTTTCACATTTATCCATTAAACACTTTTCTACTTTGATAAAAAAATCAAAACATAATTAAAAAAAAATAAATTTAAGAGATCTAGATTAAGAAAATATTGATTTATTTTGTAATATTTCAGCTACAGAGGGTATTTTTAAAAGTGAGTCGTGATCTACTTTCTAAAAAGTAGACCATTTTAGATTTAGTCTGGAACGACCAGAAGTTTATCACACACACAAAAAAAAGCAACCGGTTCTTTCTTTTCATAGCTAAAAATAGAATGCAGAAAAGATTCAACACTGAAGGAAAGAAATGACTTCATTTGATTACATGTATCAACAGACATCTGGTTCAGTTGACAAACAGTTCTCCCCCCTACTATCTCAGAAAGGGAAACAAAAAGTTTTAATTTAACTTTAGACTTGAAGATTTTTCGTTCCATTTACAAATATCGTTATGTTTTGTTCTTAGTCCAAATTTGTGTAGTTTTGTGTGTGTGTAATCGTTTTGGTAATCCCTGTTTTGTTTACCATAAATCTACAATGCTGGTACACAATGCTAAAGTTATCTCTGTAGCTGAGGACTACGTTATCAGGTGGTAGCACTGTGTTAAACGATCCAGCCTGGACAGAAAGCGAAAGAATTTCAACTCGTGAAGATAATTTACATTTTGTTTGTGTCTTAGGATGGCTAGTAAGACATCCATGACAGACTTAATCAATCAAATATACAATAAATAGCCTTTCTCTTATCAGCTAGCAAATTCTTCATCAGTCCAAAATAAATAAAAAAAACGTGTGTGGGTTGTTGGAAGCTGATCTCTGAAACGGCTCTAACATTTTTCCTAGAAATGTTTACAGTATATGGTTAAAGAATTATTAGCTAAGTGGCCCAACAGGGAAAACTATGGTTTAACCGATAGATTTTTAAAAAGTATAATGAAAATGGAAATTAAATTTGGCCTGGATGTCTAGAAAATCACTATCTTGAACACAGGTATGCGGGAACCATAAGAAATGAGAATGTGGATATCTTTGATCCAGATGTTTCTGTTCTACTAACCACTACTTTCTTTCTTTTCAGTAATTAAATTTGTCTTTTTCGATGATGCTGTTGTTTTTTTCTACAAGTCTTTCATTTTCTTTCTTTTCTACAAGTCTTTCTTTTTCTTTCTTTTCTACAATACTACCCGTTTCTTTATTTTTTCTACAATCTTATGTTTCTATCTTTGTACAATGCTACTTGTAAGGTAGGTGTTTTTCATCTGTTTAGTGTCAATTCTCACCTTGTCTCATAAACTACATGCCTCGCATGGAAAGAGAATGCAACGACGCCCAACACATTTCATTTTATTATCATAAGTAATTATTTTTGTCTTTACAAATGTTTCAACAAGCCGCCCTCCGCTATGGCGGGCTTATCATCGGGACGAGTAGAGAAGGAAAACCATTATCTTTGTTTTCAACTACACAAACACAAACATTTAAGCCTAACACATACATTATTTTTTAACTCTGCCAATTTTTCGTTTCTTAACTTAATGGCGACGCAGTGTACTACAAGAAGCTGAGAGGACCGGGAAGAGCTGGGAAACCATAAAAAAACTAGCAAGAGACCGTGGAGATCAGCGTGTTTTTGTCGAGGCCCTATGATCCATGAGGAACCCAAAGGAATGATGATGATGATGATGAACTTAGTGTAATATAAAATTTCGCATATGTTTTCGTAGTCGTCTAAAACACTGCACTCCTCATTAATCTTCCGAATCGAAAACATTGCCTATATTTTAAAAAAATAAACGTATTTTCATTTTAATTGGCTATTACTTACTTTATATGAATATTTTTATGTTTCTGGTGAAATGTTTATATCAGTAAGATGGAGACTTTTTTTTTCTTTTATGTGTCATTTTAACCTTGTGGTTAACCCTTATCCCAACATTCTTTTTTTTTTTTGTATCAAGGTCATCCCAGTGTTGGACTAAATCTCTAGTAGTTTAACCCACAAACTCACAACTCTTCCAAAGCCGAGACATCGAGTTATCTTCTCCTTAAATTGTGCTTTGTCGCGCCTGCTCTCCGAATCCCCCCCCCCTTTTTTTTTTTTTGCTTTCTCTTCCCCCCCCCCTCCCCCCCCCTCCCCCCGTGTCCATCAGTCGGAAAGACCGGAACCAACCCCGCTCACTTGGGTCAACCTCAACTCTTAATACTATTGCTAAGCGCTGCCCAATAAGTATCCCCTCTCGGATGGTAGTTAAATGGATAGCAAATGGTCAGTCTGGGTCATTAGCTCGCCGGTGGGCTACAAGTTAATTACGATCGCCCCACCCCACGCTTGGTTTAAGGGCAGTTTAAGGACTAGTGGTCAGTTTAACATTATCATCATCAATGAGCTCTGAATACCAACGGAATCTATATTTGGGCCTTTTGAAGGCAGTAAAAATCTAGCCAATAGTTAAAGTTATTTCGCTAGAAAGCCAAATGGAAGGCGAAATTAAATAGAGATATTTATAGCTAAAGGCAACAGGAAACCTCTTTCACTGGACACAGCCATCTCCACCCGCGAATATCTATAAATAGGTAAAATCAGAGAGCCCCAAATATACCTTAACAACGCACATACAAAAAAAATGGAATAAAATCTATCAACCGCTCTACTGTGATAGTTATGTATTAGCAGGCCAGATCTATTTTTTATTGACAATGTAGAATGATTCAAAATAGTCTTTACATAGCAAATTTCATGCTTTTAGAATGCTCAGTGTGTTATGGTCTAATCCCATTTGTGGAACAACTTTTTTTTTAGGGTGTTGAGTGGGGGAGGGAAGGAGATTATTGGTATCTGGAGGATGGTTGACGTGCTGTCATTTCAAAAGCAATTTTAAAAAAAAAAATTTTTAATGTCTAAATTCGAACTCGAGGTATTGAGCCTCCATGACGAAAAGTCGACACGCTAGCCACTGAGCTACACAAGCACTTAGAAAACGTAAGTTCTTATTGTAGATTCTTGTAAGAGAGTTGTACTATTGTTGGTATTGATAAAGACATACTGCTAGCCTGTGCTAGGGGACTTGTTAAGGCCCAAAGCAAGCTTTTTGAGATATTGGGCCCTTTGCTACACCCAAGCTGTTTACAAAGTATGCAATTTCTCCCTTTGCTCGCTCTTTAAAATGATTGAAAATATCACTGGAACCTAGAAAGAGGTGGGAGGGGGGTGGCCTAAGATATATGGGTAATATAGCTTATGTTGCATATGGGTAAATCCTGGACTCATAAAAATATAATCGAAATAAAAAAAACTATTAAAAAAAAAACAACTTAAAAAAAAACAACAAAAAAACACATTAAAAAACAACTAAAAAAATTTGAATGCATAACGTGTTAGTCTTTGTTTCAGTGCACGAAGTATCATAACGAGGCCTCAGCGCGTGCACTTGAACCGTGTCGGTCACCTCGCTTGAGTTTCAAAAATCATTTCCGGTTTAAAGCTTTTTCAGATTCAAATAGTGTGGTCGCTTGGATACCGAATTAGGAATTGCGAGGCCCCTCTTCTATTTTTTTTGAAAAGATAAATATTTCTATTTATATGCATATGAAGCAAATCACACGTAATAGGCGCCGTTGGGTTAATTAAAGTTACGTCAGTCGTACACTACATATGTTAACCCTTTAAGTCCTACATCTTTAAAAGCCTTGTGTCAAGAGTCATTGCTGATAGTATGATATGCTAAATGTAAGTTGCTCATGTACATATACAACTATTGTACACCATTCCGACCTTTCAACCAATGACAGAGATAATGTAGATGACATCTGTTTCTCTGGCCCAAGGCTAACGAGGATGTCTTGTGGCTAGCACAACGATGAATCGTATTTTTCTTCCCCCCATTTAATGCCAGGTACCCATTAGAGTGGACTCAGGGGCGCCATGACTAACTAAAAAAATTCAAAATCCCATTCTTCACCGAGATTCAAACCCGAGACCTCTCAGTTCGAAAGCTACGCTTAAAACAAGTAAGTAGCGGTAATGAATATATTACTCATATCTTCTTGTTCACAGCCTGTTGCATACTTGCACAAACTTCACTCCCGGGGTATTGTGGTATCGCGACCGTATCTAAAATTGTTATTGTGATCAATGCCAGTCTTTCGTGGAGCTCAATACTCTGGTATCGATTACGGTACTGTTCAGATGTATGTCGGCAGTTCACTGTCTAAGGTTGATCCATCTGGGTGAAGGGCCTTGAGCGGATCATTGGCCCTCTTGACCGAGACCATCTTTTATACTGTCTACTAGACAAAGAGGCCGAAGTATTCCATGAGCAGAATGTCATTTTTCTTTTCTGTCTCTTTTTTTTTGTCTTGGTAATCCAGATTTTTTTTTCTTATTAATCCAATTTTTTTTTCTTGGTAATTCAGATTTGTTTCTTGGTAATCCAGAATTTTGTTTTCTTATTAATCCAAGTTTATTTTTCTTGGTAATTCAGATTTGTTTCTTGGTAATCCAGATTTTTTTTTCTTATTAATCCAAGTTTATTTTTCTTGGTAATTCAGATTTGTTTCTTGGTAATCCAGATTTTTTTTTCTTATTAATCCAAGTTTATTTTTCTTGGTAATTCAGATTTGTTTCTTGGTAATTCAGATTTGTTTCTTGGTAATTCAGATTTGTTTCTTGGTAATTCAGATTGTTTATTCTTATTAATCCAGATTTTTTGTCTTGGTTATCCAGCTTGTTTTAAAAACGTAGCTAGTATATTACAGAAATCATACAGTGGTATGGATTTTAATAAAATGTCGAAGAAATGGGAAGAAATGGAAAATCATTCTCAAAACTAGGAAGTCATTAACGATGCTTAGTGGTGCCTAACAAATGAGGCCGGGTGTAAACATTTTATGTCTATAGCAGGCCCAGCAATTCAACGAAAGGGGATGGAAAATAAGAATGTTTATTGGGCCAATGAAAACGAATAGATGAATCACCATCATTATCATCTTTCCATTGGGGTGATGTGACAGTTCATGTAACCAAATCCCTGCACTCTGCCTAGTCATCACCTGTTTTTAGCAGAATATCAATCAAGTCCCTTTTTCAGGTTTTCCAGCCAGCACCGCCAGCTCTAATCAGCTCCAGTCAGCTCCAGCCAGCTCCAGTCAGCTCCAGTCAGTTCCAGCTTGCTCTAATCAGCTACAGCCTGCTCTAATCAGCTACAGCCAGCTCTAATCAGCTCCAGTCAGCTCCAGTCAGCTCCAGTCAGTTCCAGCCTGCTCTAATCAGCTCCAGTCAGCTCCAGTCAGCTCCAGCCAACTCCAGTCAGCTCTAGCCAGCTTTTCTTTTGGCTAGCCTTTTCTACGTGCTCCCTCCTCGATACACAGACAAACAAAAGCGATCACGGGGCTTTCTTTATAGCTACCACTTCAACTACAGTCCAGTCTTGTAGAGTGTGCAAGATGGTGCGCACCCTTTGCAAGCGTTATGTGGATGGCGATGTGCAGAAGAGAAATGAAGAAAGAGAATAGGCAATTTTGACAATATTTTCTCCATAATCAAAGAGAAAATTACTCGTAAAGAGTGAAAGACTAGCCTTCAGCAAGGATATAACCATATCTATAGAGTTTACTATAGACGCATTCCTATTCGGAGAGACTCATATAAAAAAGTCATCGTACGTGTAGATAGAAAAACGTGGTCAACAGTCTTTTTTTTTTAAAATACATGTCTGTCTGTCTGGTACAACATTTGATAACGTTATTTCTCCAACGCACATCCTCGGATCAAGTTGAATTTTTTACAGTTATTTGTTGTTAAAAATATCTAACTAGTTACCAATTATTTAATTCATTATTGGTAATTAATGATTTTTGTTTCGTATTGAAAAAAGGAAGTACATGCTACTTATTGAGAGATGTGGCACAATATATGGAGTTTTGACCCTTTCTAGGTTTTGTTCACGTTTTATCTCCTCTTTTCAATTCTCAGATGAAGTTTAAATTTTGCATAATTATTCATAATCGATAACAATACATGAATTTAAAAAAAATATTTAATTAGATCTAGTTAATCATTTAGTTGTAATTAATTATTTTTTTTACTTATTAAAAAGGAAGACTACTCTTGCAGCATTGAGATATATGACAGTGATTTTGTGTCTCTTCCCTTTAGATAATCTTTGTTTTAAAAAATCTATATATATTATTCTCCTCTTCTCTCAAGAGTTTTGTCGAGTAGTAAGGTAAAGGAAAGATCACTCTGCGGATAGTCCACGAATAAACAAGGAGGGGGGAGGAGAAAAATAGCAGGGGGGCAGGACCGTTGCATTATCACTCTTTTGTTTATTTCTACTTCACGTAAAAAAAAAAGGGGGTGGGGGGTGGGAAGTAATGTACCATGCAGTTACCATCGAGGCGACAGAGCACGCTCAAGAGTTTGGACACAATGGAAAGATCACTCTTTTATTTTTGCTATTCGGACGGAGGGAGTTATCCTAGTTTTGTTTATTTTGCTTGCTCCTATTTGCCTTTAAGAAGTACGGTCACCAGCCATGTTATGCAAATGAGTTTAAAAACCGCAGTAGCTTAATACTCGGGAGATTCGTTTGATGAGCTGGGGATTAGACCCTTTAATTTAAACGTTTTGCTATTCTTAGAGCACGATAAAAAACATTCTCAAAGAAATACCGTTTTCCTTTTTTTTAAACTTAGTATCTTTACATGTTTTACTTTGTCTGCGCTCTGGGCTACTCTGTAGATATCCTGTCTAATGATGCAGGTGTGTACAGGAAGTGATGTAATAGTTTTGTAAATCAAAAAGGGGGTGGGGCGGAACAGGAAGATGATAGAGAAAAAGGAAAGAGAACTGCGTGAGACTGAGAGATTAAGAGATAATAAAATTAAAGCACTGATGTACAGTCAAGTCTTAGATATTTCTTTGGTATCTTGTCTGAAATTTTTTCAAAAGATTTTTTAAAAAAATATGTGTAATTTGAAAGCGGTTGGCTTCTGAACCGAGGTCACGGGGTCGAATCATGGTGAAGACTCTATCTTTTCATTTCGGGATCTTTCGGCGAAAATGCAAAATTAATCATTGTCGATGACAACACATGCATTAATAAATACAAATAATCCATTATTTGATAATAAAGGGTAATTAATCAATAAATTTTTGTTTTATCTTAAAAAGGAAGTAAATCTTGCAATATTGAGAAATATGACAGTAATTATGCGGCTCTTTCTCTTACAATTATAAAAGCTTTTTCTCACTCATTTTTTAAATATATTCTTTTTGTTTATTAACTGATATAGATCATGATAAGCAAAGCATCTTTGTCTATAAAGAGATTTAATTATTATTACATGGCAAACCATAAATAGATCATACTAAATCTCATGCTGTAAAATCCTCTTTCACACATCCTCGATACACTGCCGTAAAATGTAGCCAACACAACGACCCGCCAAATCTCCTGCTCTACTGGGTACTGTCTTGCTGATGAAGACAATTTGCTATTAATGTCAGTTTGATTTTCAAGACTCATTAAGCAATACAATACAGTTAGATAGAGAGAAAGAATCAAGAGAAACGATGAGCTGGTGATACAACGAAGCCTTTCAAAATGTAAGAATATTCAAAGAGGAAGTTTGGGAGACAGACAAAATAAACAATGTCAAGGACGCCATATTTGAGAGATCCCTGTTTCCAGCATAAAAATAAACTAACTTCTGTGCTTGTAGGAGGCGCGGTGGCTGAGCGGTAAAGCGCTTGGCTTCCGAACCGGGGAACGGGGTTCGAATCTTGGTGAAGACTGGGATTTTTAATTTCGGGATCTTCGGGCGCCTCTGGATACCTGTTAGGAAAAGTAAAGGCTGTTGGTCGTTGTGCTGGCCACATGACACCCTTGTTAACGGTAGGCCACAGAAACAGATGACCTTTACATCATCTGCCATATAGAAAGGGGAACTTTACTTAACTGTGCTTGTAAATTAGAATCTACAGTGCTAAAAAATGCAAAATATTATTATTTGGTGTATTAATATTCTTCGCTTAATCAATTCTTGCATACTTTGAAAATCCGATAAACTGGTCTCCATGTATAACAGTCTCCGATCATCTGCAATTCTGCTTACTTCCGTTTAAGGATAGTTAACAAAATAAAGAACTAGCCTAATTTTGTTTTTTTTTTACAAATCTCTAACCAGCTCACTCTGCCTGTCTGGTACACGTTTTATCCCCCACACCCAATCTGTAGTTGTACTTGACTGAAGTGGTGGTATAAGCTGAATTAGTCCCCTTTATACATCGTGGTCTGAGTCTTAGTGAAAACAAACCTGAAAATAGGACAAGACTATAGAAACAATAGACAAATAAACAATCTATACAACTATAAAATCTACCATGTTCATAGGCTCTCGACTAGCACAGTGGTTGGCTTGAGTATCATGAGAAGGCTTGAGCCTTGCGTTCGAATGTAGGACTATCCCCCATTTTTTAAATATATTTTTATAAATGTTTTTTTTTTTTAACTGTCAGGCTAAATCTATTACAAATGATGAAAAGTTATTTCTACACAAGTACGCTGCCTATACGTTTTGTTGTTGTTTGTACTTTGAAGTCTTTTGAAAATGTTTTTCTTGTTAAATACTTCAGAAGAGAATAATTTTACCTATCTCTGTTGCCACACTATCTTCGTCGTTTCGAAAATCTTCATGGAGTACATTGATAAGGTGCCAGACACTGTCAGGCGTTGTTCTCATCCGACCTAGCTAAGCGTGTTCAATTCGAAGGATGTGTTTGGTGGTGGTGGGGGGGGGCGGGGTAAGACTACCGTATGCAGTCTTAAGCATTTCTGTACCCACCAAAAGTGCCGAGAAGGTCAATGCTGATCCTAAGACCCTTTCACGTCATCACGATCTTGTCAGATTTCAGTTCCCCAGACGGTGTTCAGTTTTCTTTCTCCTCGCGGTATCTACATGACATTGTGAAGGACTCCCCCCCCCCCCCCTAGCTCTGACATTTTTGTCTTTCTTATAATGCAGTGATTAAGAGTCTAGACGTAGCTAAGCTAAGTGTATCTGGCTACAACAACAACAACAAAAAAAAAACAACATATTTCACATTTAAATGGCGTATTCTTCTAGGCTAAATGTTAGTCATTGTTGCACCCTGCTAAAAAAAAAACTTCAGGTCTAAAAATAATTCTGTTTTAATTTACCAATCTTAATGTAACACAGGTAACTATATTAAAAACACAAGAATAAAAAAAATACAATTAGTTCATTAACTGTTGGTAATTAATTATTTTGTTTGGTATATCGAACAAGGGAAAGAAACTGTACTTGACTGAAGTAGTGTTATAATAGGTTGCTGCTGTAAATTCAACCAGAAATGACTTTTTTTTTCTTCTCCCCCCCCTCCCCCTCCCATATCTCAATTATTTCCGATCACTGATTGGATCATAGCGTATGGAGAAAGCTGAAAGCTAAACAAAATCAATTGGCAGAAATATTTATAATTGCACAAATTCATGTGTCAATTTACTAACGTGTATTAGGTTAGTTACATAGGTGATACAAACTGATTGATACAATTACACTTAGTATAAATGGGTTTAAAATGTGTATGCTCTTCTTGTTTATGTCATAGATTTAATGCGTACACTCTTTGGTCACCTAAAGTCCTATACTTCCATTTCCTGCAATAATGTTTTATTCCTTTTTTTTTTTTACGATTTCATAAATGTGACTTCACATGTTAGTCAAAATGTCGAAGACTCATTTAAAACATTGTCAAAATGTTGAAAACCTCAGTCTTATGTCGAAAACAGATTTAGAAAGTTATAAATAGATAAAGGCAAACACTAGTTCTTAAAGACATTCTCAAGAACTTTTTAAAATACAAAGCCTTTTTTTTTAATTTTCACCAATGATTGGAGACATTATGCCTATCACGTGTCTTACAATCTTTCTTCGTACAAGTTTCACCTTTCTTTTTCACCAATCCCACAATCCTCTAGTGTCACTTTCTCGTGGCCCATACACATTCTTTCCTGTCTCTGCTGTTCAATATCTCACTTAACTTACTGACAGAGGACCCAGTCCAGCGTCTCTCTATCAACCTCATGAGTGGCCGCTGACATCTTGAGGTCCAGTAGCCTTTCCCCCACATCAATACCCGATGCATGGTCACTCGGTGTCTCCCGTCCGTCACGGCTGCACGGTGATAAAATAATGATTCCATTACTGCGTGCTGCAGGCGAGGAGGAAGAGAGAGTGTGAGGAACGGAGGGAGGAGAGGTGATGAGAAGAAAGGCATGCTGGGAGGAAATGAAACAAATAAATAGAGGCGCTTGGGAGAAGAAAGACGGAAAGCGAGAGAGAGAGAGCGAGAGTGAGAGTAAGAAAGTGAGAGAGAGAGAAAGAGAGTACGTTGAATGAAGGCATTAAGTGGGAAAATAAAGCAAATAAGTCTCTTGAAAGACTAAAAAGAGAAAGCGAGGAAGAAGAGAGAAAGAGAAAGGAGAAAATTAGAGAGATTGTAGAGAGATAGAAGAGCGGGAAGAGAGTGAAGTAGAACATTACATACAGAGTTAAGAGAGTAAGAGAAGATATTGTGAGAGAAATAAATTGGATATAGTGTTAGTGTGAATATATAGTAATATTTATATGTATAAAAGATTGAGAGAGAGAGAGAGAGAGTCGGTGTATGGAGGTATTGCTAAAAGCTATCGTGAATATATATATATAGCACTGATTGGCGTACTTAATGCAGGGTCATATTTCAGCCCAGTAAATATTATTAGAGATTTTCTAGGGGTGCATAATATCATATTTTGATATATTATTAAGTCTGGCCGCAAGGGGCATAACCTCGACAGTTTTTCATTTCATATGACGAAGTGTCTAGATGCAATGCATATATTTATGAGTAACCACAAACAAAACATATATATATATATCTTTTGTGAGAGTATAAAAAGAGATTAATTGCATAATACAAAACTATAGCCTACCCATTGAAGTATATAGACCATGCAAGTATGCAGTGTGTATATTTCATATAGTGTATATGTTCGATATATAAAATAGACGATCCCATGTTTCAGTTTTTTACGTTATATTTCCTATTTTATGGACATTGCTACATTCGTTTGATTTCGATAATTCGAATCATCAATTCGTTTTCCAACTAGCTTTAGAAGATTGTTTATTTATTAGTTATTTAAATATCCTTTGGTTTATCAGAGTGCCAGACTGTTCTACTCCCATTTTGTAAGTCAGAGATGAAAAAAAAAAACAAGAGAGAAAGAAAAGTCAAAGAGAACCAGAGAGAGAGAAGATGCTATTCTGTATAAATCGATCACGACTACATCCTTTCTGATGCTAGGAAACGTATCTGCATATCATTTGATATCTATTGATAGGCAATGATAAAAAAGAAAATTTTTTGGAACCAGTTTTGCAAATAAGTTAAATTTTGGGACAGAGAAAATGATCTGCAGCAGACTTGCAACATCATTAGAAAATTCCACAGTGGCAGTGGACAAGGTATGGAGGACGTTGGTTTGAGCAGAGCTTTAGATTCAGAGTTCCCCATCTGCTAGGCGGGTAGCCAGACAAGGTTGAATAAGACCGTGCCCGAAGCTTACCATTTCTAAATTAGGTGCCAGTTTCTTGCCTTTGCCTCTTCACCTGTAAGTGATAAAAGTTCCGCCATTCATTCGTCGCAGTGGCGCTACAGCCTATGGAGGGTCCTGGCCTGCTTTAACACATCTCTCCATTCTGATCTCTCCTGGGCTTTACGCCTCCATGCCAGGACTTATAGCTGTTGTAGATCTGCCTCTACGTCATCAAGCCACCATGCTCGTGGTCTGCCTTTGCGGCGCCTTCCTTTTGGGTTTGAGCAGAGTTTTTGATTCAGAATTCTCCATCTGCTAGGTGGGTAGCCCAAACAAGGTTTAATAAGACCGTGTTCTTAGCTTACCATTTCAAGTTTAGGTGTCAGTTGCTTGCCTTTGGCCCTTCACTTGTTAGTGATAAAAGCTCAATATTTTTGCCACAGGAGAGGAATTCCACGAGTATCGAAGTTGTCAAAGGCTAATAGAGACTCACGCCATTAGATAAACATTAGATATGTAGTGGAACGCTTATATCCAGTATCACTTAATAACAACAACAAAAATAGAAAATTTAGAATTTG
The DNA here is from genome assembly GCA_036873155.1 of Biomphalaria sudanica. Lineage (NCBI taxonomy): Eukaryota > Metazoa > Mollusca > Gastropoda > Planorbidae > Biomphalaria > Biomphalaria sudanica. The sequence continues at coordinate 679,134 of JAZGLO010005433.1, read as the reverse complement.
AACACCTACATGTAATATAACTGTAAAATGAAGAATTTTTTTTTTATTATTTTTTTGATGTGTTTTTTTTACCATTTCAGTCCCTTTGAAAAGAGCCATAGATGGGCTACTTATTGCCTCTTACAGTACATTGGAGAGTTCCCATTCCCTAACCATGATACTGAAAGAAGACTTGTTTAAACTTAAAGATTATTAAAATAACAATATTAAACAAAACTGTCATAACATTGGCTTTTTTTTTTGGGAAGTTCTCGGGGGCGGCAGGTGTCTCTAAAAGATGCGTCCTTATGACCCTTCTCAAAGTCAAAATGAAATGCTTTCGCCTGACACTACCGTGGCCTGTTTACCAACAGAATCAGCGTAGATAAGCACACTTGCAAATGGTTTCTCTTAAATTTACACGCAGGAGTTCTTGCCCTTTATACATTTTAAGTATATCGTTATCTATCTATCTATATATATATATATCAGTAATTTATATATATATATATATATATATATATAGAGAGAGAGAGAGAGAGAGAGAAAGAGAGAGAGAGAGAGAGAGAGAGAGATTCTCGGGTCTAGCAAAGTCTTGCAAGTATATCATCTTGTTCACTCTTAAAGCTTGTCGTTCCACTGAATGGAGGAACCTTACAGGGAAAGAGTGTGAAAGAAGAAAGATGTCGGTGGCGGACAATAGGGCGCTGTCAACACCTTTCACCCTCACACGTTCCGGCAGTAAATTGAGCCCTTGGTACCCATTCCACCCAGCCCCCCCCCTTCCATCTTACACCCAAACACTTGCAGACTAACTCTCGGGCATGACTTGAGAGGGTCCGCCTTTACATATTAGCCTGCCTCTGGCAATGGGGGTTGAATGTCTTGAGTAAGTGTTAAACAAGCGAAGATCGAATCAGATGTGTTTGTGTAAGTGATTGCGTGTCTGAGTGAGTACGTGGGCGTGGGGGAGAGAAGGAGAGATGAGTTGGTCTGTTTATCTTCCTCCTCTTACACTGTCCGGCAAATTGACCATTATGTCAAGGGGGGCGAAAAATGGAAACATGAGCGTAGTCTGGATGGAGATGAAAATAATCATAAATAGCGGCGAGAGAGGAAAAAAACCCATCAACAAACGAGACTTAAGCTTTGTGATTACAGCAGTCAGTCTAAGCGTATTACTCCAGCAGGATCTAAGAAAGACGTCTATTTTTTTCCTTCCCTTGAATTGCTAAACGCTAATACGATTATTAAGAAACCTTTTCGATTACTCTGGACTTTTCGACTGTTACAGTTATTTCTTTAGTGGAGAGACTTTCAAAAGTTTTTTTTTGGGGGGAAAGGAAGTGGGGGGGGGGGGGGTAGATAGTATCAGTTATATGAGTTGATTTTAAAAACCTTTGTATGAACATGACCGTTAATTTTGACTGATTGAGCCAAATTCAATTTAAAAAAAAACAACACATTCAGACATATTGTTTTTTAAGGAAGTCTTACAAGGACCTCTAGCTATTCATGATGGTAGTTCACTGGTTAATAGACAAATATTTTTTTATGAAAATTAAAAACACAGAAGCAACAAAGAATTGTATTTTGGTCTCCACATAACAATGGACGAAGAAAAGGTAACAAAGTTCAAAAACAAACTTCATCCTTTTTTTCTGAAGTCGTTCTCACATTTTCAAGCAAAAATGCAATTTAAATTTAAAATTGATTCGTAAATTAATTTTTTTTTAAAATTATATATTCTTATTTTTATTTAAGTTTATACATAATATATATATATATAAAAACTTTCCTGTATCTTGCTGCATGCCATCTGTTTCGCTCAGAGCGCGACTCGGGCACCTCTATATCCTCTAGTTTTTATGTCGATTTCTTTATTTAATTAAACATACACGCTTTAAAAAAAATGTTTTCAAGATAATCAATGAGCCTTTTCTTTCTTAATGGAAGATCATGGGATGCTTTGACGAAATTGTGCAACATTTTTTTTTCGGTGTAAAATATTTTAATTTTTATATCCAAAAGGGAAATATAAGCCCTAATAAAAGCCTATGTCTTGAGTTAATCCCAGAAATTTAATAACGGTAAATTACGTGCTGTTGTGTTTAAGGTAATTTAAGATTTAATAATGTTTAAAAATATAAGTAGAACTTTGAGCTAATGTAGTGGTCCCCTCTAAATGTTAAAGTATTTGATTGTAAGACAGTTGGTTTAGTGAGCCGCTCTAAATGTTAAAGTATTATATTGTAAGACACATTTGGTTTAGTGAGCCCCTCTAAATGTTAAAGTATTATATTGTAAGACACATTTGGTTTAGTGAGCCCCTCTAAATGTTAAAGTATTATATTGTAAGACAGTTGGTTTAGTGAGCCGCTCTAAATGTTAAAGTATTTAATTGTAAGACACAGTTGGTTTAGTGAGCCCCTCTAAATGTTAAAGTATTATATTGTAAGACACATTTGGTTTAGTGAGCCCCTCTAAATGTTAAAGTATTATATTGTAAGACACATTTGGTTTAGTGAGCCCCTCTAAATGTTAAAGTATTTGACTGTAAGACATACACACAATTCGTGTATCTACCAGTACCTATTCCATTGACTCTACTCTGACAATCTGACCAGAGTTGTTTGGCCTGGACTTGCTCGTGTGAATGAGCCGCCAGGGTGTAATACGGGGCGAAATAGGGGCGATTAGGGTTAATTGGGTGATGGAAACGTTGGAATAGAAAGAAAGAAGAAAGAGCGTGAAAAAGAAAATGGAAGAAGATAAAACAGCATTCTGAAAATACGGAAGGGAACATTCCCCACAAAACGCAAAAAAAAAATGTCAGTGACATTAAGTCAACATGAGGGGGATAAAGCCATGGCGGCATTGTCCATACGACTTGAACAAAAAATTTACATTAACGAAAAAGAGTTTTAAAAAAAATATTCAATTAAAATCAAGGGAAGATAAAAAGTGTAATTGGGCTCTAATTATTCATTAAATCATTTTCTTAAGCGATTTAACTGTAAAAAAGGGAAGAAATTTAGTCCATTAGGCACATGACGTCATTAGAAACATTTTTCAAATTTTTATTAACAGATTCTTGAAAATTAGAAAATAGAAAGTTTATTTTTTTTTTACCCGACGAGTTAAGAAAATATGTTAATGCACTTTTAACTGTTGATCGAAGTGTTTGTCTTCTATATATCCTATAGCAGTGATGCCCAACCTCATTTGTGCTGCGGGCTATTTTAATTTTTGACATTGGTGTCGCGGGCCATATCACAAAAAAGAAAAAAAAAAATTTTTATATACATAAGCTATTTTCAATATTTTTTTTTGTAGACCTATTTACATAAATTAATCTGATACATAAAGTTTATCCAAAATCATCTTCTGAATATTTGGCTGCATAGAGGAAACACCAGGTCGGAGCACTGAATCTAAATGTTCATTCGTGAGGCAATTACGTAACTTGGTATTCGCCCGTTTCATCATTGAAAAAGTTTGTTCACACAAATAAGTGCTTGTAAACATTGTGATCATTTTTAGCGCTTGTTTTCGGAGATTCGGAAAAGTTTCTGCAGGTAACATGGAGTCAATGGTCTGCATCACTTGAAATTTGTCAAGCAGGGATGTCTGGCTTTGTAAATCAATCAGTTCCAGTTGCAGATCTGTCGTTGCACTTGACACATCGGCAGCAAAAGGATTTTCAAAAAGTTTTGATTTTTTTTAATTCTGAAAATCCACAAATCTTTCACTGAAATTTTCCATTAAGAGCCTCAGAAGTTGGATCATTCTTTCATTTCGCAAAGACATATTTAGCTGCTTATCATTTTGTAGAGTGGTACATGTTGGAAAGTGTACAAGATGCACCCCATTCCGAATGTTGAATGAAGAGTTGCGATTTTGTTTGGAAAGCACATATGTCAACATACACATGCGAAATCAATTTGTCTTTCCGTTGTCGTTGAGTTCATTTACATGTGATGTGATGTCGCATAAAATAGCCAAATCCCAGAACCATGAGGGGGTCGTTCAGTTGGGACACTTGATTTGATTTTTCCGTCATAAATATTTCAATTTCGTGTCTCAAATCAAAAAATCATTTTAATACCTTTCCTCCGCTTAACCAGCCCCCCCCCCCCCTTCCCCCGGCACTTCACAGTGAAATAGAACATCTTCATATACGGACTGTATTTCTGTCAGAAAATCTTTGGAAATTCTGTGATTCAACGTTCATGTATTGGATGAAATGTACAGAAGTGTAGAGCACAACCATCATCACATGGTCCAGAGTCAAAACCTTTCTACAGACATTTTGTTGGTGAATGATGCAGTGAAGCCACAGGGGTGCAGTTTTATTTGATTCAACAACTTTTTAAATTTAAATAACTCTTGCTGTCAGTCCGCTGTGACATTCAGGCATATTTCTAGCGCCATTAGTAGTCACTCCAACTAATTTATTCCAAGGAAGAGCAAGGTCCTCTATGATGATGGACACTTCTTTCAACAAACACTTTTTTACACATTGCTCTACTTAAGATGTGAGCAACTCTGTAGCTGGCCCTTATCGCCGACTCATTTTCTTGTCTCTTTTTGTTAAATATTCTCGTCAATCCCCGAATCTCTAGTCGTAACTTGACAATCTTGTCTTCGCGCCTCAAACCAAGAATGTCACCATATGTGTTAATGTGTTTGGTTAATGTGTTTGGTTTCAAAATGAATTTTAATGTTATGTTCTTTAAAAACAGCCACACTTTCTTTACAAATCAAACGTGTTGGCTTACTATCCTAGTCCACAAAAAAGTAAAAATCTGTCCACTTTTCTTGAAAGTTTCTACATTTAGAGTCCACTTTTCGTTTCTTAGTCTCTCCCATTTCATTAAATCACAAATGTTAAACAATACTGTACCAATCGCTTTGACATCAAAAGAACACAACCCAAAATGATGCTTTAATGATGCTCTGTGTTGCATACACAAGGTGTCAAGGACACGGTTAGCTCAAGACAGTAGCGAATTTTCCAAGAATTAAAAATAGCTGTCAAGTTTTATCGCTATTAAAACAAAAAAACCACTTGTGTTCTAACAATAAAAAAAAATTTACTACGAATATTAGAATACCAAACCTAAAGATGGAATTCATCAAAGAATGAGTGAGAATCCTAACTGAAAGAGAATATCTTCCCAAAAATTCTAATTCTTTACATTTTTTTTTTACACTTTGTTCCAATGTTTTGGCGGGCCGGATCTGGCCCGCGGGCTGTAGTTTGGGTATCGCTGTCCTATAGTGTGTACAATATGGCAACTGTTTCGGTTTTAAAGAGATAGACTTGTGCTGTATCGTCTACAAATCACATGACGAGGAGTCGGATGCGCCGTTGATCTACGTCAGATACTACTAAGATGCGATAAAGCACACAGCGGGACAGTGCAGATATACTTTTCTTGAGTTTAATTCTTTTTTACTCGAGCTTGAAACAATAAATATTTGATAAAATACACTCAAGATACAGGAAACTATACTATTAGTGATGATCGAATAAACTAACCAACTATTTGTTCTGAACTAGTGACATTTAGTCCTAACTCTAACCTCAAGAACCTTATTCCTACATCCAGAATATTTCAACTTCCTTAATGCCGCCTTTGTTGAGACCACATGTAACCTAGGCACATTGACTTGCACGCATAATCATCTGATCGTGCAACGTCACATCCTTGCGACTAGCCTTTATTTTATTATAAATGGTATAGATGCATTACGTTGTCAATTCATTGCATTATAAACCTCTATATTGTAAATTATGAAACTAGTATGGTATACACACATATGAATACAATTTATTTTTTGCAATCAGAGGTTAAATTACATATCTCATTAGTTTTCGAATATTTAACTCAATTAGCTTTGAATATATTTCAAAATAAAAGTTTCTTTTGTGTATTGGAATGGCACAATATTTAGGACGCAGCGGGTTGTTCTGAGCCACAGCAATGTTCAGCTATCAGGACCGGTTTTAAACATGATGAGGCCCGAAGAGAGATTGTAATGAAGAAAGCTAGAAACAGTGAAACATTAATTGTAAAGTAAATGTATATTGTAACGTCTCTCTTACTATCCAGGCTCTCTTCAAACTGCACCACACGACACAACGAACTTTAAGAACCTCACAACTCATCAGGGCTCCAAAGTATCAGTGACAGTTTCATTTCAAATGCATCACAAATACTGTACTGTTGGCAACAACATTAACACTGACTATCCAAAAACTTAGCCTTTGCTCAGGACTGACTTCACACACCGTGCTGGTTCTGACTTCGCCTCGTACTGGTCACATTGCGAGGTAAAGTGAAGTGTCTTGACTCTAACACACTAGCTCACGGGTCTTTTGCCAATTTCTGTCTTTCTGTCTGGTAAAACTTTTTTTTTACGCTATTTCTCCTACACCCATTCTCGGATTGTGCACGATTGTTTCTTTTTCTGACTAAACAAGATTCAATAAAACAAGGGAAATAAATGGTACTTGACTGATGTGATGGTATAAAATGAATTAGTCCTCTTAATACTTTGTACAGAGAAATAGGTTACCGCTTTAAAGTTTGATACCAACAAGAGATAACTATAAAACCTTCTATTATTCTAAGCACTGCCCTGGAACAGTGGTTAGCGTGTTGGCTTGAGGATGCTTGAATTCAGGTCGTTTATTTTTGTTTAATAAATGAATTTAAAAAGCAATCAGGTTACGATTTGCACGGACATCCCGTTCTTTACACACACACACCCACACACACCCCCGCCTAAATCCATTTCCTTACTGGTCAAAACAAGTGATAATATCCTAGGGTAGTGAGAAAGCTAAAAGCATGAAATTGAGCTAAACAAAAACAATTGGTCAAAACAATTTTAATCGAAGAAATGTAATTATTATTAGAAATTTTTGTGTAATATATGTAACTATATCAATTATCTTCTTTTAGCGTTGTCAAAGAAATATATGTCTATATGATATATATATCTATATGAAATATATGTATATATATATTTGTTTCATAACAATATTATTAAACATGTGTGCACGATAGGACGTGTCTGCGGAGAACTGGCGGCAGTGAATGTCATAATTCTTAGAATCCTGACACTTGATTCGTCATTAAAGTTATATTAAGAATAATAACAGGCCGTGCTTTCAGTGTTGTCACATTTTTGTTTGACGTTGGCCTGTTACAGTTACAAAGAAAGAGTTACCCAGATATAGCCATTAGAGAACGGAGAAAAGGCGGAAAGGCTGCAAAATGTAATAAAGAGTTCACAATGAACGAAAGAGAGGGGAAATTAAAGACACAAACATATATACACACATTGCAAAACAGAGAGAGAGAGAGAGAGATTACGATGAATTTAATTGGCTGAATAAAAACCCAATCAGTCAATGCAAATTCTCTACATTTTTTTCCCTTCTCTCTGTATGTGTCGTTTAACAGACTCCCCGGCCAACCCCGAAACAGCTGCTAGAAAGCAGGCAGACGTGAACCGAAAACTGGCTCAACTTTCTCGGTCAATTACGCGCGCCATCACCTGCATACTAGCTCTGTATCACGTGTTTAGGTTCACGTCTGCTAAAACATTAATCTCTCAAAATGCAAAAATAAAGTTCTGTATTGTAAAAGGTTTTGATGTTAATTGCAGCTTTTTTTGAAACCGTCAAATCAGACAAATGAAAAAGGGGCGGGGGAGTTCACCTAAGGTGAGCAGTGCGACGTACAAACATTTGGAGTGGGAGGGAGGAAATTCAGCAAAAAAAAAAAAAAAAAATTAAACAAGGTTACAAAGACACACAGGCAGGTAAAAAAGGCAGGTTTCAATATTTTCAGAAAGAACATCAGTGCACGCATTGAATGGAGAAAGATCTTGTGTATCTTGCAATACAAAGATAAATTTAAAAAAAACAACGTTTGCATGAATGTGTTAGAAATATGATGGGTGGTAATCTCGCCAAGTAAAGAGCCTCTCGTGTTTGTTACTGTTAATAGTGAATAGTTGTAAAAGTGGTGTATTTTTATGAAAAAACTGCTTTCATTAGTGATTTAAAAAATTAGATTTTTCGCTTTCAGAAAAAAAAATAACCGTTGCAACAGAACTTTAAATATTATAATGTCGAATTTCACTATCTTTTCCAGTTTACGATATCTAAACGGGACGGACGGACGGATGAACGGACTGACATTTCACACAAAACTAATAGCGTCTTTTCCCCTTTTCGGGGGCCGCTAAAATAAAAATAAATTAAGCTTGCTTGCACGTTACATGGTTTAGACCAAAAGGTAAAAAAAAACAAAAAAACTTGATCCTGAAGATTTGAAAAGGGAATGGTAGGGTTCACTTTACACCGTGACGGTTAAATGCCCGTACGTCACATTCAAAACAGCCGTTCAACGGTTCAAACTCAGTTGTCTACAGTCGATTCAGAGGCCTACAGGCGACCAAGTGGCCTAACAGTACGTACTTAATGCATGCTTTTATGCTAGACTATTTTTAGAGTCGTGCGTCCACGAGACATGAACGAATCCCAAAGCACAACTCTGACATGAAATAAATTAAGATAAAGGAATATCTAGATATGGAACGGTGTAAAATCTACAAAGACAACAAAATTAGTCCCGATATTGGATGTACTGTCGAAACCGTATAGTGTGCAAGCAAACTAATGAGATTTCATGCAAACAGATGTGTCAAATCTTTGGATTTCCCTTAACAGTGCACGCATTGAATTAATGACCATCATTTCAATGGTTTCAAGTTTCAAGTCCAATCGAACAATTTAAAGTATATTTATAATTATTTCGCCACACATCACAAAATTTGAATTAAGGCAGCGTATGTTCAAGTTTCATGTCATCTGAGACGAGATCAACATACATGTATTTATTTAGTAAGCTAAAATCAACTCTGTCTGTCTGTCTGGTACAATTTTTTGCACACGTTATTTCTCCCACTTCACAACGTCGGATCAAGTTAAAACTTATCGCCAGTAGCGTCATCGGGCTCTGTGAGGACCGCATGGGGGGGGGGGACACATTATTCCACATTTAATAAATGTTGGATTTAAATCTTTTTTTCATGGTTTAAAAAAAAAGAAGGCACCAACGATAGTTTTTATTGGATTTGGGGGGGGGGGGGTTAATGTTAAAAGAGGGGTGACACCCAGAGCTAACCGCACCGGGTGACAACTACCCTAGTGACGCAACTGCTTAGCATAACTCTTCATTGTCCCTAACAAAACATGCATCAATAATAAAATTTACCAGTTAATTTAAATGATTAGTGTTAATTTATTAATTTATTTCGATATTTGTTAAGGGAAAAAAATCTTACTGTACGGATAGACATAGGCGTTTCTTAGCCATCTTTTCTTGGAGGCTCAAACTAAGAATGCCGCAATATTTGTTAATGTTTTTCATTTCATAATGCTGTTTAAAGTTACGTTCTTTAAAAACAGTCACAAACATCTGTATATAAAAAAATATATATAAATTTGGTTTATTTTCGTGCTCCGTAAAAAGCCAAAGATCTGTCCAACTTTTCATGGTCGTTTTTACATTCATAGTCTACTTTTTTAATTCTTCGACCTTCCTATTTCATTTATACACAAATATTAAATGCTACGGTACCATTCGCGGTGAATCAAAAGAAGACGACCCGAATTGATCCAGCTGAGGTTTTCCAAAAATTTGAAATAACTATCATTAAAAAAAATATCGCAAAATCTTTGATTCGGTTCGGTCAAGGGAAGGGCTGTTCGTTCGGTTCGTTCGTGCTGATCAGTTTAAAAAGTTCGGGTTCGGTTCGTTTCCCTTCCCCTATATATTATAGTTATCTTCGTGTATTTAATATATTTACAGTTAAAGTCATTTCAGCGAGCCGTCACTTAATATTCAAAGTTGAAGTGCTCTCGACAATGTACGTGTTGTATTTATTTTTAATTTTTGGTCGGACGTGTAACGCGGCTACAAGGTATTGGTCTACAAACTGCCGATAACGCTAATACAACCTTTAAATAAAACGAAATTCATTAAGTACGACTAATCGATAAAATAATGGACCGCATTCACCTATCGTAAAAACACGTCATAAAAAAACAATGAAAAATACCTATCACGTGACAGCCTTTATGGATTATTATTATTATTATTATTATAGCTTTTATATAGCGCTACATTCATGCCTATAGCATGCTCAGAGCGCTTTTAGTCCAATCTCATTTGTAGACCGGTGGGGGGGGGGGGTATCTAGGAGATGGTTTTCCGTGCTGCCTTTAGGCGCTCAGTATACAACTCTGCCAGAGTCGGGTGTCGAACCTCGAGCCCCCTTCTTAGTAGCCAAGGCAAGCCAAGTTCAAGCGCACTTAGCCTCTCGACCACGCTTCCCACATAATTAGTATAGAAGATATATAGAATCACGTGGCTAAATGTTGTTTGTTTACGATTGGTGAATGAGATCCATTGGTTATATTTTAAAATTGTTTTATTTGTTGTTAGGGACAGTGAATAATTGTGCAAAGTTTCAACTTGATCCGAGTATAGGAAGTGGGAGATATAACGTGTGCAAATTTGTACCAGAGAGACAGAGGGAACAATAACCCTTAGACATAAGACAATACTCCTATGGTTTGATGAAAAAAAAAGTAATCTATATTCGACCTAAATTTGTGATTCCGGTGATAATACTTACCTTTATTCTTTGAAAAACAAAATTAGGCCTACAGTCTGTCGTACAATGAAACAAAAGGAGAGAGAGAGAGAGACAGAGAGAGATTACAAAAGGATTCCATTATCGAAATAGGAGAAAGACACGATAAAAAAACAACACCGTGGTGTCGTTTTTTTTGGATGACCTTAAATGAAAAGAATTCAAGTTGTCAGGTAAGACTGTCCGTCGCCGGAACAATGAAGTCGTCATCAGTTCTCCTGACATCATTGACATGTCACAGTCTAAACTCTGGGATAATGTTGTCTTCCTGAGCTTGCAGACAATGTACCCTCACACCGATAAGATGTCAAGGTTGTTGCTGTCGTCCACAAGTCAAATATTACATTAAGCTATTTTCTTTACTTGGTGCTCAGCGCAGGTGTTTGTAGTTTCATCTTTTAACTAAAAAAAATTAAAAAAACAGATGTGGGTGGGGGGGGGGGGGGGAGTGCGTTTCCCTATGCAGAAACAGAAGTGCGAGTCTGCCGGAAGTGAGCATTTACAGAGTGCTCTTTGTATCTCTGATTGTCTGTCTGTCTCTTTCAACGTGATTGTTTTGACGCTAATAACCGGTTAGTCCGATTAACGAGATTCCAAATATATTTGCACCCGTCCAACTTTCCTACACTTGGAGCTGATTCTATGATTTGTATAATACTTATATAGCAATAAAAACTAAAAAACTATTTTATTTTTCTACACCCCGCAAATGGATTAATTTCCAAATGAGCCCTAGGAAAACGTTTTGATAGTAAGGACTGAAACAATATACTTCCGTGTTGTTCAAGCTACACACAGTGCTGTATGTAGTTCCTCATAGCTCCCATACAGATGCACTCCTATCTAGCTCTCTAGATGTGCTACCGTTTCTTCTGGCTCACTGAGGTGACCTTTCAATCTTTAGGATATAGTAGCCTTTCAGTCTTAAGAATACAGTCACTGTTCTATCATCAGAATAAAGACTCTCTTCAGTCCTAAGACTATAATAGCTGTTCTGTCAAAGAATACAATGGCTGATTTGCCCTTACAATTTAGTGACTATTCTGTCATTAGGAGGCGCGGTGGCTGAGCGGTAATGCGCTTGGCTTCCGAACCGGATGGTCTCGAGTTTAAATCCTGGTGAAGACTGAGCTTTTTAATTTCTGGATCTTTTGGGGCCTCTGAGTCCACCCCGCTCTAATGGGTACCTGACATTAGTTGGTGAAAAGTTAAGGCCGACTGTCGTTGTGCTGGCCACGATAACCGTTGGCCACAGAAACAGATTACCTTTTCATTAACTGCCCTAAAGGGGAACTTTACTGTCATTAGAACACAGTGGCTGGCCGTCTTAACAATGCAGAGACAGTTCTATATTCATTAGAACACAGTGGCTGGCTGTCTTAACAATGCAGAGACAGTTCTATATTCATTAGAACACAGTGGCTGGCTGTCTTAACAATTCCCAGACAGTTCTATATTCATTAGAACACAGTGGCTGGCTGTCTTAACAATGCAGAGACAGTTCTATATTCATTACAACACAGTGGCTGGCTGTCTTAACAATGCAGAGACAGTTCTATATTCATTAGAACACAGTGGCTGGCTGTCTTAACAATGCAGAGACAGTTCTATATTCATTAGAACACAGTGGCTGGCTGTCTTAACAATGCAGAGACAGTTCTATATTCATTAGAACACAGTGGCTGGCCGTCTTAACAATGCAGAGACAGTTCTATATTCAGAATGAAGATGCCGTTATAATCTCTGAAGGACGTTGTCGTTGAGTCTTGACTCTCAGGAATCTTCTTTTTCTTCTTCTTCCTCGTTCTCATTTTTAATTGGAGACCGATATATGAAATGAACTGTTGGAGTGTTTAGATGACTTTAACAATATATGAGATGAACTACGCAGTGGTTTCCGAATTAAGGAGCTCTCCATATCGTTTTTCTTTCTGTAGGGGTGTTTTGGGGCCAGAGTTTTGTTCGGGCATCTTGGTAAAGAATGCAGTTTTGATGGACATGGTCAGCATTCTCTGGTGACACTCCACAGATTTTACTGGTTCCCATTTTGAGCTTTCGGAACATATGTTGTCTCATTCTGTTGTGTCTGGTTCTGCGTCGAAAGATTAGACGTTGATCTTGTCGCTCTCAGGAATGAAGTGACCATGCTGTCTGAAGAGGGGTTTATAGTAATTTGTAGACTATCATTGCTATTTAAAAAATAAACAACAACAATTAAACAATGCTTAACGGAAATTAAAGAGACTGGGTGACGTGTGTTTGAGAGTCCCTGGTCTTTAAGACGACACCGAATCAGTTGTTGTATCGGGGCTCCAAGTGATGCACTTTGTTAAAATAACATTTGGCTTTTAAGGTGGCGAGGTGAAAGGACGTGTCAGAAGTGGGAGAAGGAAACAGTCATGATTGACAATACAGGCTTCGCAGAGTTGTTAGAATGAACGCTCTTCAAGTCGCTATTGTTGTATTGTTTTAGCTCAAGTGTTGAGTTTTGTGTGAAAATGTTTTCTGACATTGTAACGTTAACAGGTCTTTGCGAGATCACCCAATGCAGTGAGGCCTAAACAACCTCCCGCCCCCGGTCACATCCGGCTAGTAATGAGATGCTTTTCGGCCCTTCGAAAGTTCTGACCACACTACGTAATGAAACAGCAGAAAATTTGTTTATGTAGGAATAGAATATTTTCTTCTGCTGAGATCGGATAGGTGTATTAAAAATGAATATGGCCCCGAAGTCTAAAAAGGTTGGACACTACTTGTCCAACGAGTTTGAATGGACTCGCCCTAGCTCGCACTATGTGGAGAATGGTGTCAATAATTCTAGCCACGAAAAGTGAGTTAGTGATGACCTTGAAAGTCCTTGAAAGAAAAGCAATCCAAACGAAAAATGGCTGACTCTTCAAAATTCTTTGCACGCACAGGACCATTTCTCAAAAAAAAAATTAAAAAAAATAGGGTTCTATAGCCGCAAGCAGTGCATTATGGGGGTGAAAGTCGTCTGCTACTATAGGATGCATAGGCCGGCTTTTAGAACTGCTTACGATACTGTAATAACCCAGCCTCTGCACAAGTGCTTCTGGTGCACACCAGCGCATTGCTTGGAATTTGTGATACACAAGGAGATATTGTCAAGATCCGTCTGAAGTGATTTGAGAGATGCGTCTAAGCTGTCTAGAACTATAGTGCTTCGTGCTACCAGAGAACTGGACCTGGAGCGACACAGGGAAGTGTGTCGGTGGTCTCTATTAAGGTTTGGGTACAAAAGGAAAGGTGGGACTATTTAATGCGGAAGTCGCTGTGCTTTCAAATTGTTAATTAGCACATGCTCCGTTACAAATAACTTCCGTTCAGTTGCCTCCCTTAAACAGTTTACAATTAAAACTAAGTATCTACATACTGGTTTAGTGATTCACTTTCTATCCCATGTAGTTTGTAACAATCAATTGTCCCCGGTCTTGCAATATATTTAGATCTGATTTATTTTAACCGGCTATAATGCTGCTTTTTTTACATTGTCCTTCCACTTGCTGACAACGTGAGTTGGGTTTAGAGTAGCCCTAGGAACAATTATCACATAAATAGCTGATTCCCACAGGCGTCTCGTTTCTGATTATTTTCCAACGGAACGCAATAGGTCTACACATATAAGCCAGGATTCTGGAATGGTAATATCACAGCAGCGAAATGTTAGCCTCATATTGAAAACGTTGTTTCAACATAATTATTTTTAGAATAAAATACAGGGTAAAGTGCACCAAAAAAAAAAAAAAAAAAACTGATGATAAAAAAAGCCTTTCTCCTTGTTCTGTGACATGTCCATCTGACATATATATGACATTATGAAAAAATCGCTTTTTTTATGTAGCAGAATTTTAAGAGGAGATTTTTATTGTTAACACCGTCAAACGCAAAGTAAAGATAACTCTTTCATAGTAGGGTAACAAGTAACAGTTATCTTCTCTTCACTAATGCAGATTATGTTCGTGAGTTCATTTATTAATTTATATTGTTATTACGAATGTCCATTTAGAACAGAAATGTACAAATAGATGGCTTGGCATGTGGGAACTCTTTAACAATACAAGTTATATATTATTTAGACATTTGTTCTTCTTAAATTCATTTTCTACTTTATAAAGCTAATTGTGGTCCTGGATCTGATCGGATACTCCCCCCCCCCCCCCAAAAAAAAAAAAAAAAAAAAAAAGCTGCTATGGCCCTCGAAACTACGACTTTTGCGTTTGCGCTATTAACTGACACTCTAACAAATTCGCTGCCAGTTTTTGGACATTTTTAGACTTCCTCCCATGGAAAGAATTTTTAAAAGTTCACCTGGGAATGTGTTTTTGACCGTCTGTTTATTTTATTTGCTATCTTCTGTCTTCGTTCTCATCTCTGGCATTGTCGAGGTCAGTTAAAACTTCTTGTATTTAGGATAAAAACTAGCTGTGACATTCGTTTCTAGGTTAGCCATCTATTTATAAAGTTTTGTCCTAGTAGCCAAAATCAGTATTCCTAGATGCCATTTAACTGTGGAAGGAATGTGATGATTGTTTCACTGCACAGAGCCACGTGTCTCTGGTTCCATTCCATATAAACACATGTCACGGGCGGTCCTCCACTGAGGCTGAAGTCGCTGGTGGACCTTAACGGAGCCACAAGTCGCTGGCGGTCCTCCACAGAGATTCAAGCTAACTCTAATGAGCACTAAAACATTTGGTCCTACAATGACCCTAAAACGTTTTGTCCTGCAATGACAGCTAAAACATATATTGTACTATAATGACAGCTAAAACATATATTGTCCTCTAATGGCAGCTAAAACATATTGTCCTCTAATGAGCACTAAAACATTTTGTCCTACAATGACCACTAAAACATTTTGTCCTACAATGACTACTAAAACATTTTGTCCTACAATGACCGCTAAAACATTTTGTCCTACAATCACCGCTAAAATATTTTGTCCTACAATGACCGCTAAAACATTTTGTCCTACAATGACCACTAAAACAGTAGGCCCTGCAAGAGAACATACAAAAATAAAAGTGTATTTATCATAATATTTTATTTAAAGGTGTTTTGCACTCCCATCTTATACAGGGGTCAGCGAAGCAATAGATCTAGTCTTACTGACAAAGGGCCAACTAAATTTGTTAATTTTAGCCCACGCCGTCAATTTACTTTACTACTTTTAACTATTATTAAACACCACATGTCGACTCTACTATTGTAAGCAGTTTCCTATATCACAAGAAGTCATTCCATGGTCTGCACTGCATTAGTGTTAATCATCAATTGTAAACTATACACTTGTTGTTATTTTACTTCTTAGAGATGTATTAAAATGAGAATCATTGCTTTCGCAATCTTTTTTTTTCTTTTTTGACCATCTAAGGCTTCCGTAGAATCTATAATTGTTATTCTAATCATGTTTCGCCATCAAGTCTGTAACAACACAGTGAGTCTACCGTATTGACTTTGTTGATAGATACATGTTTGTTCCTACAAGATTAACGTAATTGTCTCATCGATGATGCGTTTTTTCTTTTTATCAATAGTAGCAGGAAGTTTGGATTTGCTGTCTCGAAATTCCGAGTTTCGACGCCATTTTGTTTTCAGCTCCGTAAGATGCATGGAGAACAACTGAAGCCACAACAAACAAAAAAAATACAGACCTTCATTAACAGATGCCTGAGAAATATCCTAAAAATACACTGGTACGACAAAGTAGAAAACACCAAACTGTGGGAGATAAATGGGCAGACAAATATAGAGGTGTAGAGAGGAAGTGGAGATGGATTGGTCACACCCTTACACAAGATACCAGCAACAGAGCTAGGCAGGCCCTAGAGTGGAGCCCCAAGGAACAAGACGCAGAGGAAGACCAAAAAAGAACATGGCGGCGCAGTGTACTAGAAGAAGCAGAGAAGACCGGGAAGAGCTGGGAAACCATAAAAAAACTAGCAAGAGACCCTGGAGAGTGGCGTGTTTTTTGTCGAGGCCCTATGTTCCATGAGGAACTCAAAGGAGTGATGATGATGCTGAAGATGCATCGCTACACAGCCTATCGTATCTTACGGTATTTTTCTGAAATAACTGAAATTCGTCAGAATGTAGAATAAATCTGTCTAGCTGTTACCCACTATTGCAAAGGTGTTGCCGTATTGATATTTCTAATTATCGTGAAGAAAGTCTGTGGGTTGTGATAGAAGATTGTGGCGCTGCCCATGCCCTGCGCATGTGTTTATTAATATACAAAAATGTTTCAGTGATAAAGCGATCAGGCTTCGAACCAAGGGATCTCGTGTTCGAATCTAGTTTAAAAACTTTGATTTTGATTTTAGGATGCCCATGATCTCTCTCAACCCTAACGGGTACCTAACATTAGTTATGTTAAGTAAAGATCGTTGTACTGTCCACAATATTTTTTCGTTAACCGTCGGCTAAAAACAGAGGACCTTTACACCATCTATCCTACAGGTCGCAATGTCTGAAGGGGGTGTTTTACTTTACTCTAGTGGAATCAAAGTAGTTTGTATGACAACATTTGAAGTATTTGACGAAAATGGCAAAATGTGTAGGTCTTTTGCGATCTGTAGCAACGGGTTGCTGTTCAGTTATATTTTAGAGCTCATAACTGTGTTGTGTTATGTAAATGATAGTCAGTAATAGAGCAGATGGTTAATTATCTTCAAATTGTCCTAGACGTTCAATGGCATGTTGTGCAGTATTACTTACATTATTGGACAGACAGCATGTCTAGTTAAGTTTGCGTCGTGAACAATCACTTTATCACTGACAGAAAAAAAAAAAAGAATAAATTAAAATTAGCTTTTTCAGAGTTTGCGATCTTTGAGGGCATATGACGTAGAGGTCATCTGTTTCTATGGTCAGCTATTAAGAAAAGTTTCATGCAGCCAACATTGACATATACACATTATTGTTGGATGAGCGGCAGCTGGGCGTAAGGCGCTTAGCTTCCAAACCGGTGGTCCAGGGCTCGAATCCTAGTGAAGACTGGGATTTTTTATTTCGGGATCTTTGGGCACCTAAGAGTCCACCCAGCTCTAATGGGTACCTGACATTAGTTAGAGAAAAGTAAAGGCAGTTGGTCGTTGCGCTGGCCACATGACATCCTCGTACACCGTAGGCCACTAAAACAGACGACCTTTACATCATCTGCCCTATAGACCACAAGGTCTGTAAGGGGTCTGCAAGGTTCGGATGCCAAGCGCTTTACCACAAAAGTACTTCGGTAACTACACTGTTGGGGATTTTCCCGATAGATTGAACAATGTCAAGAACGCTAAACAATGTCGAGGACGCTACATTTAACTTCCTTGTTGCCAACCAAACAACAGCTACAAACAGAAGAGCTCAGAAATGTTAATTATGCAGTGTTAGCAAGCGCAGTAACAAATAATCAAACAACTTAATAGAAAAACGTAGCTTTTCTACACTTTCTTTTATTTTGCACACCGGATACACCAAAAACATTGCTATTTATGGATTTGCTGCCATGTATGAAAATCTCTACTTTCATATATTTAAAAAACCAATCTCTCAAGGCGTTCTTATGAAGAGTAAAAAACAAAAGAGCTACTTAGATCTACAGATCAATAAATGTATTAATCTACCGGAACCTGCTTGTTATCTTTGTGAACATACCAATGTCTTTCAGCCGCCCCACTTGCTACGAACGAAGACAACGACTCGTCTTTAACTCAGCCCATTGTTAAAGCTTGCCGAGACTGCAGGCACCAGACAATGCAGACGAAGACGCCATCGAATCGCAACTCTGCCGCGCGTGAAAGTCGTCGAATCAGGTCTCTCAGCGATTCCTTATTGCGATATCGAACACTTCTCTCCTACACTTTGTCTGTACTCTCCCCCCCCCCACCTGCCAACACACAGACATTATCAAACCCTAACCTCTTTTTCTATAAACCTTCTTCCTTCTCCCTGGTAAAAATAAATGAGAGAAGGAGAGAGGGAGGGAGTGAAAGAGGGAGTGAGGTGATAGAGTTATTGAAAAAAAAAAAAAGACTTCGCTTGTCTCAAACAAATGAAGAGAGAGAGAGAGAGAGAGAGAGAGAGAGAGAGAGAGAGAGAAACGGAGGGAGAGCGCGAGATTTTCAATACTCTTGGTCGCAGACTTTAGTCACTTACACAACAGACAGGGGAGGGTATCGCGTAAATTCTGTGTCGCGCGCGATTTCTTATTGTGTTTCCATTGTATGTCCAATTGTTCTCAGCCGCGTCTGCTGCTGTGGTGAATTGCGCTTTTTTTTTATAGTAATTATATTTCTAGTTCTGCTATACATATATTAAAAGAGATTTGTGTTTTCTTGCTAATCTGTTACGTTTATTACGGACTAACTTTACTAGTGCTTTTGGAATTTATTGTTTCTGATACGTCATTACATTTTGAGCACTTATTCTAAAATGGCGGATTACTTTTTGAAATAAATTACATTAATGGTAATTATTATTATTATATTTATTGTTATTGTGTGAAACCTTAACATTTAGATATAAATAGTTAGATATAACTTTTTTCTTAAAACAACCTCAAAAGTTGTGGAGGCTAAATTCCGATGTGTTGTTACATGTCAAAGTTGTAGTTTTTTTGTTATATTTATAAAATGTTGGCAGATAATAACAGAAATTAACAACAATATCCATGTGTTTTGTAACTAAAGTTATATACAGAACTATCTTATGTACATACGTTTTTGATTTTTGAATCTGACATGACCCGCCACCATATACTTTCACGTATGTTTCTTAATCTGGTATTACTTATCGATATACATTACCAGTATTGTTTTTCTTAACCTTTCAAGTGTTCTTCAACTGCCAATCAAAACTCTAGCGTTCACTGCGTAACTATTTAAATAGTTTCATTCTATTACATCCGGCACGAATACTTCGTTCATGATATGAGATTTTTTTTTATACATGGCTTAGAAAAAAAACCCACTATAAATAGCAAGCTTTTTGGTGTATCCGGTGTACAAAAAAAAAAAGGAATTTTTGCGCTATGTTTATTTTTAAAGGCACATGGTAGTTTTTGCGCACTTATTCAGCACTGGGAGAGCAGAACACAACTTAGTAGGCCCTTCCGTTTGTAGCAAATAATAGTTTCATATTGGAAGAGGAGATATGATGTAAAGATGAACTGCTATTCGTGTAGTGTAAAAGTTATAACTCAATTTCTGCTTATTTAGTTGGCAACAGTGACGTTTGATTAAGCGTCGTTGACATTGTTTATGACATCGTAAAAATGTGCGATAGTTTTGAAATGAAGATTTCTTACGCAGCATTTATAGATGAGCATTTAATTTTTTTTTTTTTTTAAATACACAATCACTTTACTTTGTTGTATCTTGTATCTCTCAATAAAAAAAAAAAAAAGATAACAGCTTCTTCGGATTGTATCTTCTGCTATGGTTTATTAAAAAGAAGAAATACTTTAGTAAAAGTTACAGTTTCATTTTTTGACAATATATTGTGTTCCAAGCTTACTGTTACAACAGCTCGCATCTTTGCAAGCCTAGCTAGATCGTGGAAGAACTTCTAGAATTTTCGAGAAATAAAAGGAAGTCTAATATCTTTATTATGGTCAACTGTGCCGTTAAACACATTTTTATTCAGTAAAGACAGATACGCACTTGCAATCACACACAAAGACACAAAAGCATTCTGTCCTGAGGTAACAATTTCACTTCAACTCATGGACTATTGTGACGAAGAAACGACCCCCCCTTTTATCTCGGAATGACACAATTGAAGATGAGGACTTAGATGTATTGACCTTGTTCGTTTGTCACAATTGTGTCGCATCGTCACCAAAAACAACAACAACAAGAACATCAACACGTTGACTCCAAAGGATCTAAGAGCCTCTTAGTGACTACTTCAGGCACTGTTGTTAGACGTCCTCTCGGTGCATCTTTTTTTTTTTTTTGGGGGGGGGGGGGCGGATATGCCCCGCTGGCAACGGCTGCTTAACCAAAGTCAGGTGTATATCTAGTTCATTTGAGCCATTGTGTGTGTGTGTATTTGTGTCATTGTGTGTGTGTGTGTGTGTCATTGTGTGTGTGTGTGTTTGAGTCAGTGTGTGTTTGTGTGACGGTCGTTGACTTACAGCACCAACATGCTGGTACACAACTTTACTGCTGTAGGCGTATTCTATTTTTAACGTATAAGACTTTAAATAACTTCTTTGTGAACCAAACTAGATATAACTTTTTTTTTAACAGTATATACAAATTTTACCTTAAATGAAATAAACTTTTATTTTTAAACAAATCTAACCCACTACAACAACACGTCTTTACACTCTGGCATCATAGAACTATCTCCAGTACTTAACACTGCTTACAACAGTGACGCTTATCTTGCATAATTCTAATATTAAATTAATGCTGTCTCCCGACAACTAACAATAAGTACCCCCTTTCCACATCCAATAGGAAACACATACATACACACACACACACACACATACTCCATAACAGTTTATAAGCCTATTTGTGAATTTGTGTATGTGTGTGTGCCCATTGTAGTAACCTTAAAAAACACTACAGGAAAACATGTCTTTATCTTAGGATGTATTGTACAAGAACGGCAAAACAGTTCACAATAACACAGTACACACACACACACACACACAAGCTGACCTGGACACCTAGACATTTTGAGACACCAAAACAGATCAGTTCACAACACACAAGTAACATAAAATTCACAACACCCATATAGGGATATGTGTTTGAGTGTGTATCAGACGTGTTGACATAATCTAAAATTAAATGCTAACCAATTAAATATTTGAGGCGTGTAGAGTGTCTGTCTTCAATACCAGACTGAAACACAGTGCTACCATCTCTCTACATTAATAAACAAACAAGATTGCCTGTGGATCTAGTTTTTTTTTTTATCAAGTGTACTTGTACAGCCTACTTCCTTGGGATGTAGATGAGTTTAAAACATAAGCACACTCGACCTCTCAAGAAACTTGTCTATTCCGGAACAATACTTTACTCTGAACACACGTATAATAGCTAATCAACACATTCTCGTGCTTAATATTAAAGTGTATTCGTAAAGTAAGATGCAGTATTAATATTTCTATACTAATCAGTGATCTATCCATTTATGGCCCCTGCAAGTCGCGAAACGAAATGAATGCCTGGGCATTAGCTATGGTCGTAACGATGTCGCTCACTGGAAGCACTTTATGCACTCTATGCCCTGGAAAAAGTAGCATGTTTGTCTTCTCAGCTGCCATCAGTAGTATTGCATATGTTTGATTATGAAGCTAATAGGTCACATGGGCAAGCTCACTCAATTGGACCTTTACTAAACTCCTGAGATTGAAAATACAAGGAGTTGAAAAAATAAGTAGATTCGTTGTATGCACTTATTTCTCGCAGCTTCTACAATTTGATCTGAATTCTTTTTTTCTTATAACACCGAAATATTATATGTATATATATAAATATAATCTGAATGTCTTAACTTAATAGAAAACCTCTTCTCTTTTAAAAATATTTGATTCTAGGATCGATCAAAATGTTTGTTTTGCATTTTCTTTATTGACATTTTAGAGTGTCGTTTGAATCTCGCCTTCAGTATCAGAGCCAGACATCTGTTAATTGAATGCACTATGACTAAAACACCCTGGGGACTGAATGTAAAGAAAGTGACCACAGAACTGACCTATTTAAAAAAAAGGGACTTCGTATGAGTTAAATGCATAAACAGGTCAAATTTTTATCTATTATACGGTCTCCTTCAGTCCCGAAACGACTATGAATTATCTCATGGAAATGAATACCTGGGCATTAGCTTTGGTCGGAATGATGTATTAGATCTAGAATAACAATAAACAAGCATTTTTTAAAATAAAAAAAATAAAAAACGGAAACTACCTTAATTGGAACTCTTGGATCAAGCCTGCTCAGGCTTCTCAAGCCAACACGGTAACCACTCTGCTAGTGTGATGCTTTTGAACATGGAAGACTGTACTGTTATTTAATAATGTTATAATCTCGCCCTATTTTTTCAGCTCTGTGTTCACAAACACTCAGACGACGCCCTATAAAGGGGACTAACTCAGCTTATACCACCACTTCAGTCAATTACAATTTCTTTCTTTTTTCGAGATGCGAAACAAAATAATTTATTACCAATAATTAATAGACAAATTGGTTGATTCTTGTTTTGATTCTTGTGTTGTCATGTACAAGAAATAATTGTGCACAATTTCAGCTCGATCCGAGATTGGGGTGTGGGAGAGAACACATTTACAAACTTTTTATCAGACAGACAGGGTTAATAGAAGCTTTGTTAGGAGCTTCATAGCAACTTACAGCAATCCTTTTTCCAATTCCCAATTCTATGAATAGCTAGCTTTTGGTGTATAACAATAAAGCAATGTCTTCGATTGCGAAGATTAAGGATGAGTGCAATGTTTCACATGACAATGCAAACCAGATGCAACCTGCATATTTTTCCACATCTGGTGCTGACGAAACCCTTGTCTGTTGTGGTCTATTGAAGTGTTTCGGTGTATACAGTACACAGAATAAAGGAAGTATTGATAAACACTCCTTTTTTTTTATTTTGTAAAGTTACAAAACTTTTTTTTTTTCACTTTTAACAGTGTAGAGTTCGGTGCTCTTAGATCTACCGTTTGAATGTCTTTTTTTTTCGTTCTTGAAGTTGTTAAGTTTCTCGTGAAAATTCAAAATGTTGTAATAACTTAAAGCTGTGTTCCGTGGAACCCTCGTGTTCACCAAGGCCTGGATAGGTGTTCCATGAACTACTGGAATAATTAACTACTAGGCCACCACGTGAATTAATCTCTCTAAAAAAATAAGCAAAGTCTTCCGTTAAATACTCAGGATGGGCGAAGTGTCCCATTAAGGAAAAAGTTTGAGGACCACTGGTCTAAAGCATTAAAAGTAACGTGTTTACTGTATAAGGAAATGTTCTAATGTAGCGCACGTGGAATTTTATGACGAAATTACCTGGAAGATACTGGATGCTGATCTCAGAATCTGATCTATAGATTTTTCTAGAAATTTAACAGTTGATGTATATGGCTGAGAAAAGAATTACTAGATAGTAGGCCACACAGGGAAAACTATAGTTTGACAGTCACCAATTTTGAAGTAAAAAAAAATCTTAATTTGGCTTAGAGATCTAGATGTAGGTCTATATCGAACATCGATTTTGAAATAACTGTGGCGTTAAATGTTTATCGCTTTTGGAAATTTCCGAATGCAAAACTTTTCTGACTGAAGAGTTTAATAAATCAATGTTCATGACAATTTTTCGCATCTATAGTCTTTTAACCAGGACCCGTTTCTCGGGGAGAAAAGTAGGGTGGTTTAAAAAATGTTTTTTTGTTTTTAAATCTAACATTCATTAATTTTTCAGTGAAAAACAATCTCTCTATAAGTTGCGTAAAGGAGGTAGTCTTTTTTTAAACTGTATTTTTAACGTTTGGTCAAATAACTATCAATGCTATATAGTGCAATTTAGTAATCTATTTTCATATTGTTTCGTCCCCCACCCATACCCACTCTACCTACTCAATCCCCTACCTCCACCCCCTTTTCAACACCACTACCCAATACTCTCCAATGCTTACTTCCGCTTTTCCAAGCCCACCCCCCGCCCCCCACTACACGTTTTATTTGACCTCGTTCAGTCCCGG
The DNA here is from genome assembly GCA_036873155.1 of Biomphalaria sudanica. NCBI lineage: Eukaryota > Metazoa > Mollusca > Gastropoda > Planorbidae > Biomphalaria > Biomphalaria sudanica. The sequence continues at coordinate 654,680 of JAZGLO010005433.1, read as the reverse complement.
AACAGCTACAGCTCATTACATACAAATGAGATACAAGCCTGGGATTTGGCTTCGATCTGAACGAACTCGCCCTTACACAAGCCCCTCCCCATACCTCCTCCAAGCAGCTGGTGTGTCCTAAATAACGGCTAGTGCCAATACAGTTTGGGTTCAGCGGCGTGGCAGGTTCTGTCAGGGCATAGTACTTTTGTCCTGCAAGTTGCCTAAAGGTCACCTGTTCCTTATTTTTCCTAAGGGTTAGTTTCCGACGCCTTTCCTGTGTTTGGCTTTAGCCGAAAGGTAGAAGTGGTTTAAACTTCAGAGTTTTCCCATCTAGAACATCTGATGCTTTGCGTAATACCTACTTGTGCCCTACACCGCACTACTTGGAAAGAGATGGTGACCAAGAAAGCTATGGACAGTGAAAAAACTTGGGCCTCAGCTCTGGAAGAAAAGCGTGCCATACGAAAAACGGCAGGCTCCTCTACCACTAAAGCGAAAGCCACCTTGACCTGCGATATATGTGGACGGGAGTGTCTCTCCAAACTAGGGCTACACAGTCACAGGAAAAAAGTGTTTCTACGGCTGAAGGAGGCCAACACAACACTGGTGCAAAACTGTTCAAGGCAAAGATTAACTTAAAAACCATCTTTAAATGAACACTTTGCTTTAAGCTCGGCTGAAATTGTCTGAAGCCTTAGCGAGTTTGTCTTCGGATTATTCATCAGATTATTTTCTTGGAAATTATTTCAACTGCGTGTCAAAATGTGTAGGTCAGCGTGGTTGTATTTTTAGATGACACATGAAACAGGGGAGGTTAAGGCGCCTGGAGGGGAAAGCTTAGACTTTGAAATAAACGCTGGGACAAATCAATTGGTGAATCAGACCTGCTTGAGTTTCATGTCATTTGCAGAGCAGTCTGTCTCCTTTATTCTATTTCTCTATTTCTTTCTATGTGACTATGTCTCTCTCTCTCTCTCTCTCTGTTTGTCTCTCTTCTCTCTCTGTCTTTTTCTGTTTCTCATTTAACTCTATTTGCGTGTTGTTATGAAGTCTGTGTATGTGTGCTGGTGTGGAGACGCTGGGAGATGTTAGCGATTGGTTACGGATGATGCAAGATATGTGGCATTGTCATCAGCGGTCTTAGGACAGACGACTCAAGAATGTGAGATGGAATAGAAGTTTTATTACAGTGAGTTGGATTTTGTTTAAAAATTCATTTTACATTATTACTGAATTCTGCTATATGTATTGCATTTCTTCACAAGCTGGTTTTGTTCATAATTTAATAAAAGTTATATTTAGTCTTGTTCACAAAGAAGTTATTCAATGCATTTAAGTTTTACAATTTAAGATATAATACGCCTACAGCGGTTTAGTTGTCTACCGGCTGCTTGGTGCTACAAGTCAACGGCCGTCAACAGCATGTGTCTATCTCTTTGTCTCTTTCTGTCAACGTTTTTGAGTCTCTCTCTCTCTCTCTCTCTTTCTCTTACTCTGTTTCAATTCGCCTTTCTCTTTTTCGTTCCCTCCCCCCCCTTCTCTCTCTCTCTCTGTTTCCTTGTCTCTCAGCCTCTGTCACTAATTCTTCTCTGTCTCTCTCTCATTTTCTCTCTGTGCATTTCTCTCCCTCTCTTATTCTTTGTCTCTCTTATCTCATCTCAGTCTCCCGTCAGACTTATTTGAGAGTACAATAGCGGCTAAGCCAGCAAGTTTATCGACTGGTTTACGAATATTTCCTCAATCCTCAATCGATTCTCGTCAGGATAATCTCCTAATGTTTTGAAAACATAACATACCACAATAATATTATACAAACTAGCGAACAAACAAACATGCAAACAAACACAATCATGTTATTTCTAATGAATATGGGAAACCATTTGAATGTACGAGAGTTAACTTTGCATTATGTCATGTAAATTTCGAATAAATATTTTTTTCTGTTTGAAATTTATACCGTGGTTGCTAAAGGCAATACTACATACAGTACTAGACACATTTTACCCGCGACCCGCGGGTCTTTATTTGCGTATTACTGTCGATAAAGTCACTGAGAGTGTTTTTAAAACATTTAAACGAAATAATAATGTAATAAATAAAGCGAATGTGTAAATGTAAAAAAAGTATGAATGAAGCCATCAAATCAAAAAGGTTAATCTACTTAAATCCATTTATTTCAAATTAAAACATTTGCTTGTGGGCCTATATATATTTGATTAAAATTTGAAATGAATAGACTTAATTTTGTATGTGTTAAAGTATAAAGTAGATCTTGAGGTAGACATAGATCTTATACTAGACTAATCTAGAGTTAACTATTGACTATTGGCTTTTATAGAGTTCATTCTGTGCTGCGTGAAGGCTTTGCTCTGCGCATGCGTGACCTTTTTTCATGAATGAATATAGGCCCTAGGCCTATCTCAACATGGCTACGCGGCTTTAGGGAACAGCGAACGAATGTATTAAAAATGCCTTAGAAAAACAAATTTGAATGTTAATTGGATTAAAATATGAAATGAATGGACTATAACTGGTATGTTCATGTGTTAAAGAATAAAACTATCTTTGCGAAAAGAAATTCTATCCTAGAGTTGAATAAGAGTTTTAGACCTAGGAATAGACTAGGACAAATTTGTACAAATACTCCTTCTTCCCTAGTGCTATTAGAGCATGGAATGGGTTGCCTGAGCTAGCCAGGAAAACCAGTGACCTGGCAGAATTTAAGTCATTGGTTAATATGCATGACTAAATACATGACGCGTAGGACGTAATCATCTTCTTTTTTTGAAGTAACGTCTGTATTATATAAGATAAGACAAGATAAGACTCAGTAGAGAGATGTATTAATGTGTAACCATTCGGTAATGTCTAATGAAAGACTGTGCATCGGGATATCTAAATTCGCAGATATAAATCACGAAGTAATGTAAAAAATGCTTTTGAAACACAAATTTGAAGGTTAATTTTATTAAATAATGAAATCAATAGACTCTAGTACCTCACTAGCAGAGTGCTTAGCACGTCGGCCTTAGAAGGCGTGAGCCACGAGTTCCAATTCAGGTCGTTCCCTCTTGTGTGTGTGTGTGTAAATGCTTTGAAAAAAAAATTATGGTAGAATCCACCCTGATAGCCCTTTCTTTCTCCCTCGCCCCTTCTCCCTAATTTACCAACTGGTCCAAGACAAGTGATAGGATCATAGCGTAGTGACACAAGTGATAGGATCATAGCGTAGTGAGACAAGTGATAGGATCATAGCGTAGTGAGACCAGTGATAGGATCATAGCGTAGTGAGACAAGTGATAGGATCATAGCGTAGTGAGACAAGTGATAGGATCATAGCGTAGTGAGACAAGTGATAGGATCATAGCGTATTGAGAAAACTAATAGCATGAAATAGCGCTGAATAAAAGCGATTGGTAAAAATATTTATATGTATGCAGATTTATTGTTGTTGGTCTAGATCTATTACAAATTTCATTACATGACGGATCCCAAACTAACAGATACACTTGCACTTACTGTACGCTTTGTTTGTTTTTGTGTTTTAAAGTATTTTCATGTTTTTCTTGTTCCGATTCCAAACTCTGGCTGGCAGAAGGGAAGGATATCTCAGTACTGTGAAGGGACGAAGGCTGAACTGGTTTGGTCATATTGTAAGACATGACTCACTATCAAAAGTCATTCTTCAAGGGTACAGTAGGGGAGAGCATGAAAAAAGGGTCATACAAAGAAAAGCTGGCTGGATAACACAAAGGATGGACCGGCCTCTCTCTTGATACCCTAGTAAGATCAGCTGCTGACCGGGAAAATTGGAGGATGGTCACGCGAACTGTCACAGTGCAGCTACGACGTATGCCGAGGGACAGATGCGATATGATGGGTAGGTAGAGGTGACGTCCGTGAGAAGGCGCTCAACAAAAAACTTGAGTTTCGAACTCGTGCCCTTTGGTACAACGATAGGTAGCCAAACGACTTATACCCGACCTCCCGCTATGTTAATGAGTTGAGGACCATCCACTTCCTTGTCTAACTAGGTCATACAAACTATTCGGAACAGACTGCAAGAAAATGTGAATCTACTTAGCATGTGTTTCGTTTCTAATCCTGATTTGCGGGCACGGAACAATGCAGACTTCAACAAAACATGCCCCCCCCCCCCCAAATAAAGAGACTGTGGGGAGTGTAAGAAAAAAGAACAGAGCTGTAGGAGACAGAGTGACCGGGTCAGATCATTCACCCTTACCTTTAGGCGAAAACAATGACAAAATAAAACCATACTTTTAACAAAGCTTATATCAACTCATTCTGTCTGTCTGTCTGTCAGGTAAATCTCGAAACAAGTTGAAACTTTGCAGAATTATTTCTTTGTACCTGACAGAAACCAGAATCAATTTTTTTTTTATTTACAAATTAGTTAATTAACTTTTCGTAATTATTTTGTATGGTATCGAACAAGTAAATTGGAAATCGGGAAGTAAATTGTACTGGACAGGTGTGGTGGTATACGTTGAATCTAATCTACTGTATACTTTGTGTAGAGAATTAGGTTGTCGCTTAAAAGTTTGAGACTGACAATACCTTCTATTTATATAAGCACTTCGCTGGCACAGTAGTTAATGTGTTGAGAAGGCTAGAGGCCACGAGTTTAAATTCAAGTCGTACAATTTTTTTCTAATTTTTCTTTTTTTCTCTCTATAAAATGCATTTAAAAAGCGATAACCCAGATACCGCTTCTTTCTACCCGTGATAGGATCATAGCGTATTGAAGAAGCTAAAAGCATGATATTGCAATCGCACAGATTTCTTATCATTACTCTAGTTTTAAATCTATTACAACGTTAACTACACGACTTATCCAAACTAATTGAATTGAGGCGCCAAAAGATCCCGACAGTATACGAATGTTTATAATAGCTGACATATAGCGTGGCTCTGTTATGGAAGATTGGGAGTACAGTAGAGGGGGGGGGGGGGTGGAGGCGAGACGGTGAACCATTAGAAAATGTAATATTATCCGTTAATCATTTTGTTATAAATCTTGATCAATATTTAAGAGGGGGGGGGAGTGGAAACATGGGGGATTACACGGACAAGATATATTGCTTTCAAAATAATGAGCTGACATATCAACACAAATCTTAATACTATTTAAACCCAAGATAACTTCAAAAGAGCACACAAGATAGACAAGTTTGACATTCTTAAACATAATAGCCGGCTCAGAAGTTGTCAACATTTGGTTGCGAGGTTATAATTACGTACGAGTCAAAGTTTGAGTATAAAGATATAAAAGCAAGGTGGTGGATCAGCCCTGTTTCAGTTTTTTGGGTGAAAACAAAGAGAGCTGTAGAGTCCGATCTTCGCTTGGAAAAGTCGATTGCACAGAAGAAAAAAATGTGGATTCAATGCAAAGTCGTCTGCATTTCTTAATGCCTCTTTGTCTCGTATCATGAAATCTAGAAACTGAATGCTCCTCGCCTTGAGCTAGTTTTTTTACAAAGCTATATGAACTCTGTCTGTCTGGCAAAAAGTTGAAAAAGTTGTTTTTCCCATACGTATTCTCGGATCAAGTTGAAACTTTGCACGATTATTCATTGGCAAAGACAACACACGAATCAATAGAAAAATAGGCGATTAGTTAATTATTTTGTTTGATATCAACAAGGGAAATTAATCCTTCAGTATTTACAGATATGCTCAAATATGTCGGGTTTAGGCCCTTAAATAACTGTATACAGAAAAAAACTTTTACATTCTTGAGTTATATAGTTTTACAATTAAAATTTTTCCCCATGAATAAGCTTTGTTTTTTTTGTTTTTTTTTTAGTATTTTTAGCGGCCCCTGAAAGAGGAAAATACGCTATTAGTTTTGTGTGGCCTGTCTGTCCCGTTTAGCTCTTTTAAACTAGAAAAAATAGTGAAATTCCGACATCACAATATTTTAGACCATTCAAAGTTCTGGTGCAACTGCTACTTTTTTTTCTTTCTGAAATCGAAAAATCTAATTTTTTAAATCACTTATGCAAGCAGTTTTTTTTTCATAAAAATGCACCACTTTTAATACTATTCGCTATTAATAGTAACAAACACTTGAGGCTTTTTCTTAGGAGAAACAACACCGCACAATGTTTTTAACACATTTATGCCAATGGTAGTAGATTTTTTGTCAAAATGTTTTTTTATATTCGTATTGTTAAGTTATGTAAGTTTATTATTTTTAAAGAGAAAAATCTATTTAGTATGCATATAAGTCAGACATAATTTAAAACAACAATTAATAAGTAGTTTTTCATATTATCGCGTGAACTGTACGGATTATAAGCTGCAATATTACGAGTCAAACTTAACAAGCGATTAATGATTGCCATCAGACATTAAAGAGATTTGCATCTCATCCGAAACATTTGTTTATAAGGAATCTCTATGTGATTATGAAAGATAATAATCGAACCGCCATCCCCCTTACTCTCCGCAGCGAAACACAAAGTACTTTGGATTCGAACTACAGTTCTTTTGGATCAGAAACTGAGATCTTAATTACTCAGCCTCAAAGTGCTCTAACCATGTATCCGCCTATTACTGACAGCTTGGTGTATACAGTGAGCATCCGTGTTTCATCTGGCCAAAATAAAGGGCAGTTAAAAAAATATTGCAATATCTCCAATATCGCTATAGTGATCAAAATTACATACATAAGTATAAAAATGTATTTGTAAATAAAATATGTATATAGGTAAAAACTATTTTTTAAACTTATAATTTAAACCAGGGGGAAAAAAGGAAAAATTTCAGTCCATCAGTACCCAATCCACCAAATGTTGGCAACAGATGTTATGAGGTAATCCCTAAGCATGCATTGTAAGTTCCAACTTTTGTATAACACCAACTTCTTGCTTAATATATACCTATATTTAGTTTAGTAGGCCTACATTATTTTCAATGTGTTATATTTCCACTTTACACATAACATAGACATACGCACTACTTTACAAACCACCTGTTAAGATTTGAGCTCAAGTTGTCTACTCCACACATGTTCAACTGAAAACAACAAAAGCGACTTCTCAGCTTCTTACTTCCGCGAGCGCTTTGGGGCTCACGTGCTCTGATTTTAATTAATGTGTTGCGCCACGTGTGTAATTATCGAGACGCGCTCGCTTAATTTAAAGCTGTGAATGGATTCTTGATTCTCTATTGGATTATTAAATTTTGTGGTGAATTGTGTGTGTGCGTGGTTGCTGTTGTTCCCCCGGAAGCCTGATTTCCAGGGAGCAAACGCTCGCGATTACAGAGAACTCAGATATGGACCTACGTCACTGTGTATAGGAATTCTTGGAAGTTTTAAAGGAACCAGCTTTCAAAATCATGGAATTAAAATAGGTAATAGTAATATGCATGCAGTGTAAAATGTTTGAAAGGTAAACTTCTTTACTTGACTATGGGTTTAAGGAAGCCGAACGTGTGTGTGTGGGGGGATCTAGGTGGGGAGGGGGAGTGGCGCGTTCGACTGACCATTTGAAGGTCGCGGGTTTCAGATCTGACGTTGTACATTACCGGTTCAATTTTCTTTTAATTTCTGGATTTTATGGGTCAGTGAAATTGTTCTTTATTAGTTTTTGCACCGCTCCTAAAGATGTTTGTCATCATTAGTTTATATGTGGGAGTACTACAATATTCATAACCCATAAATATTTAACTATTCTGTATCTTAAGGATGTTGTTTATCCATCTAAAGGGAATTATATCTCAGTGCAAAACATTGTGCATTGAAATTTAAAATCAAATAAAAGTACGGCTGGGTTATTAACTTGGGTTCAATGTATTAAAATGACCCTTTACATTTTTTTTTCAATATAAATATTTATTTTGATTGCCCTCTTTTCAATCATTTGTTTAAATCTGACATTGTGGAGCCGATTCCTTGTAGTTCAACTAATGGTAAGAAAAAAGGGCAATTGTTTAGTACTAAAGAGAAGAAGAAAGGGAACTAACAGATGCAATATGTCAATATAATTAAAATTTTCATTTATAAATCGCAAAACAGTTTACCTTTTTAGTTCATACTTTATAAGAAGGAAAATAGTAACACAATTAAAATTCTCAGGTCGGTGGATTTGATTTTCTTCACAAGTGTTAATAGTTCTATATATATGGAATATATTCTGTAAATAAATATCAATACAACTACATATATGCAGATATACATGACATAATTTAATTACCCCGACCTTTACATTGCAACATTGATATCATACATTATTTAAAGGAGAAGGTCTTTTGTCAAACTTAACTAGACTGTCCTTGTCCCATCTGTCTCTCCTTCTGTATTTTATTCTCTCACTCTCTCAGTGTTTTCCGCGCCCCTCCCCTCTCTCATATTCTCTCCCTCTTCTATGTTCAATCTCTTTCATACATTGTCTGTCATCTTTGACCCGTCTGACCCAGCCCCCCCCCTTTCTCCCCCTATCTTTTTGCTTCTTTATTTTCCATCTTTTCTTCTCTCTCTCTCTGTTTGAAATACACACTGTTTAAATGCTCCAATCTCTTATCTCTTTTAAAATTAAAAAAACAAACTTTTTTACAGTTTGATATTTATGCGCCTCATTTCATGATGTTTATACATCTCTTAGTTTATTACAAACTGGCATGTTTTTTTACAAAGCTTGCATGAGCTCCATTCGTCTGCCTTGTCTTACAAAAATTTTGAATAGGCCTACATCATTCCTGTCACTCTTGGAACTTTACAAAATTATTCATTGTTCCTATCGAAACATGAACGCACCATTCCACATTCCCACTATGCTACGCACCATTCCACATTCCCACTATGCTACGCACCATTCCACATTCACACTACGCTACTCACCATTCCACATTCACACTACGCTACTCACCATTCCACATTCTCACTATGCTACGCACCATTTCACATTTACACAATGCTAAGCACCATTCCACATTCCAACAATGCTACGCACCATTCCACATTCCAACAATGCTACGCACCATTCCACATTCACACAATGCTAAGCACCATTCCACTTTCCCACAATGCTACGCACCATTCCACATTCACACTATGCTACGCACCATTCCACATTCACACTATGCTACGCACCATTCCACATTCACACAATGCTACGCACCATTCCACATTCCCACTATGCTACGCACCATTCCACATTCACACTACGCTACTCACCATTCCACATTCACACTACGCTACTCACCATTCCACATTCTCACTATGCTACGCACCATTCCACATTCACACTATGCTACGCACCATTCCACATTCACACAATGCTAAGCACCATTCCACATTCCAACAATGCTACGCACCATTCCACATTCACACTATGCTACGCACCATTCCACATTCACACTATGCTACGCACCATTCCACATTCACACTATGCTACGCACCATTCCACATTCACACAATGCTACGCACCATTCCACATTCCCACTATTCTACGCACCATTCCACATTCACACTACGCTACTCACCATTCCACATTCACACTACGCTACTCACCATTCCACATTCTCACTATGCTACGCACCATTCCACATTCACACTATGCTACGCACCATTCCACATTCACACAATGCTAAGCACCATTCCACATTCCAACAATGCTACGCACCATTCCACATTCACACTATGCTACGCACCATTCCACATTCACACTATGCTACGCACCATTCCACATTCACACTACGCTACTCACCATTCCACATTCCCACTATGCTACGCGCCATTCCACGTTCCAACAATGCTACGCACCATTCAACATTCCCACTATGCTGTTAGAACAGTGCACCCATATGTTTTACGAGACAGACATTTAGTTTGAGCTGATATAAGCTTTGTAAATACAAAATAATAACAAAAGCAGTATTAACATAATAAAACGATGCAATACACACCATTACATTATTAACCCCCTTGCTAACCTTTTTCTAACTTCCGACTTCAGGTAGCCCAGAAAAAAAAACGTGAAGGTTAAATAGACAATGTCAAGGAGGCTGAATTAATCTTCACCGTTGACAACTAAATTAAAAGGGAATTAATCTATAAGTTTACAATATCTGAAGGCGGTTTATTCAGCATTGACTCCCCTTTATTACCGCTTGTTATTTCTTCACAAGCTTTTACACACATTTCAAGTGGAAGAGTGGGAGTCTAATACTTTCCCTATGTAGTGAGCGAGATATTTCTTCAGCTCAAACCGGTAGCCAGCTAACCTTTCCACAGAAAAATGGCTGTTGAGTGTCCGCGCATAAAAAAGCAGCGAAATAACGTGGACAATGTACATCCTTAGTCGAGAGGTTCGGGATCAATCCCTTTTATGAGCCTTTGACCGGGAAAGGATATTATCTCGTGGTCAGTATGAAGGATTGGATCTTCACCGACCCTTCTGTCTGAAGGCCCCCGTGAACTAGATGATCTTTTAATCGGATCCATTTGTTTTTGGGTCACGGTCCCTTGAGCCAATGCAATGGGTTGGGCCATCACATAGGAGGCTGGAAGCCGACCCCACGAGGAAACTAGCTTCATATTCCTATAATGTGCCATTGCGTTCCTTGGGGGGGGGGGGGAAGCATCACCGCCCGCATGGACCGCGCCTGGGAAAGGTGCAATGAATAAGTACGTGTTAACAAGCCTCTCTTACCTCACCACTTTTTAAGTACACTCGCTAGAGCATAACAGTAGTAGGCCACTGGAGGTTAGGTTTGCATCTGTTCTCATCCTTTCCGTTTCCCCGGGCGGACGTTTCCATGGAAGGGCCACGCTGGGGCTCTCTCGACCGCTGTACGTAAGTATGTCTACCTCTTCGCGATGACGCCATAACGAATAGTGACCTGCATCTCGTTTGTGCCCGGCCCAAACCAATTGTGTTGCTACATGGCTGCAGTAAATAGACCTAACTCGACCTGCGAGTTGTCATCGTCATTCATTTTTCAGTGTCGAAGCCACCACCACCTACATTAAATTCATTTTGTGCTACGTAAATTAAACAAATTTCATTATGCAGTTCTAAAAATTAACAAAAAAATGATCGATAACTAAAAACATAGTTTATCAAGACTTCCTTTATTCTGTACACCGGATACGCCAAAAAAACAACTAATTATCTAGAATCTTCCAAGGCCAATATCGTCTTAACATTATTAGTCCATTATATATTTTTCTCCTATACATTGTTCAATGTCTCATGTGTATAGTGACATGTTTTCTTAGTAAGTGCTATTTAATGTAAACGTTATTAACGCTGTTATTAAATGCTATTTACTTATGTCTACCTGCGGGCCTGATCCGCGAAACTAATTAACAAATGGTTTTGTCTCTTACCTGTCACCTTGACGTACTTATAGTTTTTAAACTAGTGCTAACATTTTATAGAACAATGTTCTTAATCAATGTTCTATAGCAAAAGTAAAGTTTCCCTATAAGACATTGCGATCTATGGGGCAGAGGATGTTTCCTTGGCCAACGGTTAACAAGCAGGGTGTCACGTGGCCAGCACAACGACCAACCGTCTTTACTTTCCCCAACTAAAGTCAGGTACCCATTAGAGTTGGGTGGACTCAGGGGCGCCCTAGAAAACCCGAAATTCAAAATAACAGTCCTCACCGAGATTCGAACCCAGGAGCCCAAGAATTAACATACACCATACAGACCTTGAGATATATAGAGGCGGATGATGTAAAGCTTATTTGTCGTTTTTTATTTTGACCGAGGGTTCATGTAGCCAGCACAACTATCAATCCCCTTTAGTTCTCAAACTAATGTCAGGTTCTCCTTATTGTTGGATTATTATTATTATTATAGCTTTTATATAGCGCTACTTTCATGCTTATAGCATGCTCAGAGCGCTTTGGTCCAATCTCATTTGTAAACCGGTGGGAGGAGGGGGAGGGGGTATCTAGGAGAAGGTTTTCCGTGCTGCCATTAGGCGCTCAGTAAACGTAACTCTGCCCGAGTCGAGTGTCGAACCTCGAGCCCCCTTCTAGGTAGCCGAGACAAGCCAAGTATAAGCGCACTTAGCCTCTCGACCACGCTTCCCATTGGATTGACTCAGTGGCGTCCTAAAAATCAAGATCTCTGTATTAACCGAGATTCTAACCCGGGCCCCTCGGTTCGAAAGTCAAGAACTTTTAACAGCCAGTCACCACGAACCCAATAAGTTCGTAAACTTATTTATTTTAGTGTCTTTATCTCCCCTGACAAAGATCGAGTACTCTGTATGTAAATGACGAGTCTTCCCATCGTCCATTCGTCCCAACACTGAAACTACAAAATACAAAAGCTTGGAAAGAAAAACAAATAATTTTTTTTTTAAAGTTGTCGCCTATTGCAATGTAGTAATTTACTGTACACAGTTATCAAGGCCTGAAACACACAAGTGACATTATTGTCTGCGTTTTAATCCAGTGGTTGTTGTGGGACTATTACCACCTTAGTAGATCACGCGTAGCTCTCAAGGCTTCTTTTGAAATCAGCGTTTCTCAAACGGTGGTGGTCCCCCGGTTTCTTAAGTGTTGCGACGTGCATCTACAACTTAACCTATGGCTTAGTCAAATCTAGCACGTGAAGTCGGGACTTGGCTGTCTGAGCGAAACGCCACAATAACTAGACAAATCGGACAGAAAGGCAGCTACCAGCAACAGCGCTGTGGAGCACTCTTGATCAGGATAAGACACTCAGAAAGTGTCTGGAAATTCACTGCAGCCAAACTCGTCCCCGGATGTCTTGATCAAATCTTGCTTCTGGAAAAGAATGGACTTTACGGCGAGAGAGTGAGGTCGACGTGTGTCGCGAATCTTCTTCACTTCAATCAAATTTTTCAGCGCGAGTCACTCAGTCATTCCTCCCCTTAGTCTGTTGGACTGTTGGGGCACCACAGAAGATCTGTTGATTGTCTCTCTCCATTTCTCTGTCTTCTGACTTGGATAGAATCTCTTTCAATATTGTTTTCCCATCTGCCTCTTCTTCTTTTTTCCTGTTACTATTCCCTGAAGGAAGGTTTTATACGAGCACGGGGGACCTTGTGATATGGCCGTAGAATTTTAGTTAGCGTTTTTTATTTTTGACAGTATTTAGGTCATCGCTGTATTAGTCTTGTCTCTATATATTGTCATTTTGGGGTGTCATTAAATATGTAAAATCCGTATCCCTACCCAAACTGGGCCCCGCGCAATCCGTTTCGCATAAGCCCCAGCAATAGTTAAGTCCGGCCATACTATTTAGTGACGATTGAATACAGAGATTACTTGTTCTTCCCACCCCCTCTTTTTTTTTTCGCCGCAAAAGTTACATGGGGTAACTCTAGTCCGACTTTCAGAAATAAAGGAGTTAGTTGTCTTTCCATACATAGTTTTAGTTCAAGCAAGCTCATCTGTATGGATAGGACTTGAACTATGCCATATGTTTTTACTAATTTCCCTGTTGTCAAATCGTCTAATTAAATCCCTCTCTTAATAACCTAGTGGACAATGCTAACATTTCAATCATTTTGAGACGGGTATGATCAAGGCTATTTACTACTCTTTGTAGTACAGCTAGGAAGAGAGAGAGAGATGCAAAGTGGTATCCCCTATTGAAATATTACCTGTGTTACTTGTATTCAGAGCTATATCCGTTTTGTATGTACTGTTCAGTTCACTAGCCCACACCTTGTTGAATATTATGTCCATTGAATCACGGGTCTACAGATTTACATACGTCGCACCTGAGCTTTGTGGTTGACATAAAGAACTTCGAACGGAAATATTTTTGTTGTCTTTGAAGTGACTTCCCTTGTATATATAGTTTTGCATTCGGTGTAGTTACGGGCCTTTCATAATGCCATAGAACAAATGAGAACTGTACACGTATCCGCCATGTTGGTTCAAAGCGAGTCTACTGGTTAGTCCATTATTTATGCTTCGTGAAAAAAAACTAGCGCCCAACGTGGGCAACTCAAAAGTAGGTCAGTTTGTAAAAAAGGAATGCCAGTCTGGCTCAACTCATATTTCCATTACTAATAATATGTTGTTATTTTATTTTGTTACAAAGCTTATATCAACTGACTCTTGTCTGTCTGTCTGTCTGGTGAAAAGTTACATGTTATTTCTCACACACCCAATCTCGGACCAAATTGAAATTTTGCAAAATTATTTCTTTTACCTGACAAATCAAGAATCAATTACAAAAATTAACCAGTTAGTTGATTAACTATTGGTAGTTAATTATTTTGTTTTGAATCGAACAAGAAAAAAAAAATTTACTTATCAGATGTGATTGTAAAAAGTTGAATAAGTGCGCTTTATACTTTGTGTAGAGAATCAGGTCGCCACTTTAAAGTTTGAAAGAAACAATAGATAGCTATAAAACCTTCTATTTTTATAAGCACTCTTGCGACACAGTGGATAATGTCTAGGCTTGAGGATCTTGAGGAAGCCTTGAGTTCGAAATCAAGTCATGCAACTTTTAGTATTATTATTATATAAAATGCACGATAACATTTACCCACATACCCCTTTCTTTCTCGCCACCCACCCTTTCCCAACTGGTCCAAACAGACCTGTGACGTGGCAACGAGCTATTGCTCTAAACTACCCACAGGTTGTGACGTTGCAGGTTAGTGTTGAGGCCTTCTATAGCGAGTGGTCTCGGTTCGACACCTGACTCAAGCAGAATTGTTTTTAACTGATCGCCTAAGGGCAGACGAAAAGCCTTCTCCCAGTTACCCCTCCCCCCCCCCCACTGATCCACTATAAAGATTGGACCACAGCGCTCTGAGCATGCTATAAGCATGAAAGTTGCGATATGTAAAAGCTATTTTAAAAAATCATGTTTACCTGTTGCCAAAAACAATGCAAAAAAAAAAAAAGACTTAACCTAATTAATAATTAGCAAGTCTTTAAATTAAAAGGAAGTTAAAAAGGTAAGCTTAACAGTCAGTTGCCATTATATGTATGTATGTCTGTGTAATGTTAATGTGTAATAGATCTGATTGATTATTTCTCTCATTTACAGTTTTTATGTTTCAAGAACGTGTTTGGACGGGGGGTTAGATTAAATCGTTCGTTTTATGTCCACTCAGTAGTGGTGAAACAAGTAGCCAAACCCTAGGCCTATCCTTTTATAGAAGTTAGGATTACAAAATGAAACCTTATCCCTTCACAATAAAGTCCCCCCTGCACTGTGAGACTAAACAAATACACGGCGTGTAAAGAGTTATCTAATCCAATCCTGCTACTTTCTGAAAATGGTGTATAAATTCATTTTTACAATACCTCTATTCAAGCTACTAATTCATGGAGGAACCTGGGTGGGTGGAGGTACAGCTGACCTCAAAAAAGACTAACGATTTTCGTAGAAATTTAACAGTTGATGTAAATCGCTGAGAAAAGAATTACTATCTCCTTTAGCCACATGGGGAAAACTCGAGTTCGACCTTTATAATTTTTTGAAATCCAAATAAATAAATGTAAATTTGGCTAGAAGCTAAATCTAGGTCTAGATCCAACATCGGTATTGAAAGGGCTATCGCGTTCTTGAAAGTTCTATCGCGTTCAGGAATTTCCGATTTATTCATTCAAGATTTTAATAAAATTAATGTTCAGGGATATGTTGCGCACTGTCTTCTAAGTCTAGATCTAAATGCTTATCATTGAAATATTAAAAGGTGTACAAGATCTATACATTCGCTTAACCAGGATTCTTTCTTAGGCGAAAGAGAGTGTGGTAAAAAAATGTTTTTAAATCTAACATTCATTAATCTTTAATACAACACATATGAAGTGTTGTCTTTTTAAAAAGTATTTTTAATGTTTTTCTTGTCAAAACTCAAAGTCTTATTTTAAGTTTATTACCTCTATGACGCAAGTACGCTAACTAACCTATTACACATTCTTCAATGCATTTACCGGCTTAATAGTCGATAAACCGAGTCTGAATCTTGATCAGCCCTTAACCACATTAAATACATTACATACTATTGTTAGGGCCCTCAATTTCCCTGCCACTCACTGCCCCCCCCCCTTTTACGGAAAGTTCCAACGAGAGGACCCAAAAGTAAAAGTAAAGTTCCCCTCTCCAACATTCTGGTCTGGTTCCAACGAGAGGACCCAAGAAAAAAAGCGTTTAATTATTATTATTTGCTAGTTCGTCAATGTCCAAGATTGATGGGAGACCGGGGGTGGGGGGAAGAGAATACGTAACTGTGGGTAATGAGAGAGGAGCCGGGCGTTTAGAAAGAAAAAGAGACAGAAAAAAAAATGCAGTGGGGTTGATATTAATCCCCAGGATGCCATGAGGGATAGTATTTTGATGGACAGACAAACGCAACGACCTCAGATGGTCACAATCTCATATCTTGTCTTGCCAGGTTTAATTTCC
The DNA here is from genome assembly GCA_036873155.1 of Biomphalaria sudanica. NCBI lineage: Eukaryota > Metazoa > Mollusca > Gastropoda > Planorbidae > Biomphalaria > Biomphalaria sudanica. Next base: position 638,305 of record JAZGLO010005433.1, on the reverse strand, counting down.
TTTAATCCGCCCATTGCTCATTAAGGATATTTGTTTTTAATTAGGAAATGGAACGGATGAATTAGCATTAGGCTGTCCCTACAAACTTTTCTAGATCTTCTTATAATATTATATGAGAAACTCACTTTTTTTTTTTTTTACTTTACAAATAAACGTTCTGTCTATAAAATGATTAAAAAGTTTTGTTTTATTTTGTGACCTTTTTTTCATCGCAATCTCCATTTCTACTATAAAAATACCTAACGCTTTAGAGTTTCTATTAGTTTTTACCCAATGTGCAGCCGATCATTTAGGGCCCAAACAGGGTCTCACAAGCCAAAAGAGTAAAAAACATTTTTAAAAAGTTCCCCTTTCAGACCTTGTGGTCTATAGGACAGATGATGTAAAGGTCATCTGTTTTTATGGCCTACGGTTAACGAGGGTGTAAAATGGCCAGCACAACGACCAACCGCCTTTACTTTTCCCCAACTAATGTCAGGTACCCATCAGAGCTGGGTGGACTCAGAGGTGCCCAAAGATCCCGAAATTAAAAATCCCAGTCTTCACCAGGATTCGAACCCCGGTCAAGCGCTTTATCGCTCAGCTACCGCGCCACTTCAAGTCACAAGAGTACGCACAAAACTGCATTGCAACAGACCGAACCTTCCCATGCCTAGTCTGCTGCTGGCTTTTAGGGGCGAAGACACGAATCCATCGCCATCTTCGAGTCTATATGAAATGAGATATCGCTCTTCTTCGACCACGAATTACTAGCTCTAGTATATAATATAATAATATGCCTCTAATTTGGTATCGTACTAGTAGAGACCCATATTTTTTTTAGCCTAATATTATTATTATACTAATTACCCTTTTACCCTTATTTGGTTAAGGTTTGGGGTCACAAATTATATTGGAGTTAATGTTAAATCTTTTATTTGCTGCATATAGTTACTCTTAATTAGTAACTACTTTTACATTTTGACCCATCGATCGAAGAAAATGAGCCATGGTATTAAATAGCATTCCTTCATATGCTTTAACACACGGTATAATTAAAGTATTACAAAACAAAATGAAAATTTAAATAAATTGTTAAAATTGCTTGTTTTATCTAAACTTAATTTGTTTGGCCTAGAAGCGACAACATGATTTATGAAATCCCGAGAACATGAGACGAGAGAGTTTTCAAAGGCGACAAATGTACCCAAGAAGAATCAATAGAATTAAATTTCCAACGGATTCTTGTTTCATTTCACCGTCTCGTGTATCGAGATTTCTGTCTAAACTTTGTGTTTTTTTCAAAATCTACTTAGAGCAGTGTAGAATCTTTAAGACAAACCTTTATTATTAAATCAGTGTAGTTTGTTTTATGCATTAAGTTCACACATCTAGCTGAATGTACATTTCAGAATTGCTGTAGCAATGATGCAAACCATAGAAATTGGAAAAAAAAGTTTGAGTGCTGGAAGAAGTCCTTAAAATCTATAGAAGTCTGGGAGGACATGAGGCGAAGGCTACTAAGGCACAGTGCATGCCGGGATCTTATTCCGATAGTTCTTCATATATATATATTTATATATATATGGCATTTTACGTCTCGAGAAATCATCTTTTCCATTTGCAACTTCTTGTGTGACTAAAAAGGCTAAGCCTTGATACACAGATGCGGTCGCTCGCAGGTTGGGCATATATATATATATATATATATATATATATATATATATATATATATATATACATATATAGATAGATAGATAGATAGATAGATAGATAGATAGATAGATAGATAGATAGATAGATATATTACATATATTATAAAATGTAGACGTTATTTGAAAAAAAGAAGATGATTACGTCCTACGCGTCATGCATTTAGTCATGCATGTTAACTAATAACTTAAATTCTGCCAAGTCATTGGTTTTCCTGGCTGGCTCAGGCAACCCATTCCATGCTCTAATAGCATAGGGAAGAAGGAGCACACATATATATATCTTTTACCATATTTGTTACATGCCTATCTTGATACATATAAATTATAAACTATTCACGATACAATATACATATCTAGGCCCACTATATTTCTAAACACGCCTTTTGTATGTGACTCGATCTTTTTTCTCAATATAACTCGAGGCGAGCGCTAATGTTCGCTGTAATGAAAATCCCTTCACAAAGAACTGCCGATTTAGAATTGATTTCTTTTTCTGCTTAATCAAATCTGCCCCTTGATTATCTTAGTCACTCCTGCCCCTCCCCCTCGCCAAACCTCACTACTTTCATCTCGTTCCCCCATGCTCTCAGCGGGTCTAGTCAACTCTATTGTTCCAACATTCAAGTACAAGGGATTGAAAAAATGTGTATTTCTAGGACACGACACCGGCAAAAAGAAAAAAAAGTAAAAAAGTGAACAAGAGACGAGAGAGAAGAGAGCAAAAGACAATAGAGAGACAGAAAGAGAGAGGGAAAGAGAGAAAGGACAATAGAGACCAACACTTCGAGGCAAAAAAAACGCCCCCCTCCTCTATAACACCCATACAGACACAGCAGAAGACAAAAAAAGAAGGAAACCGAGTTTTCAATAAGAATCTATTCCAGCAAACAACAACAGGCAGCTAGCCACATTACTGCAGCGCGAAGTCTTTAACACAAAGCAGTCAGATCTACGACCTGTAGTGTCAACGCTGTCTAGATCTGGAACCTAGAGAGGAGAGGGGCGGGTAAAATTATCGAATGCTGCTGCCCATATGTTCGCTTGTGTCTGCAAGCAGCAAAATCAACGTGTTGCTGAAAGCGCTTACGACGCAGGAGCATGAAAGTGAATCTAGGATGGGGTCTAACATCACAATAACAAACAATGGCAGAGCAGAATTTATTTTTTTTTTCTAAAAATCACCAGTCATTAAATATATACCATATTACCTTTTTACCTATCCCTTAGTCTGTTAGGCCGTTGGGGCACCATGCAAGATTTGTCGACCGTCTTTCTCCATTCCTCTCTGTCTTTTGCCTTAGAACCTCTTTCGGTGGCAGGCCCGTCCATTCTTTTATGTTGTCCTCCATCGCTTTCTCTGTCTGCCTTTTCTTCTTTTTCTTGGTACTGTTTCCTGAAGGAAGGTTTTTGCGAGCCCCGGGGACCTTGTAATATGTCCATAGATTTTTAGCTTGTGTTTTTCTACGATAGTTAGCAGGTCATCATGAGGTCCAATCGCTGCAGCAGCCTGTCTCTAATCTCTTGGTTCGTGATGCGTTCTTTAAAGACATTTAAAGATAGCATATATCGTGTATGTCATTAAAAACAATATCCACTTTAATATGTAGGCTATATAAGAATTGTTTTAAGGTGTGTCTCAGTAACATACATTTCGCTACCATTAACCCTACGACACCTCCGCAGGAAGCGCCGTTCATTGTTGATCTGGGCTTCAACCAATCCTGCATGGATATCAATGTTTTATGGTTTGTCTTAGCATTTTGTTGAGTTGAATAGGACACAGTGTCAGCTATCTCCTCAAGACCGATTTGCCCCATGCTGTATCTACCGAAGATGTAAAGTCTTGCGTGACTATTGAACTAAATCTGCGCATTTCATTTTATATATTGTAAGACATGGCACCTTGTCGAAAGTCATCATACAAAGTGAAGTGGGAGGAAGCAGACAAACAGCTGGCTGGACAACGTAAGACAATGGACCTGCCTCTCTTCTGATAAACTGCTAAAAGCAGAGAGAGAGAGGGGGGGGGAAGGAGAGAAAGTAAGAGTTAAGAATATTTAGATTTCAAATTATAAGAAACCAGGAGACGCCATGACTTTGAAGAGACTATTTGGACTTCTCTATTAGACCTGTAGTCGTGTTAGAGAGGATTAAGAAAGTTAGCAGAATTTCACGTGGTTTATCAGAAGTACATACATATTCGACATAAATAAACATCAGCACCAACGTCTACCAAGGCTCGAACCAGTGGCCCTGGAAACAACATTTAATTCACTACTTTCTCTCATTTAAAAACTTGGTCCCTGGTGCTGATGTTTATTTATGTCTAACATGTATGTATCAGCATTTGTTTCAGCACCTAGCTTCACTTCCATGTTTACGTTCACAGCTTAATTGCTCATTCCCACTGAAGCTTCTGTATGTTATGTATTTATGTTGTCCACTTGTCATTATGAGAGATACACAATTAAATAGAGCCATTGTTTGTCTAATACATGCAGAACGACTGTCTGTGTCGGCTCTATTGAAATTGTTGGTGAACGGATGTGGCGAGGTGGGGGAGGAGCTAGCTAGGGCATGTGACCATTGACCACTGGGGTGGTAATTTGCATACGAGTGAAATGACTCTGGACCAGAAGAATGTTTTTTCGGACATTCCAATGGTCTAGAGGTTAAGTTCGCTTAGTGCGTTATCGCTAGGCCACTGGTTCGAGCCTTGGTAGGCGCAGTCCCTTATTTTCGTCGCATTTAATTCACTACTTTCTCTCATTTAAAAACCCTGGTGCTGATGTTTATTTATGTCTAACATGTATGTATCAGCATTTGTTTCAGCACCTAGCTTCACTTCCATGTTTACGTTCACATCATTTGTTTCAGCACCTAGCTTCACTTCTCTATTTTTATCAGAAGTATCCTACATATTTTGGCAAATTCGACGCTGATAAAACGATTGTCTTCTGGGGGTCGATTTGAGGAGCGCATGACTTCTCTTAAAATTCCATGTTTATTTTAATAGCAATGCATCGCTTAGAATTAATAATGAGTAATATCAACATGTTAAGACTTTTGATTGTCATTGTCTATTTCTTAATCATGTTTGCTAGCAAGTAGATAGAAGGGCGTTTTGTAAAAAGAAATTGTACATGCCATTAAAATATTTCATGTCTCGGCTTATTATAAGTACCCTCTGAAGAACGCAAAGAAACTTACTCTATTTTGATGTGTACTTTCTCCACATGTCTTCACAGAAATGAGAGTTGTTGATCAAGAAAGCTCTGCACAACGAAAAAGAATTGGCTTTAGGCTTTGGAAGAAAAACAAAACGCGTTCCGCACGAGAAATTATATAATTACTTGTTCTTCTACGACCAAAGCTAAGCTCCTCTACCACATTGCGCATAATATAGATGGGAATGGTTCTCGAGAATGGGGCACTACACTCTACAGTCGCATGCAAAAAGTTCTCTACGAAATAAACCATAGTCGTTCTACGACTGAAGAATGCCAGCATTAGTTACTTTCAAATATATCATTATGACCGCTTTTTGTTTTCCTAGGGAATCAATAAAAACATAATCACACTGTAGAACTATTATTCATTATTTTGCTCTTTTTCCGGGCAATATCAGCAGACTATTTGGACCGCTACTATTCTCCCAAGCATGCGCAGAAGCGATACCACTGGCGGACAGACATAAGTGACTTCTAGGCCTACAGAGAGACAGAGAGAGAGACAGAGAGAGTGACAGAGAGAGAGAGAGACAGAGAGAGAGACAGAGAGAGAGAGAGACAGAGAGAGTGACAGAGAGAGAGAGAGACAGAGAGAGTGACAGAGAGAGAGAGAGACAGAGAGAGAGACAGAGAGAGAGACAGAGAGAGAGAGACAGAGAGAGAGACAGAGAGAGACAGAGAGAGAGACAGAGAGAGACAGAGAGAGAGACAGAGAGAGAGACAGAGAGAGAGAGACAAAGAGAGAGACAAAGAGAGAGAGAGACAGAGAGAGAGACAGAGAGAGAGACAGAGAGAGAGACAAAGAGAGAGACAGAGAGAGAGAGAGAGGCGGAGAGAAAGAGTTGGTGGAGAGAAAGAGAGAGTGATATTGAGTAAGATGATGTGCCCAAGAATGTTTTATTTGTTTGTAACAGAACAAAACGCTCGCTTCAGTTGCAAAAGATTTGTGCAATGGTCATTTCCTCATTGCTAGCCCGGAGATGACGTCCGCCATTGTTATCGGTAGTTTAAAAATTGATAACACTGACGCGAGTAATCGAAAGTTAAACTAATGAGGACAAACTGCAGATAGAAGCAGACAGTTGCAATGGATGGCTATTCTCTTCTGTTTTTATTCTGAAGGCTTAAAGGCAAGACAAATTCTATGACACTGAACAAACAAAGACAAAAAAAAAATCAACTATTGTTCGGTTATTCTATTGTCTCCTCGACAGTTTCATAACTGGCTTGTTTGACATATATTCGTGGGTGTGTATGTGTGTTTGAGTGTGTGGAGGGTTTTTATTCTCCAAAAGTTTCTATTTGATTTCAATTTGTAGTCTGCATCTCTTTGGGCGTGTAGGCTCATCAACGAAAGCACAGGATAAGCACAAGTATAGTTTTCATTTATAAACAAATGCGTATTAATTACAATTAATTGATTACATAATTAGTTAATATTTTGATTTATTTATGTGTTGTCATTAGAAAATGGATAATTGTACAAAGTCTTAATTTGACCCACGACAGAAAAGTACGCCAAGACAGACGGAGTGAGTGAGTTAATATAAGCTCGATAAGAAACAAATAACACTCGACTGAACTCGAAACGGTTAACTATAACATAATTATAACATAACTGTTTTATGCTTAATGCGTAGTGATTTCTGAGCAGCAAGGCGTCATTAGTTCCCCTTTCAGACCTTGGAATCCATAGGGCAGATGATATAAGGGTCATCTATTTCTGTAGCCCATGGTTAACGAGGGTGTCATGTGGTCAGAACAACGACCAACCGCCTTTACTGTTTCAAACTGACATCAGGTACCCATTAGAGCTGGGTAGATTCAGAGGCGCCCAAAGAAGTAAAAAAAAATCATAATCTTCACTAGGATTCGAACTCAAGCGCTTTACTTTTCAGCCACCGCCACAGCCACAGCCAAGGCGTCAGTATGAAGTACTAAAGGCACTTTTAACTATCAAGGGCTGCATTTCTCTAACCCAACGACTTTTTAGAACTAACAAGTTAAAAAAAAAGAAGGTTAAATTAAAACACTTGAAGGTATTGGAATCTAGAAGTCCCCAGCGTGTAGTCATGAGAGCCATACGTTAATGTCACCGATGACAGTCGTATAAGGGTCATCTCGGGTCAATTCATTGCTGCCTCAGTCTGTGGCTCTTGGTCTTGATGCATTATTCATTTGATCAGTCACCGATCTTGTCAAAGGGGTGCGGATCTAGGGGAAGTAAGTGAGTATAATAGCTTACTTCCCTTTCATTTTTTTTTTGGTTTTCCTTCTAAAGATCTTTAGAATGCAGGAAGAAAAAAAAAGTACAGTCTATGATTATTATTAAATTTCAAACTTGTAATTCAAAGTCAATCGAATGTCTTGGAAGTAAACTAAAGCACTGAGATTTAACTAACATACTGAGCGATACCAAATGAGAAAGTTAGCTATATAGTGGTGCTATATAGATTGACTTACCATGTTACTCTACAGTATTTGATCCCTCTGGTAAGTTAACTCTTTCTCTCCTAATCGACGATACCATCGTTGATTTGACTTCATTAAATTAAACTAATGTTTGATTTTAAAAACTTTACTCTATGATATATAGAAGGAGCAGGCATTCCCCTTAAAGTATATACCAAATAAAACATTTTCTGATCACAACGAAACAAAGCTGTTGAATCTGAATCATACTACGGTAGTGAAATAGTCATGAGCAAAATGAAGAATTTCGTCTCAATGTGCACAAAGAATTACGGAGGTAAAGAGTTAATATCTGGATCCTTGGGCGCCTCTACCCAGCTCAAATGGTTACCTGACATTAGAAGGAAAAAAGTAAAGGTGGTTGGTCGTTGTGCTGGCCACATGACAACCTCGTTAACCGTGGGTATCAGAAATATAACCTAAACATCATCTGTCCCTTAAGTCTTAAGGTCTGAAAGGGAACTTTACTTCTTTGTCTTCCAAATATAACCCTCTTCCTGTAAAAGTCTATAACTTATAAACAAAAATCACCTTCAGGAATGTCCAATAAGGGAACTCACTTGGATTCACATCTCCGTGTTTTGAAAAAAAAAAAAATTCTGTTCATTATTTAAAAAAAAAAAATTAGTCTAGAGATTTTTCGGATGAACCAAATCAGCACAACCATGCCCGGATCACACTTAACACACAAGAACATCCAGAAGTCCGCTTCTCCTAGTTAATCCCTAATGTGCCGGAAACAGATGGTTCCTGAAATATCCAGAGTAATGTCCCCAGGGAATCTAGTCCATCACACGAAAAGGTAAAAAATGGCACATCATTCTGTCGTGATTTCAAAAAAAAAAAAAAAGGTCTAGAGAATATAATAATCAAACTTAATTTTTTTTTTCCCTCTACGAGATGGCTGAAGAAAATAATCGATTTTCTGTTTCAATAACCGGACTAATTAGAGTAAGGGGCAATAAGCGTGAAATATGACAAAGATCAGGAGATGATATGACTTGTTTTTTTTAAACAAAAATTACATTTATGAAACAGTTTCGATTGAGTACTTAATGTCTGTCCTACTAACAAGTTAATATCTCTTGTTATGGTTTAAAATTGTTATAAGTACAGGTTTTTAATTTATGTATTTTATTTTCTTCACAAACCCCCCCCCCCCCCCCACAACTTCTAAATAGTTTTATTGAAGATTGTTATCAATATATAAGGTTTTTATTCGTGTCCAGAGAATATCGTATTTCCCATGGCGGCGCAGCCCCATCTGTGACCTATTTGCCACATCCAGTGCAAGCATAACCATTGTCCGTAGGTGGTCGATTTAGATTGTCTGCCTTTGTCCTCGGCAGCGGATTTTGTTTTGGTCTGAAATGTGTATCCCGCGGCCCTCTATGTCAGCTAAGGAAAGCTGGCGCCTAAGCTGGTCTTTGAAGCGCTTCTTCTGTTACGTCGACCACCTTTTAGCTCTTAAAAAAAAAAAAAACTGCCTTTGGCATACGTTCGTCTCCCACACGGGAGCGTAACTGTCGGACCATAAGAAGTCCCTCTATACTCTACACCGTCCATACCGGCGTTCGCAAGGACATCGCTATTTGTAATGCGGTCTTGCCACCGTATGTCCATGATGGAGCGCAAACATCTGTGGTGAAAGCGCTCAAGAAGTCTTAGTTGCTTTCTGTATGGTGTCCATGTATCAATAAACTGTTGCTAAAAAATGTCTCTTTAATCAAATGGCACTTTACTTGTATCAACTCGCGACACAATGAAAAGTTAATTTTTCGTTTATACTAATAAAAGCACGTCTTTATTACCGCTATTTATTTGCATTTATTGATATTAAATACGTTTTAACTCTTTCTCTCCTAACTGACGATACCAACGCTGATTTCTCCAGAACTGGTAAATAATTACGGAGAGAGAAAGTTAAGTGGTAGAGTGGAATTCTAGTTCCCTTCTCTATGCAGACCAATTTGAGCTAGAAAAAAAAGAACCTTTTATAGTACGTTGGATTCTGCAGGAATTATCGTATCACATTCTACAATGAAATAGCTTCATCAGCACTTTCTTCACTCTGCACACCGGATACACCAGAAAGCTATTTATAGTTTGTTTTCCACCGTAAATGAAAATCATTAATAGAATTAAAAGAATGTTTTGTTCAAGTGTTTGTTGTTTGTCCACTAGTGGTCAGTAGACCGATTTGGTCGCTTCCATTGTCTTAGCTGGCAATCAACAAATACAATCATAACACTTTAGTTTATGTCGTAAGACTTTACAGCATGGCTTTGCGTTGCATTGATGCATTTTTAAAAACGATTATAAAATCTGATGCAGAAGACTGGCATTACCACTAGAAGTCTTCTAGGGCTAGAGAGAGAAGAGATTTACTTCACGGCTTCGAGCTCTTCAGCAAGGATTAAATGGCAACAAACTCTACTTAATTTAAACACCTACACATATTTTGTCTGAAATAAACAGACCTGCCATACATTTTTTGTTCCTATCATATCATCTCCGTCTGGGGTCCCGTCTGAGACATAGGCCGCCAACCAGCTTCCTTCCTGGCGTCTTGGTTCTGGGCGAGTCTCTCCGTCCTTCGCCACGTCTCACCCATCTGCTGGGCTCTTGCATCCGATTCTCCGGACACGTATTTCTGCGCTGCTCACTCTTCCTGTTTCGTTTAGGGCTTCCATGAATAAGTCAACGTCATTTCCGATTTTCATCTTCTGAAATGTATGACATATCCCGGATCAGCCTTTCAGTTGGTGAAATAGTAGGCTGTATATAGAAGCTGTATATAGAAGCTGTATATAGAAGCTGTATATAGTAGGCTGTATATAGAAGCTGTATATAGTAGGCTGTATATAGAAGCTGTATATAGTAAGCTGTATATAGTAGGCTGTATATAGAAGCTGTATATAGTAGGCTGTATATAGAAGCTGTATATAGTAGGCTGTATATAGTAGGCTGTATATAGAAGCTGTATATAGTAAGCTGTATATAGTAGGCTGTATATAGAAGCTGTATATAGTAGGCTGTATATAGAAGCTGTATATAGTAAGCTGTATATAGTAGGCTGTATATAGAAGCTGTATATAGTAGGCTGTATATAGAAGCTGTATATAGTAGGCTGTATATAGAAGCTGTATATAGTAGGCTGTATATAGAAGCTGTATATAGTAAGCTGTATATAGTAGGCTGTATATAGAAGCTGTATATAGTAGGCTGTATATAGAAGCTGTATATAGTAGGCTGTATATAGTAGGCTGTATATAGAAGCTGTATATAGTAAGCTGTATATAGTAGGCTGTATATAGAAGCTGTATATAGTAGGCTGTATATAGAAGCTGTATATAGTAAGCTGTATATAGTAGGCTGTATATAGAAGCTGTATATAGAAGCTGTATATAGTAGGCTGTATATAGAAGCTGTATATAGTAAGCTGTATATAGTAAGCTGTATATAGTAAGCTGTATATAGTAGGCTGTATATAGAAGCTGTATATAGTAGGCTGTATATAGAAGCTGTATATAGTAGGCTGTATATAGAAGCTGTATATAGTAAGCTGTATATAGAAGCTGTATATAGTAGGCTGTATATAGAAGCTGTATATAGTAGGCTGTATATAGAAGCTGTATATAGTAAGCTGTATATAGTAGGCTGTATATAGTAGGCTGTATATAGAAGCTGTATATAGTAGGCTGTATATAGAAGCTGTATATAGTAGGCTGTATATAGAAGCTGTATATAGTAAGCTGTATATAGTAAGCTGTATATAGTTGGCTGTATATAGTAGGCTGTATATAGAAGCTGTATATAGTAGGCTGTATATAGAAGCTGTATATAGTAAGCTGTATATAGTAGGCTGTATATAGAAGCTGTATATAGTAAGCTGTATATAGTAGGCTGTATATAGAAGCTGTATATAGTAGGCTGTATATAGAAGCTGTATATAGTAAGCTGTATATAGTAGGCTGTATATAGAAGCTGTATATAGTAGGCTGTATATAGAAGCTGTATATAGTAGGCTGTATATAGAAGCTGTATATAGAAGGCTGTATATAGAAGCTGTATATAGTAAGCTGTATATAGTAGGCTGTATATAGAAGCTGTATATAGTAGGCTGTATATAGAAGCTGTATATAGTAGGCTGTATATAGTAGGCTGTATATAGAAGCTGTATATAGTAAGCTGTATATAGTAGGCTGTATATAGAAGCTGTATATAGTAGGCTGTATATAGAAGCTGTATATAGTAAGCTGTATATAGTAGGCTGTATATAGAAGCTGTATATAGAAGCTGTATATAGTAGGCTGTATATAGAAGCTGTATATAGTAAGCTGTATATAGTAAGCTGTATATAGTAAGCTGTATATAGTAGGCTGTATATAGAAGCTGTATATAGTAGGCTGTATATAGAAGCTGTATATAGTAGGCTGTATATAGAAGCTGTATATAGTAAGCTGTATATAGAAGCTGTATATAGTAGGCTGTATATAGAAGCTGTATATAGTAGGCTGTATATAGAAGCTGTATATAGTAAGCTGTATATAGTAGGCTGTATATAGTAGGCTGTATATAGAAGCTGTATATAGTAGGCTGTATATAGAAGCTGTATATAGTAGGCTGTATATAGAAGCTGTATATAGTAAGCTGTATATAGTAAGCTGTATATAGTTGGCTGTATATTGTAGGCTATATATCGGGCGTGACGATAAAACTAAGCAAATATGTTGTCGTGATTTTGATGAGATTTAAACTATTACTGGTAAAAGGTACTCTTGTTGACAAGACTTTAAAACTATTTTTGGTATAAGGTACTCTTTTTTGAGATGACATTAGAACTGTCTTTGGTATAATGTACTATTTTTGACATGACATTATAACTATCTTTGGTATAAGGTACTCTTTTTGACATGACATTAGAACTGTCTTTGGTATAAGGTACTCTTTTTAACATGAGATTTGAACTATCTTTGGTATAAGGTACTTTTTTTGACATGACATTAGAACTGTCTTTGGAATAATGTACTATTTTTGACATGACATTAGAACTATTTTTGGTATAAGGTACTCTTTTTGACATAAGATTTGAACTATCTTTGGTCTAAAGTACTCTTTTTAACATGACATTAGAACTATCTTTGGTATAAGTTACTCTTTTTGACATGAAATTTGAACTATCTTTGGTATAAAGTAATCTTTTTGACATGAGATTTGAGGTATTTTTTGTATAAGGTACTCTATTAAACATGAGAGTTTAGCTATCTTTGGTATAAGGTAATATCTTTCACATGACATTCTAACTATCTTTGTTGTGAGGAGCTGTCTTTGACATTCAACGTCTTTCTTTATGCAATGAAATTTCTGAATTCCTTCTTCCGTTATTGGCAAGTTTTCAGCTTCAGTTCCTGGGACTCTTTTGTGTTTGATTGGTTCTTTGAAGATCGATTCTTTGCTATTAATTGAGTAGCTGTCTTAAGAGCTATCTAGAATGTTAAGTGTTGTCTTGAGTGCAGTCTTGGGTGTTGTCTTAAGTTCCGTTTTGAGTGCATTGATATAGAAAACATTTTTAAAGTTTTTCTTTAGACTTTGAAGGGCATTTTTTTCCATCCGTAAGATAGACAATGTAACTATTCGGCGCACATTGAATGAATTGTTCAGAAAGCAGCTAGATCGTTCCAAAATAACATTGGCGACTTTTGTCTTGACTTTGGACCGCCATGCATTTGTGATGAGAAAGAGCACGTGACCTGAAGGAAAACACTTCACATTACCTGGCAGTGCAGGAACTGTAAGTGATTGACACATCGCGTCATCTTTAATTGATGACCACTTAACACTTGACAATCAATTATGTCATAATGAGCTCTGAATAATTCATTGCACTTTTTTTACATCCGGTTATCGATTAGAGAGGGATCGATTTTAAATTGCTTTATAATTTGCTTTATAATCTCTAACACTCACAAATTTAAAAAGGGACGTTAACATTAAATAGACATTAAACACAATTATGAAATTATTCCCTTAAAGTAAGCAGATAAAACTTAAGAAAACAATAAACATAAAAACGTTGTTTTTACTAAGCTTTTATAAACTCATGCTGTCTGTCTGTATGGCAAAAAGTGTGTACACGTTATTTCTCCGACACCCAATCTCGGATCAAGCTGAAATTTTTTGCACAATCATTTCTCTTATTTAATAACACAAGAATCAGTTTAAATAATTAACCAAGTAGTCAATTAATTATAGGTAATAAATTATTTTGTTTGGGATTTCAAACAACGGAAAGAAATAGTACTAGACTGAAGTGGTGGTATGAGCTGAATTTCTCCCCGTTATAGATTGTCGTCTGAGGCTTATTACAAATTTAATGACATGACTCATCCAAACTAATTGATACGCTTTATATATGATTTTTTAAAAATTTATTTTGCTTGTTTTTGTTTTTTTTATCGTGCTGATGCCTTATAAAACTTTTTTTAAAACTAATAATAATTATAATAATAATAATAATAATAATAATAGCCAAATGGATACAATTGGACAATATCTTGGAAACAACCAGTCCGCGAACATTCTTAACAAAATGAAGTCCATATTAAAAACAACTGAAATCAAGCTGACGGACTGTGATAGCCACACAAAGCTCTTATCTCTGAAGGATACGCTGAGACAGAAAGTTAAACTAAAGGGAGCTAGGTTAAAGCGCTACAATGAAACCACTAAAAGGAAAGAGCACAATGCTTTATTTCAAAATAAAAGAAAACAGTTCTTTCGTAAACTAGCTGACAAAGATGCTGACAAAATTCAAAACATTGATAGCACTAAACACGGCGCGTTCATCGACTATTGGGCTGCGCTCTGGTCTGACTCTCTACATTACAACGTACAGGCTGACTGGATCGACGAAATCCAAACTACAAACAACCTAATACCAGAAATGCCTGGTGAGGATTTCACAGCCGACGAAGTCTCAGCAGCTATATCAAAAACTCACAACTGGACTGCTCCAGGCCCGGACAATATACACAACTTTTGGCTGAAAAAACTTACAGCCATACATGTACCACTAACATCAAATTTTAACGAGTTAATATCAGAACCATCTTCAATGCTGATAGAACTCACTGAAGGGAGAACATCTATCCTCCCCCAAAAAAGGGGATCCGAACCAACCATCAAACTATCGCCCTATCACTTGTCTGTCAGTGGTGTATAAACTATTAACTTCACTTTTAAAAAGTAAAATGTATAAATTTTGCTCTGCCCATAAGCTACTAGCAGAGGAACAACAAGGTTGCATTGAAGAGTCGATGGGCTGTAAAGTACAGCTAACTATAGATGGTATTATATTGCTCCAAGCTAATAGAAGAAAGAGAAATGTACACATTTGCTACATCGACTACAAAAAAGCATTCGATTCAGTTCCGCATGATTGGCTGTTAAAAGCCTGGAAATTCATAGAATCAACCCAAGAATAAAACAACTACTGAAAGTCTGTATGGATAATTGGAAGATAAGTCTACACCTTAATCATGATAGACTAGGTTCTGTGCACATAAGAAGGGGTATATACCAGGAAGACTCTCTTTCTCCGCTCTGGTTCTGCCTAGCTATTAACCCATTACTATTACTTCATGGCACTACAAACGGTTTTAGGTTGACACTAAATGTACAAAGTCTGTGTCTCACCTGTTATACATGGATGATTTAAAGCTATATGCAGAGAACGAGCAAAAGTTACACACCTTCACTAAAACAGTAAAACGCTTCAGTGACGATATCTGCATGTCTTTTGGCTTGGATAAGTGTGGTATCATTAGCATAAAAAAGGGCAAGGCAGCCAACACCAACATTGCATTTAAAGGCATCGAAGAAGTGAACTCTGCCTCCCTTTATAAATATCTTGGAATAAACCAGAATGCCACGATAAACCATAAAAAAATAAAAGAGGACTTTCTTGGCAAATACAAGCAGAGAGTAAATAAAATTCTCAACACAAAATTGTCTGGCAGTAATCTCATCACGGCAATAAATAGCTGGGCCGTCCCAGTACTCCTCTACACGTTCGGTGTCATCAAATGGACTGATACCGACCTACATGACATTGACAGACTCACGAGGAAACTATTAACCAAATTCCGATGTTTACACCCCAAGTCCTCCACCGTTAGGCTATACCTGCCCCGGAAGGATGGAGGCCGTGGATTGCAGAACATCTTCAAACTGTGTACGACGCAAGTTTCCAAAATACGATCAAAACTGCACGCCTCCAGCAATGAACTAGTTTCCTTCCTACGCAAATATGACTATGATGCAACCCCTCTGAACCTAAACAATGTTGATGTTAATGTCGGTTTGGACGACGTCGGGCATGAGATTCGCCAATGGGAAGAAAAAACACTCCACTGAAAATTCCCGGCTTTATTACATGGGGACAACATCGACAAGGCTGCTTCCTTAACATGGCTAAAAGCTCTTTATCTTTACCCTGAAACTGAAGGCTTTGTCACAGCAATACAGGACAGAGTAATTAGAACAAAAAATTACGAGAAACATATCCTAAAACTCAATATTGTTGACAAATGCCGAAAATGTGGAAATGTAGGTGAGTCAATTGAACACATAATGGCTACCTAGGTCGCCATAACCAAGTTGCAAAGCTAATACACCAGCACTTGGCTTTGACACACAATTTGATCGGTAAGGATACTCCTCCATATTATAAATACTCACCACAAGAGGTTCTCGAGTCTACGGATCATCTACTGTACTGGGATAGGCCTATTTTGACTGACAAAACGGTAGATTTTAATCGCCCTGATCTGCTGCTCATCGATAAAAAAGAAAAGGCCGCTACCATTATTGACATCGCCGTACCACTATCTCATAATTTAAAAAAAAAAAACTAAGATAGAAATACAAACAAAATATGGGAACCTAGGCTTGGAGATTAAGCGTTTTTGGAAATTATCTAAAATAACAATATACCCCATTGTCATATCAACCAAGGGAATAATAACAACTCACAGATACCTTCAAGGCCCTTGGCATTCCTAGGAACATTCTCGTTGCCTGTCAGAGGGCGGTATTTCTGCAGACCTGCCACATCACCAGAAAATTCCTCGGTGGAAACTGATAAAGGGACTACGATGAATTTTGTCTCCCTTTAACGAAACTCGACCCTGGCTTCGCCAGAGAATAAATACTCGCTCTTTTATAATAATAATAATAATACAAATAATAATAATAATATTTAGCACATCCTTCTTGGGCGAAGAATAGCACAATCTTATTCTCTATCAACTTGAAGATGCCTGTCGAAAGTGTTATATTAAGTAGTGAATAAAAAAAAACAACAGAAAACGATGTTAGATTTTTCTGGGTTGACAAAAATCTCTAATATTCTCTAGCGGCTTTTTCCTTTCTTTCTATCCAAATACTTAATGGTGCTACAATTGGCGCTTGGAATCCAACAATTACCGGAAGAAAGTAGCCTTTTATTTCCTGTCTTAACAAAACCTCTTTCTCTTGTGTCTATCTCTAACAGTTTCTGGCTGCTCTCTCCCGTGAAGACAAAGACAACAGTGTAGCTTTAAAGGTCCGACCATCGGTCAATAAAGCGGAAAGATGGCCAAACAAATGATCGTTTACTTTGTTCTATCGAGACGAGATGATAAAACGGTCGAGAAGTCTGAAAAATGAACTGTTGGGGCTTAGCCCTGGTGTGGTGGATAATGGAAGAGTGGGGCGCTTAGTAGTAGGGGGGGGATGGGGTAACGAAAAACTCATTTTAGTTAAGGAAGGATCTGGGAACAAGAGGGGTAACAAAATATAATCTGCTGGATGTCAAGGTAGGCTTTAATAATTGCTTACATGTGGCCATCTCTGCAAATAATAACAATAGACATTTTAAAGATAATAAAGAATGGAAAAACATTTCAAGAGTTAGGTACTTTCATGCTATGTCTTATGCAGATGTTACGGAGGTCACACTCAAAGAAATCAAAGAACACAAGGCAAAAGGCCAACACTATAAGTTAGTCGACGCTGATAGCGAATGTCGAACAAGAAGGTTAATAATGACAAAGGAAACTGTCGAGTGTCGTCAAGCTAATCTCTACGTCGATAAAAACTGCGTACCAAGAAATTTTATCTAATTTTATACAAACTTGATTTGTCAAAACAGAATGGCGTCAGCATTCAATGAAATAACGCTTACATTGATCTTGTAGTTTTATTGAAAAGATTTACACTAAAGGATTGATTTCAAAGCTGTATCAGTATGAAGATTTCATATGTCAATAATAGTGCTTTTACTTACTTTTGGTGAGATATATTTTACATACACAATTAAGATGTATCTTCTTGGAGATTATCTTACACCACGTAATGTCTGGTCCTTAACAGAGACACTGTCTTGTCTTACAACACAGACAATCTTTCAGAATTGAAGAATCTCAAGTTCTAGCTTAAACCTCCAGTAGGATGTCATCACAAACGAAGAGATTGGAGGCTGGGCTATAACAGCAGTTGGACCTCACAATGACATGCTAACTACTGTCAAAAAAATGCAAACTAAATCCCTATGGTCATATTGAAAAGTCATCAGGCCTCACAAATATCTTCCTTCTGGGACCAGTACCAGGAAAAAGAAGAAGAGGCAGACACAGAAAACGACGGGAAGACAAAATAAAAGAATGGACGGGCCTGTCACTGAAAGAGATTCTATCCAAGGCAAAAGACAAAGAGGGATGGAGAAAGACGGTTTACAGTTCTTGAGCGGTGCCCCAAAGGTTAAGTGATAGGTGAAGGTAAAGGATGACATGGGCGTGTAGTTGGAGCTCGATCATCAGGATGACAGACCTTAAGACACCCTGACAATCCTGATCAATGGAAAGTACAAGCAAATCTCGATGGCTAAGAGGCGACCAGTTCATTCAACGCCATCGTCAATGCTTTGCTTCTAATATTATCATTGTAAAGAAAGTACATACAATAATTGTGTGTCCTTAATTAATTATCTTTCCTCATTGGTGATAAGTGATCAATAAGTAATCACTACACGGTCTTGTTAACTGGTTGCGCAAAAGCCTCTTTCCTCAAGAATACTATGAATATGATGAATGAGTGAATTCATTTTTGTAAGGGTAAACTATTTGTCTTTATCTTTTTTTAAAGACGACAACTTATAATTACTTTAGTATCTAGTTAGACCAAGACCAATGATAAGACGAATACGTGAGTTTGTTCAAGTAAATGGACTTTGCACCAATACATCGTCCTCTCTGGGAAGACACATTTTGTAGACATTTTCATTTGTCCTATTTACTGTAGACATTTTAGGCATTTTCATTTGTCCTATTTACTGTAGACATTTTAGACATTTCCTGACAAGTCTTTTACGACAGTGGAGCGGGTAAAAGGAAAGGGGAAAGGTAAGGGGATGGGAGGAGGCAAACACAGAGCGAGTTGTTGAAAGATTTAACAAAGATAAATACATTTTTGAATCATTTGGGAGCCTTTTTTTTTTTTGTATGCACAATAGCATTTTTTTTTCTATTAACTGAGACAATTTTTACTTTTGCCTTTAGGCTACGTCAAAGTTAAGGCTACGTCAAAGTTAAGGCTACGTCAAAGTTAAGGCTACGTCAAAGTTAAGGCTACGTCAAAGTTAAGGCTACGTCAAAGTTAAGGCTACGTCAAAGTTAAGGCTAGTTATTTCGGATGGCAATGAACGAAAATAGATAAAGGCTAGTCAGTGGCGTAGCTAGGGTGGGAGTGGGGTCAAAATTGAAAATCCCCCGGGCCCTTACTTGAAAAGGGGGGGGGCCCAAATGAATGTTCGAAATCTGTTTTTTTACATTAAATATTAAGCCATTATCTCATTTCATGATGTCGAAAGTCAAAATTGCAGGTTATACTAAAGAGGTCAATCTCCCCGGGTCCCCAAATCCTTAGCTAGGCCACTGAGGCTGTTTTTTTCGGATGGCAAAGTACGTAAAAAGATTAATGTCTAAACTGCTGCATTTCGTTTCACTTGCTTTCGTACACCTCCTCTGATCAGGTTGCGCGTTCATAGGCAAAAACATGGAATCTTGATGGACACGGCTCTAACGATTTTCCTAGAAATTTGACAGCTGATGTATATGTTTAAGAAATAAATTACTAGTTAATTGGCCACTGGGAAATTATAATTTGACCGTCATAATTTTTCAATGTGTATTTTAACAAATATTTAAATTTGAATTGCGATCTAAACAATATTCATCTCGAACAGGCTTACGTCAGCGGGAATCCCCATATATATATATAGGCCCTTTTCGACGAAGAGTTAAAAAGAGATAAATAGACGTTCAGGAATATGTTGCGCACGATCTTCTTTTAATTCTACCTTTCGTTAGCATTTAAGAGTTAAAATAAAATCGTAGGTACGAAAAGTAATTAGAATCTAAAAAGAGGAATTGTGCTTAAATATCCTTAAAAGGGAGTGGGGTTGAAGCGGCTCAGTGGGGGTCTCTGGTTCGAATCACTGTGAAAACTGGAATTTTGAATTTCGGTATTTCAGGGACTTTTATGAGTAGCTAACATTAGAATGGGAATTAAAGGCGGTGAGTCGTTGTGCGGGCCATATATATGTTCCATAGAACTTAAGGTCTAAAAGAGATATTCATCTTTATATATATATATATATATATCTTAAACTAAAAAAAAATGTTTAACCTGTTTAAAAAAAAACAGACACTCGATGGTTTGGACATGAAGTAGCAAATAAATCTAAGCTGTGTGATTTGTGTTGGAAAGAGAAATATGCTAATTCTAATTGGAATGGCAGGGTGGAAGGCAGAAGAAGACTTGTGGTACTTTGAAACAAAGAAATGGCCAGATCAACTAGTCTAGACTTACCCTTTTTGCTAGTCTTAGAACTTTTCAAACTGTTTTTTTATAAAGCTTATAATAAAGTACTGTCTGTCTGTTTGTCTGTTACAAACATTATTCTCGTTATTTCTCCATCTGCCCATTCTCGGATCAAGTCCAAACTTTGCATACTTATTTCTTGTCCCTAACAAAACAAGAGTCAATCCAAAAATTAACAAGTTTATAAATAAATTAGTAGTAATTAATTAGCTACTTTTGATAGGGAAAAAGGAAAAAAAATCTTAAATATTGATACATGTGACTGTAAATGTGGATTTCTTTCTTTTGTATAAGCTTTGTTGCTGTTTTTTGTAAAGTATTTAAAAATATATATTTTGCTTGTTTTTACCTGTGTGATAAAAACAAAAAAAATTATATAACAATCCAAGCTTGCTCGCTCTTCTATCTTCATATCTTTAGCATTTCGACAAGGATTTTAAAATCTCGAGGCCTACAGTATTCCACCTCCTAAATGTAGTCGTTTCAAATGGTCATAGTTATTACACCATCTACAGTGTGTTTTAGATGAGGTCAGCGCTAAGTGAATTGACCTACATAATGACAAAGTAACATTATAAAAAAAATTTCGTTCTGTTTCCACACTCACATGACATCGCCAGTGCTAGAAGCAGATCGAAAGACCGTAATTGTAAAAGCTAAAAATAACTCCGTGAATTTTTGTATTGGTAAACGTTTCTGTACAAACACGATTGTTTTTATAGCGACTTAAAAAAAACCTACTCCAACTAATTTCTTTTTCGCTGACACGCAAAGCCCATATTATAACTCACAAGTTTCGATGTTATAATCGAAAGCAGTTATAAACTACAGTTTAATACTCTATATAGGTC
This sequence comes from Biomphalaria sudanica, assembly GCA_036873155.1. Taxonomy (NCBI): domain Eukaryota; kingdom Metazoa; phylum Mollusca; class Gastropoda; family Planorbidae; genus Biomphalaria; species Biomphalaria sudanica. The sequence goes on along the minus strand of JAZGLO010005433.1, from coordinate 617,134 downwards.
AGTGATTCATTGTACTTTAAAAAATTGCTGACCTTGTTTTGAACTCTGTTTTGGGTGATTACCTTAAGTTGGGTCTACGTAAACAATTTACGTATCTTTATGTCTGTTGGAACTTTAAGCGTTTGATAATAACCACTTTGTCGACTGTGTCCTCTTGTGCAGTGACTAAAGTTTCTTTCAATGGAGACTGGTATTATAATAGTAACACTGTTAAATAAATTTTGAGCACGATTTTTTTAGCTTTACAGTTAAACAGTAACTTTAGATCAGGGTCTGTAAATAAATCCTACATATCATTTGACCAGGGCAATATCATAGTTTTCTGACGATTTGTTCCTTAGATGACCCAGAACACAATTTTATACATTATTTGTACAATACTGCAGTAGTCAAGCCCCATGAGAGGATACACGTTCCATGATAGGAAGAGACCAGGTTCTTAAATCATTTGTGACGTTTTGCTTTTTTTTTTTTTTTAATGGTTTAGTTTTGGTTCAGCCTCGCAGCCCTTCCCTCTCCTCCTTTGATCAATGCTTCTTACCAAGTCCAAACATCTTATGGTCCAGGTCGGACTTCTTCCAAGTTCCCCACATCCCTGAGTACTTCGAATGTCATCGACTACTTTCACAGTTTGGGACTCACTCACTCGACCTAAGGGTATTGCGTGTAGCTACAACACCGGGGGGCTTCTTGTTAATGTTCATTTGCATACCTAATTTTTGATTCGGGATTCAGTTTAGTAAGAAGAGATCAACAGTCTATAGGACTTATCAAGATCAGATTTTTGGTTTCAACGAGCTTTTTTTTTTCATTTCTTGAAATATGTATCTAAAAAACTAGAAGTTTACGTAAATCTATTTTTACTTCTAATATGTACTGTTTCTTTTTTGTTTTTCGACTGTGTGAACTCAATTGTTGACAAACGCCAAGAAACAAATGTAGTTGGTCTATCGTTGAGTTGTAGCTCCAAATCGCTAGTACAACTGCGATGTCTGTGAAAACGTCTTTTATGAAAAAAAAATGAAAATAACTTTTATTACCATACAAGGCGGCCCAAAAATAGGTTTACAGTTGTCCCGTAGACTATTTAATTGAGAATTCGACACTGGGACAGCGGGAAGGGCGTTATACCTGTGAATATCAATATAAACAATTGAATCTCTCAGATACTTACATTATTTTCCTTCAACATTGTAACACTCTTCCAATCTCTCCAGGACACTCTTCCAATCTCTCCAGGACACTCTTCTAATCTCTCCAGGACACTCTTCCAATCTCTCCAGGACACTCTTCCAATCCCTCCAGGACACTTTGCCAATTTCTCCAGGACACTCTTCCAATCTCTCAAGGACACACTGACAATCTCTCCAGCATAATGTCAACCACATAAAAGGAAATTTATTAACTGTAAACCTACTTTTGGGTCACCTTGTATACACAAATAAAACTTCAGATGAGATTTAGACTTAAATGTAAGGAATAAACTGATAGTAAAATAAAATCAAACTCTCAACTAAAAACAAGTCTTTTTCTTTCAACCCCCCGCGTCGTCTGGCGTAGTAAAACGTCATGTTTCCACTTTCAGCCTTGCGATCTATCGGGCCTAGGATGCGAAGGTCACCGCGCCTCATTCGTCTATCGTTCCTAACATAAATTATCATTCTCCAAGACCACAAAAAAAAAAGAATGCTCCCTCTCTTCATCTTTCCATTGGAAACACACACACACACACACACACTATACCACCAACACACTCCACCAACAACAACATAAAAACAAGTAACAAAAAAAAAATCCATCCCTTCTTTCCGAAGCTGATGGTGTTATGCAATTTCTAATTAGATGCATTTCTTCTAATGCGTCAGTAGAGCAAGCTCTTCTGTTACAGTCCAGCTAATTTCTGCATTAGAAGATGGTAAAAAAAATGTACATTAACTTCTAATTACTTCTTCAACTATTGACTAAACACAAAGCAACGTTGACGCAGATTGCAGAAAGCGTGTTCCAATAGCCGAAAGTCGATTTCAAAATGATTAAATGTTGAAACATCGTAACGCTAGAACCATAGATTCCACTCTGTGGCCAATTAGCTAGAAAACGTTTTCTCAAAAAATATACATAAACTGTTAAATTTCTAGAAAAATTGTCAAAAAGCCAAAATACTCGTCCAGTGTCCCCCCAGGTTCCACCCAGATTAAACGCATGAAGAATTCGCAAACTAATAGAAATTATAATAACAAAAAAAAACAAAAACGAAAAAACAATCCAAAAAAAACAACTAATTTACAGTATAGAGTTGCAACAGAAACAATTGCGAGAATCAAGGATGGTGACATTTAAAATGTCAGGGAATGGCATTTGAGTCTTAGCTAAATGAAACATTTGCAATGGAATCAAACGAAATACTGCGCGAAGACTGTTTTGTTATTTGCTTGAGTAGATTACGTAAAGTGCTACTATGCCAAATGTATTTCTACTAGAAATGCATCCTTTAAGAACTATACATCGTTTTAATATAACCATATTAATTAAAGTGGGCGTGGCGGGTGAGAGATTAAACGCTTGACCTCCCAGCATGGGGGTCCTCGGTTCGAGTCTTGGTGAAGACTGGGATTTTTCAATCCTTGAGTCCAGGCAGCTCTAATGGATACCTGACATTAGTTTGGGAAAGTAAAGGCGGTTGGTCGTTGTGATGTCTACATGACTCCCTCCTTAACCGTTGGCCAGAGAAACAGATGACCTTTACATCATCTGCCATATAAACTAAAGATCGCAAGTAAGTATAGCCTGATGTTTACCAAGCTAAAAAAAAAAAAAAAAAAGATAAAAATTAAAAAAAAATAAAATAAAATTTTAAATGTAATATAATATGTATACCATTTTGAACGACACACAAAAAATTGTTTCCTTTTATATAATTTTATTAGTTTCGTATCATTTGAAGAATTGCTAGGATGTGCAACAATTTTTAGTGCACCACTAGAGGGCGCTGTATATTAATGTGTCAATTAGTTTCGCCATGATGGATGCGGTACATCTTAGTTACATTTAGTAACACCCTCATCCCCCATCAATCATTTTAGCTGGATGTATTTGAAATGTATACATCTCTCTAGTGGTTCTTTTTTTTTTTTCTTTTTTACACGAGATTATTCGACTCCAATTTCTCTTCGATAAATTCTTGCCACGCTGAACAAGTTTGCTCCTAACCTGTCCCACAGCTTATCTCTGAATACATTAGCCTCCTTTTGAAAGTAGATATCGCTGTGCAGCCTTGAACTTTTATATTAGTAGCCCTTTTGCTGACCTTACAGTCATCCCCTTCCGCTTCCCCCCATGGTAAACAGTAGGGCGGATTTAGCCATCCAAAGGTAAACATGAATGATCGGGAGTTCAAACACTTTGGGGGAGGGGGGGTGGTTCGAGTGAAATTGAGTCTTTGAATTAAGTGCTCACGTTCTCAATCACGTACGAGCGCACATCTCTTAACACTCACACACACACGCGCACACTAACATACCCTCACTGACCTGCACAAATCAGCACAATATTCGCAGATTTCACTTTGATGTTCACCCATTAAAGTTTGGAGCGTCAATATTGGGACAATTTAGCTTCCGGTGTCTTAATTTGCATACATTTGATACAGCTGATTTGAAAGAACCGTCAAGCTGGCTTCGTTAGACTCTGATCATTCAGACCGACAGAAGGCCATGCCTTAGGACAGGGGTCTCAAACTTATATCAGCATGTGGGCCGCAGTGGAAAGTAACAACCAGTCAGCGGGCCGCGTGTTTGAGACCCCTTGCTTAGGACAATACAAGTAACACAAAACAAATAAATATGCAGTGGTCGAGGATATAGTGTTACGGAGGATTCGAACTTAGCCACTTTCTCTTTCTTACTCTTCTAACGCAAAATTTTCTGTCTATATCTATGTCGTGAAGTTTCTTTGATAGTTGGCTGCTATTTGTGGGCGTGAGCGTTAAACAAGAAAAGCAAAATGGAAAGTGTGTGTGTGTTTCTGTTTGGTGTGACGTCATGATTAGAAGGACTGTTGGCATGTGAATGTTTCAACAAGAAAAATATAAAACATTTAAAAAAAAAACAATGCTTATGTTAAATTACGAGAGAGGAAAGTTTTCAAATTGACCTATTTGTTGTCATCGGTAACGAATAATTATGCGAAATTTCAATTTCATCCGAGAATGGGAAGTGGGAGAAAAAAAAAAGGGGTAAAAGAATCCAGACAGACAGAAGGACAGACAGACGGAGTGAGTTAATGAGATGTCTAAAGAAGGAAATGACTAACGTAAAGGTTGGCGGATATGCAAATACGTCTGAATAACAGGAACAGTAGATTTTAATTGAGTTGAGATTACTGTTGAGATTATTTTGCATACTTTACCATCATGTAGATCATTCACTGAGATTGAAAGCCTGTAAATAGTTTTCAATATAATATCAAATCTATTTTAATTTGAAAAGAGAAGTTCGATCTTTATTGAAATGTATGTATCATGCTAAGTTATTCTCTTTCAAGGGTTGGCTGGATTATCAGTCTGAAGTTACCGTATTTTCACGGATATAACCCACAGTCGCTTTAACCTTGCACGAAAAACAAAACCCTACCCTTATACAGTAGAACGTCGTTAATCCGACTCAATTGGGACCGGACACCGTTCGGATACGCGATTGTTCGGATAACCGAAAACCGAAGCGATCCATGCAGTATATGCAACCGGACACTATACGAATATTGAAAATCATCACATGCGGGACACGTGCGTGAAGAACGAGCAAAATAGGTGACAAATGTCGCAATTTTACCTTTATTGTGGAAAATAATCACTTATTTTTCGTATTCATACAGTATATGTGCATCACAGTACATGTGGTTGATAAAAAAAACAAAAAAAAAACTGGTCCGGATATTTGACGCTCCGGATAATAAACGTTCGGATAAACGACGTTCTACTGTATAACCCGCATTTGTATTGTAGTCTTAACTTTGCGACATTACCGTATCGGCAAATTTTAGTTGATTACTTACTTGTCACAATTAAGTACTGGTATTTTAAAGATTCTCTGACGGTACTATTTGTTATCTTGAGGCTTAGAATGAGATGCTTATATAGCTTTCCAATGTATATTTCACAACCACACAGCGAACTATAGGAGGTATAAAGACCCATGGTCGGTCCTACAGATTGCGGGGCTCTTTGCGAAACTGATTGCGCGGGGCCTAATTTGGGTTGTGATAAGGATAAGTGAAAATTATGATTTTGTATTAGAAAATAAATTCTTTTTTGCATTTTTTAATACTTCACTTAGTACAAAATCACTGTCAAATTAATTTTACGAGTCATCTACAGTAGATAGTAGTTTTCCAACAAAAAGCCGATACACATTCAGATCTGACTTTTAGACTTACTATCGACTAGCAAAATATCGCCTTTGATGTTTTTTAACGAAGTCGAAATAGATTAAGATCTATATTTGCATTCCAGTGACTATTAAAGTAAATTAAGTATTCAATCTTCTTGTTTTGGTCAAAATTCGGCTTATTATTACATTTTTATTAAATGAAAGCTGACAATACCGTCTTTTTTTAATCGCAGGTTGAATTGGCGTTTGCCATATTGAATGACACCCCGAAATTACAATTTTATCTGTTTTAAGGAGATTTCCATCAGTTTTCGGAAGATTTTAATAATTTCAAGAGATTTTCATAACTTTTTGTTGTATTTTATAATTTCAGGACAATTCTAGGAACCCTTTAACAATAAGATAAAATGGTTTAATTAAATAATTTATACCTAGAATTCGCATCGCGCGGGGCCTATGAAAGTGCGGGGCCCACTGCAACCGCATAGGTTGCAGTGGCTTAAGACCGGCCCTGTAAAGACCCACCGGTGTTTCCTTAGATTTCTTTATGCTGGAGCTGGCGACCCTAAGGCAGTTTGCAGCACCCAGTGCTACACTCTGGCAGAACCTGCGACGCCGCTGACCCCAAACTGTATCGGCACTGCCGTTCCTTTGGATACATCAGCTGCGTGGACCACAGCTAATGCCCAGGCTTCGCGACTGGAGGAGGCCATAGAGATGTTTATGCGTACAATAAATTGTGTAAGCCACGCACCTTATTATACCCCCGTAAAACGCTTTCCGTTTGTAAAAAAATAACCCCCGGGTTATATGCGCGAAAATACGGCACATCGCAACGCAGCCATTCGCAACACCAAATAAGTAGAATGTACCCCTCTGAAACACACACACACACACAAACACACCAACGCGTATAATTTTCAATAGGCTTTTATTAACTATGATTACTTGTGTTCTAAATACACTAGAAATAACCTCACTGATTGCACAATGTACGAGGATGGGAGCTGAGAGAGAAAGAGAGAGAGAGAGAGAGAAGAGGGTAGTCGAAAGAAAGTGACAAAGAAAACTCATCGGAAGAAAAGAATAATACCACCAAAGTAGGACGATAAAAAAAAAAATCTTAAAATTTTTTTAAACCTAGAAAAAAGGAGAAAAACTTAGCCTGTTTATAATCGATTTATTTTTTTTTGATTTAGAGATTAAACATTTGAAAAAAAATAGAAGCCAATGATATGATATAAAAAGAAAAAAAAACGATTTCGCTTAAGAAAATGGGTTGTAATTAAACTGCTAGGACCTGATGGCCAGAAGAAATGACACAATCAAATTCTCGTTATTAAATGATAAAAAAATTTCATTTTGGTTCAAATGTGTAAAGACATTGCTAATTGTGGGAATCTCCTGCATGTGCGGCGCGAAGAAGCGGGATGTGCGGGAGTGTGTGGAAGCGTGTGGAAGTGGAAGATGGCGTAGACTAAACGAAAAAAAGCGCAGCGCAACGGTATTCCATTTCTGTGACCACGTGACGTGAAACAAAATGCTATATGTAGTATTCTAAATCATATATATCTTTATTCAAAAGTTAGACATATAATGGAGTAGCACTTTTTATCTCATGCTTACATTTAGTATATAAAAAGAAAAAAAAAAGTTTCCCCTATCAGACCTTGCGATCTATGGGGCAGATGATGTTAAGGTCATCTGTTTCTTGGCCAACGGTTAACGAGCAGGGTGTAATGTGGCCAGCACAACGACCAACCGCCTTTACTTTCCCCAACTAAAGTCTGGTACCCTTTAGAGTTGGGTGGACTCAGGGGCGCCCTAAGAATCCTGAAATTCAAAATCCCAGTCTTCACTGCCAAGCGCTATCCACTCGACCACCGTGCCCCACCCCATTTAGTATATACCTATACAATTAACATACAGATGAGTCACTGGTTTTGGTGACATCTTCAGAAGGGGTAGAAACTAAAGTGACTGATTTAGCCATTTCTGGAGCGACACATTTTGCCACATAATTTACAAACAGAAAAACAACCAAAAAAAAAAAACCTAATAAAATACTCAGAAAGACACAAGGATACAGGCACATTTCTTATTCCATACGCTAGAACAAATTCGTACAAGTGCTCATTTTTGCATAGTGCGATTAGAAAACAGAATGGGTTGCCTGAATCAGCCAGGAAAACCAAAGACTTACCAGAGTTTAAGTTATTGATTAACATGCATGACTAGAATGACACAAAATACGTAAGGCGTAATTATCTTCTTTTTTGAAGTGACGTCTCTAATATATAAGATTACAGCGGTCAAGTAAAAGGCCACCAACATGACTGTATCTATTTATTTAGATATATATATCTTTTTGGAGCTGCCTGCCTTTCCTTCTGTCTCGGAGGACAATGGATGCGCCCAAATGACTCACTGGTTCGACTTTCGTCCTCCAATCGTACCTGCTTGGTTTTGAACTAGAATTTTACTTAAGTTCATGGGTTTCCAATTTTTCTGTCTCATAGACCCTTAAAGTCATCGTATACCCCTAAAGCAAGCTGGCGCCTAAGCTGGTCTTTAAAGCGTTTCCGTGGGGCCCTACTGTTACGTCGACCACCTTTCAGCTAACCAAAAAAAGGTTTATAGAATACTTTAAAAGTACATAAACAATGTTCTGTAAGTTATTTACTCTTGAAGCCATGTCTTTCATTCGAGTTAATCGGTAAATTCACTTTGAATTTAGAACCTCTCTCTATAATTCTGTTCATGGCTCAACAGTTTGGACACCAAGAGGTAATGGAAAGATCACTCTTTTATTTCTGAAAGTCGGACTAGAGCTACCCCCACGTAACCTTAGCGGAAAAAAAGGGGGGGGGGGCAAGAGCAAGTAGTATTCACCCGTCACTAAATAGCAGGGTCGTACTCAACCATTGTGGGACTTTATGCGAAATGGATTTCGCGGGGCCAAGTTTGGGTAGGGATACGGATAATAAGTGAAAATTAAGAGTTTCTAATAGAAAATTAATTCATAAAAATTCTATATCACGCTCAATATTAAGAATTACAAAATGTTTTAATCTATCTATGAAAATAGTTTACCTCAAGTAATTCTTCATTAGTTTGAGGCGCGAAAAGCTTCTTTTACTAGAATCCACAATTACGAATATTGCATAATGTCGTTTTTTTTTATCGCGCGTAGGATTGCGTTTTTCATATTGAATGACACCCAAAATGAAAATTTTTGTCTATATATTTCAGGAGATATGTATGAGTTTTCAAAAGATTTTTAAAGAATTTCCGGAGATTTCCAGGACTTTATCGTATATTTTGCAACTTTAGGAGATTTCCAGGAGCTCCTGGTAAATCAGGAGGCCGCGTGAAATCTGTCATAAGTTATAAAATGGTTTGATTTAATAATTTATCCACCTAGAGCTAGCGTGGGTAATGTGAAAGTGCGGGGCCCACTTCGGTCGCATAGTTTGCAGTTGCCTAAGGCCGGCCCTGCAAAATAGTGGCGTATGCTATGCCGTGGGTCGATTAGTACTTTACAACGTTGAGATACAAAATTCAAGTTGAAATCGGAGTGGCTAAGAGGTAGACCAAAAATACAACACATTTGATTTGAATTTCATTACAAATTAAAATAAAGGCTGCACGTATTGACTCAAGCAGAGGTATGTCTTACACTCACACACGCACAAACACACAAAAACACAAACCACACGTTCCTCAAACTACAGTCTAGAATAAATCCCACTTAGTCCTCAAAGATGAAACCAATACGTAGACCTCACTATACAAACCAAACTGGACCTTATCTCCATATCTTCAAAAAGACTGGCTACTCACACCAACAAATTCACAATAAGCAGCAATCGACTACCATCAAATCATTATAACAATAATAGATTTGGATCAAACTATAGGCTCTGTTTTGTTAAGTCGTTTTTTATTGGCACTAGTTTTTATTATAATAAATGTCAATGTCGTTTTGTGAATGTACGCATAATATATTATATTATGGTAGTTTAGAATAATGGCTGCTATTTAAAAAAAGTTTAGCAGAAAATGAAGTGTTTTTAATTATTTTTTTTTTTTTTTGAGATTACGGCGGAAATAAAAAAAAAAGTGGTCTTGCTACTTCAACAGTTTTATAAGTACATTGTGATTAATAGAAATCATTTGGCATGTTAAGTAATCTTCAAAATAATAATTTGGCTTCAATCGTCAATTTTCCTCTAAAAATCTTGTTTCAGAAACGGTTTAGATGTAGGTAAATTCTTGTACATATATTTAATTACTAAATGGCACAAAAGCCCACATAAGGAGGAATATAACCTAATGACAATACCAAGAACAAAATATAGTAAAAATCGGTCTTTCACAAACTTACTTTGATCTTACTTAGACTTAGATCCTCCCGCGCCGTTAGACGCATTGGGCGGTATGCTGTCTCCACAAAGATCTGTCACTGGCAATGTCTGAAGTCTCTTCTCACTTGGTGTTCACTGTTCTGAGGTCTTCCACGAGAGTGTGGCGCAATATTACGACGACTTTTAGCTATGTTATAATAATACTAATGTGTGTTATAATAACACCAATGTGTGTGTGTGTTATGGACTTGTGTGTTTTCGCATATATCATAATTTATTTTACAATTAAAGACATAAGACGACAATTGTGTGTGTTAATAGCTCAGTCTAGCCTCAATATTCATGTTATTCTTTTTACATAAACCTATTTTATGCATTTGAAACACAGCGCGTAGATTTGTTGACACCATATAAAGAGACACTTCAACAGCTATATAGAATCTAGACATAAGAAAGAGGCATCGAGTCACATTATTCTGGGCAATACAACCAGCCTCGGGGCAATGGCATTTTTTAGGCAAGTCTCATGGCTGTAAGGTTTTTTGTTTAAGACCAGCCTCTTTATCTGTCAAAATATCTTCGGAGAAATAAAAACAAAAACTTCAATTGAATTCACACTTGGCAACGAAATAAATATTCATTTCCATGTAATTGTTTTAGGTTTTTTTTTTTCATCCTTTTCAACCCCCCCCCCTTTCTATTTTTTTTTTGGCCATATTATTGAATGAAATTCAATCTCGGGTCAGCCTCGTTTTGATAATTGTCAAACGAGCCGAGCCAAACGTTATGAAAGCGCGATGACCTAGATCTTAAATTTTTACATTTTTACTGTTGCTTTTACATTAAGTGTAAATATAAACCACAGCAGAGTTGTTTTTTTTTTTAAATATTGAAATAAAGATCATAGCAATTATTTTGATAACCACTGTTCTATTGCCCATTTTTTAAATGTAAGGTTAACAAAATCCACATATTAAAAGCTAACTTCGCTTGATAGATTCAAAACCTGGACGCAGCTCAGGTTACATGTAGAGATTGTAAATTTTTTAAATTATTATTGTATCAGTCCAAGGCCTACTCCGTCTGGAGGATGACCGCATGACAAAAGAAGACTTATAGCGGAATATGGCTTTGTGATGGGATGTGACAAATCGTGCAGTTCGCTACTGGGTTGCATGGTCATGTATAATACTGAACTCATCCTTAATCTTTGTAATCAAAGAAATCATCTTTTATTCTAAAACAACGTTTAAAAACGGTTTAAGGGATGGAAGTTGTGCTCGATAGTCATACGGAAGCTATAGAAACTGGAACTTTTATAACATTTCAACAGTAATTTACCACTGAATTATCGTTTCATAGTGTGTAAGTAGTAAGTGGTTTGTGCTCTGGGCTGTCCCCAACCCCATTCCGCAGCAGGCCACCAGCAGGCCACTAACAGGCCACTAGCAGGCCACTAGCAGGCCACCAGCAGTCCACTAGCAGGCCACCAGCAGGCCACTAACAGGCCACCAGCAGGCCACCAGCAGGCAACTAGCAGGCCACCAGCAGGCCACCCACTAGAGTAATCCTCGTCCAAAACATACAATTCCAATCTAAACTGCACATTGCCAAACCTATATAGACGTGTCAATTAAATTGCTTTTATTTATTTTCAGGTCATACATTTTTAAAGACGTAGTGTATTTTAAAAAAACGTTAAATATTATTTACAAGCGCAATTGCTAAATCTTTAATATCGTCAAATAAAATGTAGCCAGGAACGTAGGCCACAATAATGACACAGTCATTCATTTTTCTAATATTAATCATTTAAGAACATTTCAATTATTGCGACATTCGATGTGGCCAGATTTTGACGAAAGTTGACATGTACTTTTTCCACGTAACATTAGATTTAGTTTCTAAAAACGCAGAAAAAAACAACAAAAAAACTAACTAAAATAATGAGACAGTAACGACATTATTGTCACCAGTAAAAAAGCGAAAAAAAAATGTTAGAAAAAAAATACAACTTCCAAGTTTCTGACCTGTCGAAATTCGGATCTCTTTTGTGTAGGCCCTTTCCTTGTTGAGTCCACGGGGCTGTAGCACCGCCTGCTCTCCCTAACATCCTGTCCTGTCATCTAGAATACTAACCCCACTGTTCCGCTGATCAAAACTTGAGACACATTATGCTCTAACCTTAAAGCAGTGATGCCCAACCTAATTCAACCTGCGGGCCAAATTAATTCCCAACACTCGTGTCGCGGGCCACATGAACTAAAAGGTACAAAAAACGAAAAGACATTGAACGTAAACAATTTTAATAGAAACCGGTTAATCTAGCAGTTACCACTTACTGTGCTTACATTAATTAGTGGGATATCTGAAAGATATCTCTTTTTTTTTGCGCCTGAAACTGATTTCATTTCTCTACTTAAAATGTGAGCAAAATTATAGGTAGCTAGCCAACGATTCATTTTCTTGTCTCTTTTTTGGTAAATATTCCCATCGAACCTCCAATTTCTAGGAGTCGTTTAAAAATCATTTTATTCGCGCACAAACTTAGAATGATGTAATATTTGATATTTCTTTTATAATGCCGATTATCTGTTGTTAAAAAAACAAACAACGGCTACACTTTCTATACAAATCAAATATGTTGGCCTATTATCGTTCCAACAAAAACTTTTCCTGGTAGATTCTAAATTCAACTTGAACTCTCCAATTTCTTAAACGTATAAATGATAAAGGGCATGGTGCCAATCCATCAGAGGACCATAAAGTAGGTAAGATACATTTCTCAACATGTTTTTTTTTTTGGAAAAGATTTGGATTTTCTACTTTTTGTTCCGACCGTTTCGGAGGGCCGGATGGAACCTTGTCGCGGGCCGGATCAGGCCCGCGGGCCGTATTTCGGGCATCACTGCCTTAAAGGATTACGGGCACGACAGGGCCTAAATAGTGCCGATGTGCCTAAACTCAAAACTCAAACTCAAACTAACAAGCTTGCGTTATCAATTCATTTTATTTACGTAATGATTTACTGCTAAATCTTAAGTGATACATATAGGGGTTTGACATTGACATAATACTAGCATTGTTTCAAATCTTAGGAGGCTTGGTGCTTGAGTGCTTTCGGGTTCGAATCTCGGTGAAGACTGGCATTTTGAATTTATGAATTTTCAGGGCGCCTTTGAGTCCACCCAACCTGACTTAAGTTGGGGAAAGTAAAGGCGATCAGTCGTTGTGCTGGCCACATAAAATACCCGGCTCTTTAACCATTGGCCAAAGAAACATTATCTGTCCTATATATCGCAAGGTCTGGGAGGGGAACTTAACTCCTTTTGATTTTTGTTACTGTTTAAATCTCGCAGTTTCTAGAATGTTTTAAATCTATGTCAAGAAAGTCCGCCCATATATACCCCTAGTCCTCACCGGGAGCATACAATGCCAAGCCTCTTATGACACGGGAAGATTAGCAATTGGACACATTACCTGGAGTATCAGATGACAGCAAGCACGAGACGAAAACTCTCTCGAATCATCACTACACATCTTCTGACTCGGTTGATTTTTTTGCGAGGTCTTATATATAATTTGCTTGGGCAGATTGGCAGGTTAGCAAAATGTATATTTATTTATATATTTACCCTGCCTTATATTACAGTAATAATGATGACAATTGAGTCAATGTTCTGTAGCAATGTCGAGCTAATATTGAGTCTATCCCCTAGCTAAACGCAAAGTCTCTCATTTACCGTCATTCTAGTTGGCTCAATTCAAAGTTTGTTATTAAATGCATGCTTATATCAAAAGGTATTATTTCTCTTTATAATATACACTCGTATTCTTCGTTGAAAGCAGGCATAAGGATTGCTATATTTGTGCCGATTATTATTATTATTGTTGCTGTGCATATTATTGTTGGTTTATCTATAATATTGCTCATAATTATTATAGAAATATTTCGTTCATAGGTTAGTGATGCTAATTTTAGATACTTAGAATGACTTCAATATAAAGCATAATTAGGCATTGCAGTAGTCATCTTCCTTTTTAACATAAGGTCTTTATTTCATCAGATTTTATAAGAGTTCTGCATGTGCTTTACAAGTTTAGAATATTTCTCCAAAAATGAAGATGATTGGATCCTAGCCCAGACTACCTGTAGGACGTAATAGGCTGGTAGTGGTTTTGGGTTCTAACTCGGGACCACCTTGACGACAGCACATGCCGATCGACTAAGCAGCCACCCTAATTCTTCTGGAAAGTGGTCATGAATGTAGTTTCTTCAAGTAGGATGCATACCTAGTTAAATAATTTTGAGTCATGTACTTAAAACAAGCAAAATTTATAAAAAAAATCATTTTTAATTTATTTAAAGGGGAAAAACTCAGCCCTTAAAACTATATTTATCAATAATGTACAAGTTATTTCCTTTATTCGATGTCAAACAAAATAATAATTAACTTCTTGGGTATATTTTTTTTTATTGATTTATGTTTTGTTAAATAAAGTAAAACTTTGTTTAAAGTATCAACTTGATCGGAGAATTCGTGATGGAGAAAAAGCGTTAACAATTTTTTAAGGGGACTAAACCCAACAAATTTAACCATATCTTTGAATACTGAAGGATTAGTTTCCCTTGCTGGTATCAAATAAAATAATTAATCACCAGTAATTAATTGATAAATTGGTTACTTTTATTGTCTATGCTAATGAATAACCGTTCGAAGTTTCAACTAAATCCAAGAATGATTGTGGGAGAAAAAACGTTTTACACACTTATTACTAGACAGACAGACAGACAGACAGAGTGGTGTGATATGAGCTTTGTGAAAATAAACCAAATGATCGACCATGAGTCCAGGTTAGGCGAGTCCAAGATTGCGTCTTCGACTTCGACTTCTAGTGTACAAAATGAACGTCTGAAGATAAAAGAAAGTGGTCAGAATGTTGAGTGGCTCTGAGGAAATGTTTGAGAAATATCTATACAGCATTACCGGGGGGGGGGGGCGAGGGGGAGAGGGGTTCTGAAACAATTGTATTGCGGGTCTTGTAAAACGTCTTCTGTGGCCAGCTGCTCCCGCGTTCTGTCTTCTATGTCCGTACAAGTTAACGCATCAGCCTATTTTGCGATAACAGGAAGCGCCTATAGTTGAAATTATCTCTTTGGATCACACATCAAAAAAATTTGCTTCTACATCACCGAGAAGGGATAGATTCCCGGAATAACGCTGGTATCGCACTTATAAAAACTGTTCTTCATGTTCAAGAAAACAAAACTGTAATCAATATTGTTGCTGAAAGAAAACTATATAGCGTTGATCATTTATTAATCATTGACCAAAAATAATTGTCTACCATTCATCAGAGACCAAAGTCCTCTAATCGTTTTTTTTTGATCTATCACATTTACCTGTCGATCTAGTTAAATCTCTATAGGCTTAAAATGATCCTGTTTTGTTTCTAAATATAATATTGGAATCTCTCCTATTAAACTCTCGAGATCTCACGAGATCTTCTGCCGACTTCTGTAAGCAATCGATGGCCAGAAGCTTGTAGACTTCCAAGACTTGGACGCAGAGTCTGGCTCGAACATTTCACACAAAAAAAAAAACAACATTCGACCGTTCAATATCTGTGTATGAAAGGGTGTAATTACCACGCGGTAATTTTGGAGGCGTCTGTTACATCGCTGAATATCAATAACGTGCAGGGATGTTTATGTTTTTCTTAAGTTTTATTTTATTGTGATATGAATGTGAGCGTTGTCAGAATTTCTTGATAGGAAGAATGTTTCAAAACTAGCGCTAGAGAGCTGTTAGCATGGGTACTTGCATTATCTAGAAACCAAGTGTGAGAAAATAAAAACTAAGTGTGACAAAATAAACGTTTTTTAAGCAAGGGTTGTTGCATTATCTGGAGCTCCCTCCTGTGACTCGACGACCCTGGTGTAAGCAGGAGTATTTGGAACCCTTTTAGTGACCAGAAAACCCTGATGTAAGCAGGGGGGTATCTAGAGTCCCTTTTGTGATGAGACGATCCTTACGTAAGTTGCTTTATCTGGCGCCTATTTTGTGACCAGACGACTCTGATGTAAGCAGGGCACTTGCCTTATCTGTTGCCCCCTTAGAACTTTACATACACTTATAGAGCTCAACATACACTTATAAAATTTACATACACTCATAAAAGTGAACATACTTTATTGAACATTACATATACGTATAGAACTTTACACACACTAATAGAACTTAGCATAGACATATAGAACTTTGCATACATTTATAGGGCTTAACACACACTTATAGAACTATACACACACCTATAGAACTTTACACACACCTATAGAACTTTACACACACTTATAGAACTTTAGATGCACTTATAGAACTTTACACACACTTATAGAATTTTACACACACTTATAGGATTTTACACATTCGAAGAAATTTACAGACATACAATGTACACAGGCACAGTCCACTACTGGATCAATACATTTAAAAAACAACAACAGAAAACTCTACTTAGAGCTTAAAAAATAAATACAGAAGTCAGCTTTAATAGGAACATATAACATATAACCCAAAGTCTAAATTTGTCTAGATCTTGAGTTCATCATTCATTCATTTAAAATTGTGTTCCGACTGTTGTTTTTTTTTTATCATTTTGTTTACAACGTTGGCCATTTGTCTTGAAATGAATTTATTTTTCTTATTCTATTGTCTTCTCTTTCAACTAAATAATCAACAACAGGATGATTAGATTCGTACAAAACAAAACAAAAATTAAAATGTAATTATACTTTCTTATGTTGTTACATTTCCATTTTTTTTGAATTGTTTTATTTGACATAAGAAGAGAGAGAATAAAATATACATTGTGTTATTTGGCTACCCCCTTTTTTTATGTCGGTACCTCCGTTAAGTCTTAACCACATGAAAGTAACTCTAGTTTGACCGTTTTAAATTGTTCAAAGTAAAAAATAAATAAATGTTCATTTGGCTTGGGTACTAGACTTAGATCTAGAGCCAATATAGGTTTTGAAATGACTATCGCGTTCTTGAAAACATTATCATTTTTTAAAACTAGTACCAATAAAAAAATCTATCCATTTCCTATGATTACCTCCACTTGCTCATGAATACTTTGGTAAGGTCAGATGTTTATGTACGTTCACTTGGTCATCACTACTTTGATTAGGTCAGTTGTTTATGTATTGGTAATAATGAAACACCAGGAAGAGTGCGTCGAAATCCGTCCTGATTACATGTCACCCATGCGCTTCCAAATGACCATCATAGTCACTGACCGGAAGTCAATGGATAAAGTAGGTCAACTAGCTAAAATCACTTTTTCTTCAGGCTTGTGTGACAGACGTGATCAAATATCATGTCCAGTGGGTCTTAGCCCTTTGTCAAACAAACTGACCAGGTCGATGGACTGACCATATCGCGCTAACATAAACATTAGGTAGCCACCAATTAATATACATGACTTTAATGAGCTTAGGGGTCCCTGAAGATTATTTTGTCATAAGTCCAGCCACCTCCAGGACGGATATTGGATGGGAACACGTAAGGGTTAAACTCAGGACTATGGTCAAGGACAGTGGACAAGCGCTTACCCCACGGCTAGACAGATGTCACGTGGCAATTACCAAAATGTCAATAATATAAGACAATGATTTCATAAGATGAAATTAAGGCATGTGGGAAACTAATGCTTCTTTTGATTAAAACCATTTATTCATATTGTTTTCACCTCTATCACTTAACATATGTCACGCATAAAACTTTTTTTAAAATCTAACAGACAGAAATACACAATGGCGGATGTACTACAGTTTCGGTGTACCTATAATAAAAGGGAAATGATTCATAGCGTACCGGAGACATTTGTCTACTAACGTAACCACTATTCAAATTCAATCTAACTGTATTTTAATTTCACAAGAAATATTTAGGCTAAAAGTTACAGTTATTAAGATTATTTTGTTTAAAACTATTTACAGCTTAGTGATGCATTATGCAAACTTTGTTTACCCATAAATAAACAATATCCCTTATCTCCTAACAAACAGTAGCGTTTACTCTAAGCACACCTGTATGTAGTCAGAAACAAGTGAATTTGTTACAGACTGTCATGATTTGACTGAATGGCATGATCTTGCCACAACATTTTCTTAAGATCAGTTATCTGAGAATTCCGACTACGATCCGTGAGGTTGTGATGATGAAGATTTTTTTACTCGGGAATTCGGTGACTAAGATCTTTCTAATATGTTGTGATAACTAAGATCCTTCGCGCTTATAAGGATCCTTCCGCGAGGTTGTGTTGATCAAGATCTTTCCCTGACGTTGTGATGACTAAGATCTTTCCAATAAGTTTTAATATGTCTGTATGCTGCGATCTTACCATCAGTTTCCTCTGTAAACTAAACTACTTAAAGTTACCGAATTCTAGTCATATTTTAAAGTATATTGGTTGACACGTCGCTGTCATGTATTAACAATATAAATAATAATAATAATTATAAGGCTTGTCTTCGAGTCTGAAGATTAATTAGGAATGCAGTTATATACATTATGGACCAAAATGGACTTAATATCATCTCATAATGGGGTTATCTTTGACCTCTACGAAAAGCTTACAATATTTCTATTTATTAAAATTATTATTTTGCTATTTTATTAAGTTTTCGTTGAAAAGAAAACGGCAATAAATCTAGATTAAGTAACCAGTAAGAGCTTGTCAGCTGTTGGACCACGTCGGCACCAAGTTTCTCCTCTGTTAGTACATTTACAATACATAATACCCTGTTCAGAAAGCAGTATCTTCCTTAATTTGCCCAGAAGGCGCCTCAATGTTGATAGTTCCCTAGAAAGTAACACGAGAATCTCTGGCGCATCACCACGCTAGTCGATTTAACAAGTAATCAAACCTGTCCCTCCCCCCACGCTTGGCGCTGATAAACTGACCCTCGGGCCCAATTCAGCCCTGACCAATCAATTGTTAATTTAGATGTGTCTTATCTATTGACAACTCCGGACTATCGAATTTCAATCATGATTCTGATGTGGGAGGTCATGAATCTAGATGTGTAAATATATTTACATTTCGTCCAAGAGTTGTGTGAAATTTAATATTATCGATTTTAGTACCGGACTTATTATATCAACTCACTCTGTCTGTCTGTATGTCTGTCTGTTAAAATGTCCATACATGTTATTTCTCCCACACCCATTCTCGGATCAAATTAAGACTTAACAATATTATTTATTCTACAGACGAAACATGAATCAATTTAAACGTTATACTGATTAGTTAATTGGTTATTGGTAAATAATTACTTTGTTTTATATAGAAGAAGGGAAACAAACTATCGTTATGACACGATTTAGATTTGGCACGAAAGGTTATTTGTTACATAAAAAGAGAATAACGTGTACAAACCTTTAACCAGACAGACATACAGACAGACAGAGTGAGTTGATTTAAGCTTTGTAATAACAAAAAATAGGATTTGAAGTGTAGCGAAAGTTAACGCAGAATACTTTTTTGGCAGCTTTCGAGAGATATCGGCTTAAAATTCTGAAATAGATATTTAATTTAGCGACATTTGACTGTTCCCATTCATCTGTCGGGTGTCGAACTCGAGTTGCCTTGATAGGTTTAAACTTTTTGTTCGACAAAGGTCATCAGAGTCGAGTACCTTTATAGTGTTGGCCTTTCGACTGTGTGAATTGATTTGGTTATTTGAGTGTTAGCTCCGGTTAGACTTATCTGCACATGACACAGCACGGAGGCGCCTTACACTATACAGTATTGCGAGTTGTTGTTCTAATAGTGGAGTTCTTCCCCTTAGATAAGCTTGGGCCTTTGTTATTTTTAAATGTAATTTTATATGTCGCTCTTTTTCGTTTTTACTTTTCTTATTCGTTCTTTCTATCATGTTGGAGGGTTCAGAAGAGTTGTCAATACTCAATGTATCTGAGAGTCATCTCAACTCTCTCAAGTGTTTCGCTATGTACAAGTGCCTTGTGTCTGGTTCGGGCTTGTCGTTGGTGTATGCAGCTTTGAAGGATATGGTCGGGCGTTCTCTGGTGATGCTCCACAAGGGCAACTTTCACTGGTACCTATTTTGAGCTTCCGGAACATGTGTTCTCTCATTCTATCTAATTTGTCCATCATGTCTGGACAGCTTGTCATCGTTTGTCTTTGATGAAATTATACATTTTCTGGT
Organism: Biomphalaria sudanica; assembly: GCA_036873155.1. Taxonomy (NCBI): domain Eukaryota; kingdom Metazoa; phylum Mollusca; class Gastropoda; family Planorbidae; genus Biomphalaria; species Biomphalaria sudanica. Next base: position 597,143 of record JAZGLO010005433.1, on the reverse strand, counting down.
TTTGGAAGGAATGGACGTAAAATGATAAAATTCATATTTAAAATCATTAGATATTTTATTACTATAAGTACTAGACGTAGAGCCTGGTGGTTGAGCGATAGAGCGCTTGGCATTTGAACTTGAAAAAAAAATTGCGCTTACCAGAAGTTATCATTATACACTACAGTTATTAATTCCATCATTTTCGCAATTTTCATTATTTAGATTAGAATTTAGTTGTTTTAAGTTTTTTATTCTGCAACATTTGACTTTGAACAATAATTAATACTTAAAATAAAATGTAAGGAATATAATATATATGGTTACAACCAGGGGCGTAGCTAGGAATTTTCCATTGTTTGGGGGCCCGGGGGGCTTGACCTCTTTGGGGGCCCCTGCATTTTGCATAATATTTATTTTTAATGTAAAAAAAAACAATGTATTTAAAAAAAAATTACTATTATATTTGTACTGTACATCTTTTTTGGTTCACAATACATGCCTTATTGCAAAGTTCTTGTTGATGAAGTGGTATTTATAAGTTGACAAATTGTGCGCAAGAAAAAATAATCCAAACTTTTATAGCATAGAGGTAGTATTCCTTTGTACAATATTGCAAGCTCAATAAGTGACAAGTCCATGAAATAGTCCTAGTGAATAGACGACTTAAGAAAGGTATATTTGTGTGTGTGTGTGTGTTCCATACGCGATAAAAGTGTGACCAGTGACAATTCATTAGTTACATCTCCACAGAGGGAGAAAATAGAGAGGGGGGGGGTGGAGGGCGTATTGCAATCGTCAGATGAGAGCTAGATCTCAGCTATAACTGCCAGACTCCGTCTATTGTGAAATTGAAAATCATTTCCCTTGAAACATCAAATCTTTAACGCGTCAACGAGGAGCGGCAGTGTCTGCACCAAAAAAAAAAAAAAAGGGGGCCGCAATTGACACTAGGAAACGCAACACCGGCCGCCGAAGTATTATTTTCGGTGTTGGTCGCTGCGGCATTATCTTACAATCAGTGGACGTATCTTGACGGAGAGACGCTGCTGGCCCCGATCAATATATAACTTCGTGTTGTCAGACGCACGGGCTCTCAGCGCCCCGAGGGGTTGTTGTCTAATCAATTCTCTCTCTCTCTCTCTCTTTCTCTCTCTCTCTCTCTCTCTCGCTCGCTCGCGTTCTCACTCTCTTTGTTAATACTTTACCTCGATTATCCCTTTCCCATTCAAGAGGATACACTTCTGAGTTGGAATCACATTCCAAGTCGTCTTTGTTTTTCTGATGAAGAATTATTAAAGAAAAGAAGCAACTAATTTACTAAATGCATAATATTGTAGCGTTTTTTTTTTAACATATATTTTTAAGATATCAGTTATATTAGCATTTAATTTTGACCATGACTACCATGCCTATCACTTAGTCTGTTGGACCGTTAGGGCACCATGCAAGATTCGTCGGACGTCTTTCTCCACTCCTCCCTGTCTTTTGCCTTAGTTAGAACCTCTTTCAATGGCAGACCTGTCCAGTTTTTTATGTTGTCCTTCCATCGCTTTCTTAGTCTGCTTCTTCTTCTTTTTCCTGGTACTGTTCCCTGAAGAAAGGTCTTTGCGACCCCCCGAAGACCTTGTAATATGGCCATAGATTTTTAGCTTGCCTGTTTTTAACGATAGCAGGTCATCATAGGGTTCCAATCGCTGCAGTAACCCTGTCTCTAATCTCTTGGTTTGCGATGCGGTCTTAAAATGTGATACCTGGCATCCTTCTGTTGACCATGATAATGGCAGCAATTTTAATGTAGCCTCTTTCTTACAGATTTCAATCGCATTGAAATTATGCAGTTTTTAATTTATCGCAAAGAAGTAAATTTACCCTCTCAAGAACTTACCAGACTTGTAGTCGTGTATTTAACACCTTTTGGGTGTTTGGGGCTGATAGTGTAAAGGTCAACCAAAGAGGACAAAATGTTTTTAAGAATTCCTCATTTGACTGGCTCTCCATTCGTTCGACAACCGGTGAGGGGGGGGAGGGGGCTGTCAGATTATTGGTTTCACAGTCTGAAGCATGGATCTCCCGAGAACAATTTATTGTTTATCATTGTGAGGATGTCTCTGACAAAATTTAGAGAAATACACCAAGGGAGAAAGGTGAATAGAAAGTATTCTATGTTTGTGTTTGTGTGTGAGAGAGAGAGTCAGAGAGAGAGATTCAGAGAGAGTCAGAGAGAGAGTCAGAGAGAGAGATTCAGAGAGAGAGAGAGAGAGAGCCAGAGAGAGAGATTCAGAGAGAGAGAGAGAGATTCAGAGAGAGAGAGAGAGAGAGAGTCAGAGAGAGAGAGAGAGAGTCAGAGAGAGACAGAGAGAGAGAGAGAGAGTCAGAGAGAGAGATTCAGAGAGAGAGAGAGAGATTCAGAGAGAGAGAGAGAGAGAGAGAGTCAGAGAGAGAGAGAGTCAGAGAGAGAGAGAGAGAGTCAGAGAGAGTCAGAGAGAGACAGAGAGAGAGAGTCAGAGAGAGACAGAAAGAGAGATAGAGAGTCAGAGAGAGAGATTCAGAGAGAGAGAGTCAGAGAGAGAGAGTCAGAGAGAGAGAGAGAGATTCAGAGAGAGAGAGTCAGAGAGAGAGAGAGAGAGAGATTCAGAGAGAGAGAGAGAGAGAAAGATTCAGAGAGAGAGAGAGTCAGAGAGAGAGAGAGAGATTCAGAGAGAGAAAGTCAGAGAGAGAGAGAGAGTCAGAGAGAGAGAGAGTCAGAGAGAGAGAGAGAGAGATTCAGAGAGAGAGAGAGAGAGAGAGAGATTCAGAGAGAGAGAGAGAGAGATTCAGAGAGAGAGAGAGAGAGTCAGAGAGAGAGAGAGAGAGAGAGAGAGATTCAGAGAGAGAGAGAGAGTCAGAGAGAGAGAGAGTCAGAGAGATTCAGAGAGAGAGAGAGAGAGAGAGATTCAGAGAGAGAGTGAGAGACAGTAGAGCAATAGCTGCCACTACTGTATTTTTATATAAATAGAGAATAGATTAAATAATGAACAGGATATTTTTTTATTTCACGATTGTAAGAGAGAGAAGGAAACAGTCATAAAGGGAGGAATTAACAAAGAGAGAGGGAGGGAGAGAGGGAGAAAGAAAGTAAGAAAGAAAGAAAGAGAGAGCGAGTAAAGAGAGGTGAGAAGGTATTTAAACAAAGAAAGATCCACGTAGAGAGAAATATTAATTGCAAAGACAGAGACAAGCTCGACAAATAAAAAAAAATGGCAAAGTTATTGACTAATAAAACACCATTAGGGTTCTCCTACCATTGAATAGAAAGTTAGTGAGTCAGAGAGAGAGAGAGACAAAGAATGGACAGAGAGATGATGAGACCAAACAAGAAAGAGAGAGAGAGAAAGAGTGTGTGTGTGTGGATGTGTGAGTGTATGTGGGTGTGACTTTAGCACTAAAAGCTTTGATGAATAAGAACCAAAGAATGACCCATGAATAAAGAGAATACATAACGAACACTGAGTGCGAACTGAGATCAGGAACATATTTACTAAGCCACTTGGAACACAGGCAATGACGTGAAATATAAAGGCTTATACTGAAAGCGTTCAGTAAGGGACAAAAGTTACTTAGAACAGCGTTTCCCGAAATGTGTTCCAATGAACCCTAGTGTTCCGCGAGGCCTAAAAAAGACTACAGGAATAATGAACTAGTAGGCCACCGCGTTAATTAACCTCTCTAAAAAATACGTAAAGTGTTGCGGTAAAAACTTAGAATTTGAGAATACGTTCCGTTGAGGAGAAATGTAGGAAACACTGACTTAAAATATAGTTTGACGTGGATGAGTGATATTAACCTCAGGCTATCTAACAAGAGGTCTCCACATCTAGTCTCTAAGTTGGCAACATACTTTTTTTACTCAAAAGCTTTTAGTTGTGTTCGTTAGAAGATAGCCCCCCACCTTTTTTTCTAATCACCGTATCATGGCCGGCCTTAGGTATTTAGAGGACCTAGGCTTTATTATGTGGCCCCAACAGAAACATACAAATAAAAATATAAATAATCCGAAAACTGCGCAATGAATTAAAAACCTTCGTTTATATATATAAAAAATCCACAATTAAATTGAATTCATGAGGCGCTATTTACGTAGCGTTCCGCTAACTTCTTAAACATATTTATACAAATTTCATAAACCAATTTTTCAGCTCCATTCAAGCGCCAATAGCACGAAAGTGTTTCATGGAAGATTCAAGTCTATTAAGCTAGAAATAACGTTTTGACATTTCACGAAAAAGAAGAAACAATGTTCTTCTAACATATGTAGTCTAGCAAGTAGATCATTTGTGTATAAACCATTGAGTCATAGTGGGAGCTTAGCGCTAGGCTACTAGACATAGAGCTATAGAGTTTTGAGATTTGATACATGTTTCGCAATTTTTTCTCTAAAAAAAATCTTTGAGTCCTCTGCGAGGCCCGCACCAATTGAAAGCCCTAGGCGGCAACCTAGTTTGAATATTCCAAAGGCTGACCCTGCTCGCATGCCCACAAATAAAGATTAAATAAGAACACACTGGACATATTATAGGAGCATGCAAGACGAGTTATACACAAACTTTGATAATAATAAATGGTTCAAATTAAATTATCTTTTATAGCTTTAAATATAGCGCTACTTTCATGCTTATAGCATGCTCAGAGCGCTTTGGTCCAATCTCATTTGTGGGGAGGGGATATCTGGGAGAAGGTTTTCCTTGCTGCCTTTAGGCATTCCGTAAAAACAACTCTGCTCGAGACTGGTGTCGAACCTCGAGCTCCCTTTATAGGTAGCCAAGCCAAGCTTAAGCGCACGTAACCTCTCAACCACGCATCCCACAATTAGTGGCATTCAAACATAAAATAATTGCATAATACTGCTTTCACTAATTAATAGCTTAATTAACTAGTCCAACTCCTGGCCTTCATGTGTGGCTCAGATATTGGGTCCCGCGAAACTGTTTTCATTGATAAGAGACTTGGCAAAAAGGAGTGATTGGCGCCCAAACCTGTAGGTTTCGTGTAGAAGGAGCTCGATATCCTTGGCAGGCTACCTACTTAGTACAAGGGGAAACTCTGAATCCAAATCTCCACTGTCTTCTGCTATACTCAAACTAAGGAAAGACTTCTTCTAGAGTCAAATCAGGAATAAACTGGAGCCTGCAAGCTTATGCAGTTTGCAGCACATAGTGCTACACCCTGATAGAGCCTGGAAGCCACTGATTTCAAATTGTATTGGCATTTGCAGTTCCTTTGGATAGAACAGCTGCGGGGAGATGCGGAAGGTCTGCGTGGGCGACATAATTTTGATCTTAACAAATACCCAGACATGTATATAATTTCTGGAAAATGATCCATAGGAGGCCGTAGATGAATTAATTGTATCTATTATTCTTTGCTAATGTATTAGCATATATTTGATAATCTCTATACGTCTATATCACTATATTTGGATGGCTTCGGGCTGAACTATTTAAGAGATAAAACTATCTGATGACCAGCTGAAAATCACTGAGAGCTTTTTTTTTCTCCTTCGTAGCCGCTTCAAATTGAACGTTTTAAAATTCCCCCTTTTTTTTTGGTTAAACCGCTTTTTTAACACTTGATTTTTAGATCAGGCGTTTTGACTCGCCCGATGGAAATAAAATTACCAGCAATAGTCACTTAGGAAGCCTGGACATTTTGACGTGTATAGCAACTTGCCACTTTGTACTGATGGTTAACTTCATCGAATGGTTTCTTTCACGTGACCAGATTTTCTTTTTATGGCATCATTCCCGAGCTAGTTAGAAAAAGGAAATTCTTGTCAAATTTTTTTTTTGACCCGCTTTCCTGCTTAGTCCATTTACAGATTTAGAACTGTAAAGGGGGGGGGCGGGAGAGGCTAATGTATCTGTGTCTGAAACTGATCAGAACCTTGAGATACAGATTCTTGATATTGATTTCTAAAAAAAAATAATTTACTCATTGTTTTTGAGTGTGTGTGTTGCTATGGTGATGGTGGGAAGAGGTTAGTGATTGGTTGTGAATGATGCAACATTGATGGCATTGTCGTCATTTGGTCTTAGTTAGGACAGATGACTCGACTCCAGAACGCGAAACTGAAAGGTGTTGTTATTGTAGTGAGTTAAGAAATATTATTTCTAAAGTCTACTACATTTATTTAATTTATATCGAGTTAATTTTGTCTATATTATAATAAAAGTTATGCTAAGTATTGTTCACCAGAAAATATTTCAAGCTTTATTTGTTATATATTACGTCTACCGTGATTTAGTTGTTACACGGTATGTACATACCACAAGGCAACGACTGTCAACAATACTCATAAAATCCAATTTCCAATATATCCCAGTGTTACATCAACCGAGGGAATAATGCCAACTGACCTCAGAGATACCTTAGCATTTCTAAGAAGATTCTAGTTGACTGTCAGAGGGAGGTACTGCTGCAGACCTGACACATTACCAGAAAATTCCTCTGTGGACACTGATAAAAAGGAACTACAATGAAGTTTGTTTCTCTTTAGCGAAACTCGACCCTGGCAGAGTCAGAGAATAAATACTCGTTCGTTTCTAACATAATAACTTATAATGATAATAATACATTTAGTAATATATATATATATATATGAAAAAAATATTTATAATAACTTGCTCTTTGTTTTTTGCTAAGAGAGAAAAGAAAGAAAACTGAGAGCTAGTTGGTTCACTCTAGCCCTTAGAAAAACGTTATATAAATCTCAATTTTAAAAAAAATGTCAATTTTGAATATTGCACCATTTGGTATTGACACTTTCAATCCACTGAGACACCGTAGTACCAAAGCGCGCAGTAATTCCTACTTTCACTACAGGAGGGGGGAGGAAGAAGACATTTCGGTTTTAAAAAAAACGAAAAGAAAAAACAAAAAGGCAGTTTTGAAGCGTATTGACTTTTTTTCTGAGTTCTTCCCAGTGAGGGCATTCATTTCTCTACTTCCTTCCAGAGTGCTTCCTCTTCGTGCTTTATGTAGAGACTTGATCACTTTAATAAACCCAGTGTCTAGGAGTGAAACACAAAGAACAGATATTTCATAAGCAGGCGAATCTGTGTCTACCGGTATTAAAATGTAGAATGATTTATATTTTTCAAAAAAAAAAAAAAATTTAAACAAATTCAAGGGACTGAAATAAAGATAATTACTCAACTATCAAAATAAAAATCTCCCCGTTTACACATTTTCACATTACATCTTTATCATTTAATATTTGTGAAATATGAGAACTTACAAATAAAAATTAAATAAATAAAAAGCCCACAAAAAAGGCTGGAGGGCCCCCAAAAGAGACATGTAAAGCCCAAAAAAAGAGTCAAAGAAAAGAGGCCTAAGGCCCAAGGATTCCTATGATGACAAAGCGAAAATTGAATAGAGCAAATTCTGTGGTTTCCTATTTGAAAAACAAACAAAACAAAACACCCCAGTTTTAATTTTACATTGTTGGAAATTATAGTTACAATCGATATTCTAATTAAAACACCATCAAAAACAAAACATTTAGCATTATGTTTCTCGGAATATTTGGGCTTCCATAAAAGCTAAAGACAGTTACTTTCAAAAGAATCCCGATTTCAAGGACTGCGTTTGTTTGGCATGTGAGCACATGTAGGATACATGCGTACGTACTTGTGTCTAGCACAGAAAACAATAGACGACCTAGTGATCAGGAAGTTTGAACAATCTCTGAACAATATGAACCTTAAAGGTTGTAAGAACATGAGACTTACTATTTTGTCTTATCTTATCTTATCATATATATTCCAGACGTTTATTCAAAAAAAAAAAAGATGATGATTTCATCCTAGGTGTCATGCATTTAGTCATGCATATTAACCAATGACCTACATTCTGCTAAGTCACTGGTTTTCCTGGCTAGCTCAGGCAACCCATTCCATGCTCTAATAGCGCTAGGGAAGAAGGAGTATTTGTACAAATTTGTCCTAGCATATGGATCGAGGAATGTGCCTTTATCTTTGTGTCTTTCTGAGTATTTTATTACATTTTGTTTTTGTATTTGAAGATTATAATTCAGTGTTTTATGTATAATTGCTTCTTTACTTTTGAGTCTTCTGTCCTGAAGGCTTTCTAAATTTAATGATTTTACTAAAGGTGTTACTCTAGTCAAATGTGAATCTCACTGGTCTATTTTGTGTCTTTTCCAGTTTCTTGTGTGTGTTAAGCAATGTAATCTACTGTCTAATAATAAAAAAAAAAATAAACAAAATTAAAGAAAACTACAAAGATATTTATTTACTGATTGGTACCAATTTGAAATACAATTTGAAATAGGCCTACTTTATCAAACATTACAGAGATACAATGTAGAGACAATATGAATAATTACATTAGCAAGATAGATACTTAGGCAGGAATACAAAGAGATGGAGATAGATAAGATAGACTAGAAAAGAGAGACAGACCGAGAGAGAGATAGCGAAGGAGACATATTTATATAAAGAAAGATAGAAATAGAGAGACACAGAGATAGAAAAAAAAAATAAAGTACGAGAAAGAGGAAGAAATAGAGAGAAAGTGATAGAGAGAGAGAGAGAGAGAGAGAGTTACACAGAAAGAAAAAAATGAGGTATTTAAAGAAAATAAAAACATTTCTGAAAAAAAAACAAACTAATAAATTTAATTAAATCTATAATTCATATAAAAATTATGAGACAAGAATTAGGAAAAGATGTCTCTTTTTTTTCCAGAAAACTGGAAAGTCGGTGTCAGTTACTATAACTTCCCTGTTTTGAACAACATTCTGTAATGATCTCTTCTGAGACATTCTCCAGGAGAACAATGGCATTGATTTGTCTTATATTTATATGTTGTCGAAGTAAACACGAATCGTATCTCGGTACGTGCGCATGCTTCGAAGGGCGGCGAGCCTGAAACCTCCCAAAATGGAACTGAATGGGCAAACAGAAGCGAACAGCGCTAACACAACAATGGGCTTAGAATGGAACTGAATGGGTAAACAGAAGCGAACAGCGCTAACACAACAATGGGCTTAGAAAAACATGGTCGTTCAAAAAACAGAACCACGAAAATTTTGAAGCATTAAAAAAAATGAGGAATTAAGTTGTCTCTGTTGTTTGTTTTAAAACACGCCTGAGAGTGAAGTCCAACTCTGAGAGAGATGTATGGTATGTTGTAAGAACTACAGAGTCCTATTAATAAAATGAAAGGGGATGTAACTAATTGTGCGTTTTCTACAAATATTTTTTACTAGCCGACCCGCTACGTAGCATACTCCGCTGTTCAGTGACGGTGAAGAACGAGGAAAGCGAGTGTGCGGGCGGGAGGGGGCGGGAGGAGGGTTAGAGAGTCCGCGTGCTTGCATGGTCAACAAATCAGCGTTTCTCAAACTGTGAACGCATCCCCTAAGCACGATGCGCTGACAGTGGTAAGGGTCTATATGCTGTGTTTAAATCAAATTACAAAAAAAAAAAAAAAATCCATATTGACCAATTATCGTCTTAAAACGACATTTCTAATAATGGTTAAAAAAAAACAAAAAAGAAATGAAGTGACTTTCTTTCGCAAAGACCTTCCTTCAGTGAACAGTACCAAGAAAAGAAGAAGAGGCAGACACAGAAAGCGAAGGGAACACAACATCAAAGAATGGACGGTCTGTCATTGGAGGAAATTCTATCCAAGGCAAAAGACAGAGAAGAATGGAGATATCTTGTGTGGTGCCGCAAAGGTTCAACAGACCAAGAGATTGGTGAAGGTTTCATTTTGTTATTATGACGTTTCATCGTCTGGAGCAAGATCAATTCAAATTTTCCCTTTTTTGAATAAATGTTTTAATATGTCTTCACCTATGCGATTATAGTCAATCTCATGCTAGAATAGTCAAATGGATTTAGGTAAGTGGGAAACCTGTGCAGTGTTTGTCGTATAATTATATCCCATTGATAACGTGTGCTGTGCTGCCGTTTGATTGTCAAAAGAGTTGAACCGAAGACTCTTCGAGCTCTAGGCGCGTAAGCCTGCTTGAACCAACCGTTCTGTCAGGAAGAGGTCCAAATCAATGTCTATGTAAAACATTGCTTTTTCCGATATATATGGCACTCCGGTGGCATGAACTAGAATGCATGGCCGAATGCCGAGCACACCGGGACCCTCCGCCATTTTCCTATGTTTTACCAAGCTAACCGTGCAGGACTCGCCATTACTGTAACGATCCCTTGAGGAACGCGCATGGATTAACGATAGGGACGTGGAAGCTCTCTTTCAGCTCCACACCGTGCAATGGGAAAGCTCTCGCATTCCATTGTAGACACTCCTACAGAAGTTTTGTTTTGCTATTCACTTAGCCTAATCACTTCCTACGCTGAGGCAGAACATCGAACCCAGGGCGCTCTACTGCCTGAACTGTCTCTCGTACTTCAGTATCAGAACCTTGGACGGCTTTATAATGTAATTCTATTTTTTCTTGTGCACTTCTTACCACGAGAAATAGTGCGCTATAGACGCTATTAGAATACATTTCTCAAACTTAATATAAGGATAGTGCTTTGCTCCTTGGATCCGGATGCTGGAGTCTCAATCGCCCCTAGCCTCAAGCCTTTAGCTGATTTAAAGTGAAGGTGAGGGGGGGGGGGCTAAATAGCATTTCTTTGGTCTGGGAGGGGTCACGATGGCTGAGTGGTCGTGCTGTATACGCACTGAACTATCGTTCAGATGGTTGCGATAGTCCCGGGTTCATATCCAGACAGCCGCCATCCCCGGTCCTCATGTGGGATGTTCGAGCTAGGACGAAACTCTCCTCAAGTCGGACTGAACATCCGAAACATGCAACATAAAATAGTTAACGTTTGAGAAGCACTGCATTAGATGTTTTCTATTTTTATCTTTTTCCCTCCGGCCCGCGACTAGAATGCCATCGTGTAAAAGCACACATATATATATATATATATCGAAACACTGATGGGCTGAGAGAAAGGACGGCATTGGGAAATGGGCGGGTAATAACAATTTCGATTTCGATCCCTTCAGATGAAGACTTCGAAGACGTCATGGATCAATGCTGAGTCTGAATGGGGAGATGTTGACATTTTCTATACGTGTATGACTTTCTTATTATCTACTATATATATATATATATATATATATATATATATATATATATATATATATATATATATATATGCATACATATATTTCTGTTCATGGTAGGTCGATATCTCTATCTGCAGTTCTATCTTTCAGAAGACAGGCAAATGGTGTTCGTGAATTGTCGATTTTAGACGCTTGCAGAGAGTTGATGGTATACTAAAAAAAAAAGAGAGTGGAGCAAGTGTTTGCCTTTAAGGTCGATACATAAAAAAGAACAAATATGACTTTTATGATCAATTGACCTTTCTCTCTGTCAATGTTATGTCTATAAATATTTTTGAGATTATCAGATTGCATTAAATAAATGTGTGACAATAAAAATAAAAGCGTTTTTTTAAAGGTTAAGATTAACTACAGTCCTTTCTCTCTCTTTCTCTCTTTTTATCGCTTAAAATATACACATTTCCTAGAATGCCTTAATTTCATGTGATGGCGGTAACATAGAGGCCTACACTGGCCAATTCGACAAATTTAGATAATTTAATAAACACAATAGTTTTAAGACAATTGCTGACAGAGGGTATTTTAGACTTACTTAGTCTCCACAAAAGATCTGTCACTGGCAATGTCTGAAGCCTGTTCCCACCCAGTGTCTACTGCTCTGAGGTCCTCCATGAAAATGTGACGCCAAGTTATACGAGTGCGTCCCTGTTTAAGCTTTCGTCGTATTGGCCTCCATGTTATAGCACATCTGGTATGGGTAGTTCATTTCGTCGGAGAGCATGTTCCGCAAACCTCATGCGACGCTCTGTGACAACCTCACTAAGTGGCCGAGTCCCAGTTTGGCGTAGGATATCTTCGTTTCATACCAGATCTCTTTACTAAAATCCTAAAATCCGTCTTAACATCTTTGTTGAGACACATTTTGTCCTTTCTCAATTTTGGAAGATGGCTTCCATGTCTCACATGCATAAGCTGCTGTTGGGATGACGATTGTGTTACGTTGGTGTATTTTTGTCTCAAGTCCAACAGCTTGGCTTGTCTAAATAGGCTTTGGAAAATGCTCCTTACCTTTGTTATTCCTACCATTAAGTCACGGTAGGCATCCCCAGCGTTTGCTATGATGCTGCCTAGGTATGTTAGAGGGTACACATTAAAAAAAAAAGAAAATGTCGATAATAGTGAAAATCGCTTTAAGATAAGGAAAAAAAATTTTACTTTTGGTGACAGAGAAAAGATCGAAATGTACTTGGACATGATAAGTTAACGCCCGGTGTACTTATGCGAAAAAACATGTCCTAAAAAACAAAAAAAAACAAGTTCAATTTTTTAAGGAATAATTAATAGTTTTGAAATAACAAATCATTGAGTTTCTTTTAAAAGTTGGAAAAGAGTTGTTTTTAAATATGTGTAGGCATAGCAAAAGGAAAAATGCAACAATTTTAAAAAGTGGAGAGAATAGAGAGAGAGGGGAGAGCTAGAGAATAGAGAGAGAGAGAGAGGGAAACAGAAAACGAGAGAGATTTAAAGAGAAAGGAAGAGCAAGATAATGATAAAAAAAGATAAAGAGTTTTAGTGAAAGAGACAAAAGAGAGAGAGAGGGAGAGAAACATAATAAAGTGCCACTAAGTCGTTAAACAATGTTTACTGTTGACAACTATTATCAGACAGTGACAACGCTGTGACACGCGCCGACAGCTGACACAAATTATTCTATCAAATCTTTCGCTTGTAAAGTTCTGGTGTGTGTCCTTTTGTCTAAAAGTTCAATGTAAATCTTTTTTTTTTTTTTTTTTTTGCAAGATCAGAAAGGGACACTTTTCTTTACATTGTGCTAGTAAGTTAGTGTATTGAAGGTCACCGATTTGTATCACAAAACTGCTGGTAAACAACTAAACCCCTGTAAGAGTATTATAGTTTAACTTATAAAACTTGAAATAACTTGAATAACTTCTTTTGCGAAGAAAACTAAATAGAACTTTTATTACAATATAGACAGATTTAACTTGAGATAAAATGAAAATAAATGTAGTAGCATTAAGACATAATATAATATTACACAAAAACTCACTTCAAAAGAACGTCTTTTCACTCTGCCCTTTTGTACTCTCCTGGTGTACCCAAGACAGTCTACGGACTGTGACGCTTATCTTGCATCATTCACACTGCACGTTCAATCGCAACCTTCTTCTCACCGTAACCATAGAAACTCTCACACACACACAGACTCTATAACAGTTAGTACAGTATTGTCGAGCCCCCCCAACTTTTGAATTGAAGGGCTCTCTTGTGGACAAAGAATTTTTCGACAGATCGTAATGGAAATTAAAAAAACATGAAAATAAGTTCTCGAGTCTACTATAGCTGAGTTCAGCTTCCGTGTGAACTGCGGGCAGAGTTTTCGAGGTGCCGGATAACAACAGGCCGGATGTGACCGGCGGGACGTAGTTTGGGCATCAGCTTGTTAGAACAATTTCTACGTGTGTGAGGTCAATAAAGGAAAAACTATTCTTAGTTAACCCTTAAAACGCGTGTGGTAGCTAAGATCTAAACATCAGAATTGTAATTTTGTTTTGTATGCACTCATTCTAGAACAGCTCAGCAGGTTAAGGGTTAAAAACAAGCATAATATAAATAGTACATTTTTATTTTACAAAAAGCTTATACAAGAGAAATAACAACACGATTTTTATCAAATGTCTCATTACTACAAGATTTATCACCCTTTTCTATAGTAAACAATAAATATATTTGTTAATTACCACAAATAATTAAATAATTGGTTAACTTTTATCATTCATTCATTTATTGTCATGTTTAATAAATAATTTTGCAAAGTTTCAACTTAATCCGAGCATGGGAAATAGGAGACATAACTTGTACAAGATTTGTACCAGGCCAGAGTATAGAGTGAGTTGATAGGATGTGTTTAGTGTTATGACATAAATATTCTTAGATTTTACCTCCTTGTGACATATGTACTATTAAAATTAGGTGATTATGTTTAATCGATAATGCGTTATTATTTTTACAATAATAGAAATACCCAACACACCACAAGCGTTTGCTGAATGTGTAAAAGAAAAAAATTCTACTGGTTAGTTTGAAATCGATCTAAATCTCTAAATGACATTACGACAGACGTGACCTTTAGAGGTTTCAAAACAAAAAGTGTGTTTATTTAAATTTTTTACTTTTAAAAGAAGCGGGAAGAGAATAAATGAAATAAATAATAGCGATAGCGTCCCTTAGTTATGAATGAGAATCTATTTATAGTTTTTATCGTGCTAAGTTTTTTTTTCTTTTATTCTCTGTTTAAAGGCAATGCAGTGTTCATTTAGGTTTATTGTTATTTTCATTTATGTATGTCCCGCAACACAGACTAGAATTATAAGTAAACGCTTGAGAGTCTTACAGTTATCTAGTCCAGGGGTCTCAAACACTTGGCCGAGGCCCGCGAAACTATTTTGTGTGGCCCGCGACCACGTCCGCGAATTTTAAAAAAAATTGATAAAATTTACAATGACCACATATAAGCCGTGAAATGATTTACAACTGCACAAATCAGTAAATGGGGTGTCACTGTCGCCCACCGACCGCTTAGGCTTTCAGCTGGGTGAACGGTGGCCTGATTCTTACCGCTGGCCGATAGCAGCTACCATTATACCACTGCTCCGACCGTTTGGCCGCGTGGCTAATCAGGCCACGCGGCTAGCGAAACAGGAGAAAGAAAGGGAGATGGGGAGGGATGGGGTATATGTGTCAAGATTCTGAGAAGGCAAGCTTTGTTGTTAGCGAGATGATAGCAAAGGCATCACGTCCATTCACTGAAGGCCAGTTTGTAAAAGAGTGTATGCTTAGGGCGTGTGAAATTATCTGCCCCGAGAAAAAGAAGCTCTTCGAAGGCATAAGTTTGTCTGCGAACACAGTTGCAAGCAGGATCACCGAGTCAGCGACAAATGTTCAACAGTAACTGAGTGCCGCAGCAAAAGACTTTGTATCATATTCGATTGCACTGGACGAGTCTACTGGTGTAACAGACACAGCATACTGTGCCGTATTCATTCGTGCGGTCGACGAAAACTTGAACATTGTTGAAGAGCAATTGGACTTACTAGCAATGAAAGGAACGACGAATGGACGCGACGTGTTTCAAGAACTGGAAGCTTGTATTGACAGGTATGTGGGCTACCGTGGGAAAAACTTGTTGCAGTAGCTACGGACGGTGCACCAGCAATGTGTTCAGAGAAGGTTGGTGTTGTTGGATTAATGGTAGAGAAACGGTATCAGCTCAGCTTGGCGGGACCTTTTGCAGCCATACACTGCATTCTGTACCAAGAAGCACTCTGTAGCAAAAGTCTACAAATGAAGAACGTGATGGATGTTGTCGTGAAGACGGTGAACTTCATACGTGAACCGGGTCTCAACCACAGACAGTTTGTGTCATTTCTAGTTGATTTAGAAACGGAAAACGGAGAGTTGCTTTATCATACGAAAGTCAGATGGTTGAGTCTTGGAAAAGTGCTGCAGAGATTTTTGAACTGAGACGGGAAATAGCATTGCTCATGGGAATGAAAGACAGAGACATACCTCAGCTCAGTGACCTAATGTTTTTGTCGGATCATGCTTTTCTTAACATCTCAATGCACTTAATTCACAACTACTGGGCACAAAGCAGCTGATTACCGTGATGTTTGATTCATTCAGATGCAAGCTGACTGTGTGGGCCACTCAGCTGGCAGATGGAAATCTGGCTCATTTCTTATTTCTACAGAGCATAACGGTTGAACTACAGCGCCTGAAAGACTACGTATACATCCTCTTCAGATTACTTGAAGATTTTGAACACCGCTCTCAGCTATTCACTGCTCTCGAACCACAGTTTTTCCTTGTTGCCACTCCGTTCGCAGTTGACGTGAAAAATGTTCCAGTGGAAGTCCAGATTGAACTACTGGACCTGCAGTGTGACACTGTTGTGAAGCAAAAATAAGCTGATGTTGGCGTTCCAGATTTCTACCAGTTTCATCCCAGAGAGAAGTTTCCAAACTTATTTTGCGCAGCTGCTAGAATTCTTGCGATGTTTGGGGGTACGTACGTTTGCGAACAGTTTTTCTCCAGAATGAAGATCAACAAAACAGCTTTACGATCAAGATTGACTGATGAGCATCTGAGAGCAACCTTGCGGCTTGCCACTACACGCGACTTCAGGCCTAACGTCGATGGTCTGGTCTCTGCCAAACTCTCTCAGCTGAGTGGACAGAAACATGAGTGACGAGCCATCTGCAGTAGGCCTAGTAATTATAGTTTTTTTTTGTTGGGGGGGGGGGGGACTACAGTTTCTGCTTTTTTTTTATTAGTGACAGAGGCAACGTCAACTTATTTTAGTTAACTAAACTGCCTGTGCATGTATAAACTACAATAAATGTAATTAATAATTATATAAAACCTTTATTTTAGAATTTAACTGCAGTGACAGTAGTGTTTGTAAAATTTAATGAAAAAACATTCTCTTTTCGTGGTGTGGCCCGCTGACTAATTGTTACTTTCCACTGTGGCCCACATGCTGGTGTGAGTTTGTGACCTCTGATCTAGTCAGATGTACTACTTTTGAATTATTCTCTAGAGGCTCAGAACTAACACAGACAAGACAACCAAGTACGCACTTTTCTAAGTACCAGGGGCGGACTTACGGGGTGCCGAGTGTGGCCAACGCTCCAGGCCCCTCGCCTGGGCCTTGCGATATCATAAAGAAATAGTATTTAGTTGATCTTTCATGCAAAATGTTTCTAAATCATCAATTACGTTGATACAAGGGCATGCATCAATAAAAGACGACTAGGGACAAACTCTTACAAGCAAAATGTTAATTGCAAAACAATTACAATGAAGTGGGTCAGGTGGTCAAACGGTCAATAGTACTGCAACTACGTAGAGTACTATGATTTTAACATGAATAAGACTCTACAGAGTTATGGGCAGACAAGCCTGTCAGAGTATATATGTGTAGTCTACATTACGGCTCACGGTCCCAATAACGTTTTCCCCGGGCCCCAAGCATGACGCTAGCACCGGGCCCCACGTACTGCCCCTCTGTTTAATAACGCACTTATAGTCACCTTCATTGTTCCGTTTGATCGTCTTCAGAGCTGAGCCGACGGCTCTTCGAGCTCTAAGTTTGAAAAAAAACCTGTTTGGACGCCAAACAGTAAAAAAAAAAAAAAACCTGTGGCAACACAGTTCTGCTTGGGAGAGACCCTAGTCAATGCCTATGTAAAGCATTGCTGTTTCCAAAGCCTTTAGCCCCCGACGCATGCTTGGCTGCACATGGCCGAAGGCCATTTTCCTTCGTTATACCAAGCTAACCGTGGGGGACTCGCCATTTATGTAACGGTCCCTTTGAGGAACACCGTATGGATGTGTGACAGGTTTGTGGGGACTTTTTTGCAAATCCGCCCGTGCAAGAGGTGGACTCTCGTCTACCCGTGGGCATCACCACGGGAATTATGTTTCGCCATTCATTTAGCCTAGTTGCCCCTCAAGCAACCGTATCCACCCGGGTGCCACGGTGAGGCAGAAAAGCGTACCCGGGTCTTCGTTGTTCCTAGAATTTAGATAGTGCACATCTTCGATCACGACGGAGGCGCTTTCAAGGTAGCCACAGCCCGACTAAAATCATCAAGAAAACAGAGACGAAATTCTCTCCCTTGGACTCCATTACGTTTGCTTGCATTAGGAACGTGACGTCCATACTTGCAAAGGGAGGCCACTCTTAGATGCAGTAATTACATAATAGCACATAATTGACACTTGAATGCGACCTACTTATGTGCAATCCAAGGTAGCTAATTACATCAGTGAAAGAAAGGACGTGTAATTATTAAATTAGAACAGATGTATATCCAATAATGAAGAGATGATTTATATATAAAGCACCCAACCATATATTGAAATAAAGAAAATATTAAAATCCCGAAATGCGGAGCGCATTGAAGCCCTAGAGTAGTGCTTCCCAGACTATTTCCTAAACGGAGCACTTCGCACATTCGGAGTATTTAGAGAAACACTTTGCTTATTTTTAGAGAGATTTATTCCAGTAGTTCGTGGAACACCCATTCAGGCCCCCCCCCCCCCCCAGTGTTCCGCAGAACACAGTTTGGGAAACACTGACTTAGAGTAACACCAATATCAATACACATTGTACAAAAGCTATATAGATAGTATCTACTTCTTGTCTAGCTCCCCCTCCCCCAAAGACAAGACACGTAAATTGCTATATAAAAATAAATCTTATTTCTTTAAAGATTTTATTGTGAAACAGTGGCCAAATGTGTACCTACTTATTTAATTATCTTTCATCCAGAGGCGTAGCAAGGGATTTGGAGGCCCGGGGGTCTTAGCCTCTTTTGACATTTAGACATTCGACATCATGACTTGAGATAATGTAATTAATAGATATATAAGTCTAATGTGTGGGGTACATGCAGCATGGTCACTAAGTTACGTAACAACATGAATAGCAAGATAACATGGCATGGGTTTAATATTTAATGTAAAAAAAAAAATTCTACACTTATATGGGGGCTTCCCTCAAGTGGTGCCCAGGGGGAATTTTAAATTAGTGGACCCCCTACCCATACTCTAGTTACATTACTGAATCTGTCCTTTTCCTGATGCCACCGATATTTAATTACCGTTAACATAATGTGATTACTGGGTGCAATCTTATTGAAATTATACAGGTTTTGTTTCTTTAAGTTTAATTTTGGCACGTAGTCTGGGTTTTGAATTGGCATCTGAGCACTTTCTCCTTCTCTTTAAGTTGATGTCACTTAATAGTTTTCATCTTCGCCTCGTGTTATTCTGCTGTCGGTGACACGACTGATCTGCGATGGTCTTTTGTCTCCAGGGGCGTGACATCATTTGCGTTTTATTTATTATTGCATTTTTTTTTGGGTGTCAGACCACTCTTCCAACAGACCAATGACTCGTTACATTCACACGCTAAGATGCTGCACGTTGTATGAGCCGGCTACTAATGTGAGATACACAAAGAATATTTATTTAATTAAAGAAGTTGATAGGATAATAGTAGGAGATAGGTTAACTCTTTCTCTGCGTAATTCCTCGTTTCGATAGTATTATTAGGTTCTCTCATTTGTTTCTCTCATTTGTACTTCTCTATCCTGTTAGGATTAAACTTCAATAACGTTTTTGTTTGCTACCAGAAAATGTGATGCTTCGAATTACATGTAGGAGAAGGCATGCTCTTTCTACCCAACACAAATTAAAGTTTATAAATTCGAAAATCAATTTAGTTTAACGGAGGGTCAAATCAACGTTGGCATAGTCAGTTAGGAGAGAAAGAGTTAAGAAATTGCATTTCTTATGAGATCATTCCAAATACTATTTACATTTTTGGTTCTTAAATGGAAACTCCGTGGGTTTTCAAATTTGAGTTATTGACATATTTAAATTCTGCTTAAAAATTTGTAATAAGAAACATTTTACCATTTTTTATTTAAATGCTTAGAAAAATGTATATTTAACTAGACATATTTTACCCTCGACCCGCGGGTCTTTATTTGCGTATTACTGTCGATAAAGTCACTGAGAGCGTTTTTAAAACATTTAAACGAAATAATAATGTAATAAATAAAGCGAATGTGTAAATGTAAAAATAGTATGAATGAAGCCATCAAATCAAAATAGCTAATCTACTTAAATCCATTTTTTTCGAATTAAAACATTTGCTTGTAGGCCTACATATATTTGATTAAATTTGAAATGAATAGACTTAATTTTGTATGGTCATGTGTTACAGTATAAAGTAGATCTTGAGGTAGACATAGATCTAGATCTAGACTAATCTAGAGTTAACTCTTTCTCTCCGTAATTATTTACCACATTCTGGTGGAATCAACGTTGGTATCGTCAGTTAGGAGAGAAAGAGTTAAAAACTGGCTTTTATAGAGTTCATTCTGTGCTGCGTGAAGGCTTTGCTCTGCGCATGCGTGGCTTTTTTTCATGAATGAATATAGGCCCATCTCAACACGGCTACGAAGCTTTAGCAAACAGCGAATGAATGTATTAAAAATGCTTTAGAAAAACAAATTTGAATGTTAATTTGATTAAAATATGAAATGAATGGACTATAATTAGTATGTTCATGTGTTAAAGCATACAACTATCTTTGTGAAAAGAAGTTTTATCATCTTAGAGTTCAATAAGAGTTTTAGACCTAGGCCTAGGAATAGACTCAGTAGAGAGATGTGATAATGTGTAACCATGTGGTAATGTCTAATGAAAGAATGTGCATCGGGATATCTAACTTTGCAGATTTAAATAACGAAGTAATGTAAAAAATGCTTTTGAAATACAAATTTGAATGTTAATTTTATTAAATAAGGAAATCAATAAACTATATTTTGTATTTTCATGTGTCAAAAAAAACAACAACCTATAAGTGCAAATTTTAGTTCTTAAAATTAGATCTAGATCTAAATCCTTTCCATCTTTTCTCATGTCAACATTGTAAACATGGCCTAGATCCATAAAATACTATAGCTGTAATAGAGTTGGTCTTTTTTTTTTTTTAGGGTTTTAATTTCGTTTTAGTGCCACAATACATACACTACGGTCTAAGTTGGTACCCAAGGAACAGTTCTGCCAAGTTTTATCAAGATTGGTCAAGCGGTTTTTATTTCTATACGGCGACATACATACATACATCTTTTCTCATGTCAACATTGTAAACATGGCCTAGATCCATAAAATACTATAGCTGTAATAGAGTTGGTCAAACATTCTACTTTATAGTATTAATAAATTAATCTGTAAATTCTTGACATCTCAAAAAAAAGCGGGTTCTTTGAGTTTTGTTTTTAGGTTAGGCATACAATTCCCTCAACAATACTGAAAGGCAAACTAGATTTGACCAATCGTATCGTTTCATTGTTACAGTAACTGTTAGGCTTAGTGACGGCCTAGTCAAGCGCTATAGTACAGTTATATAAATAGATAGATTTAAAAGAATTAGGACAAACAAATTGAGAAAAAAGTAACATTTTCATCCAAGTCCCTCCCTGTCCCAAGAAGTAAATAGATCACAGGTCTGACTGATTTGAACAAACTGGTCAGTGTAAGGCTTGTCTAGACTACGTGTAGTCAGTCATAACAAGACAACCAAGCGATAGTGTTTGTTGTGTGTTGAGTGATCAGGCGAGAAGGTACACACTGCCGTGGTTAGTCAAGCATGTAAATCTCCTTTAACACGCATTTTTTTCTTTGATTACAAGATCTAGATCATCTAAGCAGAATGTAAACGTAACTGTATGGTCTCCCGTTATACAGTGTCAATAGATTAAACTAATAGGCCTGGGTGACGTCACATAGAAACCCGGTGAAAGTCAGAAAAATATCAATTACTAAGTTATTATTGCAAAAAAAAACAAAATAACAATATATTCATTATCTGTAAATCAAAAGACATATTATATCAAAAATTGTCAAAACCATCGAAGTTTCCCTTTAAAACTCAAAGAGTGAGATGGTCCGACATCTACATTTCCAACCTGTGTAACGGGCCGCAAAACTGGGCAATTAAATCATTGTGAAATAAGTTCTCAGAGGGACGGATAGTTTCGTTGCGCATGCTGGATAAGGTCCGCAGGCCGTAGTTTTAGCTATCACAAGGCTTAGCTAAGTCTTCATGTTAAAAAAATACAATATAAAAAATGCGTAAATGTAAAATACAAAACACATGAAAATGCGTCATTCATTTTGCGTTCATCGTGTAATTTATTCCAAGTAGATCTAGCATAGTAATATCAAGTTTGTGAGATTATAAATATTTTGTAATGTTTTTTGCTACACGCGATTTAATGTGAATACATTATGTGGATTGCACTATGGACTAACGAATTCTGTGGAACTAAATGTATGGGGAAAGGTGGAATTTGGTAGAAGCTTTTGGTGATACCTTTTCACACACAAAAAAATGTTAGAGACTGAACTCAGACTCAAGCCTACAGGATGGAAGGCCAATTTGTTAGATATGCTCATTAGCACTTGTAGGAGTAGAAAGTTTGTATCTCTAGTTTAACGATTGAAGCGAACAACCGATACTCTACACGAGGCTTATCTCCCCTTTGTTTGGTAGGTCCTACTGTCTCTATATAAAACAGACTTTTTAATTACGAATTTTTTTTCTTCATCGATTTATATGCTGCCATTGACAATAAATAATTACGCAAACTTGAATTCATTCCGACATTGTGAAGTGGGAGAAATAACGTGTACAAGATTACGACCAGTGAGTTACAAAAATATGTGATTTGTGGACCGTTAAATTTGAGAACCATCGGTATGAAGTACCAGAATTCAAGTCTTCCCGTTGGCTTCGGATTTCAACTTGACCCCCAAAGACTAAATGTTGAGAAGAGATGTATTCATGAGAGTGTAACTGTCAGAACACTTTGGAGAAGATTAGCTGAGCTCTGAGTGCTGCATCACGGCACTAAATTCCTTTTGAAGTGTTTCAATTGCTGTGGGAAATGGAGATTGATAACTTTGGGTAACACTACAAAAAAAAAAAAGTAGACATTTAAAATTTAATGTTTTTTTTTTTTTTATAGAAAAGGTCACTACTGGATGTGCGTGTTGTGTGGTGGTGAAGATTTCCTTTCTTAATCTTATAATCTCACTTTTAGCCTGTTTGTCTGATTCTTCCTGTAGTTGTATATTTGTCTTTTAGCGTTTCTACTTATATACTTTAATTTATTAGATTGCTCATTAGTTTTATATGTTTCAAGTTTCATTTTCTTTGTTGTTATATTTGACATCATTATCTTTATGCTATATCGTTTTGTATGTTTGTTTTTCTTTTTTGATATCTGCTTTGTACGGTAATTAAAGGCTTTTCCTTTGAGTTCGTAAATTAATTAAGAGTCTTTCACGTGACTACAAATAAAGATATTTTGCAAAGTTCAGGGCCAACTGAACCGTGGTTCATCGGGGGTCAATTTAGGTTCTCTTTTCGCCGTCTACATCTGTCACCGGCGCTGGATTTCCTTTGGGTCTCAAATCTGTATCCCGCGATCTTTGTAAGAAGCCTGTTGCCAGACGCTCTCTTCAATGTCAGAGAAAAATGACGCCTAAGCTGGTCCCTAAAGCCGGAGAATCCCAGTTCCCGTCGCCCCAGCGTGGTACCTCAGTGGAAACGTCTACGTCTAGATAAACGTCTAGATAGGCTACGTACGGGTAACAAGGCCCCTGTAGGATACCTTGGATGAGCTTTTTTTTTTTATCTCACTCGGGGTGGGGGATGGAACAAATAGCCAACAAGTCCGCCATGAAGGTCCCAAAAGAGTCTCCGGCATAAAAACTTTGAGTCCGTGAAGCTATCTTTTAAACCTAGCTTTTAATTGAACGTCATTCCTTAAATCAATATTCGATTACATCAACCTCTTTATTTTCATCTCTCAATATGGCTTTTGATATTATCTCTCTATCCAGCTTTGAATCTTGAGCTCTTATTTTTTTAATTCATCATCGAATCAACTTTGATTTCATCTTTTAATCTATATTAGAATCTATGTTTTTTTTTTGTTTTTTTGTTTTTAAATTTAGCTTCGGATTAATCTTTGAATATATCTTTCAATTTATCTTTCCATTTTTTTTCCTTATTTTTTTGACGTTTGTATTAGTTTTGATGTCCTTAATTCCTCCTCATGCTCTGTCAATCTTATCAGTAATCCAGCGCGTACATATCGGGCACCTGTGTCTATTTATACATCATCAATGCTGTCAATACGAGACGGCTGTGATCTTTCCTCAGTGTGGGCACATAATACACAAATGTAATTTTTAGAAGTGAGAAAGCTGAATTTAGTTCATGTCACTTCAAGTTAATTGCCTTCTCACGTTCCGCATTCTGGGCAGTGACATGTGTGGGCAATGTGAGAATGTGCAATTATCATATGTTCTAAATGTGTGACAATACAAACAACATGGCAGACAGCACAGCAAATAATCACGTGGGTCGATGTGAAGATCACTTTTTACTTGGCGATGTTTCGGCGCTCTGGGCTAATATTCTTCTCTGTTCATTCCTTATGTACTCTTAAGTTCTTTGAAAAGTACCAGACCTGCCAATATCTTAAGTGATTCGATTTTAATACCCAATAACTCAATTCATCTAGTGTTTGACTATTGTCTAGGAAATGTCAATCTTATACATTTTTTAATTATTATTTTTTGTCCGAAAGAAAATAATTAAATCGCACGAGTATCGATATGTTAAGTCGAACAAGTATCGATATGTTAATTAAATCGTACGAGTATCGATATGTTAATTAAGTCGTACGAGTATTGGTATGTTAATCTTGTTGTGCGTTTAATGTTAGACTTAAAAATACTAAGTCAATGTTTTCAGGGTTATATAAATTACATATCCCACTCCCCAACTCTCTCTGTCTCTCTCTTGCTCTTCATCATAATTCAGTCAGGGCCGGTCATTGGCCGATTTGACCGATCGCACCAAATTGGGCCCCCATCTGGCATGGGCCTCTCAATTTATATGCAGCATATCACTATCAGTCATGACTCTTTTCACGGCTTTTTAAAGATGCAGGACTTATACGGTCAATATATTTAAATAAATATATATATAGTTCGTCCATCGTGGTTCGATGATGACCACTTTGTCATCCAGGGGGGAGAGGGCTTTGCACTGGGGTTTTATATTTAGTAGGACTTATAAGGTCAACATATTAAGTAGGACTTATACGGTCAACATATTTAGTAGGACTTATACGGTCAACATATTTAGTAGGACTTATACGGTCAACATATTTAGTAGGACTTATACGGTCAACATATTTAGTAGGACTTATACGGTCAACATATTTAGTAGGACTTATACGGTCAACATATTTAGTAGGACTTAGACGGTCAACATATTTAGAAGGACTTCAACACATGCACAAATATGTGAAGTAAATCACATACATACTTAGTCACTGTTCGAAGATTTGAAATTGCTTCGAAATGACTGATAATGATTTATTCGTTTTTTTTTCTATTTGATGCCATAATTGTATGATGTTGATCAGTTTACTTAAAACGATGATTGTTTTTCCGTAAACTGTAAAAATAATTTGGATGATGTCAGAAAAAAAGGGGGGGGGGGGCAAGAGGTAGTATTTAAAGACTTTGAAATTCAGTTTCGGGAGAGATCTGCGACTGGAGTAAATCAATTTAAATTGAATTGTATTGTACATTTATGTAGTGAGTACATTAATAAGGTGATTCCAAGTTCCAGAATAAAAAAGCTTTATATTTTTTTTTTTTAAAGAGGATTTTTTTTTTAAATTTATACTTTGAAGTAAAATCTCCGGTATTATGATATAGTTTGAGAATTTAATATCTGATCCAAGCAGTGCATACTACATAGTTAGAACATCCGAAAACGCACTGATAAAGACATCGTAACGTTAACCAACACACTGTTACAATAATATGGGAAGAGAGGGAAAGACAACTATTAGCCCCCCCCCCCCCCAAAAAAAAAAGACACAAAATAATGCATTCTATTTTACATTTTCTAGCCTTTTTTTGTAAATCAATAATATCGATTACAAAATCAATGCATGTCAATAAGTGCTCTAGTGATTCCTACGCCCAAGAAGGACGATAAGAATAGGTTACTTCGTGTTAAATGCCCTTCTTACTATCTTGATGGCATGCTGAAGTGTGTCGCGGAAGGTCCAAGTTGTGTACTCGAAATCAATAAGTACCTCATTAAACTTTGCGATGTATAGGGCAGATGATGTCAAGATCCTCTGTTTCTATGGACAACGCTTAGTGATGGGCAAAAGTTAACTAAAAAGTTGCTAACTTTTAGTTTAACTAAAAAAAAAAATAGTAAAGGCCAAAGTTTAATTTTTAAAAAAAGTTCAGTCTAAATCCTAGTTTAATTTTTTTTTTTAGTTACAAACTAAAAAGTTTAGTTACAAATTTTATAAACTTTTTTAACATACATACCATTAAATTTTTAGATTTATGTAATTTGGAGAATATATATAATGAATAATAGAGAGGAGAAAAAACTAGAGGGTGCACAGGTCAGTAGAAAGCCTTTTGACTTTGACCTTTACCCTATAATGGTCGCTATTCCCACCAATTCAAGGTATTTGAAAGGCGAGAAAAATAAACGCGATAATTATATTTCTAGCAAAAAACAAAATTTAATAAAATACTCTGAAAGACACAAAGATAAAGGCACATTCCTCATGCCATATGCTAGGACAAATTTGTACAAATATTCCTTCCCTAGTGCTATTAGAGCATGGAATGGGTTGTCTGAGCTAGCCAGGAAAACCAGTGACTTGGCAGAATTTAATTCTAATTGGTTAATATGTATGTCTAAATGCATGACGCGTAGGACGTAATCATCTTCTATTTTGAAGTAACGTCTTTATTATATAAGATAAGATAATGTTTCGCTTCTTGATAAATCCTGATCATTCCTTGCTTCTATAGATCTACATTTTGCTGCTTTTTATTAAACACCAGTGTGTTCCTGTATAGCTGCAGGCAAAGAATTTTGCTTGACTCTAGATCTAAAAGAAATGTCAACTCTTTTTATTTTAAAACTGTTTACTACATAGATCTAGAGTTAGAAACTAGTGACGTCTAATCTATTAGTATTAGTCTATTACTACCATTAGATCTATAGTCATAATGGTCTATATTTAATTATTTTAGTCTTTTTAGAGTCTAACTCTTAGTTTAGTAGTCTTAGTCTTAGATCTAGATCTAGTTGTAAATTTAAAATTATAAGTCAATAATATAGATCTATTAATTGAAATCTATATTACTTTACTTTAATTTATTAGACTAGATCTATTAGTTTAGAGATTCTTCTATTACATCTAGATATACCTAGATTACTTATTATACTAAGACCTAAGAAACATAGATGAAAGATCTAAAATGACTATAATAAAATAATATTAACTAATAATAGTTGTCACTATACTAGATCTAATACTAAATTAACTAAATCTAGACTAGATTTCACTAGATCTACATCTACTTCTATTATAATTATACTTATATCTACTATCTAGATCTATTAGATCTAGATCTAGTATTATCTACTAGCTAGAGTATATAGATCTAAATTATCTAAATACCCATATCTAGTTATAATCATAATTATAATAATCTACAATCTCTAGATCTAGAGTTGCTAAGATATCTACTAGATCTAGACTCTATCTAGATTTTAGATCTAGTAGTAGTAATAGTAAGTAGTATTTCTCAGATTATTTTTAGATTAAAATATTAATTATTTGATCTAGGTCTAGTAGCTAGATCTAATTCTAGATCCAGATCATATTTCTGATCATTTCGTTTGTAGAAGATATTAGATCCAGAATATTCTAGAATCTAGAGTTAGTTAGAGAGTCAACATGCAGTTTTATCATTACTTCTAAAGGTAACTTATATTAGAACTTGGACAATTACTTCTAATTTCTTTCTATAATAGTATCATTCTAATTCTAGTGATTCTATTAAGATCTACATTTATCCCATAAAGACATTTAAATCTTTTATTTTCATGTGCACAAATAAATGTTTATTACATTTTGCTAAAGAGATTGGTTGTGCTTTATATTTTTCACGTTTGGCTGTTTCGTCCTTAAAAAAGGTCAAAATAGTTAGTAAAAGTTTAACTAAAGTTTCTTAGTTTAGTCTAACTAGTTTTTTCAATTTGTGATTAACTAAAAGTTTAATTACTTTTTTTTTAGTTCAAACTTAGTTTTAGTTTAACTAAAAAAAAAATTGTTTAGTTCCCATCACTAACAACGGTTAAAGAAGGTGCAACGTGGCCAGCACAATGACCAACTGCCTTTACTTTTCCTCAACTAATATCAGGCACCCATTAAGTTGGGTGGACTCTGGGACGTTTAGAAAATCTCGAAATTCAAAATCCCAGTCTTCACCGAGATTCGAACCCGTGATCCCTCGGTTTGGCAGCCTAGCGCCTTAGCACGTAGCCTACACTCATGACATTGCAAAGTAAAAGTCCATACTTACAGACGCAAGATCTCGATCTTCTCACTACTATTTTGATCTTTGACCGTTCAATCATAAGCCGCGGTGGCTGAATGTTACAGCGCTTGGCTTCCACACCGGTGTCCCAGGTTCGAATCCTGTTGATGACTTTGATTTTTTTAAATTTCGGGATCTTTGGGCGCCACTGAGTCTCTGAGGTAAGGGTGTTTGGTCGTTGTCTTGAACACGTGACACCCTTGTTAACAGAAACAGATTACTTTACTTCATCTGCCCTATAGATCGCCAGGTCTGAAAGTGAAGCTGCACGTTACCTTTTCTGTTCAATTATTGACATGAAATAGGAGGATCCCATTTGTGTTCCTGTCTTGGTGTCATATGTCATGCACAATTTGTCCTTTTAGTATCTCAAGTCTAGATGGATGACTTCAGTATTTCCTCTTTATTTTTGTATTATATTAATGATTATTCCGTAACCATGAAGTTACAGTAATTCCCATAGCGGGGCCCATATCGACTGTCAGGGAGTGACAACAACCTACATGGGGGCCCATGTGAGTGGTTAGACCATCAAGAAGCAAAATATTTCATCATAAACTTTTTTTAAAGAAAGATTTTTTAAGAGGAAGAATAAAAAAATCACTGCCATATCTCTCAATACTGCTTATTGTAATTCCCTTTTCTTTATTAAAACAAAATTAACTTATTACTTCTAATTGAGTAACTAAATGGTTAAACTTTCAACTTAATCTGTCATAGGGTAGTGGGGATAAAATTTATACATTTGACTTTATTAAATTTATTTATGTTACAATGAACATCAGTAATTCATAATATGTGTACACGGTGGTCCATTTTGAGGACACTTTAACTAATTTTATGCTGGAGATACCAGTTCAGATAATGAATGAATAGAAGTCCTTTGCGAAATATATTTTTTTTATTCTTGTGAAATATTTTTTTGGTTGTGCTGTATGCGCAATGGGCTGTCATTTGGTCACTATGGTCTAGGGTTTGAACACTGCCAGCTGCAATCCACCCGTCGTGCTGCGGAAGGTTTTGGGCTAGGAAGTAATTATCTTCAAATCTGAAGGCATACCCGAAACATGTGAAACATTTTACACACATTTTTATTTTATTCCGACACAAATATGACTCCGACATATATAAATACAATACAATTTAAAATAAACTATTTTCATTGTCTGTTGGCTGGATTGATTTAACCTTTCTAGTTTGTCTTTAAGAGCGTCCGACTATAATCACTTCCGTTATTTGACTGCTCCTGTAATGTATACTATTTCACATTTGTATGTTCTGCGAGTGGCTGATCAATAGCTAAGTAGTGCTGAGTGAGAGAGATGGGAAATATTTCTACAGTTACAAGGAACGATTGTGTCGTTGTGTTTGTAAGCTATGGCGTTTCTTGGGTGTTTATTTGTGCGGGAAAGGGGCGGAACCTGTTAACGCCACCTGGATCCGCCAGTGCATTGGTTAGTATTTAGCGTCTGGAGCAGACGAGGTATCACCACAAACACAAAGCTAGGGATCTATCGAGCTGTCATCCTCCCTACATTGCGCTATGCCTCAGAAGCGTGGACAGTGTACAGAAAACATGCAAAGAAACAACCACTTCCACACGACATGTCTAAGAAAAATACTGAATGTCAAATGGCAAGACAAGATACCAGATTGTGAAGTCCTTCAAAGAGCGGCTCTGCAAAGCATCCACACAATCCTGATGCGGTCCCAGCTGCGATGGGCAGGACACGTACGCAAAATGGAAGACCGCCGCATCCCTAATTGACTCTTGTATGGCCAACTAAGCGAGGGAAGGCGCTCACAGGGTGGTCAAGGAAAGCGCTTCGAGGACACCCTCAAGGCTTCTCTGAAGGCATTCAGCATAGACTTAGCCACCTGGGAGACGGAGGCACATGACGGGCACCATGGCGTCGCGCTGTGAAAACTGGCGCACAGGTTTCTGAGGAAGGGAGAACAAAGCTGGCAGAAGAGAAACGCCAGAGAAGAAAGGCGAGGCCGATGACACTGGCTCCAGCTGGAATGGCCTGTCCGGTTTGCAGCCAGACATTCCGGGCTAACACGGGTCTCACCAGCCACATGAGGAGGCATAAGGCCCCTCAGCCCCCTGCCACATGAGAAGGCATAAGGCCCCTCAGCCCCCTGCATATAGGATTTTAACATCATTTAGCCATTATGGATGAACTATATTAATCCTAAAAATTTAAAACAAACATTATAGTCTGAGTCAAGGGGCAAAGACATCAATGCGTTTCTCTTTAATAAAATTGCAGAAAACGTTTTTTTTTTTTCTGAAACAAATCCCGAATAACAGTCTTAAAAACAAAAACAAAAAAGAACAAAAAACAATGAATTAAACCTCGCTCACTCACTTTTTAATGTATTATCAAGGGATATAATTAAAATGACTGTCATCTCCCATATCCTAATTAGCTCCCCTGGCGTCTTGCTCATTGCGCTGGTAAATTTTATTATATTTCCATAATGTAAACAAGATGAAACACAGAAGCGCAAGATCACAACTTTATCGACACACTAAAAGCTCACACATCTTTACATACACAGCAAACACGCACAAACTTACACATCATTTACAGCATTAAAAAGTTTTAATATAGGGCGGATACCACTTCTAGTAACAACAGGTCAAAGCTAAGAGCCTGTAAGAAATACTTAGCACTAACATGCGCCACATAAACTTATAAAGAGCATCAAAAGGGCCCCATTTTTCATATAGCTTAGGGCCCTTTCATGTCCAAATACGGCACTGGCAATAATAGCACATATTACAAACAGCATATAATAGTCTGTAACAGCAAGTACTAAAAGCTTTGGAATTTATAATCTGTTTAAGATGGTAAGATCCGCAAATATGATGTTCATGAAGTTTTTTTTACAAAGCTTATATCAACTCACTCTGTCTGTCTGTCTGTCTGTCTGTCAATTAATTATTAGTAATTAATTTTTTTTTCTTTGATACCAACAAGGGAAACTAAGCCTTCAGTATTTAAAGATATGGCTTAATTTGTTGGGCTTATTCCCCTTAAATAATTATTAACTTGGTTTTTTCCCTCACGCATTCTCGGTTTAAGTTGAAACTTGAAACATTTATTTCGTGTACCTGACGAAACATGAATCAATTTTGAAAAGTACACAATTAGTCAATTATTATTGGTAATTATACATTTTGTTTGATATCGAAAAAGAGAGATAACTTGTACATTATTGATAGATGTAGTTTTGCGGGTGGAGTTCTTCCCCCCCCCCTTTTTTTTTTAAATAAAAAGGATTTTTAAAGAGGATTTTGCTTGTTATTTGTTTCTGTAGTCTACGAGTTAAAAAGAAACTATGTGGCCAGCACAATGTGTAAACATTGTTACGTATAGAAACCAAATACCCAGTTGTTATCATAATAGTTTCTACTGGCAAAAAAAAGCTGACACAATGTTGGTTGATAATGACATGTTCCTTGGCTAGTCCTTAATTAATGGTCCATTAATGGGTTGGAGAAAGTGGTACCTTCTGTACTGGAGACTTCTACGCGGCTATAAATTTATGGTAGCGCTTATTTATAATAGCAGCTTTGTAACACAGACTTCTCTTAAGATATCAAACAAAGCTCCAATGCTGGATTTACCTATATGCAACATCAGCTATAGCTTAAACCCCTTCCCTCTTTACCTGTTACGGCGCCCACAAATGGTTTCAGGAATATTTCAATTATTGTGAACAAATAGCAAAGAAAACAAATGTCCTACATCCATAGCAAGAGGCCCACTATCTCAAATAGCTTAGTGCTTTTTCAAGTGCAAATCCTGGAGCCGTAATGTTAAGGCTCTTTAAATAAAATAACATCTCCTTCCCTTTCCTTAACCCGCAATGCGGCCCGCAGAACATATCTGGCCCCTTGATGCGCCGCTAATGCATATGGAAACCAGGGTTTTATTGGACTCGACTATATTTCTGTCTGGATGTGTTGGAGAAATGTAGAGTTTCATGTTGAATAAGGCTGGGCAGCCAGTGCCATGACAGATCATAAGGTCCCTGGAGTAAAAACAGAATAATATCAATTCAACATAGGTGGCTTTACCGCTTGCAGCCTGGTCTAAAATATGGTCTTTCAAACTGTCTCCAGGCACGCAATTATTGTCTTGTTGAAAATGTGAAAAACAAAAGTAAGGAATATCTTCTATTATTAGATATATAGTCAAATATCTTAGTTTTCAGCTTTTCAAAATTCCATCCTGAGCCATATTTATCTTCTCACTGTTCACTGACCCAATTCTGTTTGCTTATGTGGATCTCAGGCAAAAAAAGTTTTACCTATAGAGGGGTTGTTTTTGAAAAAATTGTTTAGGTTCTTTGCAACTTATTCAATTGAATCATTAGTAATTTATCAAGATGTTCTTAGACAATGTATACAATATACTTGTAAATGGATGGCTGCCTAGTCGTTCGGTTTGCGCACTAGACTGTCGTTCAGATTTATCAATGGTCCCGGGTTCAAACCCTGTCCGCTCCCATCCCCCGTCGTCCTGCGGGAGGTTTGGACTAGGAAGAAATTATCTTCACCTCTGAAGGAACATCCGAAACATGTAAAACATTTTACAAACAAAAAAAATGACAATAGCATTTGTATCAAGGCATTATCTAAATGATGATTTTGCCTAACATTATTTTGTACTTATTTTAGTAAGAAGACACTCCATCTCTCCTAATACAAGAGTCAGTCCTTAAATATTGTTTAATTTTGTTTAAGAGAGATAAATTTCAATGTATATATATATATTTGTAAATTACGCTTATGTTTTTCTCATGTTTTTTTTTTAAACCAATACTGTCACTTTCATCGCATTTTACTTTCATTTATTGAAGAATTTTACAAGTCTCTAGTGGTGGCTTAGTGGTAAGGCGTTTGGCTTTCGGAACGAGGATTCTTGGGTTCAAAACTCGTTGAGGACTGAGACTATGAATTTCGGGATTTCAGGGCGCCATTGAGTTCAGCCAACTCTAATGGGTACCGGACATTAGTTGGGAAACGAAAAGGCGGTTGGTCATTGTGTTGACCGCATGGCGCCCTTGTGAACAGTCGGCCATTAGCATACTCTGGGCACTGATTGAAAAGATTGAAAAGTTTAAGAGGGTACTTCACTTACTTACTTGAAAAGCTTAAGAGGGTACTTCACTTACTTACTTGAAAAGCTTAAGAGGGTACTTCACTTACTTAGGAGTCATATAAGTGGGCCACGTGAGCAGCCACGTCCATACAATTTGTTTAATTTGGTTTAGAAATAAATTCGAACTTAAAAAGTAACAGCACTCACTTTATCTTCAAAATTATTTTAAAACTAACTTTTCGTTTTTATGCCAGATAAAATTTGTGCCATGACATTTTGGGATTGATTTTGTGATTGATTTTGGGATCGATTTTGTATCAGGCATTTCTAAAAAGATTATCAGCCTTTGCTTTTTTGTTTTAACTGAAGGATTTCCCCAGATGGACACTGGCTAACTAATATATATTAGGCGTTTGACATAGCGTGGTCCAGACTGTAAATCTAATAATCGAAGACTTAGTCTAGTCACGACTTCGTGATCCTGTTTTTTGTAAAACTCTATAATCTTGGAACTGATGTGTAAACTGCGTGGATTGGTTTTGACGTTTAGATAATGGAATTTCTAAGATTTACTAATCTTGTTCAACTC
Source organism: Biomphalaria sudanica (assembly GCA_036873155.1). Lineage (NCBI taxonomy): Eukaryota > Metazoa > Mollusca > Gastropoda > Planorbidae > Biomphalaria > Biomphalaria sudanica. The sequence goes on along the minus strand of JAZGLO010005433.1, from coordinate 563,234 downwards.
TGGAATGTGACACTTTGTGAGACGTCTTGGATCATCTCGTCATACAAGATAAAATGGCGAATTATGCTGACCGAAACAGATGAACATAGTGGCGATTTATACTACTGACCATAGTAACACGCAAATTCTGGCGAGTTACACTGATCATAACAACACAACTAGAGGCGAGTTATACAGCCCATAACAACACAGATAGTGTCGAGTTATACAGACCATAACAAAACAGATAGTGGCGAGCTATACAGTCAATAACAACACAACTAGTGGCGAGTTATACAGTCCATAACAACACAGATAGTGTCGAGTTATACAGACCATAACAAAACAGATAGTGGCGAGCTATACAGTCAATAACAACACAACTAGTGGCGAGTTATACAGTCCATAACAACACAGGTAGTGGCGAGTTATACAGTCCATGAAAACACAACTAGTGGCGAGCTATACAGTCAATAACAACACAATTAGTGGCAAGTTATACAGTCCATAACAACACAGATAGTGGCGAGTTATACAGTCCATTACAAAACAGATAGTGGCGAGCTATACAGTCCATAACAACACAACTAGTGGCGAGTTATACAGTCCATAACAACACAGATAGGGGCGAGCTATACAGTCCATAACAACACAGATAGTGGCGAGTTATACATTCCATAACAACACAGATAGTGGCGAGTTATACATTCCATAACAACACAGATAGTGGCGAGTTATACATTCCATAACAACACAGATAGTGGCGAGTTATACATTCCATAACAACACAGATAGTGGCGAGTTATACATTCCATAACAACACAGATAGTGGCGAGTTATATAGTCCATAACAACACAGATAGTGGCGAGTTATGCAGTCCATAACAACACAGATAGGGGCGAGCTATACAGTCCATAACAACACAACTAGTGGCGAGTTATACATTCCATAACAAAACAGATAGTGGCGAGTTTTACAGTCTATAAGAACACAACTAGTGGCAAGTTATTATATACAGTCCATAACAACACAGATAGTGGTGAGTTATACTTACCATAACTACACAACTAGTGACGAGTTATACTTACCATAACAATAGAGATTGTGTCGAGTAATACTAACCAATAGTAGCACGAATAATGCCAAATATATTGACCATAACAACACAGAGATATTAGCCAGTCATACTAATCATAACAGCACACATAGTGTCCAGTTATACAACACGCATTGTGGGAAGTTATACGGATTATAACAACGCGCAAATAGAGTAAGCTATACTGGTCATAACAATCTCTAACAGCGGTGTTAGGTATAGGCCTACTGGCATAACAGTGACGTAAATTACACTGGAATAATTAACACATTTAGCCTGAGCTATACTGGCCATAACCCTAAACATAGCATGAATGTTAATGCGGGCTATACCGATTATAAGATCGGTCATGGCCGATTTTCTATGTCAGCGTTCTCTGATTCCGATGGGCACTACAATTGGTCGTTTGCTCTTGCTTTAAGCAACATGGTAAAGGTTAACTTGACTAGGCCACTGAGATGTTATCTCATCGGCTTTCGGCTTGTTGCGTTACCCTTTTGTTTCATTATCAATGATGGGTTGTAAGCTAGACCTTTGATGTTGTAGATATTCATTTTTACCGTCAGAACTAGAATACGAAACAAAACAATGAACTCAATAATGTCATAGAAAATTACGTTCAATATCAGAATTCTATATAAATCATAAAAGTTGACGCCTAAGCTGGTCTTTGAAGCGTGGGGCGCCTTGTTACGTCGACCACCTTTTAGCTCACCAAAAAAGACTGCCTTTGGCATACGTACGTCTCCCATACGGGATACGTGTCCTGCCCAGCCCAGCGTAACTTTCCTTGGCTGACATAGAAGAGAGCACCAGGTTGCATGCGGTCTCAGAACGAGACAGCTGGAGGTCACTCACGAAGGCCGCGGGATACACATTTGAGACGAAAAGAAAAGCCGCTGCCGAGGACAAACGCAGACAACGAAAACAAAATCTAAATCGACCACCTGCTGACAATGGTTATGCTTGCCCTGGACGTGGCAAAATATATAGGTCACAGCTGGGGCTGCACAGCTACGGGAAATACTGCTCTGCTCATTAATCTTCAGACTCGAAGACTAGCCTTATTATTATCTTATCCATCGAATATAATATGGGAATAGTGACTCAGTGAGTAAAGCAGCTGGAATTTGCAAGTTATGGGCTTAGTTCGAATCCAATAAACATGCAACATATAGGGTGATGAAAAAACGCACGAATACCCTTGGAACTCGGTGGCCAGGTGACTGGAGTGGTCAAGTGCTTGGCTTCCGAACCAGAAGTCCTGGTTTCGAATCTCGGTGAGGACTGGGATTTTGAATTCCTGGATGTTTATGTCGCCCCTGATTCCACCTGCATGACTCCTGCTCGCAAACCGAAGAAACAGTTGACCATGTAGATTTACTTTACTCTTAACCCTTAAAACTAAGTCTAAGCATACCTTGAAGTGTGATAGTAAACTAGACCTGAGTTGGCCGTATAATGTACGCCTATCTTTATATTTTATTAAAACTTACCTCTATTTGTGGATGGGAATACTTCCGGTTTAAGGATGATAAAAATAGCCATTTTATTTGAAAAAAAAAATTCTTTTGCAACACGTGGCGTTGTTCTTGTTTATCTAAAAGTGCAAATCTTATTTCTAGTGACAGGATTTATTTTGGGGTTCTTAAGGGAAGAATAAAAAACAACAACTTTGTTTTCGTCTGATCAGTAAATACAATGTCTATGAGATCAAACCACATACATTGTCATACATCAATACATTGAAGAAGATCAAAAACTAATGTCTACACACACACAATTAAATTCAACAAATAAAAATTCAACAATCTTATCCTTTTTATGTAAGGTCCTCACGGCCCATTGAGCGTAGATATGCATTATGTTTGTTAGCTGCGCCATATCAATAAAATTATCATTATTGTGGAAATGGATTAATTTTCATCACCTGGCACTGTGACTGCCGGGGTCAAAATTCATTCAAATGGAAATAAAATTCATTGTAATCCTTTTAAGGAAAGCTTAGGGATTCAAATTTGATTGCGAGGTAGGTAGTTGTTATCTTTTGTCTTTATTCCTTCGGTTGACATAACAGTGTGTAGTGTTACAAAAGGTAGCTTCCATAGTCGCTTAATCTATAAGCGTATTATTATAATTATAGCATAATAACGAATTGGGTAAGGTTCCCCTTTCAGACCTTGCGAAATATCGGAACAGATGATGATAAAACTCATCCTTGCGTATGGCCAAAGGTTAACGAAGATGCAATGTGGTCAGCACAAAGACCAGGTGCCTTTACTTCCACGATGTTTGTCAGGTACCCATTACTAATGACTTAACTCAGGAGCGCACTAAAAATCTCGAAATTCTTTATCGAGATTCGAACCCGGGACCTTTACCCCTCAGTTTCCGCATAAGGTTGAGGATGATATTATTTTCTTCTTGTTATTTTTTGTTCTAATAAATCATTTTTATTATTTCGACTAGATCCTCTTTAGTGTCTTCAATTACTATTAGTATAAAACAAAAGGGAGCTTACTAATAAATTGGACATAAGAATAATGGAGTATTCAAAAACTTAAATGATGAATGCCTTTCTGGGCACAATGCGACTTCCCAGATCTTAAACTGATCACGCAGTCAGTCTTACAATCCCAGAAATCCGATATTTCTTGTAGCGAAGCAAATTGTTTCCCTGCCCTTACTCCCAGTAGGCCAACGCATTGATCATGTTCTTTCACAGGAATTCTTTTTTCTTTTAGCGGTTGTCGTTTCTTTAAGAGTATGTACATTTGTTATTTTTCTTGACACTATCGAAATCTTGTACAGGCACTTCTATCTACCAAATATTGGTTTAGCTGTTCTATTATTGCGTTTAAATTAACTAACAGGGCGGATAAGATTTAATTCATATTTTTACTATTAATTGAATTTCTTTGGTATAACGCTTAGTGCTCTATGGTCAAGTTCAGGAAGGGACTGGCTAGATTGGTATTCGGACAAAGCCCGGTGGGCACTTTGAATGACATTTATATTAGGCCAAAATGAGATTCTATATTTTTATGTTAAGGGTTCCACGGACTGTCACGTTGAACACTAGTCTAAGCTTTAACTAAACACCTATTAAAGAGTCCAAATAATTTTTTCGCACTAATATAAGCTTTGATGTTTTTTAAAAAGTATTTGTGTTTTACTAATGTTGATTAGAATCTCGCTTACATTATTCGACATTCTTATCTGATAAAACTTTTTTGTTATATATACTAGGGTCCTCCTTGGTGGTAGTGAAAAGGAAAAATTCTTGCATATTTACACTCTCCGCAGCTATCTAGGGAATATTCATGCCAAGTTTCACCAAGATAGTATCATGATCCTGATGTCTTTGCTGAGGTATACACAAAGTATAGACAAATTGCAATGTATCATATATTCCTTATTATAAAACAGCCAGCAAGTTTTTACTGAATGTTTCAAATACCATTTTATTCAAATGTAAGGCCCCAAGGATTGTCCTTTGATGTAAACAGGGGGGGGGGGGGGGTTCTTATTATTCTATGGCCTTTTAAACTATCTAAGTAATATATATAAATGTCGTGTGAAATAATCTTAGAAAAAATTTTGCACTGTAAGTTAGTCTGTAAGAGGCTTTTTATAGCACTTCTTGGGACAAAACATGCATTCTTTCCAATGAAATACTATACAACCAAACAGGTACATGTTTCATGCTATAGATTGATAGATAGATAGATTTATAAATATATATATAAATATATATATATATATATATATATATATATATATGTATATATATTATATATATATATATATATATATCACATTTTTCATTTGAAAATATCAGTTTAATCCAAGTTGCTTACGCTCTATGATAGATCAAATGAAGAGTCAAGTCGCTGTTTGAAATTTCAACAGAAAGTCGTGCCTTCTCTAAATGTCGCATGATCGCTGTGTCTACAACCATCCTCAAGTTATTTTTTTTTATTCTTGGGAGTTCAAACGTTCGTGCCGATTTAAGCTGTTTAATTTGAGTAGCCTTGACCTATTAAACTGGTAATGCTAAGCACGAGAAAGGGCGGACATGTCCCCAGAGGCATTCGTGACTCTTTTTTTTTCTTCTCTGGAATTGTTTGGACAAAGAGCACAGAGTGAGACACACATTCACGTGCGAATATAAAAAGTAAAATTAAAAACAAGAACAAAACATATACATTCCAGACAAAACTAGAGGCTACAATACATACATATTTGTAGCCAGACTACGTAGGCGGCGCGGTGGCTTAGTGGTAAAACGCTTGGCTTTCGAATCCAGGTGAAGACTGAGATTTTCAACTTCGGAATCTTTGGGCGCTTCTGAGTCCACCCAGCTCTAATGGGTACCTGACTTTAGTTGTGGAAAAAGTAAAGGCGGTTGGTTGTTGTGCTGGCTACATGACACCCTCGTTAACCGTAGGCAACAAAAAACAGATGAACTTAACATCATCTGCCTTATAGACTACAAGGTCTGAAAGGGGAACTAGTTAGGCCAGGTTCACATCTAACTTTACATTCACTTTCACCTATCCTTTGATCTGCTGGACCGTTGGGGCACTACACAAGATCTGTCAATCTTCTTTTTCCATTCTTATCTATCATTTTGTCTTTGATATAATTTCATTCGGATGTTCTTTCTGAAAATATTGAAGCCTGCCTGAGTGGACCACTTAGCGGGCCGATTTTGAGTTTGTGTTTCCACACAAACTGTCTTTGTAACCTTGCATATTTGATATGAATATGTCGTCTGAATGTGTTATACCATTTTCACACTCTATTTTTATTTTCGTCACAAAATACGTGAAGGTAACATTCGCCATGTTTTACATACATCTAAATCTAATCCTCTACACCAGTAAGTAAAGATAAAGATAGAGAGAGAGAAACAGAGAGAGAGAAAGAGAGCAGGAAAGAGAGAGATAGAAAATGGAACAAACACAAAATAGAGCAGTGAGATTCATAACAAACGAATATTCACATTTGACTAGAGTAACACCATTAGTAAAATCACTAAATTTAGAAAGCCTTCAGGACAGAAGACTCAAAAGTAAAGTAGCAATTATACATAAAACACTGAACCATAATCTTCAAATACAAAAACAAAATTTAATAAAATACTCTGAAAGACACAAAGATAAAGGCACATTCCTCGTCCCATATGCTAGGACAAATTTGTACAAATGCTTCTTCTTCCCTAGTGCTATTAGAGCATGGAATGGGTTGCCTGAGCTAGCCAGGAAAACCAGTGACTTGGCGGAGTTAAGGTCATTGGTTAATATGCATGACTGAATGCATGACGAGTAGGACGTAATCATCTTTTTTGAAGTAACGTCTGTATTATATAAGATAAGATAAGAAGATGGAGAGAGAGAGAGAAATGTGCGAAATAGTAAAAAAAAAAGACTCTTTGTTGTACACATTCATTACGCTATCGCTAACAATACAATGGTTATAGAAAAAAATAATGAAGACATTTCAATCATAAATAACGCCAAACGATATATATACTAGCCGAGAAGGAAACACAACCTCTGACATTCAGTTGTCAACACTTGATCAAATGACCCATTAAATCATGGGGGTCTACACTTCCGGTTCTCATACCACGGCGCGTTATTCTGTTATGGAGGTCAGCTAATGACCAGTTAATGGGCCAGACCTGATGGTACGGAATTGTATTAAATCAGGCGGGCCTTGAATTAAAAATAAAACAAAAATGTCTGTCGCGAGCCTGTGGGAGGTCAGTCTTGGTCACGTGAAGAATGAAAACAATGGTGTGACAGGAATGTAGCTAAGTAGTCTAGTGACGTAGCTTTTCTTGCCAATAATAGATTTGTTTACGTTGTCGAACAAGGGGCGTGAGGGAGGGGGGTGGAGAGTGGTAGAGCGCTTGAATTCCGAACTCAAGGGTCTCGGATTCGATTCCCGGTGAAAACATGTATTTTGAATTTCGGGATCTAGGTCTTATGGTATGGGTATAAGAAAATAAGTTTGGGGAACAGTAAACTCGGTTGGTCGTTGTGCTGGAAACACGACGCTCTCGTCAACAATGGGCCACATAAACAGATGAGCTTTACATCATCTGCCAAATAGATCGCAAGGTTAATTAGACAAACTTATTTCAATGGCTGCACAAGCGCAAATGTATGCTTGTCACTAGTATTGTCTATAACAGGCGTTCTCAAACTGTGATTTGCGACCCCGTTGGGAGGATCGAATGACCATTTGCAAGGGGGCGCTTAAGGGTTTTTCGTCTACTTTTCATTGGAAGTCTTTTTTTTTCATACGATATATTAGCTGTTGTAACAAGCACATTAGCACCATAGATGGTATACATTAAAGATAAACTTAAACAAAACATTACATAAAGCACACACAGAAGTGGAGAATATCCATGTTTGAAATTACACTCGATCACGCCCGCATTCCATCACCTCTCTGCATACTAATGTATGTGGATTATTTCTCAATATAGTCCTTTGTCTATGCAATTCTATAGTGGAGGCATAGTGGTTAAACAGTACGGCATACTAAAAATAATATAAGACGCACTTTATGACTTATGGGTGAAAGTCCTATATATATTTTTTTTTTAGCTTTATTCTTTTATGTTCCAGTAAGAAAAAAAAGAATGAATTGATTTGAGATGCCCCTGGAAGGCGATCATTCACATTATGAGCCCACTAGGTCCCATGTACCGCTTAGTGTCGCCCTTGGCAAGAAACGCTCATTTTTATTCTCTCCCTTTTTTTTTATCTCCCTTGGCTTCGGATTAACTCATTCCTATTTTAGCGCGCCACAGGACAGATAACCCACAATAGAAATAAAATGGAAAACAACCATTTTGTCTCCCTTGTCCTATTTTCTATAATATTATTGTCAGGCACGCAAGTAGAGGAAATACGGCTAGCTTGGCACGAAACATAATGAGAGAGAGAGAGAGAGAGAGAAAAGAGTTAAAGAGAACGTGGAAAGGAGAGGAGCAAGAGAGTAGAGAGAGAGAGAGAGAGAAAGAGAGACAAAAGGAGTGTTATAAAAAGAGAAAGAAAGATTAAAAGGGAAAGAAAGTGAAGAAGAGAGAAACTGAAAGAAAGAGAAAGAGAAGAGAAAAGAGTAAAAAAAAATGGAGATATAGATAAAGAGATAGAAAGAAAAGAAGACAAAGAGAGAGACAGAGAGACAGAGAGACAATACAGAGGAGAAAGAGTATGTACGTGATGAACGTTTCAGCTTCAACTTGAAATTGACTGTTGGGAGGAATAACGTGCACAAGCTTTTTACCAGACAGACAGAAAGACAGAGTGACTTGATATAAGCTTTGTACAAAAAAAATCACGCGTCTATCATTAGATAAATGGGTTAAGGCAGCAAAGAATAATTACGACCGAAATTTAGCCCTTGCATTATGAATAGCTTCCAGCACTACCATTCTATTATTCTGGTGGACTTTCACTGAGATGGCGGTACATCATAGGAAGGATAAAAGAGTTATCATTTAAAAAGTACTACAAATAAAATCAATCAGTCAGTAAAAAAAACAAAAAAACTCTCCTTTCAGTCCAGCCTAACAACCAACCGCCTTTACATTTCCCCAACTAGCGTCAGGTACCCATTAGAGCTGGAAGGACCCGAAGATTCCGAAATTAAAAATCTTAGCCTTCACCAGGATTCGAGCTTCGGACCCCGGTTTGGAAGCCAAGCGCCTTACAGCAGCCATGATTTATGCTACAATAAACATCCTTGAATCATTCTATATTAGGGATTTGAAAGTTTGCTGACCGCGCAATGTCTTCCTGAATTATGGATTTTGAACTAAGCTTGAATGCAGGAAGTCGCTTGGCATCCCCTCCCCCAGGCGTTCCACTCTACCCTAGATGCAATAGCGGAAGCCCGAAGGTATTTTCAATTTCCAAAAAGGACACCTTCTCTACTAATGTACACAGGGTATCTACATTCTAAGGACCGGCCCTTTTTTTTAGAGCTATTCAGAGACATTTATTCTTTTATTTGAAATGGATTCAAAGAATCAATTTTTGATTAAAAGGAATATTTCTAACATGTCATCAGAATGAACAGATTCTCAAGACAAAAAATAATAATTACAACATCAAAAGACAATTTGTTTTTTGTTTTTTTTTTGTTGATTTTGTGTGCTTGTTTTATTTTTATTTCCAAAACATGTCGACAAAAAGTTATTAACGCTTCAATGAACCATAACCAAATAACTAAATAACTAGTAACATGAACTCTCTCTCTCTCTCTCTCTCTCTCTCTCTCTCAGGCGAACCAAGATAATCGCATCAGAATGACCAGTAATCGAACGTTCACGGGTACTGCGACGTACCAAGCAGCTGTTCAAGCCTCGACCACAACCTAAAACTATCCCAGTCGTGACGGAACTGCTAATGGTCAAACGGAGACAGATAATTTCCTGTGTCAGTTCCATAGAACAATTATTCACATTCAATTGTCTCCCTTTGTAAAAAAAACAAAACATGATTTTCTTTTTCTCTAAGTTTTTTTTTTTTTTTTTTTTTTGCAAAAAAAAATTAAGGTTAAAAAAAAAGATTTGGCTTTAATGTTTAATATAAATCAATCATAGTAATGTAGGCACGGTGGCTAAGGGGTCCTGGGTTTGAATCCCGGTATATTAATTTCGGGATCCTTTGGGCGCTCTTAATCAACCCGGCTGTATTTGTTACCAGACATTAGTTGGGGGAGAGTAAAGGCGTTTAGTCGTTGTGCTGGCTACACGACACCCTCGTTAACCGTGAACCACAGAAACAGGAGGTCATTACATCCTCTGCATTTTATATATCGCAAGCGATGAAAGAAGTACCTTAATAATCATACTAATTAACCTCGTAAGTGTGACAGTGAAAGGTGTTCTTACTAATTCTCGCTTTGCATAAACGGGCTATTTTCTCTTCGGCATCCAGGTCTACTAAATGAGCACTAAGAAGCCAAAATTCTCGATTGCGTTGGAATTAACAATTTAATTATTTGATAATTTTTGCAACGACGCCCGCCCATGATACATTATATTCATTGCTTTGCTGTTCCTCCCCAAAAAAATCATACGACTGAATGTATTTATAAGCGGCATTAGCATTGCGCAGGGCAACGAATCTTTGTACATTTGTACTATGGTCCCCACATGAAGGGCCGCCTCTGTGCTTTGTTATTTCTTAAAGAGAAAACTGCAGGATTGACTTAAAAAAGAGTCACTAGATCTCTCTTGTCCTCGAGGCGTACTCTCAGAGCTATCGTATGTCTTTGACCTTGGCAGCTGGTCACCTCTAATCAACCTACCCAAATTGCTACACGCTTCGATGAGACGAATTACATTTACTAATGAAAGTCCAACAGAAGTCGCGTGCTCTACTTCTGAATCATCGAAATTCTGGAAAAAAACAATTTGACTTCTACTACTGCCGGAAATGATAGTCATTTGATTAACACGCCACCTAGCGACTAGTTTAATGGAGCTTTAGGTTCAATCGCGAAACCCACAACATGACTAATCTCTTTATGTAGTAGATACCATCTTTAGGCATAACATGCTATTCGAATACATTCTGTTCAGTGTATTGCTCGAACTGTTATAACTCGATTCATCTTGAATGATTGACTACTATTACGATAAAGTTATGGTGGGTGTGCCTTTGAATGTTTAGAAGTTAAATTTGATGACCCAATGTTTAATGTATTTCTATGATTGTTGTCTAAGTGAATAAATAACAGAATCTCTCTTTACGAAATAAAACATGTTAATCCTTCAAGTAGAAATCACAAATAGATTCAACAAATACTATAAACACATAATATAATTTAAATTTCAATAATTAACTCAGAAAAGTAGACTTGACATAAAGCAAGACACAAAAACAACACAACATTACATATATTCTCAAACAGGGGAATCTAGTTATAAAAAGGGCCTTGACTGTCTTTAGAACGTTGGCTATTTTTAGCTGTTTTGGACAATTACAGTTGTTTCTCGAAATGTAGACATGGTGTAGGTTTCTACAATCAAAACAAACTAAACACTTATTATTTGTTACAACTACAAGTTTATCAAGATATATAAGAAGGCCTATGATCTAATTATATGCTAAAGTGTACAAGATGTACCAATCATTTACTCACTGTGCCGTCTCTCTTCTACTGTCTTTTTCTTATTTCTTTCTCGCTTTTTAATCTATTTCTCTCTCTCTCTCTCTCTCTCTCTCTCTCTTTTGTTTTGCCTACTCGATTTACCTCTTTTGTTAATTCATTTTTTCCATCTCTTTTCCTTCTCTCTTTCTAACTATTGATTTTTTTTTCGCCTCTTATATCTACACTCACATTTTCCCTCTCTTGTTACTCTATTTATTCCTTTACATTCTTCTTCTCTCTCTCTCCTTTTCACACTTATCTGTCTTAACATTTTCTATATTTATCTCTCTCTCTCTCTCTCTCTCTCTCTCTTATGTTATGCTTCCTCCCTACTCTGTCAGTCTTTATTCTTTTTCTTTCTATCTCTTTTTCTCTCTTTTCGTAAACTCTTATTCTTTTTTACTTCTTAACTCCTTTCTTTCTCTTTCTTTTTCGCTTTCTCTCTCTCTCTCTTTCTCTGCCATTTATTTCTCTTATTCCCATTCTGCTCTAACACTCTCTCTAAGCATTGCTGCTTGCCAAACCCTAATAGCTGAAAAGGTTTTCTGCCTCATGCGTTAGCTCCCATGTTGCACTTAAGTTTTGCCCCTGGTTGCATTTGCCCATGCTAGATATGTGTTTGTTCCGATGGTTGCCTTGAACGTGATAGTCATATAGCTGTACCTATGTCTGCCATTTCCTATGTAGAATATATGTGCCCATAGCTTTTTTAGTATCTGAGCCCATGGTTGAAAACACTCTATGGTACATAGGTTCGATGATATCTGTGCCAATGGTTGAACGCCCTCTATTGTACATAGCTTGTATGATACTTGTGCCCAGGGCTGAACATACTCTATGGAACAAAGGTTGGGTGATATTTGTGCCCAGGGGTGAATGGCCTCTTATGTAAAAAGCTCGTATAATACCTGTACCTATGGGGGAACACCCTCTAAGGTACATAGCTTGTATGGTTTTGTGGGGTTGTGGTATTGTGATAATGTGTTTTTTTTCTTTAAAACTTCATTGCGGAAGCTTTTGTGTTTAATTTAGAATACTCATTTAATTTTGACTCTCTGTAAATTACTGAAGCCTGCTTCTCTCAATTTGCCTTGTTGATTTTTAAAAATAAATGTTACACATTTAAAATTTGATTTTAATTTGGTATCTTTATAGCTTTCTTTATTGCTTTCAAAACTTACTGTTGCATGATATGCGATTATTTACTTTAGGATGCAAATAAGACAATGTTTTTCACAAAGAGTGACGTTTAAGGATGTATAAATAATTTTTTACTCATAACTCCAGGGAAATTACTCTGTTTATAGTCTCTAAGGGAGATAATATAGCACAACTCCCATTAACTCCGATGGAGAAGACCTCTATTTAATTAAAAGACCTATATTTAATTAGAAGACATCTATTTGATTAGAAGACCTCTATTTAATTAGAAGACCTCTATTTAATTAGAAGACCTCTATTTAATTAGAAGACCTCTATTTAATTAGAAGACATCTATTTAATTAGAAGACATCTATTTCATTAGAGGACCTCTATTTAATTAGAAGACCTTTATTTAATTAGAAGACCTTTATTTAATTAGAAGACATCTATTTCATTAGAGGACCTCTATTTAATTAGAAGACCTCTATTTAATTAGAAGACCTTTATTTAATTAGAAGACCTTTATTTAATTAGAAGACCTTTATTTAATTAGAAGACCTCTATTTCATTAGAGGACCTCTATTTCATTAGAAGACCTCTATTTAATTAGAAGACCTCTATCTAATTAGAAGACCTCTATTTAAGTCAGAACATGAAAGATGGAAGGAGAAACCCAAATGCTGATCTCACCATCGGCGCTAATGATTTTGCTAGAAATGTAGTAGTTGATTTTTATCGCTAAGAAACGAATTACTTCCTCGTTGGCCATACGGGGAAAACCCGAGTTTGACCGCTAAAATATTTCAAAGAATAAAAAGAAATAAATTTAACTTTGGCTGTAAATTTGATTAAAAACAATAACACGGCGTAATCATTTAGTGTACCGATAACTGAAATGGTTATTAAATTAAAAACTACGTCAATATGGTTATTCAAAGATTATCTAATCTTTTCTTTTATTTTTACGTAAAAGTAATATAGATTACATCCAGATTCTATAAAATAGATTTACCAATAAATTATTTCCAGATGATATATTTACCTCTGTCTTTGTGAGTGGCATCGTTTGAACAAGGAGCTCACGCTGTCAAAGTCTGTGGTTCGATGCCCTGTTTAAGCTACAACATTTTTTATAATATTTTTTTTTTAGTTATAACATTTGTTTAATTTGTGAAACGGAGGTATTGTCTGTTTACTAAAAACGTATTTTTAAAATGTTTCTATAGTTTTATTGTTAAACAGCTACAATTCGAATAATACATTTCATTTCAACATTGTTAAAAACGTTGTTAAGGGAATAAATTCATAACCAAAAAGAAATTGTGCATGTTATCTCCCTTTACTTCTCTCATCATGCTCAAGAGAAGCTCTTTCATTATTAACATTGTGACCTCCAATTAAAAATCGAGCACACATGAGATATGCTGACACACCCACAGGTACACCACACACATGCACACTCCTTCTCTTGCACATACTCACATCACACAATTGCCCATAAACAATTATTGTTTTAATTTCTGTTTCAAATTCTGGAAATTAAAACCAAAATTCTTATTTTTTAAACAAAAAAAAAACAACCTGGAAAGGTGCTTTTAAAAACCTACAAAGTCCGATAGCTCGATGTGTCGGCTAAATTGAATTTCATTTAAAATTCATGCTACAATTACATTCAACAATTTCATGCGATTATTTCCCTTCTTGGTGGCGTCAGAAAGAGGAAAGGAGGATAACTTTATTTTCTGGGTCAATACAATATTTTGACATTTTCTCTTGGGGCTTTAGCCAATGATGGAAGTTATAGTATTTCTTTTCTTGCCTTTCTTTCTCTGGAGTGTTTTTTTTTTTGGCTGCTTTATTTCAATAGCTTTATTATAAATATTTTATGAATGATGTAATTAGATGATAAAATTATTTTTAAGTTTCATGTAATATTGAAATTGAAACCTGAAAAAATCTAAATTAAAATCAATTAAAATTTTCGTGTGACCGACGCTGACCGGGAGTGTCATGTCACCATGAGATAGAGATTCAATAAAACGAACGCTGTCGGTAATAAAACATTTCTTTAAGTAACAAGATTCTCTCATGATCTAATCTATACAAGATACAATTGAGTTTTTTACATCTAGCTAGTCAACTACTCCTATATCTCTGATGAACGACTCAAATAAAAAAAAAGACAAAAGCTAATCTAGCCATGTGTAAGCATCATAACATTTATAAATTTAAAAAAAGACATCGCAATGTGTGTATCCTGTTTTGCCAGTTACAGGATCATAAGTACACTTAACTCTTGTACTATACATGACAACCGTTTAAGAACCACTGTAGTAGAAATGAACCCCCTTCAGGCCTTGGTGGCGTCGCCACTGAATGGGAAACCTTTGACTGGTTCCGAATTTTTTTTCTTACGCTACATTTGATTCACCTCCCTCCTATGCCATGTATGTAAGTTACATAGATTGTCGGCTCCTCTGTTTTTTGACTAGAACAGAAAGATTTAAAACAATTTTATTCTATTTTCAGTCACCTTTTTCAAGATTATTTCTTGTCACAAAAAAGTACACAGAAGCCTGACGCATTAGGTACACTGCATAGCCGGATATATTTCAATATTTATTCACGCTTACGTCTATACTGTTATTGTTTTAGTAAAAGTAATGCTGAGGTAGACTATTGCAGTCAAACTGAATTTCTATTTGTTTGTACCAATAAAAGTCTATATCCTTTAATCTATTCTAAATACTCTCACATTGTAGCGTAGTTATTTCAGTAAACACGTATCTGACATACGCATTTGGTATTTCGATTTGGACCCGCAGTTACCTTGGCTAACGTTGAACATTTAACCCCCCGAGTCCCCCCCCCCTCTCCTACTCCCATCTCTACTAGTCGTCTGACATAAGTTCATAAGAGTAAATAAATCGACCCTTATTAAGGCCACAAAGTGCATAGAATTTTGGAACCGTTGATACAGAAACCGAAAAAATTGGATAGACTGCATTATTCTTATCGTCTTTATTGTAATAGGTGTGTGTGTGGGGGGGGGGGGTCAGTGATAGTCCAATATTCAAGTTGACACATACAACAAGAACATACTCCTATAGTTGTTTTATCACCACTGCTTACTTTATTATCCACGAAAAACTAGAGTCAATAGTCTTTTAAAATGTTTTATTCTTTATTGATACCTTAGCTGGTAAACTGTCGAATACTTTTCAATGGGCTGGTCGCTTTATCGAACTGAATTTTTAAAGTGCCGATACTTTATTTTAACAAGGATATTTCTCCTGGGATCGGACCAGCTGGTTATTATGATTAAAATGATTTGCGTTTACAAAGCAGTCCGATTAACCGGACTTGACTGTGTGAAGATTATAAAGTTGCAAGTTGCTGGTTTTCCAAGACTCAACTGAACTTTCTTTACTCATATATACGCCTTGCTTTCTAGCAGCAGGAGTCTGGTCTGGAGATACAGACTGAAGTCGAATGACAGCCCTCTCTATCCTCCCCCGCAACCTCATTTAAAGGGGCAAAGCCACGTGAGTGTAGCTACACAAGTTCCCTGTAATTGAAGGCAGGGAGGAATGCGCCCTAAACCCAACTGATCGACACATTATTGCATCTTGAGACGAGTTAAAGAACATATCGGGAAGAGCTTAAAGTCTTCCAGTCATTCGCGTTGCTTTCTCAGTCGGCTTATGATATATTTGTCCCCAAAGTGCTGACAGGGGGCAATAAGGCTGAAGAAGAAAGAGAGAGAGAGAGAGAAAGAGAGAGAGAAAGAGAGTAAGAGACAGAGAGAGAATGAGAAGAGCTAGAAAGAGGGGGCAATAAGACTGAAGTAGAAAGAGAGAGAAAGAGAGAGAGAGAGAAAGAAAGAGACAGAGAGAGAATGAGAAGAGCTAGAAAAAGGGGGCAATAAGACTGAAGTAGAAAGAGAGAGAGAGAGAAAGAGAGAGAGAGAGAGAAAGAAAGAGACAGAGAGAGAATGAGGAGAGAAAGAAAGAGGGAGAAAAAGACGGAAGTATAAAGAAAGAGAGAGAAAGAAAGAGAGAGAATGAGAAGAGATAGAAAGAGGGAGAAAAAAATAGGGAGATAGAGATGAAGAGAAAAAGAGAAAAGAGACAGAAGGTGATAAAGAGTGCGAGATGAGAAATAGAGCGTAAAAGAAAAAAAAGAGATAGACATGAGGAATGAGAAATCGTAAGAGGGAAGATAAAGAAAAAATGGTCAAAGATGAGACACAAAGAGATAGGGAAAAAAACGAAATAGAGAGAATGAGAGAGTTAGGGAGAGAGAGTGCGAAAGAGATAGAGGCATATCAAAAGAAGGAGATAGGTAGATAGATAGAGAGAGAGAGAGAGAGAGAGAGAGAGAGGTAAACACATGATAGTGTAAGCGGCTGGGATCGCAGATAGTTTGTGTGGCTGGGCTTGCAATGTCGTCTGTTCTAATGAGTCTGAGACTTTGGCTTATTTCAGAACAGACAACTTGTTTCGAAATGCGCGACAGGACCCGGAGGGGGGGGGAAGGAGGTATATTTGGTTATCTCCCAGTTGATGCCTAGGTTCTACAGATCAAAGTATCGGCTATTGATTCCTAGGATCTACAGATCAAAGTATCAGCTATTCATTCCTAGGATCTACAGATCAAAGTATCAGCTATTGATGCATAGGATCTACAGATCAAAGTATCAGCTATTGATTCCTAGGTTCTACAGAGCAAAGTATCGGCTATTGATTCCTAGGTTCTACAGAGCAAAGTATCGGCTATTGATTCCTAGGATCTACAGATCAAAGTATCAGCTATTGATTCCTAGGATCTACAGATCAAAGTATCGGCTATTGATTCTGATCTACAGATCAAAGTATCGGCCATTGTATCCTAGGATCTACAGATCAAAGTGTCGGCCATTTACTTTCGCTAGTAAGATGTACGTTCAAGTCAATACGACAAAAAGTATTGGCGGCACATTGATCCTGAAAAGTATGGTAACCAGAAAGTGTTTTAATTTTTTTTTAATATACATATAATTCTCTCCCCCCCCCCATCACCACCGCTCTTCTCCTTATCTCCACCTATGCTTGTCTAAATCATTATTCTAGTGCCGACACTGATTTTTTCACAATACGTGGCCATTGTACTTCCTTTTACTATTCACTGTATTCATATTTATCTCTTGGTCCTTACACCATCATCCTTTCTTACTGTATACAGGTCCGGCCTTAGGCATAGGCAAAATAGACAGCCTCCGAGTGGTGGGGGCCTTGCATAGGATAATTTACAATTTTTTCTAGTGTTAGAGTGCACTAGGTTTTAAACAAACTGTATTATTTGTTTTTTCGATGTTTTATTTTTTACATTTTTACATTTCATTTGGGGCCGCCAAATTAACTTCGCCTTGGGCCTCTAATTATCTAAGTCTCACCCTGCTGCTGTATGTTCTTCTTGTTCCTCTTCTTCATTGTAATTGTCGAAAAAGTTAAGACGAAGACGCTTTAGGAACTAGAGACACACGGAAGCTCCCTTCCATCTATCTTTATGAAGGAACTCTCCTGTTTGGGAGGGATCCGGGCATTTGTCATTTTTTCGAGTATTCCAGGACGCTCCAAGCTAGAAGCAATGCCGAAGGCGGAGCACAACGGGGGGTGGGGAACACTCCCCTCCATCACCTCATTTCTTACATTATAACGTCTGCTTTGCAGATTTCCGCTATAAAACGCGCCCTTGAAGAACGGTGTGAGGAGAGGGACATGTTTGTTGGGGCTTTCTCTCATTCCCTCCAGTGAAAGGGAGGCACCCCAAAGGAGGTTCAGTTTTTCTTCCCCTTGGGCCTGTCTCCACTAACGAACGTTTCCGCCCGCATATAAAAAGTAAAAGTACAGTTGCCCCTTTCAGAACTCATCTGTAGGGTCTATAAGGTGATCTTATTCTGTGGCCCACGGTTAACGAGGGTGTCATGTGGCCAGCACAACGACCAGCCGGCTTTACTTTTCCCCAATTAATGTCAGGTACCCATTATTATAGACTCAGAAGCGCCCAAGGATCTCGAAATAAAAATCTGTCTTCACCAGAATTCGAACCCAGGACCCCCGTTTAGAAGCCAAGCGCTTTACCGCTCAGCCACCGCGCCTCATTCCGCATAGTGTATATGTAAAGTTTAATATCGACTTTTAATGACTGATGATCTGGGATTTGAACAAGTAGTGATCTTTAACATATTTCTTTTTACCTGATTTAAGAAAAGGAAGGGGCGGAGTCTTTTTTGTCCTACCGTCTTGCCCATTTATATTAGTATTTGTCTCTTTGTATCTAAATCTCGGCGTCCTATGTTTCTGATGCCGTGACAGGTACCAGGTGAGGGCTTGTCTGGTGATGCTGAGTGAAGTCTTGAGAAGAGTTTGGTCTATCCATCATCAGTGTCTCTGCTTTCCCTTGCAATGGGTTCGTGCTTGGTTGTTTTTTTGTTTGTTTCCGTAGAGTAGCTTTGACTTCACAATGGTGTCAAAGAGCGTGATAATGATGGTGGTGCTTTAATTTGCTGAATATCTAATTTTCTTCTTATCTTATATATTACAGGCGTTACTTCAAAAAAGAAGATTATTAAATCCTAAGCATTTCATATGTCACTGTAGTCATGCATGTTTATCAATGACTTAAACTCTGCTAAGTCGTTGGATTTTGTGGCTAGGTATGGCGACCCATTCCGTTCTCTAATGGGACTAGGAAAGAAGGAGCACTTGTACGAGTTGGTTCTAACGTATGGAATAAGATATGTGCCTCTATCTTTGTGTCTTTCTGAGTGTTTCATTAGTTTCTGTTTTTTTCTATTTGTAAGTTATGGTTTGGTGTTTTAAGAATTATAGCTAATTTACTTTTTGTTCTTCTGTCTTTAAGTGTCTTTAAGTTCAGTGATTTTATTAAAGGTGTTACTCTCATCAAAAAGGGATATTCATTTGTTAGAGATCTCACTGCTCTATTTTATATGTGTTCTAGTTCCTTGATGTTTCCTTGAGTTGATGTATAGAATATAGTGTACACAGTCAAAATACATATCTTTGTTCAATGTGCTTATCAGAGTATACTTTTTAAAAACTCAGATTTTCTTTTGAAAGATGAGTTCCTGGTCGAGTAATATAAATTCTAAACTGTCATTTCTATGGTCCAGGATTTGAACATTTTCTGCCTCATAACAATTAAAAAAGTTCTGGGCTTGGATGTAATCATCTTCATCTCTGGGGGAACGTCCGAAAACAGGAGAACCAAATAAAACAAATTAAAAAAAAAAAATCGAAACAATTTACAATCAGAACATTAAGTTTCATCATGTCCTTCTTATCTTATATTATGTCATCTTATAAAAAAAAAACAGACGTTACTTCAAAAAAGAATATGATTACGTCCTACATGTGTTCCTAGGTCAATCTAGTCATGCATGTTTACCAATTATTTATATGCAGCAAAGTTTTTGGTTTTCTTTACTGACTCAGTCATGCTCTAATAGCACTAGGGAAGATGGAGCATATGTAGGCCTACATATTTGTTCTATCATGTCCGTCTATCCTAATTCTAATTAGCTTTGTTTTTAGAAATTCATGAACGACCTTTTATCTTGTTTTTCAATTTATTATGAGCGGCATCTAAAAACTCTATTTCTTTCTTTAATTTTCACCAAGATTACAGCTATAACCCAATCATCCACAATCTAATTATTGATATATCCATATATTACATACTATTATGTTATTATAATCTCTAAAAGATAATGTAACAC
Organism: Biomphalaria sudanica; assembly: GCA_036873155.1. Classification (NCBI taxonomy): domain Eukaryota; kingdom Metazoa; phylum Mollusca; class Gastropoda; family Planorbidae; genus Biomphalaria; species Biomphalaria sudanica. The sequence continues at coordinate 543,047 of JAZGLO010005433.1, read as the reverse complement.
TTATGACATTTAATTGTAAAATACCACTAATCTAGATCTCATCTTCAAAACTGATTTATCCAGGTCATTTCCTTTATTCCCAAAAAAAAAAAAAAATAGTTCGTAGTTTCTATACTTAGGCGGTATTTGACAAGAAGGCAACTGTAAGTCCCTTTAATCACAGAACATTAGGAAGAAGAAATATATTTCACATGTGTGCGAAGAAAAAGAATTTGGTTCTACCCGCAAAAAAATCTGGATACTTCAAAGAAGAAGAATAGAAACAAACATGACAGTATGTCAATGTATACACACTTGTGTGACTTGAGTTCCGTAAGATCAATAATATCCCATAAACATGGTCTACATTGGATTGAAATTTTCCATACTTTTCAACGTCATTTTCATTGTCTGGTTCAGCCCGTTGGATTCTACGGCTTGCAATCTTCTTTGCGGATATAAAGAAGCGCACGGCACTGAGACTAAGGTGGATATGTCAAGGACGTACTCGGCCAGGCATGGTCAGAATGTGTGTCACGTGGTCGTCCTGATTCCTTTCAATAACGTCTCCGAGTTCAGCTGCCAGACTCTAACCCCGACCCTTAAAATCGCAGAAGAGAGTCTGAGCAGGCGGAGGATCTCCGAGTCATTCAGCCTCTGCTTCCATCTGGCGGACACCAAGTGCGACGAACAGGCCGGCCCCATCGAAGCGTTCAACTACTACAGACTACGAACGGTCCATGTCTTCTTGGGGCCGCTCTGCGACATGATCATTGCTCCGATCGCCCGGTATTCCTCGTCCTGGGGGATACCAGTTGTGTCTCCCGGAGGGCTGAGCCATTCGTTTCACGACAAGGAGAAAAATAATTTTCATAGCTTGATCCGGCTGTCGGCGAATTACGACACAGCGGCCAAGTTTCTTATGATGGTGCTGGGCAGGTTTGGATACAAAAGAATGGCTCTGTTTTACACCATGGAGAGCTATGGAATCCAAAAAATGTACCTGCTGTCTAGCGCTATAGCCGAAGAAAGCAAACGCCAAGTGAATGTTACTCAGGACCAAAACCAGTACATCCATATTCAGAACGTCTCGCAGTACCTAATCAAAGTCATGTGCGCTGGTGAGTACCTGTATATTTACTTCACACACACACACTCTCAAACACACACACAGAGTGCATCCTCAAATTTCACAATCTCGTGTCGACAGTTTTCTTAAGCTCACTTCTTTAAATTGTGGTCGTTGGGCTTGCCAACCGCGTCCATAAAACAGATGTGCTGTACATCCTCTGCCTTCAAAGATGGCAAGGTCTTAAAAGGGTACCTTTACTTTTTACCTTCTCTCTAAGTCTACACACAAACTAGCGGCACAGAGAGCATGAGTATGACTTTCTCTTCTGTATCATAGATCAAACTACTTGAACGGGCCGGACCTGGGTAATTGGAGGCCAAGTGAATTTGGTGGCCCTAAATAATGTTTAAAATTTAAAAAATAAAAAACAGCGAAAAAAATAAAATTACGCTATTTATTAAAAACCCGACTTTCTTTTATATCTACATTGAGAAATAACAGAAATTCATATATCGCGATTTCCGTACTAGAGACATAGGCTAGTAAACATAGAGTCATAGTGTTATACTATGTTTAAGATATGATCAAAGTTTCGCAATTTTTTTCTCCAAATTTTTTTTTTAGTCCTGTGCAAGGCCCCTACCAATTTTAGGCCCTAGGCGGCTGCCTGGTTCGCCTATGTTTAAGGCCGGCCCTGTAGCAGATTTATTCACTAAACATTTAAAATAACTCTATTTTGATCATGTTATTGCCTAGAATTTTTCATAAGTCTTGCCCTCTTCTGTAACACCCATATTAGTGTAGTGTATCATGTGTTATCTGCCAAGATCATTCCATGATTCTATGCGTGTAGTCCGAGGATGGTTGCAGTGGATGAAATTGTTTCCGTTTAATAGGTCACAAGTGTTCTACTTCTTCTTCTTTGTAATACTTCTTGGAGTTGAGTCGAAGACTCTTGGAACACTTGGCCCATGTGGGCTTCCCTCCATCTGTCTGTATGAACAACCAGAAGAACCTTAAGACTTGCCTGTGATCGGTTTGTCGTCTTGGCCTGTTAAGATATTAAAACACTATAAGTATACACTGTGTGTTAGTGGTCCGTAGTTTATTAATAAAGATATTTTTTGAACTTCTTTTTTTGGTATTTCTTTGGCTCTTTTATTTAGAAACATCTTACCATGTGATACAATGATATATTGCTAATGAGGATAAAGTGGTCAAGTACAGTATGCAATATAAGCGGTTAATTACAATATGTAAACAAGTGGGGGTTGTGGTGGCCGAGTCATTAAGCGCTTGCCTGCCCAACAGATGGATCTCGAGTTTGAATTCCGTTAAAAGGTATTATTTTGACACTCTTAGGACTCTCTGAGGTAAACAAGCTGCAATGAGTACCAATGGGAATTAAGGACCGTTGGTCGTTGTACTAGCCACATGACATCTCTCGTTCACCGTGGGCCATCGGAACAGATGAGTTCTAAATCTTCTGACCACAATATGTCTGAAATGGGTTCTTTTATTTCTTAACTTATTACAATATGTTACCTTCTGTTTATTCACTATTGCAAGGGAATGGTCAATTCATCAAATAAATCTTTTCCCTATACTTCGTACAAGTAATCTCTCTTGTTCAGTTTCCTTGAAGCAAAGAACGTGTTGCGTGAATCAGCTTTGCATAGTTTGAATCTCAAATTAACTTGCTTGGTATTGCATGAATAGATACACGTAGAACGTAATAATCTTCTGTTTTAAAAGAACGTCTGCAATTTATAAGATAAGAAGATAATGCGTATACAATTTTCTCTTGTTTTTCTCTGTGTTTCTTTAACAGTTCCTTTAGTTCAGACACTTAAGGCAAACGTTCCTTAAAAGTTTATCTTCCAGTAAACACAGGTAACTGTTACATGACTGCCATACCACAGTGGAGATAAAGCAATTTCAGACTGGGTATGAATTCCCACTTGAGACTGAGACTATACGCCCCGGACAACCTCGGCGCCTAGACAGCAGTAAATATTTAGATGATATCGACGTAGGAAGACCAGACTTGAAACAAGAATGTAATCTCTACCAATTATTGTTGCTAACAATTTAAAAAAAAAGCAACACAACTTTTTGTTACTTATGAAACCGACTATCATTCCTGGGTTCGTCTCTCAGTGTCAAAGCGGTGGGTGTGGGTTTATTGGTTTGCGTTTGAGTGTTTGAGTGTGTATGTGTGTGTGTGTGTGTGTGTGTGTGAGGGAAGGGGCATATTAATTAAAGTGACCATCAGAGGCGTAGTGTGCAAAACGTGCGCCCGGGGATTTAAAATTTTATTGCTCCCCCCCATCCCATTTTCCATGAGCACATAGAAATATAGGCTTATAAATAAAAGGTATTTAATAATAATATAATACTAATAACCTTAGAATGTATTACCTAACTTAAATATCTACAATAATTTGCTCTCGGAGCATTGTGCCCTCTTTGACGCCTCTGGCACTAACGCTAGTCGCGATAGCTTTTTTGCAAGCAAAATGTATACCAGTTAAACAATTGTGTGTGTTGCTATGGAAATATTGAGTTGTTTACAATAAAAATAAGGATTGTCTTCGTGTCTAAACATTAATGAGGAGTTCAGTATGTCACGTGGCTGGGAGGTCCTAACTGCGATCTACATATTTTGCCACATCCAACGCAGACGTAGCCGTTGTCACGCTCAGTATAGGTTTTCTTTCCGTCGTGAACGCCTGACCTCGGCACTAGTTTTTTCTTTTGGTGACAAACGTGAATCCAGCTGTCTTTGTAATGCATCTCCAGCTGTCTTGCTAGAAGGCAGCCGGCTGCTAGATGCGATACTCTATGTCAGCCTAGGCTGGCCTATAGAGCGCTTTCGGGAGGCGCCCCTCTATAGCGCCGACCACTTTTCAGCTCAACGTATAGCACTGCGTTTGGGATACGGTCGTCCCCCAATACGGGATATGTGCTTCGCCCAGCGTAGATGTCCAAACTGTTTGCGGGTCTGTGTGAAAGAGAGAGAAAAAAGCAACAACCTTTACGCCTGGTTTCTAGTTAACAGTACATACGATAGGGTTAGAACGATTACGATTGGGGGGAAAGAGACAGGTTTGTTGGCCATACTATTAGCACTGACTAAAGGTATTAGACGCACATAGTTGGTAGTGTATGTATCGCTTTGTTCACGTTCATGGTATTCTATGTATTGGTGTATAGCACTAGTTTGCTTTTAATAGATTTTGTTGTCATGGAAGTTTACTTGGTCATGACATTACATTTCTCTCTTCTTTCTTTTTTTTTTTTCTCTAATATAGACAACTTTAATTTTGTGCGTGTGTGTGTCATCAAATCCGTGTCTTACCTTTTATCGTCCCTTCTCTGTCTCTCCTTTCTGTCTTTTATACTGGATTGTGTTTCACGTGTCTTTAAATGTCTCTCTTCTTTCTGTCTTTTATACTGGATTGTGTTTCACGTGTCTTTAAATGTCTCTCTTCTTTCTGTCTTTTATACTGGATTGTGTTTCACGTGTCTTTAAATGTCTCTCTTCTTTCTGTCTTTTATACTGGATTGTGTTTCACGTGTCTTTAAATGTCTCTCTTCTTTCTGTCTTTTATACTGGATTGTGTTTCACGTGTCTTTAAATGTCTCTCTTTTCTGTCTTTTATACTGGATTGTGTTTCACGTGTCTTTAAATGTCTCTCTTTTCTGTCTTTTATACTGGATTGTGTTTGACGTGTCTTTAAATGTCTCTCTTTTCTGTCTGTCATTGTGTTTGACGTGTCTTTAAATGTCTCTCTTTTCTGTCTGTCATTGTGTTTCACGTGTCTTTAAATGTCTCTCTTTTCTGTCTTTTACTGCATTGTGTTTCACGTGTCTTTAAATGTCTCTCTTTTCTGTCTTTTACTGCATTGTGTTTCACGTGTCTTTAAATGTCTCTCCTTTCTATTTTTTCTAAATTTTCTTTCTTTCCCTCTCTTTCTCTTATTTGTGTTTCTTTCTTTCGGGCTTTCTCTTTCTTTTCTTTCTCTTTTACTATTTTTCTTTTTCTGTCTCTGTGTTGTTTTTCCAATGTATCTCTCTTTCTCTTTTGTACTTTGTCCTTCTCTTAATATCTCTATTCTTCTTTCTTTTTTCTCACTCTCTGTCTATCTCTTTCTTTTGTATTTTTTCTTTCTCTCTCCCTCTCTGATTCTCTTTTGTTTCTCTCTCTCTCTCTCTTTCTCTCTCTCCGAGAGACACGCACAATCTCCACACCTTGTCTAACTCACTATGTTTAAATGTAATAAGATACAATATGATGAGAATCTTCAATCTGATTAATTTTTTAATTGTGTATCATTCACATTCAAGTTTTCAAAGTACATTTTGATAAAAATAACTTACCTCTCCACCCCTCTTTCAAAACACACAAACAATTTTCAAATTTTTTATACTATTTGTTTGAAAACAATTTTTGCTTTTTTAAAAATTATTTTAGCTCTAAAAGTTTGGGCTGTTTTGATATAATAAATGCCTTTGCAACATGGCATTGAACAATCAAACATGGCGCGCTTATCATGTGACACCAAAAACATGTCCTCAAATCCGGTATATGGATAGGTTCTTCTTTAATTAAGAGTTTAGTAATGCGCCAATGAGAAAATAACGGGTTTTTTGTGTGTGTTCGGTTTATTTATTTATATATTTTTTTCAAATTTCAAAAAGTTTATCTTTACAAAAAACTATGCTAAAACATCACAGATGTGATGACCGCTCGGACTCTCTGTTGTATTTGATGAAGTCCGAAACTCCATATAGAACAAATGGTCTGTGTTTACAAATAGCATCATGCACATCCATTTATTTCGGACAGTATTGATTTTTGCCTTCATTCTAGGAAATGGCTGCTCTCAAAGGAATATTTCTGTTGCAACCTATCTTTCGGTTGCTAGTAGTTTTAACTCTGCCAATTGGACGAATTATGTCCTAGTTATATGTCCGGAAGAGGACATTTCGATACCCTTCAACTGTAAGCGGATACGGCCTGCTTTAGATCTGGCCAAAAGGCGATTTCATGAACTGGATCTGTTAGATCCGACTCACTTGGTGTTCCACTTCGCCGATTCCAAATGCAACGACCAGCACGGTGCCTTGGCTGCCTTCGAATATATCATCAAAGGCCAGCTCCACTGCTTTTTGGGGCCTTCTTGCGACTACAGCCTCTCTCCCGTGGGGCTGTACGCCTCGTCATGGAAGCTTCCAGTCATCACACCCGGAGGCATCTCACACGAGTTCAGGACGGACCCCCGCTATTCCACCTTGACACGCATGGGGACCACCTCCAAGAGTGTCATCGACTTTATTCTACTCCAGATGAGGCTGTTTCACTGGAAGAGGCTGGTCAACATATACGACGTGTCATACCAGAACAGCCACTGCAAACTGGTTCTGAGTTATTTCAAGGAAGTTAAAAAGAAAGGCGATATCTATGTACATCCGGTATTCGCAAACCCAGGCGACAATGTCGAGGAAATAATGAAAAGAAGCGTGGGTACTGAGTACTCTGGTAAGTAACCATTCTTAGTATCTCTCTAAGAAAACTATGCATTTCTGATCTATTCACATTTTAATGCTTTGTATGCCATCTCTTACACCCTTAGACACAATCCACTGTACAGCCTTTAATGCAAACTTCTATACAATCTTCGAAGCAACCTACTAGAGACTTACATACAATCTACCATTCAAATTTGGGGAATAGTGACTCATTGGCAAAGCAATTGCATTACTAATTGAAGGTCTCGGGTTTGAATCTTGATGATGATTGGTATTTGAATTTCGGAAATTTTCTGACTCTCCGAAGTCAGCCTATTTGTAATGGTCACCTGATATTACCAGAATTCACCCAACTCTAGTGGGTACCTGACATAAGTTGGGAAAATTCAATGCAGTTGGTCGTTGTGCTGGCCACATAACATCCTCGTTAACCGTCGACCATAGCCTTAGATGAGCTTTACATCATTTGACCTATAAATCGTAAGGTCTGACAAGGTACTTAACTTTACTCGACAATACAGTATTCAATACAACTTTATACAACCATTCATTATTCTATACAACCTACTATACAAGCTTAAACACAACCTACAATGATGCTCTAAGGTCTCTTTCAAACGTACACATACACTGTATTTTTGTTCTAGGATTTGTTTAATGTATTCTCATGCAATTCAACTTGATTCTGTGTTTTATAAGTTCATTATTCGTATTTGAATTTTTTTTTTAAATGTATCCAAAACTATAGTAGTTCCTATGTTGTTGAAGAATGAAATTCATCTCTCTAAAGAGTCATTTCTATCTATCAGTATTTCTATCACAATTCTTTGTTTTAAATAATTCTATTACAGTCATTCGTCTCAAGTTAACACAATTATTACTATGAATCGTACGTAATAATCAAACAATAATTTGTTGCCATGATATAATTATTGTTTAATTATGTCGATGCTTATCACTCTTATTGTGATTAGAATACAGGACTACCAGAAATAGAGGTTTTACCTTTTGGAAACTTATTTCTCCCCTCCCCTTCTTTCTACCTCTCACTCTCTCCTCTTTTTTCTCTCACTTTTTCAGCCCACCTTTGTCTTTCTCTCTTTCTTCTAATTATTTTATTAATTTTTTTTTTAAAAGTTCCCCTTTCAGATCTTGCGATCAATAAGGCAGAAGATGCAAATTCATCTGTTTCTGAGGTTCTACAGTTTACGAGGGTGTCATGTAGCCAGCACAACGACCTTACGCTTTTACTTTTCCCCAACTAAAGTCAGGTGCCCATTAAAGCTGGGTTGACTCAAGGCGTCCAAAGATCCCGAAATTTAAATACTTCTTTTTACCAGGATTCGAACCCGGGACATTTGGTTCGGAAGCAAAACGCTTTACCGCTCAGCCACCGCTCCTCCAATTCTTCCATTATGTCTTTAAAAATTCCTTTCTGCGTGACTCTTCAGCACTTGACTCTCTCACTCTCTCTCTCTCTCTCTCTAACTCTATCATCAATCACATTTCAACTTACAGAACATAATTACATCTTTAAAACGTCTCTATTTATGAAAGTGGTTCAAGTCAAGCTGTAACGGAAACAGCGCCAAGGACAAAGAACTGCCTTCCATGCCCTTTCAAAACAACTTCTTTCTAGTTTGCATCTCCGCCTCCATAACTAGAACAAATGTCTGTATACTATCAGCTACTCACTGACGGTCATTAATCTCAGTCATTCAAGCCAGCCAAACTGTACACACTAGTAGTTAATTATTCATTCATTTACACTTTGTAACTTGACAGCCTATGTTTGGCTTATTCTTATTCCGCCCATTTAAATCATGTTCCTGATCACCACAATCTATACAATGATTCTAATAACATAAGTCTCAAATAGCCTCTGACAGCCACACCGATGTCCGACCGTCGCGTGTGTCTCAGATGATGGGGTCGAGAGGAGCTGCTTTGACTTACGAGAAAAGGGATAGGCAACTACCTGTTAGCTTTGGACAGGAGGTAGCTCATTATCTGTTTGTTGGCTAATCACTGATCATTGATGTATTCAAATGCGTAGTTTCACATTTGGGTTCATAGTTTATGATTGTAGGCATAGGATAGATAAGCGATCTGATATCAAGTGTGCATTTAAATTCAGATATCTACTGTACAATGACAGAGCAACTAGTGTCGTAGCTGACCAAATCAGAAGTTTATTAAAATAATATTAATCCATCAGTGCTGGATTAAGACTAAGTCTAAGACTGCTTTATTGATCCTTATGGAAATGTGTTGTGATTACAAGGACTCCTTTCTCACATACATACAACACAACATAACATGCACAATTGCACATAAATAGAACAAACACAACAAAACTGAGAGCAGGTAGGGCTACAACCCCGGAGACTCCACAAGGTCCTTTACAAAAAGGGATATAAATATATCCGATTTTCGACATGTCAGAAACTTTTAAGCTATTTTTTAAAAAACTTTTTTATCCTCATTTTTACGGCTGGCAAACAAAATGTCGTGATTTAGAAGTGTCCGCTTTAGCATGTACGAAATAAGTAAACACAGCTCCGGATTTACGACATAGCGTCTACCAAGGACCTTACCTACCACAAACTCGAAAATATACACTTTTTAAACTAAAATATGCAATTAAATATTTTTTTTTTTAAAAGAAAGTGAGATTTTAAAAAAAAATCTATTTCTTTCTTATAAAATATAGCTTGATTTTAGATCTAAGTATTTTCCTTCATAGGTGGATCTTTATTAAAGCGTTTTAAAAGTGTAGGGGCCTCCATAAACATCCTGCACTGGGGCCTCCACATTCTTAAATCCGGCCCTGATATCCATTCTCATAGACACCTGTGAGTGCTTTGTAGTACACAAATTGATATAGAATACATAAATTAATACAATCCATTGAGCTTAAATAACAAGCTCTTTACTTCTTGTGTTAATACTACTACTATTACTACTTCTACTATTTTTTTTTTTTTTTTTTAACACTTAGTAGAAATAGTTTCTAATACAACTCAATGGTAGACTGACTTATTGACAGATTTTAACACTTACTGTTTAAGAGACAAACCGTTTCACCACTTTAGATTGAATTATCCCCCACACAAACACATACTTCTGGCCTCTAAATTTTAGTATCACTCTTCTCACTACATCCTCCCCTCCCCGTCACTACAACTACAACAAAAATAGTTCGACATAGACTATTGGGTGTTTCTTCCATTGAATGTTAACATTTTTATTATGCTCTTCGTTGCTTGTGGTCGGAACCGCTTTTGCGTCATAAAACTCTCTCACGCAAGAATTATGTTATCTACTGTTTGTAATCTCCAACCTCTAAACTTGTGCGCAACGTAACCTTTGGAGTACACAAGCCTGAAAGGTTTTAAATAAATTGTAATTTTTAAGTTTAAAAAAAAAAGTCTATATTAGATTTTAAAAATTTTATACATATTTTAGGAGCTATTGAAAAGTACTCAGCTAGATAAAATATCAAGGGAAATAATGGATGTCGGCCATTCCATATTAAAATTAACTGAATTGTTTCCCTTCCATCTCTTTCAAATTTAGGGTTATAAACATATACTGCTATAGTATCCTGAAATGTTTTATGATTTAAATTTTTTTTTAAAATAAATATATATGTGGTTAGTGTGTAGATGCTTACCGGCAAAGTGTGAAAAAAAGGTATTTAGGACAGGAGGGACTCGTTAGCCTTGGCTGGCCATATAGAATGCCAAAGAGTGCTATAGAAAGTCAAACGTTTTAAAACAAAGAACGAAATGATTTTTCCATTTCCTACTTTGACTTGGCAATTGATACAATGACTAAATCTACACCAAGAAAAGTGGAAAAATTTCTTATTAAGAGGATATTTGTAATTTAATTATAAATAAACTAGAGAAAACAACATAAAATAAACAACAGAATTTCTGAAAAAAAAAAAACATTTGTAGGCACATATGCTTCTAACCTTAACAAAGAGTAATTTTAATGTTCAAAACTAATTATAACATATATCAAAATTCAAACCGATTACTACTATTTTAAAATGTGTTACTGCACATTAATTATTAGAGTTGTGTTGAATTTCTGGTAACTAAATCAGTTATGATCGATAGAGCAAAAAAAAATATTTTTAAAATCAGAAAACGTTAATAGGGTTGGACTGGACATACTTGCGGAAATAACAGACAACATCCCAAACCAGGTCCTATGCTGGACCCCCCACAAGGGAAGAGAAAGGCTGGAAGACCAAAGCAGACATGGAGAAGATGGGTAGACTAACAGACAAAGACGATAAGATGGTCATGGTCCCAGCTTAGGGAAATTGCCCAGAATAGATGGCAAAGTGCTGTTGCAGCCTTAGGCTCCACTGGGACTGGGAGTCTAAAGGATTAAGTCAAGTCAATCTACTATGAGAAATCAAAAGATGCAGAAACATTTCGCTTCGTGTTTGGTTTAAAATGTCTTCAGGAAACAGCAAACGAGAATCAAAGTGGTTCAATGATACACCAGAAGGTTGCCCAATATTCTAAAATATTTTTGTTCGATTCTTCTTCAGAACAGGACACGTTCTGTTTGGACTCATGTCATTGCGCTCTCCAATGCTTCCTCGGTCTTTGATTCTTAGGATTTCTCTTATGTTTAGAAAAAGAAAATTATGCAGGTCACATAGTCGTGAAACACTGGACAGAAAATAAAAACAAGACAAAGTGAGCGTTAAAATGAGCGTTAAAATTAGCCTTTTAAAGTATTTAATGAAAAAAAAAAATAGATCTTAGGCTGTAAAATTACATCTTATGTTTAGTATATATTTCTGAGACGAGATAATTTTGTCCACCAGTTTATAATACTCGCTAAAAACAAAAAAAGAAATTGCGTATTGAAAAAAAAAATGCTTTTCACTGTGGAATATTATTGTATCGTCTTGTTCTAGACTACCAGATCAAGACTAGTTATGAATATTTAAAATGGAAGCTACTAGAAACCAAGGTGTTACAGCGTCATGTTTAAATTTCTTTGGCAAACACCCCAAGTAACAATAACATTTTTCTGTAGAACCATATTGATGATCATCAGACATAGTGAGGTGACAAAAAGCAGCAAGCTTTTTTTTTTTTTTTTTGGTGTTTCCGGTGTACAAAATAAAGGAAATATGGATAAGCTATGTTTTAAAAAGTTACATGATAACCTTTGTGCACATTTGTCACTGCAAAATCTATTTTATTTTAAAGCGCTTCTGTTTCAGACTTACATTTAGTTGTCAATGTTAAGGTTCAGTTCAGAGTCCTTCACATTGTTTAGCTTATTATGGAAATCTCCACTAACAGTAAAAACATTTGGGCATATGACACAAAGATTCTCGGGAAAAGTTTTGGATGAAAGTAGATCATTAGAATCATGGAAACATAGTTTGAACCAAACTAAACTCTTATTATGCAAACATCGTTTCGACCAAACTAAACTCTTATCATGCAAACATTGTTTCAACCAAAGAAACTTCTTATCATGCAAACATTGTTTCAACCAAAGAAACTTCTTATCATGCAAACATTGTTTCAACCAAAGAAACTTCTTATCATGCAAACATTGTTTCAACCAAAGAAACTTCTTATCATGCAAACATTGTTTCAACCAAAGAAACTTCTTATCATGCAAACATTGTTTCAACCAAAGAAACTTCTTATCATGCAAACATTGTTTCAACCAAAGAAACTTCTTATCCAATATGTTTTTGTATGTAACTCTAACTAGTATATAAATTCCTCTTTTTTTTTTTTAACAAGTTTAGAATTTTATTTACAGAAGTACTTTTTCGAAAAGCACAAACAAATTTGTGAGTCATCCGTCCAGTTTGCCCAAAGTGCTGACCATAAGGAAATTGTTAACGAGACATTGTCCAGCGTATTAGCATCGATCGTAGTTCTCTTCTACTTAATCATGGCTAGTCTACGCTACGTTTTACAGCCCTCCCCTCCCTGTAGTTTTGCACCCTGTTTCATCAGCTGGTCCAGTAACTACTCCATCGATGACCAGCGGTCACCAGGCCCTAATTTCATTTTCCGTCGTGTTTTGCTCGCACGGTCATTTGCGCTTTTCGTCTGAACATTTTTTTCCCCAACTTGGACAAACGACCACTAGGGGAGCACTTTCATTCTGACACCATAGTGACTTTGAAAGAACACTAGTTAAATTATCCACAAGTAAAACAGAATAGTTAGATGAACTCATCTATGCCAAGAAAATAGAAAAATAAAATTGGAAAACAAAACAGATTTAATATCTAATTTGTTAAAAAAAATTTTGTTAGGAATTAATCTGTATTATTTTTATCGGCAAGTAAGTCATCTAGTTGTTACATAGCGTTTTAAGCGTATATTTTCTTGTTTTATTCATGTATAAGACACCAGGAAGATATGCTTAAAATTTATACTAAATAATTATTACTACAGCATATTCATAGGCATAGCACCACGGAGTAAAGAAATGTTTCTAACAACAAGACCTCAAAAGTTCATTACAGCAACGTTTGCCAAACTGTGTCCTGCGAGGTCTGAATAGGTGTCCCGCGAACTGCTGGTATAATTAATTAGTAGGCCACCATGTGAATTAATATCTCTTAATTAAAAAAAAAAAGCAAAGTGTTCCATTCATTACTCGGAACGTTCGACGTGCTCCGTTGGGGTAAAAGTTTGGGACACGATGCATTACAGTCATTCGGAGGTCTCGGGCTGAGACTAAATTGTTTTTATATATCATCACTTGTCTGAAAGTAACAATTTAAAATTATGATATATAATATCGTCATCGTGTATAAAGACTTAGGGAAAAGTGCAGTATTTCTTTGTGTTCCATTTTATCGTTTGGCTGTTGTTGTTTTATTCACACCTAAAGCTTTGAAAGGCATTTTTATCTAATTTTCAATTCGATGTAATGAGCCTATCAGTAAAAAAAATAAATTAGTCAATACCTTTTCTAAAACGAAATTATCAAAGTTGACAAAATCCTACATATTTAGCCAATATATATGAATACTGAAGGATTAATTTCTCTTGTTGATATCAAACAAAATATTTAATTTCCAGTAAATAACTGACAAAATGGCTTTGTATTTTCTGCGCAAATTGTGTAAATTTCAACTTGATATGAGAATACTTGTGGGAGAAATAACGTGTACAATCCTTTTACCGTACTTACAGACAAGGTGAGCTTTGTAATAAGTAAAAAAAAAATTAAATAAAGGTAACAAAAGTTCATTATGTCTTCAATTAATGAATTAATGTATGAGCTGTATAATGTATTTCAACCAGTTTCATTTGAACAAACTATAGCCTAATGAATTGTCAAATCAGGAACGTCACATTCCTTATAATTATATATAAAAATAATATTTTCACTCAGTTTAAAGTGAAGCGCTTGTAACAAGAGCTGAAAAATCAATGTAACTGTAACACATCGAATTCTTATTTCTATTTGATTGTTTACTGGTTACGTCAGTTTACTTGACGTTTGCTCAAGCTGCAGGATGTATCAGCTAACATGACACTTGCGGACTGCGTCACGTGATCTGAATCTTGCGAAAGCTGCGGGCTGTTTCATCTGACTTCTTTCGGAGAAACAAAACCTTTTAGAATGGATTCAATAAATATAAATTTTACATACTTATACTACTACTCTTCTGTTTCATTACTACGGGCATAGGCCTAATAATAAAGATGTGAATGATACTTTGTCAATGGTATTTTTGATTAAAGTCTTTGATAAAAAATTCTTCTATTTCCAATAAGCCGGTTTTCAATCATTTTTTTTTCTAATGCTTTTGGAGATAAAGGCGGCAAATATGTTTTATTGGTTCTTAAAATTCCTTCACCAATATAATCGTAATGTTTTAAATACATTTTGCATATGTGAATGTAATTCTATAACATCTAAAATTAGAGTTTTGTTTGTTAGTAAAATGTTTTACATGTTTCGGATTTTCCTTCAGACTTGAAGATAATTTACTTCATAGTACAAACCTCCCAAAGGAGTACGGGGAAATGGGAGAAGGCAGGGTTTGAACCTGGGACCATAGATAAGTCCTAACAACAGTCCAGCGAGCTAAACGCACGACCAGGCAGCCATCCATTTTACTAGCGCTAGCTTAATTCTAGCTTTCCAAATTAAATCGCTCTTGCTCGGAAATTTCTTAAAACATCTGTAAGATCAAGAATGAAGTCGAAATTTTGCAATAAATGGTCAAAATGTGCTCCCATACGTACATTGTAATGAATTAATTAGATGAAGGTCATCCAAAGAGGGTTTTGATACATAAATGTGCCAGGACCTCCTCTCACTTCACTCCGCCCCTGGGCCGAACACATTTCACTCTTGCTGTCAAGTTCGACGCTCTTCTGGCCGCAATCTGGATGGCGAATTCGGTTACTTTGTTGACAATGATGTTTTTGAGGGAAACAGATCTCTCGTCTAGAGAAATTTACATCTCATTTGCATAATGTTGTTTTATAAATCTTAGCGCTTTTTTATTATCCAACTTTGTAATATGACCCTTAAACATACAAGGTTTTGGAAAAAAAAAAAAACATGAAGGTAGGATGGGGCACTCTGGGTGTTTAGGACCTGCAGATGGATAAAATGTTCAAGTTTAATATCTATCTTAATGTTAAGGCCTCCGGTGGCTGATGGGGTAGCAATAAATAGATTCTTTCATAAGTCGATCTAAAGTGAAGTTTGATTTCTCTGTCACGCTTTGAGGTTGTTTGTTTTTGTGTTTTGTTACACAACAGGGGACATTATTGAATATTTCCGCTGAGAAGTTGTTTTTTTTTTTGTTTTTTTTTTGTTTTTTCCTTAAAAAAGTTTGAAAGGTTTTTAATTAAATCAAAGATGCATGCATTATCTTTCACTTCTGATTTTTTCACTTTCTGTTCATCATTTTTTTATGCTCTCTTCTCGTTCTCTCATTCCTCTCCTTTTCTCTCTTGAAACTCACGCTCTTTCTCTCTCTCTCTCTCTCTCCCCGTCTCTATCTCGCTATATCTCTTTATCTCTTGTGTTGTCAGGTATATGAAATAATTATGAAAAATTAAAGCCTGATCCGAGATTGGGTATTGGAGAAAGAACGTGTACACACTTTTTACCAGACAGACAGACAGATATAAGCTTTGTAAAAAAAAAATTGCTATAATTGACAGAAATAAGAGTAAACAACTTTAAAAAAGGGGGAGGTAAGGCTAAGCCTTTCATTTAAATTTAAATTACAGTAATAGCCCTTGAATTTCAACTACAAATCTAATGTTGGTTGTTAGATTATCGGCTTTAAGTGTGGTAGCTGATGCGTTGAGCATTACGTACAACCTGAGGTTTTCGAGCTTTCTCTCTATCTCTCTATCTTAAGTTCTCTCTCTGTCTGTCTCTCCCTCTCTCTTGCTTTTAATATCTACCCTTTATCCCTCTCTCTCTCTTTCTCTCTCTCTCTTCTTGGAAAAAGAAACAGTAAAGTTCCCTTTTTAGACATTTAGATCTTAGGGTAGATGGTGTTAGGTTCATCTGTTTTTCTCTTTCCTGCTTTTCATTTCTATCCTTTATCTCTTTCTCTTTCTCTCTTCCATGGCCTCTTTCTCTCTTCCATGGCCTCTTTCTCTCTTCCATGGCCTCTTTCTCTCTTCCATGGCCTCTTTCTCTCTTCCGTGGCCTCTTTCTCTCTTCCATGGCCTCTTTCTCTCTTCCATGGCCTCTTTCTCTCTTCCATGGCCTCTTTCTCTCTTCCATGGCCTCTTTCTCTCTTCCATGGCCTCTTTCTCTCTTCCATGGCCTCTTTCTCTCTTCCATGGCCTCTTTCTCTCTTCCATGGCCTCTTTCTCTCTTCCATGGCCTCTCTCTCTCTTCCATGGCCTCTTTCTCTCTTCCATGGCCTCTTTCTCTCTTCCATGGCCTCTCTCTCTCTTCCATGGCCTCTTTCTCTCTTCCATGGCCTCTTTCTCTCTTCCATGGCCTCTTTCTCTCTTCCATGGCCTCTTTCTCTCTTCCATGGCCTCTTTCTCTCTTCCATGGCCTCTCTCTCTCTTCCATGGCCTCTTTCTCTCTTCCATGGCCTCTCTCTCTCTTCCATGGCCTCTCTCTCTCTTCCATGGCCTCTTTCTCTCTTCCATGGCCTCCCACTCTCTTCCATGGCCTCTTTCTCTCTTCCATGGCCTCTTTCTCTCTTCCATGGCCTCTTTCTCTCTTTTCTCTTGTTTTTTCTCTTACACTTTCACTGTCTTCCTTTCTCTTTCTCTTATAGCATCAAAATGTGTATTATCAATTAAAATGTGTATTGTCAATTAAAATGTGTATTGTCAATTAAAATGTGTATTTTCACCCCTATATACGTTCAGGCCTTCTGTAACAATTGGTCTCGGCCTATTGCAGCGAATTCGTCTCATTACAGAAAACTCATATGCGCTACGAAGTATTATGTTCGCAGTACTGATGGATGCCACTTGTTTTTGGATTCGGGAGAACATTTAGAATTCATAGAGGCATAACAATAACACTCTAACATTTTGTATCAGCGGAGGCTGAGCGGAAAAGCTCTTGGATTCCAAGCTGGGGGTCCCGGGTTCGAATCCTGGTAAAGACAGAGATTTTCAATTTAGGGATCTTAGGGCGCCTCTGAGTATACCCAGCTTTATTGGGTAAATGCGATTGGTGGTTGTGCTGGCCACGTGACACCCTCGTTAACCGTCGGCCACAGAAACAGATGACGTTTACATCATGCACCCTATACACCACAAGGTCTGAAAATGGATTTTTTTTATTATTTTATTTATTATAATAATTTTATTTAAATATCATTATGAACTACTGTACATCTGATAACTTTGTGATGAAATCGACTACTAAGGAGCAATATACCATTAGGAAATTACTGTAGATCCAATAACTTAGTGAGGAGATCGACTTCCATGGACCAATGTGTTCTATATTTAATTTTCTTGTATTTATGTATTCAAAACTCAATCTGTTAGAGCTCTTACCTCCGATCTGTTTGTCCAACTCTAATGTCAGGTAACATTACTAGAAAACGTTAAGACTTTTTTTTTTTTACATTTTTTTCTGTTAAAAAAATGTTTGTTTCGTTTTTTCTCATCCGCGTTTTAATTTTGATGTTAATTATTCATGACATCTGATTGGTGACAAAAGTGTCCAGAAATATCTTGGGATTTATTGCAAAACATATTTTAAAAAGTCACAAAATGTCAACAATATTTTATGACTTTATACTCTCTGATGATGTTTTTTAAAAATAATTTTGATTATAAATATAGTATTTTTAAAATCATTGCTTTATAAAACTAGATAAGTTTCATTCTATATGTGGAACTCATTTTTTTATCGGAAGGTCCTCAAGGTGTGATGGGGCTTATTATTTTGCAACATTAAAATGTAAACACGTGGAAATTATGTCTATTGAGTGGCTGCAAGGAAACCTTCTCCCATGATTTTTATCCCACCGTTGCGCAATGTTGAAGCATCGAGAGATGCGCAATACAACAGAAATTCAAAATGTAAAAGTTTATCTATATTACTTTAGATATCGAATTTAAAAAAAAACAACATATTTATAAATACATATAACAAGATACAAATATTCATAAACGAATGCAGATTCACTAAGTGTGTAGTGTTGTATAGGAATCACCCAGGCTTGAAACTGAATGTTCATACTTAATAACAAAAGTTATGTCTCTGCTTACACGTGGTATAACTGTCGCTGCGTAGCATGGTGTGAATGACAAATAGTGCGAACGGGTGAATTGTTGAAGTAACGTCCTCAATCGATAAGATAAGATAAGATAAGATTGAATGGAAATGTATTTGTGGATCCTATATAGTATTTCCATAGATTTACGAGTAGATCTGGGTGTTTTGTAAACTTAATTTAAAACATGCGCTTGACATTTTTAACTGAAGCTTTAATCAAGCTTCTAAAATTACGTGACATTGTGATAACTGAAACTTGGCAATAATACAACAGAAGGATAAACGCGAATTGCTAATTAACTTGCGATGCATAATTTATCTGCCTTAGCTAAGAAAAAAATGAAAATCATAGCTTGCAGTTTCAATCGGAAAAAAACACAAAAAACAAATGATAATTAGCTGTTAACACATAACATTTCTTGAACTGTCATAATTTATAGTCTTAGGAATTTTTAATTAGACTGTCAATAAAAAATACACAAACAGCTTTAAAAGGTTTATAAACAGAATATTAATGTCAGATAAATAATTTATAATTAAACAAGTCACGAGATTCCTTATCAACGCCTCCGGCCCTATTCTAACATGTGATGTTGTGCTCTATACGGCGCCTCAAAACTTATATACCATCAGTACATTATAAAGCCATAGAGGCTTCGGAGGCATTGACCTCGACAGCTTTATTGCGATTTTGTGGCCCGAGGTTGCGTGTTACGAGATTAGTACAGCGATTAGACCCCACGATCTACTGTGGAAAAACGGAAACCAAGGCTCTATGGCCATATCACAAGACCCTCAGTCATTGCAAAGACATTCCTTCAGGGTTTGATCGTTGTGCTTTCCACTTGATAGATTCGTTTACCGTATGCCACAGAAACAGATGACCTCTACATCATCTGCCCTATGGGCCACGGGGTCTGAAATGGAAACTTTTTTACTTTTTATTAAATATTACGCAAATCTCGGGTCATGATGTCGAATGACGAAATGCAGAGTCCCCTTAATAGGTCAAGCTCCCGCCCCCCCCCCCCCTCCGGCCCCCCGTGATGGCAAATTCCTAGCTATGCCACAGAAATATCTACAATAAAGATATATAGAAATAACTTTATTTATATAATCAATACTTGTGTTTTAATCACGTTCTATTTAGTGTGTTTGATTCAGTGAGATTACATTAACTAGCTAATTGCTTATAATAGTCTATCATTTGAAAATAGCTAGTGGTTTATAAATAGATAATCATTTTGAAATAGCTAATTAGTTAATAATAAAATCCTATCCTTTTGAAATAGCTAATTAGTTATTCATAATAGTGTTTAAAATAGCTTGTCACGTATCATTTGTCAAACATATTATTTTATTTTATTTAATAATTATTTAAATAATTAACTCAGTTCAAGGTTATATGTCAAGCCTGGTTTTCCCAAGGACGCGGTGATCATGCATAAAATGTTTGATAACTAATTATCTGATTGGTTGTAGAAATAATTTGATTTGTTTGGTCTTTTTATGTAAATTTAGAGGTCAGCTGAGTCACTTAGTGACGCTGTGAGTTGAATAAAGAATTTGAAATAATTAGCCAGTTTCGTCTTGATAGTTGTAAAGTGAAGATCATTTAGAATCCAGTTAGAAAATCTTTTAAATGTTTAATTTTAGGTAGTTTTGTATATGCTGTATATATAGTTTTTCCAAGTTTTTAATTAAAGTTCTCTGTATTTGAATTGATAAGAAGTTTCGCCTATTCATTTCTAGATAGCAATTAGATCTAGATACAACATAGTCCACAGTAATTCTTCTAGACAGCTGACATCTTCTAATCCTCGGCATCACTGTTACGTTGCTAATTGGTCTTCGATGACTAATTACTCTATGCTAGCTAAGCATTTTATGATAAATGAACTTCAGGGTTCTGACCGTGGCAGAGGAGACTTTACAATTTCGAGGCTTGAAGTGGCTTGAAGTATTGTTGTCTCCAAGTGAGCTGCTATTTACAGACATGGGTTTATTCGACGCTTACTGATTACGCGTATATTTTTGCTTCACAATTAATTAAAATGGAAAATAAAAGCATGCTGTATGCATATAACTGAAAGCAATTTTAAAAAGATATTTACAAATAATGCCTTTTACTGGTGCTTCTGCCGAAAGCGAATAATAGACATAGTAAACAACTATCAGAGATTTGTCCTCAGGTCAACCATCATTCATAGTAATCAATCCTAAAAAAAAAACAATCATATCCATAGGCCAAGCTAACGCTAACCATATCTTCATAACAATTGGTTCATTGAACTGTTATGAATTGACAATGTAATGCTAATAATTATCAAGCCTGGCGGCCACACAGCACAATGACATTGGCATCACTTTCACCTTCTATTTCTTATTTAGAGATTGAGGTTGCTGTTAGTTTCAACTTCCGAGTTTCTTGATATTTGTGCTGAAAATATTGAAACCCAAACTTTTTAGTTTTTTTACCAACAGATTACCTACGGGTGGACCTATTGGGGTCCGCATCAGAGTGTCGGCCGTTCACTTGTAGCATGAAACTTTTGGTAGACAACGTGGCCACTGTATGCAATATTTCTAAACTAATAAAACTTAAAATAACTAGAATAACTTCCTTGTGAAAAAATACTAAATATAAGTTTTATTTTAATATCGACAAAATCAACTTGTGATGAAACGCAATAGATATAGTGGACTTACGTAATAATATATAATGGTATTTTTAACAAAATCTAACTAACAACAATAGCATTTCCTTACAGTCTCACGTTCTGGAGTTACATTCTGATATTTTTTCTGAAAATATTGAAACCTGTTTTTTTTATCTGCCTGGGTGGACCACCTCGGGGGCTGATTTCGAGTTTGTGTTTGCACACAAACTGTGTTTGTAACCTTGTTTATTTTCCTCTGTTGACAAAAGCAATATTTTGTTAACATGAACTAAATTGTCTAATGTGGCACAGCCAGGGGGTTGAGCTTCGTTAAAGAGCAGCAAAATTCATTGTAGTCCCCCTTAGAAGTGTCCGATAAGGAATTTTCTGATGATATGGCAAGTCTGCAGCAGTACTGCTCTCTGACAGGTAACGAGGATCTTCTCAAGAGTACTTAGGGCCTCGAGGTCAGTTGTCACTATCCACGGTGTATTGATAATTTGTTTATTTTGTTGCTTAATAATTATGCCTGGGTCTTTGTAGTATCTTTGTTTTCATTGTGTGTGTGTGTGTAATTGTGAGATAGTGGTACTGTAATGTCAATGACTGTTGCAGATTCTACTTTTATTATTCCTATTAATAGTAGTATTAGTAGTAGTATGGATATCTGAGAAGCGGCCAATCAAATTAATCACTTTTTCCCGACACTTTATAGATGACCTGTTGAACAGATGACAAATATGTACCGTGCACTTGGCAATACTCAGCCACTGTTAGGCAGCTTGCTAATGATGTTGACATTTACATGACATGTATTGTCAGACGGACAGTACCCACAATTCGCTTTGATTTCGTGCCTTAATGGAATCTTTTCAAATCGCCACGCGCATCATTTGTAATTTCAAATCCATTGGAATAAAAAAATAAAAAAAACAGACGCTCTTCTTTGAGTTCTCTCTCAATTTGGTGCGTCACGCGATGGCTTGCTAGTGTCTTTTATTCGATTATTCTGTTTTTTTTTTAAGAACGATACCAGGCGAAAAAATAGTAATGAAGGGTTAGAATCGATACGGGGCGTCAATTGGATTAGAGCCTGTCGACTATACAAGTTTGTGTTCCGTGTAATTTTAGTCCCGGCGTGAAAGTTGGGCAGAGAAATACCGGAGTTATAAAATCGTGGGATTTCTTTTCAAAGACTGAAAATCGATTACTCATTTTAAGCGAACACCTCTATTCCGGGAATCGATGATCTGCGACTACAATTTTAAAGCGATATCGCTATGTGATTTGTGGCTATGAAAAGTACAAACTAACACCAGGGATATTTCCGTGCCAGTTACTTAAGCATACTGGCTATTTTCATACATGGCGGATAACCTATAAATAGAAATCTTATTGGTATATCCGGTGTACAAAATAAAGGAAATTAAAGAGTTAAATAAGTGTTTTTGTATAGTTTGTAGCACTACAGAATCAATCTTTTTTTTTAGGCTGTTGAGTTTGAAATTTTATTTAGTTGGCAATTTTGATGTTTACTTTAGCGTCATTGGAAGAAGCGGTGGCTGAGTGGTAACGAGCTTAGTTTTTCTTACGGTCTAAAACATCTTTATGAATTTTGATTTATATTCTGACGTTGTTGTTAAGAACTAGGTCAACTTTCTATTTTGGTGTTTAAAAATAGGTCTGAATTCTTATTTTGAGTTTATAAATACATTTGACCTACTTCCTACGTCAATGTTTATAAATAGGCCTGCGACATTAACATGATCGTATTTCTTCACTTAATCAGTGCTACAAAAATAGTTACTTTTTTTATTGAGTTTATATGTCAGAATAAAGAAAAAAACAACAAAGGGTACAAAAACAGATGCCCTTTACAGCATCTGCCCTATAGACTATAAGGTCTGAAAGGGGAACTTTACTTTACTTTACTATTGGCAAGTATTAACTATAAAATATGGCCCTGGATGTCAGTTTGTTGTCATTGTCATGACACCGTGTGTTCTGGTGCAGTAAAAAGAAATGAACGATTGTCCTATGACAGTAATATCACATGTAACCATATAATGGAATACGTATTATGACAATTGATTTATTTTGAAAGATATTAATCATTAATAAACTAATTAAAAATGACATATCCGTTGTTATATTTCTCATTATGAAGTCGCTAACTAATTATATCATTACAAATAGCTTACTTTCTACAGTTTATAAAAAAAAAATATATATATTATAAGACGTCCAAGTGTTTAACATCACGGATGTACTTTTAAGCGAAAGAAGGCACCAAATGCTTTTACATTCAAATATATTTATCTAGTTTGTCCATAATTACATGTCGATCCAGCTAGGTTATTAATGCCACAATAGTCTTATTGGCAGTAATCTGTCAGATTTGTTCTTCCGCCGCGAAAAAATAGTCCCTTTCTTATTTTTTTTTTTTTTTTGGTTTGTTTTTTTTTGTATCAAAGGAAGCAGAAGATGTTGTGACGTCTGCCTTTTCGTATCTCGCATATTTGTGTCCAGGTTTTGAGAAGATTTATGTTCGAATCGATGTCAAACGTTCGATTTCTTCTTTCGTTCTCACTCCGCTTTTGTTTGTTCCATATTTGCTAGTCCGCCATAATGGCCTTTTTTTTTTATTTCTTCATTACTGCTCTTTATTTTTTCTATCTTTTGTTTGTTATGGGGGAGAGGGGGGGAGGAAGGGGAGATATTTTAGTGTCTTTTCCTTTTTTTGTTGTTTTTTTTGGGCGGGAAAAAAGATATAGAACTTGAACAGTGTGAGTATCGTTAGGACAACAAATTATATCTTCGAGTATCGTTATGGGGATTCTCTCTTGTTATGTCTAGCTATCACATAAGACATTTATCGTTGCGTTTATGACACGCCCGAGAACGATACCAGGACATCGAATAGTAGTTGAAAGCCCCGGACTGTTTGGGTATCGAGTAGTGGTGGTCGGTTGGGATACAAAAGTTAGTTTCGCTATCAGCTAGATATAAGTAGAAAACAAGAACAACATACAAAATATTTATTAAAAAAAAAAAATGTTTATATTAAGTGTAATTGTATCAATAAGTTTGGATCAGTCGTGTAATTAAATGTTTAATTGACCTAGACATAATAAATGGATGGAAGAATGTGGTATCACTGTGAATGTTTACATGATCGTTTTTTAAATGCATACAAAAAAATGTTCCCACAAGGCTCGAGTCCTCAAGGGGACTAATTCTACTTATACCACCCCATCTGTCAAGTACGATTTCTTTCCCTTGTTCAAGATACCAAAACAAAGTAATTAATTACTAATAGTTAATTTACTAATTAGTTAACAATTACTATTGATTCTTGTGTTGTCAGGTAAAAGAAATAACTGTGCCGAATTTCAAATTAATCGAAGATTTAGAAAAAAACGTGTACAAACTTTGTACCAGACAAACAGACAGAGTGAGTTGATATAAGCTTTGTAAAAAAAAAATAAGACCAGCCTAAATAAACAGGTATCATGTGTGAGTCTGTCTGCGTGTTATGTGGAGGGAAGAGTGTGAGAGGGGATTAGGAATGTGGCGCCAACATTGTTTGTCTTATCAAAAGGTGACACGATTATTAAAAAAAAAAGCTTATCTAAAGGGAAAGTACTCCGTTCTTAAAACTATATCTACTAATAATGAACACCTTTTTTCCCATATTCGATATACATAAAAATAGTTAGTTAGTAATAATTAATTGACTAATTATGTTTGTTTATTGATTCATGTTTTGTTAGGTACAATAAATAATTGTCTTAAGTGTTAACTTGATTGGAGAATGCGTGAGTGAGAAATAGCATCAACAAGTAACGTACACTGCGGCCTCCGTCGTAATCCAAGGAACATGCATGCCAAATTTTATCAATATTGGTTTAACGGTTTTGATTTCTATTCCGGACATACCGATATGCGCCTTACTATTTCGGCATGCTGGGAAATCTTCTGTTTGCAGCGCGTTCTACTTCCGTTATATTTAAAATTGTGTTTTTTTTTTATGGTTGACAATGATTCACGTCTAAAAAAAAATGGATTAAGTGCAGCTAGTGTTATAGGTACAGTAATAAGACAATGGTTTAGCTTTGAATGTACACAGAGAAAGTCTTACAACTGGTAAGCCTTGCATCAATGTATTGATCCTTCTCCTTATTATCTTCCCTTGTTCTAATCCTGTGAATCAGGGTTGGAGATTTTGTGTCCAGATTTAGATCTGCATTTTGAGATTTTTTTTTTCCTGAAGACTTTTGCCAAGTTTGTTAAAACCTATTGTTAGAATTGAAGAAGTATCCGCTGATTTCAGACATGATAGAAGTCTACAGAATTATTTTATTCTTGTTTGGTCTGCAAAAATTTTTTTTTCGATTTTTCAAATCATTTTAATCTTGATTGATTTTGTATGTGTCCGTTTTAGTTCATTTGTTTGTGGTAGTTACTATGTTTGTTGTTATTATATGTTTGTTGTTGTTATATGTTTGTGGTAGTTACTATGTTTGTTGTTGTTATATGTTTGTTGTTATATATGTTTGTGGTAGTTACTATGTTTGTTGTTATTATATGTTTGTTGTTGTTATATGTTTGTGGTAGTTACTATGTTTGTTGTTGTTATATGTTTGTTGTTGTTATATGTTTGTGGTAGTTACTATGTTTGTTGTTATTATATGTTTGTTGTTGTTATATGTTTGTGGTAGTTACTATGTTTGTTGTTGTTATATGTTTGTGGTAGTTACTATGTTTGTTGTTATTATATGTTTGTTGTTGTTATATGTTTGTGGTAGTTACTATGTTTGCTGTTGTTATATGTTTGCTGTAGTTGTTATGTACTTTGTAGTTATTGTCGTCTTTGTGGTTACTACGTTCGTTGTTATATTCGCTGTAGTTGTTTTTTTATTATTATTATGGTCGTTTAAATCAATGTGTTCCTTCTCATGTTTGAATATGTTTTGTGTTTCGGTGTCAGTTTGTTTACAAATTTCTTGTGGGTCACAATTGTTGTTATGGTTGTTGTCGAGCCGTACGTCGTCTGTGTGCAGTTCAAGTTGCAGCAACGTGGCTGAGTTTTAAGCCCCAATATATAAACCTATACTAATCCTTTTCCGTAGTCATCTGAATCCTAATTGTTTCAACTCCCTAGCTTCAACTTCAGCGTCCCATAGTCCACTTTATTTAATAAAAAATAACTTGTGACTTGCGTAAAAAAAATAATGAAATAGCTTTAATGTAATGAGTGAATATAAACTGATCTCTTCACATGATCAAAAACGTTTACGTGATTTGCTTTAACCCCAATCGTGATTTTGCTTTAACCCCAATCGTGATTTTGCTTTAACCCCAATCGTGATTTTGCTTTAACCCTAATCGTGGTTTTGCTTTAACCCCAATCGTGATTTTGCTTTAACCCCAATCGTGATTTTGCTTTAACCCCAATCGTGATTTTGCTTTAACCCCAATCGTGATTTTGCTTTAACCCCAATCGTGATTTGCTTTAACCCCCATTTCAAAGTATTCTCAGAATTGACTTTAAAAAACTGTAAGAACAAAGTTTGTAAACAAAACAAAGTAAAAAATAAAAAAGATATTGCACAGGAGAGGGAGGAGGGATAGGTGGTGTGTGTGTTTGGGGGGGGGTGATGTTTGGTGTAATTGAATGGCAATGTCAGAGTGACACGGACATGTCTAAATGAAACTGAGTCAAAATTAATCGATAAGTCGGAAGACTTAAATTTATTGGTAGCCTTGTACTGTCTTCACTATTTGACAGGAGGCCAGTGAACAGAACGCAGGAGTATACACATCTCGGACTGGCTAGCTCTTTCTAGTTCTCTAGACGGAGATAGGAGTATTAGACTGCTTATCTGGGCTTATCATCTTATAATGATATATACCAATCTTCATGAGTTTTTTTTTTAAAACAGGTTTATTTTAAACGTAGCTAGGGCTTATTAAGACATTGAATAATAAACTATTTTTATATCAAGAATAAATATTTTAGTTTTATATAGAGTAGACTACCTACATTTGTATAAAAGGACCTAATTCTTGTGATTTTTTTTCTTTGACCTGCTTTCTTGCACCTAATCGTGACTTATTTAGCAATAGGGACGTCAGTGTTATTACAGTGGGAGTTATCGAATTTCGCCTCGGGGCTTTCTGACCCACTCGTGACTCGAAACTAAGGGACAGAACTGGTCTGAGGTAAAACAAAGACAAAAGTCGGGGAAGATCTTTAATTATATTTACTAATAAGCGGTGTTGTTGTTTATTGTTGTACTTTGTTGTGTATATCGTTTTGTTATGTATGATACAGTTACATAGTCCTTTTATTGATGCATTGTGTTTTTTAATAGGCGTGAAAATAAATAGGCGAAAGACTGAAGGGAGACATATAAAATTCCATTTTTCATGCAAACTATAAGGAAATACTGAAATATATTGTATAGAATGGTATGATATCTATTTGTTGTTACACACACAGCTTACATACACTCTTCAAATGTAAACTTAGTAAAATGGTATGCGATTGAAACCATTTGATACAAAAGTCCTAAACACTGACCGGCAACGTGACAACTTGTGGCACTTTAGACCAATAGATCGTCACCACGTCACAGATCTGTACGACGTGGCAACTAGCTATTAGTCTAAACTGCCCATAGGCCGTGACATTGCGGGTCAGTGTTCAGGCCCTCTATAACGATTGGCTTTGAAACGATAGTTGGCAATTCTAAACCTACATCAAGTTTAGCGTTGGGGGACGAGTGACGGAGAGAACACTGCTGAAGAATATAGGCAAGTGCTAAACCAGATGTCAGATTTTAAAATTCAATTTGTTCAGGTCTACTGACCCTTTTTCAAAGGTAGCCAAATTAATTACAGTCAACATTACGGTGATGACTTTCTAGTGCAAATGTAGCTTATGTAACTAAGGGCAACAATGTAACAGGCAGTACTTCAGTTCAAAAGCTTTCGAGTTATAGTATTTTGTTTTGTAATTCAAAAGAAGACATTTAATGGTCATTTATAAAGCTTTATTTAGCTTTCTATTTTGAAGTTCTAAAAGTTTTTTTTTTTTTTAATTATTTTTCTTAAACTAGAATCTAGCTGAATTGCAAAGAAAAACTTAAATGTACTCTTCTTTTCCTTCTTCTTGAAACTGTCAGCTAGAGTTGAGCCTTCGGCTCTTGGAACTCTAGGCCAGCAAAAGTGAACAAGAGCTCCCTCTCACCGGCCTGAATGAGAACAGTGTACACTGTTCTGTCTGGCGGGTGGGTCAGACTCGCGGCAAGAGGCCGCGTACACTAAGACCCCCGCCATTTTCCTTTTCTATACCAGGCTAACTGTGCGGGACACGCCATTTATGTAACGGCCCCTTTAGGAACAGCGCCTGGATTGTGACAAGGTTGTGGGAGCTTTTTTACAACTCCGCACAGTGCAATGAGGATGCTATCGCACCCCCTTAGGCACCCACACGGGAGTCTTGTTTTGCTACCCTTTAACCTAACCGTTTCCTCCTGCGATCGTTTCCACCCGGGCGCCACTATGAGGCAGGGTAGCATGCCCGGGTAAATGTACTCAAATTAATGTCATTTTTTATGCAATCTAAAATGAACACTCTATCTATCTATCTATCTGTTTTTTAATACATCTATCCTTAAATTCATCAATCCATTTGTCGAAAGATAGAGAGAGAGACAGAGTGAAAAAGACAAAGATAAAGAGAGAGAGAGACAGTGAAAAAAGAGAAAGATAGAGAGAGAGACAGAGTGAACAAAGACAAAGATAGAGAGAGGAGAGTTTGATAATCGTGATGACGTCTCAAACATCTTATAAGACAATAATTCGATTTTCGTGCGTTTCCTGCCACCTATTGTTTTTAAAGTGTTGTTCTCTATTCTATATTATGAAATGTATTTTTTCCCCTGTTTATATAGCCTTAAGGGGTTCAGGAAACTATCTTTACATCTAAAAGCATTTGAAAGATCATAAAATGTTTAGAAATTAGATATTAAGACAGAAAAAAGGGAGCAAAAAAATGTTTTTTTAAGGAGAAGGACTCCACATTTACATCTATATCTGTCAGTACTGTAATTTTTCTTTTCCTTTTACAATATCAAAACGAATTAATTTAATTACCACTTTTTAATGAAGTAGTTGGTTTAATTTTTTTTTTCCATTTATTCATGTTTGTTGGGAGCGATTAGTAATCATGAAAAGTTTTAACTTGATCTGAGAATAGGAGGCGGGAGAAATGCAATCTCCAACAAGATAAAAGGACATGCAGACAACCATACTGAGTTGATATAAGCTTTTTAACAAGCAAATTACAAAAAAAAAAGAAGCTTATATTAGGAGCATCAATTAGTTTGAATTCGTCATGTAATTAAATTTGTAATAACCCTTAACTACAATCTATAAAGGGGACTAATTCAGCTTGAGTCACCACTTCAGTCAAGTACTACTTCTTTCATTTTTCTGAGATACCAAACTGAGTAATTTATTACAAATAGTTATTAAGTAATTGTTTAATTTTTTTAATTGATTCTTGTGTTGTCCGGTAAAACAAATAATATTGCGATATTTCAGAATGATCCGAGATTTGGTGTCCGAGAAATATTGTGTACAAACTTTTGCCCAGACAGACACACAAAGACGGAGTGAGTTGATATTAGCGTCGTAAAAAAGGGTGTGCGGAATAAAATGGAGGGTAAGGATTGCGCAAAAAAAAAAAAAAAAACAGCATACTAAAACAACTTCCGTTTGATCACTAACCCATCAAGGTCACGTGTATCCCCAATCACATAACCCTTGCCCCCAAGTTCTAATCGAACCCAAAAATCCCTGGACAGTTAGTTCTAAGCACTTACTACACAGACTAAACTGCTTTTAGTCAGCTAGACGAAGACAAAAGATGAAAAAGAGGAGGAGGTGGGGGCGGGAGGGGGGGGAGGAAGATCAATACACAAAGTGATCACCTAGAGGGCAATAAAGAAACAATGACAATCATAGCATTCCACTTTCCAGAAGAGAATCAATTGACTGAGTTCCTAACACAAAACAACTCCACACTCCAAATAAAAACCAAAGGGTTAGCGTTTCAACATAGGCTGTGGAATTAGCAGTGTGGAATTAGCACACAATACGTTGACCTCATATCACGGGATTATACAGTACAAGAAGGGGAGCAGGGTGGTTGAGTGGTCAAGCATGGTGGCTTTCGAAGCGAGCGGTCCCGGGTTCAAGTCTCAGTTGAGACTGCTATTTTGAATATCGGAATTTTTAAGACGCCACTAAGTCAAAACAAATCTATGGAGGAAAAGTAAATATGGTTGGTCGTTGTGCTGAACACGTGGCAACGAGCTATTCGTCTACACTAGCCAAAGGTTGTGATGTTGCAGGCTAGTGTTAAGGCCTCGCTTTTATCCCGTGACCAAGATGAGGTATCAGCTCTTTCAAGAGGCCCCCCGATTAACATTTATTCACACTCGTCTTTCATGAGACATGGCTCCTTGAGCTGACGACATAGGTTCCTCCTCCTATGCGAAGGCCGGAAGCCGAGAATACGAGGGGACACCATTTATTCATATAATATACCATCGCGTTCCGTCACCTCGTTTGGTTCCCGCTAGGTTTAAACGGATGTGACGTGATCAGCACCACGAGCAAGCTCGCACTGGAAAAAAGGGGGGGGGGCATGTTATCTCTCGTTTCCACGTAACGGTCTGAAATTTATATTGCCCATTCGTGGGAAGCGTGGTCCAGAGGCTAAGTGCGCTTGAACTTGAGTTGACTTGGCTACCTAGAATTGGGCTCGAGGTTCGAAACCCGTCTCGGGCAGAGTTGCGTTTACTACCCCCCTCCCCCCCTCCCCATGGTTCACAAATGAGATTGGACCTCAGCGCTCTGAGCATGCTATAAGCATGAAAGTAGCGCTATATAAAAGCTATAATAATATAATAATAATAGAAAATTTGGACACGTCTAAAAAAAAACACTATCTTGTCCCTTTTATGATATCACACTTCTCTTTTTGTCGAAAATAACATAGAAAACAGCAGAAAAAGTCACATTGTTAACCCCAATTATATAAACAAAATTAAAATAATTATATTTATATATATTCTTTTTTAAAAATATCTTTCTTTTTTTATTTATAATGTTCGATGACCCACATTCCGTTTCCGTTTTCCTATTTTTACCCACTGCGTATCGATACAAGAACTCGTCGGAATGTCAGCGGTATCGTGTGCGCTGCTCATGTGGGACTTGCGAGTTGGGGAGCAGATGGAGGGAGAAAGAACAGAGAGAGAGAGGAAAAAAAATTCTAATGTCCATCTTAACGCAAGGACACTGTAAAGCACTGGGACAACTCGTCCTTTGGTGTTGCGTGGTGTTTACGCTCTGTGTTCACAGCTAATTTGTTGTGTTTATTAAGGCTCTAAGATTCGATTACACATTTTTGTGTACACAGTTTTTGGATATCGATGTTCTATTTTGTCATACGCAACGTCATTCAGTGGATTTATCTCTTTATTTACGTATGAGATTTATATTTACATTTTTGTTTTGTTAATTTGTTTATTATGTTCTTTTTTTTATCTCGTAACATTGCGTTTTATCTTTTTTCAAAGTATTAAATTCTCCAAAGACTCTTTTAGTTTACTCGCTAGTTTTCATATTTGATATAAGCTGGTGGCTTCGGAATCTACATTTAGAGGTCCGAGGTTGAAATCCCTAAGAAGACAATTTTTAGAAATCTTACCATGTCACTAGGCTTAGCCATATGTTGTTGAAAAACTTGATTTTGTTTAGAAATCAAGAAAATCTTTTGAAAGTGGGGCTCCAAAAAAATCATTTCTTGTCCTAGACGCATCACAACGCTGTGTATATTAAGACTCAAATATTTTAACGAGAAAATCCTCTCTGAACTATAAATAGATACATTGATCTTTGTGGATGCTTTACGTATATATGTCTTGGGTAACATACAGGATAACAAATCTAGGTTTCGATTTCTTTATAATGGAAAAATATTTTTTTCTCTAAAACTAGCTTTTACAGATGCATTGTCTTTGATGGTTCTGCTACTTCAAAAAAAAAATTGTACACTAAAATTACAATTGTAAGCAAATATTAATAACTAAGATTAAGTAACTCATATATGTATATATAATTGAATGTAAGGAGTATACATGTAAATATGTCTATATGTCCCGCATAGAAATCAAATCTGTTTAAACAATCTTGATAAAGCTTGGCAAAAATGTTTCTTATATCATGGCGGAGACCGTAGTGTATGTCTTATGGCTCTCCCACAACCTGGAGGCGGGGGGGGGGGGCGATAAAAATTAAAAATAAATAGCTAAATTTATCTTTATTAAAGAAAGAAACTTTTTAACAAATCGGGTATACCCGTTTTTGCAGTATTTTATATTTGATATGAAAAAAATATCGGCTGAACGTGTACTCATTTTTAAAACTCTACTTTTAGTTTCGTGGAAATTTTTTAAAAAATTGAAGATAACATTGAATAATATTAGCCATGTATGACAGATCTAGAAATCTAGATCTGCATCCAATCCACTAATACCTGCACACCGCGGGCCGTATCTGGCTAATATGCTTATATAAAGGTACAACATATATATAGTTAAATGAATAAATAAATAGTTAAATGAGCCTTCTAGTCTATTAATAATGTACACTGCATTATTATTAATAGTATAAGTAGTAATAAGAATTATTCTAATGATCTCAAATGTGCAATAAAAGGTGATTTCCTTATGCTAACATTAGATTGTATGGTATAATAAGTAAGACCGTGTGATCGCCTCACAATACCTTGCCACCATATTGATCTATCTGTTAATAACTTAAACATCTAATGGAACCTACTTCTTTAAACTCGGAGTTTACACTCGGGCCTAAGCATACATTCCCAGCTAAGACGCTGGCCATTAAAAGCGCCCACTCGTTCTGAACTGAACCATGTTCAGTCAGCGATTAGCGCTCGTGCGTGTGTGTGTGTGTGCGCGCCGTGGTTCGTTGTGAGTGTGCCTTGTGTGTGGGGATGTGAGGGATGTGAGATTGAAGAATGGACCACGGGCTTGACCGATGGTGACGTGGTAATTAATCCACTGACAGTTAACCAGAGAGGCCTTTCACGTCATCGGGTATAGAATCTTTAAATTATATTTTTTTCAACTGAACATATCATGGACCTGGCTCATTGCATTCCCTGTAATGGAGTTTTTGCTCAACTATTTTTTTTTATTGTCATGCACCGTAGTGTCCTGTCTTAATTTGGCCAAAGTAAGGTAGTCAGGATTTGTCATTTGGTGGGGAGAGGTTAAAGAAGGTTAATGCCCCCCCCCCCTCTTTTCTTGCATGCATTGTAAATGTACATACTATGCATTCATTTCAACTAAACTCCTGTCAGTTTCTTTTTTCGGAAGTATTTCTTTGTCATCCTTCAATACGTTATTCCTGGACTTCACCGAACGACAATTGATAACCATCTCTTATTAGACTTAGACTTAGACTTAGGTCCTCCCGCGCCGTTCGGCGCTTTGGACAGCAAAGCTGTCTCCATAAAGATCTGTCGTTGGCAATGTCTGAAGCCTCCTCCCACCTGGTGTCCACTGTTCTGAGGTCCTCCATGAAGGTGTGGCGCCAAGTAATACGAGGACGTCCCTGTTTGCGCTTTCCTCGTATTGGCCTCCATGTCACCGCAACTCATGGTAGACGTAGTTCATTATGTCTCTTATTAGACACTTAAATAACAGAGAGACGCACCATAGCTGACGGACTTTGAACGCGACGTTTAGTGACGTCACGGTTTAGTTGGGTTTTAATGTATTTATGCTATTATTAGTCAATTGGTGTTAAGAATTTAAGGTAAAGAATCCCTTTCAGATCTTGTGATCTATAAGAAAAATGATGTTGTGGTCATCTGTTTATTTGGCCAACGGTCAACGAGCAGGGTGTTATGTGGCCAGCGCAGCTGGTACCGATTAGAGTTGGATGGACTCAGGGGCGCCCTAAAAATCCCGGAATTCAAAATCGCTGTATTCACCGAGTCTCGAGCCCAGGTCCCCAGATTCGGAAGCCAAGCGCTTAACCACTCAGCCACCTTTCCCCCAGGAATTAGATGTGGCGACATTTTATTACGGACAGAGTCTCGACTGTGGCCTTTCTGCATTAAACTTTATATAAGTATCTAACTGTCTGGACTTAGTGCTTACATCTTGTTAAAGTGTAAGTCTTGTTGTTTCAATAGTTTAAAACGCATCTAATACACTCGTACAAGAAACTCAAACATCTTCTGAGTAATCTGTCGAAGTCAAACAGCCATCATATAAAAAGAGGGTCTATTACCAGCAAGGGGAGTATGACCCCCCCCCACTCCCTAACCCTAACCGCTCCTACATGTATTTAAATACTTCACAAGAATGTCTGTTGAAACAAACATGTTTTTTTTTCTCCTATTAAAGAAAGCTACAAAATACTGTCTCTTATGGCTTGCAAGCTAGAAGAATTAATTTACGAATGATTCGATCCATATTGTTATTATCGCGAGATAAAGGGAGAGAAATGAAAGGATCTTTAATTGGGTTTAATGATGTGCTCAACAGGGTAGTGTCCCATTGGTCGCTAATGCCAAGGAACATAACTGTGTCAGTTCGATGTAATCCTATTGACAACAGAGGTATAAGCTCACTAAATGAGCGGGGAAAAAAAATCATCCTTAGCACTGTTTGTGTCATAAACCCTGGGTTTCAATGTTCTCATATTTATGTTGGAGGAATCAGATGAGTAGTCTCATATTGTATATAAACTGCGCAGTGGATTCCATATTAGGCAGCTCTCGATATGGTTCTATTGTTCTATAGGAGGGTTTTTGGGCCAGTGTTTTGTTCAGGCCTCCTGTTAGAGTTTACAGCATTGAAGGACATGGTCAGCATTCTTTGGCTATGCTCCACAAGGTCAAATTTCATTAGTTCCTTTTTAAGCTTTCGGAACATGTCCGGTTCTGAGTCGAAACAGCACTGGTGACGTCGGCACAGGTTAAAAAAAATGGTAAGCAAAGTACTGATTTATGTTTAAGTCAAATGCGTCGTATGGCTACCGTCGAATACGATTGCAAGACAAAGCTGTTTTAAATTGCTTCCAAAGCGCCGTAATGTCACGGAAAATGTATAATTTCCATGGGCGTAGCTAGGAATTTCCTATCATTTGGGGGCCCAGGGGGTTTAACTCTTTGGTGGCCCCCGCATTTAGCGTCATATTTAACGTAAAAAACACTCAAATTGGGGCCCGGGGGATTTTCAAATTCCCCCCCCCCTTCTTCCCACACCCTATCTACGCCACTGTTAAGTTCCCGATGCCTCTGTTATCATCTGCAGCCGCACGGTTTTTTGCCGTATGATCAAAATGGTGCAGTGTGCAATTAGCTTGTCAATGAAAATGTCATCTATGCAATAAACATTAAAGCCAATCAAGACATTTTTACATTGTACTTTTATTATAAATGCATCTTATCTTCTTATGTCACAAAATACAGACGCTACTTTAAAAAAGAAGATGATTACGTTCTACGTGTGTTTCTTGGTTTATTTAGTCATGCATGCTAATCAATGACGTAAATTGTTTTTCATGACTGACTCAGGCAACCCGTCCCATGCTCTAATAACAGGCGTCTTGTCCTGTTCTTTTTGTCTGGTTCCAGGTGTCAGCCTCATGATGCCTCGGCCAGGCGATGTTTATTTAGTGTGTCGTTTTTTTTCGATAGTCTCCCGGGACATAGTTTTCCGCTATTTTTTATATGAGCTTCATCAATCTTGCACGTTAGAATCAATTTCACACAGCTTATTGCTTTATGCATACACATTAAATATCATCGTATTTACTTGGTATTTAGCATATCTTCGTATGCTGTAACTAGCGTTTGATTAGCTTATGTTCCAGATTCAATTTAATCATACAGTTTTTTTTTAGACTATTATGATTGCGCTTTTTAATTTAACAAATAAAACAAACCTACTAATAAAGACGCGTCTTTTCTTCTGTCTATTGGTCGTTCTGTTTTGAACATGTATTTACTTATGCGTGGTATGCTCTATGAACTGTGGTTGCGATAGCCCAAGGTTCGAACCCTTACCGCCAACCCCACTCCGTTCTGCAGGATGTTTCTAATAATCTTCAATTCCGAAGGAGCGTCCGAAACATAAAATAAACATTATCTTTTTTTCTTTCTCGCTTTTTTAATCTTTCTCTCTGTCTTATCTTATCTTATCTTATCTGTCTCTCTTTCTCACTCTTTTTGCTCTGTCTGTCTCTATTTTCACTTTCTTTCTCTCTATCTGTCTCTTTTTTCTCACTTTTTTTTTCTCTAGGAATGTCTCTCTCACTCTCAATCTTTCATAACACTCTCTTCTTTTAAGCGGCCCCCGAAAGGGGAAAAGACGCTATTAGTTTTGTCTGGCCTGTCTGTCCGTCCGTTCCGTTTAGATCTCGTAAACTAGAAAAGATAGTAAAAATCCGATCACAATATTTTAGACCATTCAAAGTTCTGATGCAACGGCTACTTTTTCTTTCCTGAATTTTGTAAGTTCTGTTACATTAAGTACTATATTTACACACACAAAATTTTTTGCTGTTTTTTTAAATAAGTGGTTTTTCATATTATCGCGTGAACTGTAAGTTTATACGTACCATAGAATACCTAACTAAAGAAAAAGAATTTTTTTTTTTTTTTACGGAAATGTTTTATTCTTGAGGAATAAGAGATTGGTCCTTTACAAAACAATTAGAGCAATTAGATATTCATTATAAGACATTAGTTAGGCCAGGTTCACATCTAACTTCACATTCACTTTCAACTATCCTTTGGTCTGCTGGACCGCTTGGGCACCACACAAGATCTGTTTACCTTTTATTTTCTGTCATTTGTCTTTGATAGAATTTCATTCTGATAATATTGAAACTTGCCTTTTTACCTGCCTGGGTGGACCACTTCGGGTAACGATTTTAAGTTTGTGTTTCCTTGTTCTCTCTCTTTCTCTCTTTGTATTATGGCCTCTTATTTTGTATGTGTGTGTCCTTGATAAGTTCCTTCATCTATTTCACTGATTAAGTATATGAAATTGACTGATTTGATACATTTGACTGATTAAGTATATTTGATTGATTAAATATATTTTTTGCTGATTAAGTATATCTATTTGACTTATAAAGTTTATCTGATTGACTGATTAAGTATATCTAATAGACTGTTAAAGTATATCTATTTGACTGATTAAGTAGGCCTATAACTAATTGACTGATTAAGTATAACTATTTGACTGAATAAGTATATCTTTTTGACTATTTTAATATATCTAATTGACTGATTAAGTTTATCTATTTGACCGCTAAAGTATATCTATTCGACTATTTAAGTTTATCTAATTGGCTGATTAAGTGTATCTATTTGACAGTTTATGTATATCTATTTGACTAATTAAGTCTATCTATTGTTCATTGGTTAAGCATGTTCTTTAATTTGCTTTTCTTACTTTTTCACTCTTACTCCAGAGCTTTTTTTTTTCCAGTTTTATTCACTAACGCTTTCACCTTTTTATCATCCTATGTGAATACGATCATTTTAGTTTTCATATAACATCTTTATTTACCAACATACAGTTTTCCAATCTTTCACACAATCTATCCATATGTCTATCACGTGCCTTAAGCCATTAGCGTCATATTGTAGTGCTATACAATACTGTTTTAATCTTTGCGTTATATCCTCCCATCTCATTCTCCCTCGCATTCTTCCTTCCTGTGTCTCTCTCTCTCTCTCAATTAAACCTTTCTCGTTTTTTGTTTTTTTTTTGTTATTTTTCAGGCAACAAAAAAAAAAAAAAAGTTCTCACGCCTATGATTTTTAAAATTCTATTCATGTACATCCAGAGCTGTTTCTCTCCCGCGATCATTGGGACTCTCTCTCTCTCTCTCTCTCGTGTCTGCAATCTGCTCACCCTCACTAGGGAATATGTCAT
The DNA here is from genome assembly GCA_036873155.1 of Biomphalaria sudanica. Taxonomy (NCBI): domain Eukaryota; kingdom Metazoa; phylum Mollusca; class Gastropoda; family Planorbidae; genus Biomphalaria; species Biomphalaria sudanica. The sequence goes on along the minus strand of JAZGLO010005433.1, from coordinate 504,975 downwards.
GTTTACCTTCACCTTGACAAGAATCCATGACGTCCTTTTGAAATCTGCCATTCAAATCACATTGACATTGTATGTAATCTCGTGCTTTAAATCATTGGTTTGTTTGTGTTTTGAGCGTTAGGCTGATTGCAGAACGCTTCAGGGTTTGAATTCCTGGTGGCAGCTAGGACAAGTTTCGTCATGACCTTTAGCACTTCACAACACCCGGAAGTAAACAAAAAAATTCCGGCTTGAAGAACGAAGAATTTGGTACTTATGTTAGGCTGTGAAAGTTCGTCCCGCGTTTCCAGTAATTTTTTATAATAAAGACTCTGTCACACTGACAACTGTCTATTTTTTCTGAGATTTTTATGACATCTCACTGACATCTTTATGAAATCTGACATTTTATTAACATATATCTGACATCTCAATGATATCTTTCTGACATATCACTGACACATTTATGACATCTTACTGACATCTTCTTGACATCTCCCTGACATCTTCCTGAAATATTAGCTAAATTTAATTGAAATCTGACAACTAACATCTTAATGAGATTTCAATGAGCAGAAATTCTGACATTTCCCAGACCATAAAAATGGATTTAATTTAAATAAAACAAAACCCCACTTTTATCTGACATGTTTCTACGGCCTAAAATATTTTGAATAATTCAACAGCTGATGTATCAGGGCCGCTTTTAATCTCGCCTCTAATTCAACTAATGATTTCATGAAACCTCTTATTCTTATCATGGAAAGGATTTAAACCATTAGGCTTGGGATACAGCGGTATATATCCTATAGCGAGATGCAAGATGAAGACAAGCCCTGAATAGCATCTTCGAAGGTTTGCATAGATTTCAGCTTTATTAGAGATTCCGACTCCTCCCTCTTTCCTCCTTTTTTTTTCCCTCCTCCGCTTCTGTCTGAGTGTACATATAGCTGTCTATTGAGGTAACAGCAAACATAATCAATACCCTGAATCGTCTGTCTTAATTGAGGCCATATACAGGAGTCTGTTCTAGTGGAATGTAACCAATGCATCTTTTGCATGCAAAAAAAAAAAGTTTACTTCTAACAAAAAATCCCACAAATTAAATATGTAAATTGATATGCTAATTATTCACTTTTTACATATCAATGTCAGTGAAGACTATTTCATCTTTAACGCTTTCTTTCGGTTATGGTTTTGTTAACATGAAATAGGACGAGTGTCAATTATGGAATTACTATGAAAAAAAAAAAGAAAGTTAAAAAAACTTTTCTTGAAAATTTTTGTTTCATCGCCATAAGGCCTTGTCATTAGCATCGTCTTCTACTTTTGTTTCATTTCTTTTTTATTCTTCTTCCTACGCACTACTGCGGCATTGTCATTATAAAACACTCACACACACACACAGACACACACACAGCAAATCATTAAGTGGAAGATCAAACAATTCCAGTCTTGTTCTATTTGGAAAAATAAAATAAAAATTATAATTTAAAATGCGAATGAATTAGAAGACGTACTGATGAATAAGATTAAATAATTAATTACCCCTCCCCACCCCAAGCATCTTTAGGTTTTAAAAAAATTTGAATGTCCAAGAAACGAGGGAGTGATTATTGTTGTGAGTATTAATGTTCAGCTGCTGGCTACACATGCATTATGCAAGACCAGCAGACCGGTTTTTAGTTTTGCGTGGGTTGTTTTAAGTCTGTATTTTTTTTCTTTCTTTTTTTCTTTTTATACATCACCACTATCATTGTCTTATTGTCACCTTCTGTTTCTGTAACAGAGCTGACAGTTTATCTAATGACAGGCGTTCGCGTCTGACTGTCTGGTCCTACTAGTGTCTTGGATACACCGTCTGGGCCCAGTCTGGGGATGATTATAAGTAAGGGGTGACATGAGACTGAGACCAAGTCTGAAGTCAAGACACAATTATTTCATTACACACATTAGAAAATTTCCGAGAATCCCACTATTATGTGTGTGTGCGTGAGTGTGTGGGTGTGTGTCCTGGATTATATTTCATTTAATGATAGTATTGTTGAGTCATGCAAAATAATCGGCGCTGTCGTATGCTGTGTTAAGTACGTCAGTCGTCTGCCAGATTGTAAGGACGTGTTTTGTTATGTTAGATCTGTTTAAGCGATACATTTATTCAATTTCCTCTCAAGTTGAATATGCCTAGATTATTATTAGCAATTATATTTTGCTTTGTTCACAAAGAAATGATTCAAGTTATTCCAAGTTTTATAACTTAAAATATAATACGTCTACAGCGGTTTAGTTGTCTACCAGTAGTTTGGTGCTATAAGTCAACCACCGTTATCAACACCTACACACACTACTTAATAGGAATAATATTTGTAGATGGTTGCTTACGACTATCTGATGTTTGGTCAAGTCATTTATTAACTCTATCTCTCCGAAATTATTTTTCATGATCCGACGAAATTATTCATTTTCTCACTTCCCTGTTATGATTAAACTTCAATGACTTTGTTATCAGAAAGTGTTTTACTTGGCATAGAATGAATTGGAAATTTATATTCTTTTCAAATAACACAAATTAATGTTTCTAAAAACAAAAAAATAATTAAATGTTGTCAAATCGTGTGTCCCACTTCTGACGCCATCTTTCTGCCTTACTTAGGTCTTTCGCTGCACTCTACTAGTGCTCAGGATATATCCGAATGGAGAGATGTGCAAGTGCAGGCCAGGTCCCTTCATGGGCTGTAGTGTCTACGCATTTATCCTGTAATGTGTTCTATAATTGTCTTTATATTTATGAAGTTAACGGAAACCTAGTATTGTATTCTCATAGAACTAATTTGTTTTATTGAAACCTGCCTTTTTACCTGTATGGGTAGACCACTTCGGGGGCCGATTTTGAGTTTGTGTTTTCACACAAACTGTCTTTGTAACCTTGTTGGGTTTTTTTAAGATATAACTCAAAATTATGATCCAGTTATCTATTTTAATTTTAAAAAAAATAAGAACAGCTTAAAAATAGACGAGAATTAATTTTTGAATCAATTCCGAGAACGTTCGTGACCAATGAACAAAAGGCCGAGTATCACGTGATACTTCCGGCCTGATTCAACCACACATTTCTCAAGGCTTTTAATTATTTTGTTTCTTTTAAAGGCTGCAATAAAATCTTTGACATTTTCTTTTACAAGTTTCGACAGAAGGTTTTATTTTAATTATGTTTAATAAAAACGAATTTGGGAGTGTAGTATTTCTTTAACTATATTTTTTTAGAGTTGCTTGAGACGTAAAAAAATAAACTATTTCTTAGTAAGAAAGGTTTAGGATAATAGCAAAACAAAAAAGTAAAGTCTTCCTTTCAGACCTTGCGATCTATGGGGCAGATAGTGTAAAGGTCATATGTTTTTGTAGCCCACTCTTAACGATGGTGTCATGTGGCCAGCACACCGACCAATAGCCTTTACCTTCTCCCAACTAATGTTAGGTACACACCAAAGGCGCCCTAAAGGATTTTTTTTACGGATATATAGTTTAGCAATTAAAAAAAAAAATTACCAATTCGTTCTTTACTGCTCATCAACTATAAGAGGGAAAGCTGTGTCCCCCTTCTGACCCAATCTTTTCTGCCCTACTTTGGTCTCTCGCTGCACTCTACTAGAAAAAGCTTGTGACCCACTTCTGACACCATCGTTTCTGTCTTACTTTGGTGTCTCTCGCAGCACTCTACTCGAGAAATGCTTGTGTCTCACTTCTGACGCCATCTTACCTCCCCTACTTCGGTATCTTGCTTTGCTGCACGCTACTAATAACTGTTAATCAGCGTGGTTCTACTATCGACCGATACTTTGCCCAAAGACTTACAGATCTATCTTTCTGTGCAATCAGGTTGTTTACTTTCCAAGAAGATGTGTCTGTTTTTATTATCTACCATCAGTTCAGGGCCAGCACCACCATCCGTTGGACCATCACTTCTTCTGTGGTCTCTTATCTCGCCCCATCAAAGAAAAAAACTAATTACAGGAAACGGAACGGACAAGATGGCCGATGCCATGGTCTCCTATATTTTTTTATTTTTTTTTTGCAAAGCTTAAATCAACTCACTCTGTCTGTTTTGCATGTCAGTCTGTTTGTCTTGTATGTCCGTCTGTCTTGCATGTCAGTCTGTCTGGTACAAATTGTGTACGTTATTATTTCTCACCCATTCTATCTAGGATCAAGTTAAATCTTTACACAAATATCTTTTTTTTAAACTAACAAAACATGAATTAATAAAAAAAAAAAAAAATCAGAGTTATATAATTAATTATTTGTAATTAATTATTTTTGTTTGTTTGTATCGAAAAAAAGAAAGAAATGCTACTTATTGAGAAATGTGGAGTTATTTCCCTTATTACGTTTTTACACATTTTTCTCCCACTTCCCATTCCCAGATCAAGTTGAAACTTTTCATAATTAATTAAATTATTTTCAGAGTTGATGAAAATAAATGAATCAATTAAAAATAATAATAATATGTGGTAATTCATTGCTTTTATTTTATAATATAACGGAAGCTTATTCCTGCAGTATTGAGATATATATAAGTGAGTTTTCACTTCACCCCCTTAGATAATGTTTATTTATTTTGCTGGTTTTAATTCGTGTTTAAAACAGTCAGTTTTTGTTACAATTTTTTTCTATAATGATACTATTGAATGATAGTTTAATAATTTTATATAAATAAGCATAGTCGGAAAGAAAGAAAGAAAGAAAAACACAGTCGTTATTTACAGAGCAAACGAGGCTTGGTCTAAATTTAGAAATCTTACTGTAAACACGTCATGTAAAAAATTGTGGTCTGTGAGCTGTTTTGTCATAGTAGTCAACGATGATTAACGTTTATCTGGCAATATTCACTCCATTTCACCCTAGCAATCAGAGCAACTCATGCCAGATTTTTTCACGTGAGTTGAGGCCAAATGAAGAAAGAATGTAACTGACAAAGAACATTACAAGTTTCTGTTGTTTTGCTTTAATTTTTTTGTCTGGAAAAGAATCGGACAATTTAAGAAAAAAATATTTTTTTTGCAGTTTTCATTTAAAGGAAAACTCCCTCATGAAATTAGTTATTTAGTAAAGTTGCTTATTTAGTAAAGTTGCTTATTTAGTAAAGTTGCTTATTTAGTAAATTTGCTTATTTTGTAAAGTTGCTTATTTGTAAAGTTGCTTATTTTGTAAAGTTGCTTATTTTGTAAAGTTGCTTATTTTGTAAAGTTGCTTATTTAGTAAAGTTGCTTATTTTCTATAAATATCTGGAAAAAAAACATAGCTGGATGTCTGGTTATGCGGTATGCGCGCTGGTCTGTCGTTCGGTCGTCCTGATAGTCCCGGGTTCAAACCCTGCCCGCTGCGATTTCCCGTCGTCCTGTAGGAGGTTTGGACTAGGAAGTAGATTATCCTCAGCTCTGAAGCAACATCCGAAACTTGTATGATATTTAACAAACAAACAACTACGTATAAATTAAGGCCCTTATTCCTTCTTACGTGACTTGGGGGTTTGTATATAAGTAGAGCTACCAGACTTCCGGCTAAAAAAAGAGGACATATCCATCCTCTATAGGTCGTGCCCTCAGTGTAGCATTTTTGTCCTAAAGTTTGAAAATGCCCGGATTTCTTTTCTGTTATGGCGTATTATCTAATAATCGATTAATTCATTAATATCTTATGATACGAACACAAAATCTGACTTATAAATGATGTGTTAACATGCGTTCAGTAACTTAAGGTGTAGGATGTTTACGCAAAAGATGTTCAGTTGTTTGACCAGTTCCGGCGACGTCATTAGCAGGACAGAAAGATGACACTTGTTTTGACCACCTCCCTCGTAAACCGCGGCGTTTGTAAAATTTTTCACGCGAAACTGATATTCAGAGCTTATGTTCTGATAAGTGTTCTTTTGAAAATTAACATACTAACGCACTTTCGAGGGCCAGTAGGCAAAAGAAAAAGGACTCTTTTTTTTTTCATTTACTCAGAGGTATTTACAAAGCTTATATCAATTCCTTCTGTCTGTCTGCCTGTCTGTCTGGTACAATTTTTAATACGTTATTTCTCCAGCTTCCAATTCTCAGATCAAGTCAAAACTTTATACAACTATTCATTGTTGCCAACTAAACAATAGTCGATACAACAATTAAATAATAATTATTTAATTAGTGGTTATTAATTATTTTGTTTGATACTGAAAAGAGAAATAAATGATACAGTATTGAGATATATGCTTTTACATGACGAACTCTTCCCCCTTAGAAAAGCTTTGTTAAAAAAAAACAACTTTGCTTGTTTTTTTCATAGATGTCAATCGGAAAATGTGAGTTGTACGTTACAATGTGGTGAAATCATTGCTACTTGTTTGTTTCTGTTTTTGTTACGGAGCATCTTACAAAAACATAACTCTTCGTCTGAAATTTAATGTTCCAGTTTGACAGCCATGAATTAGATTTTGTTCTATTTCTTCAATTTGAAAAAATATTTTTTTTAAATTACGTTTTATTTAAATCGTGTTTAATTTTGTCTTCCTTTGTTAAGCGTCTGTCCACATGTCTGTCCTATTTTAGGCGTGCAGACGTCTGCTAACCCTAGATATAAGTAAGCTTTTTACTATAACACCACATGATACCTGCCTAATGCTAGCTCTCTCCTGGAAATGTATCTTCCGCTAGCAACGTTGTGAATACGAATAGAATTAAATGTTGCCCTGGATGAAATTATATTCTTTATACATAAACATTCATGTATCATTATGATATTTTGCGCTTTGTTTATGTAATCCTTCTTAGGGGATTGCCTTTCTTGTTAAGTTATATAACTATGACTTCTGACACCAAAGTCTGATGTAATTAGACATGAAGAAAATAAAAAAAATTCTTCCTCTTATTCTATGGCATTTAACGTCTCGTAGGATGATCTGTTCCCTTTGCAACTTCTTGTGTGACTAAAGAGGCCAATCCTTGATACACAAAGTTATATAACTATGACTTCTGACACCAAAGTCTGATGTAATTAGACATGAAGAAAATAAAAAAAATTCTTCCTCTTATTCTATGGCATTTAACGTCTCGTAGGATGATCTGTTCCCTTTGCAACTTCTTGTGTGACTAAAGAGGCCAATCCTTGATACACAAAGTTATATAACTATGACTTCTGACACCAAAGTCTGATGTAATTAGACATGAAGAAAATAAAAAAAATTCTTCCTCCTATTCTATGGCATTTAACGTTTCGTAGGATGATCTGTTCCCTTTGCAACTTCTTGTGGGACTAAAGAGGCCAATCCTTGATACACAACTGCGGACACCGGTTGGGCATCTGTAATCACCAGGCGCCGTTGTACTTTCTCCCTTTTTTTCTACTACTGTTGTGTGTGCCGTCTGCCATCCGAGACCCTTTCTTTTATTACAATAATAGTAAATGATCATTTTTTAAGCATTTGTAATGGCATACTTAATCACAAAGAATTATTTTTAGTTTAACAAATTCTGCTCTTTAATAATTATTGCTGTTCTAAAATTAAAAAAAAATAAGGTTACCTATATCTGTTGGATGACTTTTTGTAAAATCTTTGCGATTTTCAAGTCAATATTAGATTAATATACACATTAATTTAAAACTGTTTTTCTGGACCCAACTTACAAAACAAGTCGATATTTTCAAGGTAAATACTTGTGTACAAATTTTGTTCTAGCTAGGCATCTATTTGTATGTTTAATAGGGGTATTAAAAAATTACAATGAACTCTTGACATTGACAATCGTTCAACATAGTACATCTTCTGACTCTTCAAAGTTACCGAATTTTATTAGCTGTCAAACTGATCTATTGTATTGTTATGTTTTCTACCCACATTTCCATTAAAGTGTAATCATTTATCGACCTATTTATATGCCATATTTCTACCAAGTTTTTTAAACAGCTACACTAGTATTCAAAAAGTATAGGATAACCTATTTCTACTACATATCCCCGGACTAGTACGAATAATATAAACAATTCAACATATATTGATCTATTTTATTTATAAACAGTGTGATCGTGAATTTCTGGTGTTGCCTACATAATGACCTCATTCAATCAAGGTTGTCAAGTATTTAAGGTCTAGAATGACGCTTCGCAATGTGTTTAAATAACTCCACGGAAATCGTAGTTACGTATTTTTTTAAGGCCTGAAAAGAACAAATTCAAAATAATTGTAATTCTGTTTCTTTTTCTGGTTTCTTTTCTAGATTCTTCTCTAAAAGAACGAAAAAACAAAACAGAACTTCGTCTCCTCCATATAATTCTGTATTTTTTATGTGTGTGAGCGTTTTTTTTTTGTTTGTATTTTTGTTTTTATTCTGAAGATGACCATTTCCTTCCTCCTATCCCTACTTAATGAACTCTGCGGGCAAAGTCCGGTACTTAGAATGGTCAGTTAATAGCTAACTTCATCTGATGGAGCGGGTAGGTTCTAATATTTCCCCCTTGGCGGAATGTTAACTAAAATACCTTTCCATTGGTTGTTGGTGAAGCAGAAGAGGAACCGAATGTCGTGGGGAGGGGGTTGAAGTATTTTTTTGAGGTGTACTCCACTGGTGATTATGAGAATTAAGAGTCTCTTAGAGAGATTTCTAGAGAGATATAACAAGGGTCAAAGTTCAAAGTTTGATCTTAGATTTGTTTAGAAAGTTTATTTTTATGTTGGCATTTCTTTTTATCAGCAGTAATTTGTGAGCAGCCAAAACTCGACAGGATCATCTGGTATGAATAATAATGATAACAATGATGATAATAAAAATTTAACAACATAATTATTATTATGAATCTTGCATCATCATCATGTTTGTGTATTGTTGAATTTCATACATGGCGGGGAAAAAAAGTTGTTGGTGTATCCGGTGTACAGAATAAAAGAAGTGCCAATAAGAATTTTTTATTTATGTTTAAGGTAATTCGTGTGCACTTGCTAAACAGTGCGGAATCCAATGTTCTAATCGTTCTCCATTTGTTCAACAAGATATGTCCAATAGAGAGGAACAATTAGATTGTCCTTCTAGGAGGAAAAAAGCAAGAAAAAAAAAATGGTCAACTAACTGGCGGTAATAAAGAAGATTTGAAACGGAGATTAACTGCCCACGCATTGACATTGTGTTGACATTATAGCTCAATTCTATTGTATTTCTATTTTATTTCGTTGACAAAAAGAAAAGTTTCATTTAGCATCCTTGACAATTTATTTTTTTGGACATATGATTTAGTGTACACCTCGCTGGTATTGTACAATGCATTATGGATGTCTGGGCTAACGGTTGATTGGTTCTCAATTCTCTAAAACATTATAGCTCAATTCCATTGTATTTCTATTTTATTTCGTTGACAAAAAGAAAAGTTTCATTTAGCGTCCTTGACAATTTCTTTCTTGGACTTATGGATTTATGTACACCGCGCTGGTCTTGTACGGTTTATTACGGATGTCTGGGCTAACGGTTGATTGGTTCTCAATAGGTTTTCGTTACATAGAGTTACAATTACACAACTATTAATACTGCTCTTTTTTTATTGGGGGGGGGGGGGCGCCTTATGCCACTTTGACAAAGTTATACAAACTTTAGTATTATGGTATGTGCAATTTGAGCATTGTTTAATTCTAAATATATAAAGTAATAAAAGTAAGTTATTAAGTAGGTGGTAGTTGTGGGACAAATGGAAAATGTTGTCTCCCCTTTCAGTGACGCTGTAAGTAGTGAGCGATCGAATTTTGCAGAGTTTTCATTCAGAAAGAACTTCCCCCATTGTTTCTTTCAAAAAAAGCCTCTTAAGTTCGAGCCTCCTCCCCACCCCTATGTTATTATCAGTTGAAGATTTGTACAACGTCTATTTTAATTCAACTTTGTCTTTGTGTGCGGGGGAGGATCCCTGTTACTATTAAACACATTAAATCAGTACGGGGACATGTCGGACATATCTGGGTCAGGTAAATCTATGTTGATAATAAAATTAGCTCCATTCTGTCTTCTCAAGACCTTTTGCCTTTGTTGAATTTGATAGAAAAAAAAATGTCGTTTTGATAGATAGAAAAAAAATGTCGTTTTGATAGATAGAAAAAAAAATGTTTTTAAAACGTCCTCTTGACTTACGCGTGATTGTGAAAAAAACAGGAAAAAAAAAGATTGGGGGGGGGGTGCGAAGGGGTGGTTCTTGACGTGTGCAGTGACTCTTTTGACTTGATACGCCACTGTTAGAGTATGTTGTCTTTCTGCGCTAGATGAAGGTGTATTGCATAACTTTTAAAAAATCAACACACTTGTGAAATGTATCTATGTGCGTGTTTCTGGTGCAAACAAGAGTAATTTTGAGCGGATGGTTTGGTTGTATAGGTTAAATAGATTCTGATGAAATATATAACATATAAATATAAATATATAAATACTGGCGTGAAAGTTGAAGGAGGAAGAAGAAGCGAAGGAAGGGAGACGATACATTGATCAATCCAACAACTAGCCAATAAGTTAATCAATTAATACTAATAAATTATTTTTTATTTCAGAAATGGAGCTAAACTCTGTCTTTTCAGCTAAATGGCAGTAATTAGCGGTTCTTTCCCTTAGAAAAGCTTTGCTTTTTAAAATCTTTTTTTTTTAATTTCTTTTGCTTGTTTTTTTAGTAAAATGTATATTTAGTACATTCAAGTTTATTTCATGTTCTATATTTTGGATAGTATAAGCCTGCACTGTATTGGGAAATGGAAGAACAGTGATGGGACGGTATCATCAATGAATAAAAGAAAGACATTCTAGTCAGGGCTAAAGACAGAGAATAACTGACGAAGACGTTCTATAGAGGATTTCTGGTGCCGAAAAGGGTCAACTGACTAACTAAAGGATAGGTGAAGATGACAGCCCAAACTCCAGTCTTCTGCCATGTATGTTACATGTTCTCCAGTAAAGTAAAGATTTTCTTTCAGACCTTGAGATCTATGGGGCAGATGATGTAAAGGTCTTTTTTTTTTCTGTGGCCCACGGTTAAAGAGTGTGTCATGTGACCAGCACAACGACTTAACGCCTTCACTTTTACCCCACTAATGTCAGGTCCCCATTAGAGCTGGGTGGACTCTGTGTCGCCCAAAGATCCCGAAATTTAAAAAATCCCAGTCTCAACCAGGATTTGAACTCGGGACCCCTGTTTAAGAAGCCAAGCACTTTACCGCTCAGCCATAGCGCCTTCTCACACAAGGTTTCCAGTACAAACCTTCAAATCCACAAAAGTTTTTTTTTACAAGGCTCACTTGTCTATATACATTTTTCTTTACATTTTCGTCAAATATTCAAGTTTTGTCTACCTGAAATGGTTTTAAACTCCGCAACCTAAAAATCTAAGTGCACTTTTTTCGCCTTGAAAGAGCCCCGTCAATTTACTTTTTTTTTCCCCAGTAAGGACCTCGTCTCGTTCACTTTTCTAAGCCTGAATAACCCAGTTAATGTTTTTACATCAACGTTCGTTTAAGACAATCTTCTGTTCCAAAACAATTATGCGAAATATTTTTGTTTCAGGGGGGAAAAAACAAATAGTCAAGCTCGTGCATTATTTAGTAAAATGGTAAAATTGGCCTCTTTAATAACCACTTAGTGAGAGCGCTAGAGCTCTTCTCTCTTGGGGCTCTTGTTCTGTCGATAGCCGTTTATAGAATCCTAGCTAAGACCAAGGTCTCTGGCCAGATTTTTTAAAATAGTGTAAGCTGTTGAAAATATTCTGTTATTTTCTGTTGTTTTGGTATAATGTGTTTGTTTTAAAGTTGACAATGTAATTAACATTCTCTGGGATTTCTTATTGGACAAATTAAATTAGATTAGATGCTAGGGCCTGGTAAAATCATGTTTAAATGTTTAAATCCTGGCCCAATTCAATTCTTTTATAGTGATTCTGCCATGTTTTTTTTTCTCTTTGAGATGTGTCTGTGTTGTTACGCTGTCGTTTGATTGCAGTTCCAAATATCTGATCAAACTAAACTCTTGTAAGAGAATATATTATTATTATTGTATCACCACCTTCACCATCCCCTATCCCTTAGTCTGTTGGGTGTGACCATACAAGAACTGTCAGCGTCTATATCCACCTGTCTCTGTCCTTGGCCTTGGATTGAATTTCAATTCACTGACAAACATGGACCATTCTTTGATATTGTCCTCCCTTCACTTTCTCTGTTTCGCTCAACTTCTTTCGTGTACTGTTCCATGAAGGAAGGTCTTTGCGAGCCCTGAGGACCTTGTGATGTGGTCATAGAGTTCGAGTTTACGTTTTTTTGACCGTGGTTAGTAGGTCATCGTGAGGTCTAATTGCTGTATTGATCCTGTTTTTTTATCTATTCATTCATGATCTGGTCTTTGTTACTGACACCTAAGATTTTTCTGTAGCATCTTACCTTTCTGTAGCATCTTACCTTTCCGTAGCATCTTACCTTTCTGTAGCATCTTACCTTTCTGTAGCATCTTACCTTTCTGTAGCATCTTACCTTCACTGCTTATCTCGAGATCTGCAATCATTTAAGATCATATCAATACTAATAATCAAGCTTTAAAAAACGTCTTTTTTTTCAACACAAATGAATGTAACTTTTAATGACAAATTAATGCAGCTTACTCATCGTAATGCAGAGGTATGTAGAAACAAAAGTGTAATAACAAGACGTGAAACCATATACACAAATACAACTCTCTCCAAAGTCACAATAGATAAAAGTCCGTCTGTATCTGACTCAAACTTGGATTGTAGCTACAACTGTCATAGACTTATTCAGCCATTTACCCCTGTTTATAGACTAATATACTTGTTGTTACGTCAGACTTTATTCAGACAATCTAAACCTGCACTAACAGTCCAGTTACTCTGGTTTGTTTTTTGTTTTTTGTTTTTGTTGTTGTTGTTGTTTGTGTGTGTATGTGTGTGTGTTTGTAATTTGGTTTGTTTAAATTGTGTTTAAAAATAGTATATAATGTTTAGGAGAAACCAGGAAAAACAAAGAGTGGGAGCAAGGGAAATGATTGGGGCAAATTGCAGAAGAAAGCAAAGTAATTATTGCCCTTGTCATATCAATGACAAGGTGATTATCTTTAATATAAGATAACAGGACACAGTTACGTCGTAAAATTACAACTAATTTAGTAACTTTCAAAAAACGAGGAAATAATTTCTTTTATTCTCAAAATGATGATAATTCTAAAATTACTAGACCTAGAATATTCTGTTTATCGTCAACTCGGTATTTATTCATCATGATAACATATTCAATAACAAATTAAATAATGTAACTCACGATACTTTCAAATGAACTATGTAAAGAAATTTAAGAATACGTATTTCAAACCTCAACGGGAACCAATAAAGAAGCTGTTGTTATACTGTAATTGGCATTTAAATGTGATACTAAGTTACTGAAAAATGTTCCTACTCCAGAAACCTTTTTAAAAATGAATTTCAAAAGAAGAATTGATTTAACTTGAGATTCTAAGCACCTGAGCCACCACACCGCAGATACAATTCATTCCATATCAAAACATTATGTTTATGAACATGACATTTGGCTTGAAGTATTGATGACAGTTATGTACAGGACGGGGTCTCAACGTGGCATTTCAAAATCTACTGTCTCAAATGAAACACTCCTATTTTATTTCAAATGTGTAATACAATAGCTAGGAAAATGAGTGTTGGAACTTACCTGTTACAACACTGGGGCTGTGTTTGCCATATGCTTTTAAAGTTGGTTGACGATTGCGTTTTATATAATAGGAATCTAAAACCTGTGGCTAGATCACCTGTCAGTTTAATGTTTACCACACTTAGACTTGTTATCGAGTCTGGAGCTTAAGAAGGAGAGAATACGTAACCACTATGAATGAATGAGCATGTGAATATTTTGCCACATTCAACACCATTTCGTTGTCTGCCGGTGTCCGACTAAAATTCTACTTCCGCTATGTGAACACCTTCTTCAGCTATCCTTTACGTGTCTCTGTTGCGTATCCCTGGGCCTTTGGAAAATGTCTCAAGCTGTCTCTTCCCAAAGACATTTTCTTCTCGGGTTTCTTCTCTACGCCGTTTAAGGCATGCTGGCGCTAGAGGTTACCCTTAGAGCACTGTAAAATGTGAAATAAGATTACCAGGTGTGTCACACTCAGAGTGTCGAGCACGTTCCAGATGAGTGATGGTATGTGACAAAAGAACTGGTTTCCTGAGATGAACTCCTATTGAAAAAACAGAGCAGGAAGGACTCAATCCTCCCGTAGTGCTCTGGCAAAAAACTGGGCCGTCCGGCGTAGTGCCTCATAGCTACCATACTAGTCGAGTGACTGCCTAGACACGTGCCCCCCCCCCCATTAGCTCTCGGAGCTGGGGACACACGTACAAGACATGCGACACTGTTGTGGGCATTAGCAGGAAAGTGAGAAGGAGATGGAGAAGGGGAGGGAGAGAGACAAAGGCAGGGTGAGAGAGAGAGAGGGAGTTAGCGAGAGGGAGAGAGAGGGAGTTAGCGAGAGGGAGAGAGAGGGAGTTAGTGAGAGGGAGAGAGAGGGAGTTAGCGAGAGGGAGAGAGAGAGGGAGTTAGCGAGAGGGAGAGAGAGGGAGTTAGCGAGAGGGAGAGAGAGGGAGTTAGCGAGAGGGAAAGAAAGGGAGAAAGAGAGAGAAAAGGAGAAGGAGAGAGAGGCAGAGAGAGAGAGATGGAGGGAATGAAATAGGGCCTCTCTCTGTACACTGCCAAACTCCCTGGATCCTGCTCTTTACAATGAAAAACGAATGTAAACACGTCTTGGTATTTTAAAAAAGTTAAATCTTTGACCCGATTTCCAGATTTCTTGACGGAGAGGTTTGTACAGGTAAAGATAAAATAAAATAAAATATCTTAATCATCATTGAAAAAAACAACTGCACGCGCTATCTATTAAGCTGTACCATCCAAATTCAATAATAAATTCACAATAATAGATTTAGCATGACGACTGAAAGGAATAAACTGATTTGTTTGGGACCGTGAAACAAGCTCGTCTCCTCTATATCTAAGTTTTCAAAACGAAAATTCAATAATGCAAAAGCCTACAGGAAAATAATGTCGCTTTCAATAATTCAATCATCTGTTAAAAAAAAATATTTAAAAAATCGAAGCTTCAAGAAGACAATTTATAATTAAACTTTCTGGTTTAACTTCTCTTTGGACCTTGACGCGTACATCCCGTGACATTCCTGCATAAAACAAGGGTTCGAGCAAGAAGTCTCAGAGAATGGAAGTATGCCTTCAAACAAAGGCAGCATGGAAATATGACAGAAATTTCAATGAACACATTTGTCAGTTTTATTTTGGCATGAGGCACTTCAAACCATTGAAGATCTATGTTTAGACGCAGAAATAAAACTCCTTTGATCTTGGCGTTGGGTGCTCGGCCATTATGTAGCGTAGGAACCTTCGGTGAAAGCGTTTGAAAAGACATGGTCAGGAACCCATTTAGGACATTGAAATTAATATAATCAGCATCAGATGTCTGCTGTTCAATATCTGTTCTTTAATACATGTTGCTCTTTATCTGTTGTTGATAGCTATCTGAGACTTGTCAGCCACTGATGTGGACATATAGCCAAATGACTGGTATTTGTCAGCGCAATCCATCTCTATTTAAAAAATCCAAAGCCTAGGTTGGATGTCTAGAAGAGTTTCTCATAACCTACTTAATTTAAAAAGTCATTTCACCCTAAGGTATTTGAAATATATGATCAGTTACACAATATTTGTGTAATGTTCTCAAATCTTAATATTTAAAATTAGAAGCTGTAGCCTTCACCAGTATCCACCGAGATCCACCAAGATCCACCAAGTCGCCTTTCTTCCACGCCCCTCCCCACCCCATAAAAAGCGTTAAACTACCTGGAATTCAACTTAGCAATAGTGAAGAAACATTATTAAACCTTGTCCGGCCAGACGTCTCTTTCGAGGTCCGCCATAACTCTCTCTCTCTCTGAATTAATACATACACTCCTGGTCTCTGAAGTAACCAATGATCGAAACTATTTCTTATTCGCGTCTCTCATCTTTTTTGCTCAGAAAAAAAAAGCCTGAGATCGCCTCGAGATAACTCATGATAGGATTTCACCGTCTGTAAATCAAGGGTTGTTTTCTCCTGACTACGTAACACAGAAAAGTCATTTAACCAAACGTCAGGCCCGACGCGCAACGCATGCCGGTAACGTCAGTGCCATGTGCCATTTGACAATATGGTAGGAGAATGACCTTCAACACAACAGGAAATGGCAGATTAGTCTTGGGTAATCAATTAATCGATCTTATCTTAATGTGGTATAAACAGGTGTCCTTGACCCACATCTAAACTAGATTAAACGAAGCTAACAAATCCTTTCTTTTTTTAAATTTAAATTTTGACATGGGATTGAAATGGTTAAGGTGCATTCGTTTTAAATAGGAATTCTCATTTCCGAAAATCATCAACATCTACTGAAGCGATTGGCGCGGAAAAAGAGATCTAGTAGCATGCAGATGCAGCCACTGTGTAACTGCAGTAAAGCTGCCTTCGACGTGAATAGTGCCAAATGAATTGTGCTGGATGTGAGTGATACCATTCGGTACAGACATGTGACGTGGCAACGAGCTATTGGTCTAAATTGCCCACAAGTGACGTTGCAGGTCAGTTTTCAGGCCTACGAATGGTCTCGATGTGAGGCAGCAGCCAAAATACCGACGTTGAACTCGACGTGAAAGTGCAAGGATGGCCACACCTACAATTTTACATTACACACGCCTTGAAATAATGGAGAGAGTAACCTCCACTGAGCGATGACTGTACAAAATGAAGTCGATTATCCAGATTAATTGGGAACGGGGTGTGTCCGGATAATCGATCGTCCGAATATCTGAATGAGGAAAATTATAAACGGTCCATTTCACAAACAATAAAGAAAACTTATATGGGGGTATGGCGCTGTAAGCAAACATTAAATTGGAGTACACTATAGAAGGGAACAAAGCGTTATACGTAGTTGCTTAACATTATTGAGAGAAATACTCGCTGTAAAAAATAAAACTGTGCACTCCGGATATTTGACGTTCCCGGATAACTGAGGTCCGGATAAACGACGTTCTGTATCTGTAATCTTACTCTAGAGCATGTTGCCTCTGACACTAATATTTTCGAAGAAAACAAATTCTACTGCTAATAACGTCAAAACACTGTTAGTTTTTGTTTATCTTGGGAAAGAGCTTTCATTCATCAGAGATATGGGACTAGCTACCAATATCTAATAGAAATAATTCTAGGAAAATATTTTAGTATCTATTGAGATTGTAATATTTGATCTATAAATAATTATTATCTGTGGCATTTTAAGTCTCGAGAGATTATCTTTTCCCTTTGCAACTTCTTGTGGGACTAAAGAGGCCAATCCTTGATACACAGCTGCCGTCACAGGTTGGGCATATATAATCACCAGGTGCCGTTGCATTTTCACCCTTCTTTCTGCTTCAGTTGTGTATGGCATCTGCAATCCGAGACCCTTGATGTGCGTCCTCTGTCTATGTGGAATTATTATAAGCTTATGTTAATACTTCAATTGTAACTTATTTAGCTTTTAGTATACCATTTTGGTTTTGCAAGGGAAAAAGAATAGATTGACGGATTAATGGGCAAAACATGGTCTAAAATTTGCTGATGTGCCAAAATCTCAAAACCATGACCAAAAGGTTCAACTTTCCATCTTTTTCCTGGTGCACGGGCTTTTATTGTAGGGATGGACTGAATGTGGGAGAGAAGTTCGGCTCAATGTTTCCTTATTCCTCCATTCCACGAAACCTCTAGTGAAGACCTCCCGTAACTCCAACGCTCATCAGATAACGTCTGCTCATCCTCTTTGAGAATAGCAAATTTGTATGAGAATAAAAGAAAACAATGTTTATCCTTTGATACGCTTTTAACCGAGTCAAACGCTTTCAGAACAAAGTGAAGAGCATTCACTATTTATGGATAAGTCAGTTCATCGATAACACTTGCTATCGAGATGTATATTTTACTATCACTCATATTAAAAATTGGGGCTTGGTGGCTGAGTGGATAAGTGCTCAGTTTCCGAACCTGGGCTCCTGGGTTCGAATCTCGGTGAAGACTGGCATTTTGTATTTTCGTATTTTTTAGGGAGCTCTGAGTCTACCCAACTCTAATGGCTACCTGACTTTAGTTAGGGAAATTAAAGGCGCTTGGTCGTTGTGCTGGCCACATGACACCCCTGCTGTTACCCGTTTGCCAAAGAAAAAGATGACCTTAACATCATCTGCCCCATAAATCGCAAGATCTGAAAGGGAAACTCGTTACTTTACATATAAAAAAAATAAATTGTGAATAAACTGGCAATGGAAGGAACTCTTAGGCTCCATCCAATTCCACCAGCTTATTAACTAGCTCCGGCAGTTGATTAGAATGAAACCAGCTCTGGAAATAAGGAGGCATAGCATTTTAATTAGAAACATCGCGCAGAGACTTTGAAAACGTTCGTACTTTGATTCAATTAAATCATCATCTTCATCCACCACATTATCAGATACAATGCACGCAAGACGTTACAATTTTCGGCTTTGAAACGAGAAATTTTTGTGTATTCTAAGCTAAGACATTGAGAGAGACATTGATTTTTTTTTTAAAAGTAATCTACAAATCAAAAAAAAATAAAAAATAATTAAATTATTTTTTTAAACACATATATTCGGCTATTTCAACTGTCAGCATGCTAAATTGAAAGCGGTTGTGATACATTCCGTCAGTTAATACAACGATGTTTTGGTTTTATTTGCAGACGACAATTTAAATTGCGCTAAAAAAAACAACGTATTTTCCGTAAATGAATGAACTTATTAAGATTCTGGGTACAGGTCAGCGTATTTTATTCTATTGATTTCACTGAACAAACTTGACGACTGCATTGATGTGAACGCAATTACTTCTGTAAGATACACATCAATAAATTACACTTAAGAAACTAGTGTAGTTATAACGCTTTTTTTTATTTAAGTTGATAACCGTCTGTAGCGCTTTTGGACACCCTCATGCGAGAGTTAGGCGGAATAAATCGCTCCGCCTGCCTACAAAAATTAATGCTTACCAGGCGGTGGTTCTCTCAACCCTTCTATATGGATCTGACAAATGGACACTATACAGAAAGCAACTAAGACTACTTGAGCGCTTTCACCAAAGATGCTTGCGCTCCATCATGGTCATACGGTGGCAAGACCGCACTACAAACAACGATGTCCTTGCGAACGCCGGTATGGACAGTATAGAGTGACTTCTTATGGTCCGACAGTTACGCTGGGCAAGGCACGTATCCCGTATGGGAGAAGAACGTATGCCAAAGGCAGTCTTTTTTTGGTGAGCTAAAAGGTGGTCTACGTAACAGAGGCGCCCCATGGAAACGCTTCAAAGACCAGCTAAGGCGCCAACTTGCCTTAGCTGACATAGAAGTGAGGACCTCGTTGCATGCGGCCTCAGAATGAGACAGCTGGAGGTCACTCACAAAGGCCGCGGGATACACATTTGAGACCCAAAGAAAATCCGCTGCAGAGGACAGGCGCAGACGACGAAAAAGGAAATCTAAATCGACCACCTGCGGAAAATGGTTATACTTACCCTGGGTGTGGAAAAATATGTAGGTCACAGCTGGGACTGCGCAGCCAAGGGAAATTCCTCACTAATCTTCGGACTCGATGACAAGCCATATTTTTATTGCATGCGCTGGTGTATATTTTTGCATTACGCTTAAAAATGTATCATTTCTATGAGGCACAATGAAATGTATTGCGCGCATGCGCATGGGATAAAACGGAAGAGGGGACCAGAAAATAGAAATGCAATAAAAGAAATCTGTACGAGCTTGATCTTTGTGCTCAATAAATGGCGACATAGATGTTTACAATTTAAATTTTCTTTAGAATCCAAATTTACGTACTGAGTGTTCACTGGTTCTTTTGGTCTACCTCTCACCTCACCCCCCCCCACCGCCCCCCCCACGTAATTGTCTGTTAGTAGATTAAAAAATGTTTTATTTCATTTAAAATGTTCTTTCTGGAGATTAAATATATTACAGTAAAAGAAGATCTTATATTATAAGTTACAGGCATTTCCTCTTAGCAGACGATAATTACGTCCTAGGATTATGCATGTGTTCATCTAGTCGCGCATGTTGTATAGAGACTTACACGCTACAAAGTCATTGTTTTTTTCCTGGCTGATTCAAGCAGCCCGTTTAGTTCTCTATTATCCCTATAGATAGACCCAATCAATCTGAGACACAACGTAGCTTTATGTGAGATTTTTCTTCTTATTTCTTGTGACAGTGCATGCCATCTGTTTTACACAAGCTTTTTCATCTTGACCTGCTCTTGGATATTGTTTTGGCCACATATTTTACGTTGAGCCGTTTTAATTAAATTAACAGCCCCTTTTCCAAACACAAAAAAAACGGGGTTTCACAAAAAGACATGTAATATAAAACAAAAAAGAAGAAGAAGAAGAAACAAAAAGCAGCTTTTCAACTCTGGATTAAATTGGCGCTTTCTTGAATCTTGTCACCCGGTTCAATTATTGCTTCATTAGAGCTTGTTTCTCCAAAGACAGAAAAACAAGACCAACAGACATTTTTTCTGGAAACTGTCTCATGTCTCATTTTATGTTCATGTTTCATTTCCGTGGATTGAAAATTAAATTCCAGATTCATGATTCTGTGCTCCTTTTTTCACTTCTCTTTTTAGAGAGCTTATATCAACTCTGTCTGTCTGTCCGTCTGTCTGTCTGTCCGTCCGTCCGTCTATCTGTATATATGTCTATCTGTATGTCTGTCTGTCTGTCTGGTGAAAGGTTCGAACATGTTTTTTCTTCCACTTCCCATTCTCGGATCAAATTGAAATGTTGCTTAATTATTGACATTTGATGACAATGCACGAATGAAACCAAATATTAACCAACTAGTACTAATAATAAAAATTAGTTTTATGTAGCAGAAAGGGAGTTAACCCTGTCAGTTTGAGGTGCTTAGCATCAAGAGTTCGCAAATGATGTGGTAGTTAAACAACAAATAAATAACAGCCCAATGCTACACAATTAGCTACACTAAATTCAAACTGCCATACTAGTCTCTCTCTCTACCCCCCCCCCCCACACACACACTAATACAGCGAAATTCTTGAAGACTGACATTGTACGGCTGCGTTCTTACTCCATTGCTGTCCTGGACTGCACTCCTTAACACCCTGTCTCTGATCCATAAACACGGGTCATATTTGCATGTGCAAGTAGTACTATCCCTTGTCCATCGACATCAGTTGACCTGTGACATTTTCCGAATTCACTAGTGACAGTAGATCGCACACATAGTAACTCTATATCGTTCCGCAGCTGGAGTTACAAAATTATTAGGTGCGATAAAATGTTCAGATATGTGAATAAAAAAGATCCCGATATGATAGTGTTAAACATTATTATTAGAGAAAGGAACTGTCACCTCTTTTGTTCCGTTATCTTTTAGACTTAAAAAAAAAAAAAGTCACATACACAACATTGTTACATCATAGTAATACTCATCCACAATAAAAATTACCTTTTACCTATCCCTTAGTCTGTTGGACCGTTGGGGCACCAGGCAAGACTTGTCAACCGTCTTTCTACATTTCTCCCTTGTTTAGAACCTCTCTCAATGGCAGGCCCGTCCGTTCTGTAATGTTGTCCTTCCATCGCTTTTTCTGTCTGCCTCTTCTCCTTCCCTGGCACTGTATTGTGGCCATAGGTTTTAAGCTTTCGTCTTTTTACAATAGTTAGCAGGTCGTCATGGGCTCCGATCGCTGCAGTGACCTAGCAGTAACGTAAAGAATGTATATATATATAAGTACACTAAGACATATAGTGTCATATTTTCTAATCATCTACTACATTTTTTTCAAACCTGACAAGACAATCCCATTGGCAAACAAACAAAACAAAAAAAACTTTGACACCGCTGTATCCCCATTTCATTACCAGATATAAACTTTTAATATAATGAGAAAAATGTGTTTCACTTTCTTTCTTATTCTGACCTTGACCTAATTCCAAGCAAAATCTTCTTAAGTTAGTTATTAGTTTATTAGTGATGTCGCAGGTCCAAGGCCCGCTAGCTACACAAAGGGAGAGAGAACAGACACAAAATATAATAATGATTTTTCTAACAGAATTGAAGGTTTGACGATTACGTGGAGGAAAAAGTTAATTGATATATTATAATCAAGGTAGCAATGGAATTATAATCATCTAGGTAGCAATGTAATTTTAATTATATAGGTAGCAATGGAATTGTTATCATTAAGGTTGCAATGGAAGAAAAATAATCAACAAGGTAGCAATGGAATAAAAATTATCTACGGTGCTATATAATTACTATTTTCTTGGTAGCTATGGAATTATAATTACCTGTATATCAATGGATGTCAGTCCACTATGTCCATATGATTATCTAGGTAGCAAAAATTTTAAGTGTCTAGGTAGCAATGGCATTCGTTTATGAGGTGAACAAATAATAGAATATCATTGACATTAAGTTGTTTGAGTTAGATGTTGTGTTGAGCAGTGTTTACAGAAGGTCTGGTAGAAAAACATCGTAGCAATATAGATACCAGTGGCGTGGCTAGGAATTTACCATCGTTTGGGGGCCCGGGGGGGGGGTTGACCTCTTTGGTGGCCCCTGCAATTTGCGTTATATTTAATATTTTATGTAAAAAAAAAACACTCATTTTGGGGCCCCATCAAGTGGGGGCCTGGAGGGATATTCGAGTTCTCCCCCTCCATCCCCTTACCCTAGCTACGCCTCTGATAGATACTTTGGAGAAGAGGACAGTGTTTTTGAGACATATTCAACATGGCTTACGGAGATTGCAACACATTCTATAACACTACAGCATACGGAACTAACTTTAATGCCAAAACGTACTCTCTTGTTGGTAGAAACAAGAGTGGCTAAATGTGTTGAATCAGGTGACCGAATTAGCCAATCAGAAGACTGAGAAAACCAGAAGGAACGAAATGCCGTATGACGTGTCTAGCGCGCGCAAATACCAACGGGATCATTTTCTGCCCTTGGGCTATGGGCTGATAAAATGGCGGCAATGGGTCGTATGACAGGAAGTGCTTGGCTGAAACAACCCTCTATTGTTAGACAGGTCAAGGGTGAGAAGGTTGCTTCCTTTAATCCCCCCTGCACTTTCATTACTTCAATGTTTCTTTTATTTCGCTCTTTTTCCAGCCATGTTTTTTTTTCCATACAATATCATCACCTCCTTTATTTAAATCTTATAGAAGCTTACTATTTTTTTTTTTCACGGTAAGTCCATGTTGTTTTTTCATGTTTCTAATATTTCTTCACAGTTGAAGCCAATCTACACCCTAATCTGAACCTTCCGCAGAACTAAGGGGGTTGGCACTGGGGTTGGTATTAACCCATGGCCTTCCAGTCGCCCGAACGACAGTCCGGCGCGCTTACCGGGCAGGGCCGCCCTAACCAATGCGGGGCATTATGCGAAACGGATTGCGCGGGGCCCAGTCTGGTTAGGGATTAGAATAATAAGTAAAAATTAAGATTTTGAATTAGAAAAAAAATATATTGTTTGCATTTCATTTATTCTTTACTAAGTAAAAAATCACGATCAAATTAACTTTACGAGCCTTGTGTGTAGCGAGTAAGGGTAAGGGATAAAACTTCTACATTATTGAAAGATATAGTTGTAAGTTGCGTAGTTCTTCCCCTTAGATAAGTTTCGTGCGCGAGTCAAGTATTTCTTCATATTTTTGCTTGTTAAAATTTATTTCTCGTGAGTTCTTGTGGTGTATTGTGAAATGCAAAACTGCCATTTTGATATTAAAGTGTATTATTATCAGTATTATGAATCCAGCCTCATATGACCTTTTGCTTTAACCTTTCCTTTAATCAGTGAAGTATTAGTGTACCGTCTGACCCCCAGGGGACATTACAAAAAAAAACGCACTGAGATCAAAATGTTATCATACCAATTGTGTCAAACAGACACAATTTTTTTTTTCAGATTTTATTCCCTTTTCTCTCTCTCTTCCTCTCTCTCTCTTCCCCTCTTTTCCTCTATCTCTCTCTTCCTCTCTCTCTCTTCCCCTCTTTTCCTCTATCTCTCTCTTCCTCTCTCTCTCTTTTTCGCTCTCTCTTTTCCTCTCTCTCTCTCTTCCTCTCTCTCTTCCTCTCTCTCTCTTCCTCTCTCTCTTCCTCTCTCTCTTCCTCTCTCTCTTCCTCTCTCTCTTCCTCTCTCTCTCTTCCTCTCTCTCTTCCTCTCTCTCTTCATCTCTCTCTTCCTCTCTCTCTTTTCCGCTCTCTCTCTTCCTCTCTCTCTTCCTCTCTCTCTTCCTCTCTCTCTTCCTCTCTCTCTTTTCCGCTCTCTCTCTTCCTCTCTCTCTTCCTCTCTCTCTCTTCCTCTCTCTCTTCCTCTCTCTCTTCCTCTCTCTCTTTTCCGCTCTCTCTCTCTTCCTCTCTCTCTTCCTCTCTCTCTTCCTCTCTCTCTCTTCCTCTCTCTCTTCCTCTCTCTCTTCCTCTCTCTCTTTTCCGCTCTCTCTCTTCCTCTCTCTCTTCCTCTCTCTCTTTTCCGCTCTCTCTCTTCCTCTCTCCTTCTCTCTCTTTTTTTCCTTTCTTTCTATGACTCGTTGCCTCTCTCTCATATCACTGGCGGATCCAGGGGGGGGGGGGGGGGGGCGGTAGGGGTAATTTTAATATTGAATTCACACAATTTGTATACGAATTTATTACTAATTTTAATAATATATACTTATTATTTATATTTAAACCTACTTTTAGATTATTTCGCCCCCCCTATAGTATGTTGGTCGACATGGTGGGGTCGGGACGGGTCGATGGCATCACTTTCGCCCCCCCCCATAAACTTTCGAGTGGGGGGTGGTCCAATTTATATGTAGAAATCAAAGCTTGCTAACAGAATCAGTTGAATATCTATATCATTAAAACTTGTTATTGGTATTTTAACCGATCTTTATATTATGTCGTTCCACTCTTGGCCGATGGAGTGGGGATCGAATACCTCTACTGCCCTTCCCACCTAAAACCTTTGAGTGGGTAGGGGGCGGTCCTACTTTTCGGAGAAATCATAGTTTATGAACAAAATTAGTTGAATTAATATATACATTTTATATTATGTCGCTATCCTTCAGGTTTTTTTGCCGATTCGGTGGGGTAGGGGGGGCGATTGCATGTACTGCCCTCTACACTACCCTCTAGCCCTCTGAGTGTGGGGGGCGGTCCTATTTTATGGAGAAATCATTGTATGTGAGCAAAATTAGTTGAATATGTATATAATATAAACTACGTGAACCCATTGTATATTATGTCGCACCACACTCTAATCTCAAATTTTATCATTAGTAAATATAAAATGAAAGAAGGTTGTACCAGGTGGAGGGGCGATACATGCAATCACCTTCCCCCCATTGGACAAACCAATACTTTTTCTTTTTGTATTATAGTTAAGAAATTACAAAATAAAAAAAATCTGTCACTAATATAATTTATACATGCTATAAAATTAAATTCTTATATCGAGACGCTCCAACCCTATCCTTTAATGCCAAATGCAATCATTAGCAGAAATTATAAAAAGGAGTGAGGATTAATCATTTTCACTGTATCGTCCCCTCCCCTTTCCCGACAGAGTTTATGTAATTTCACATGAATTTATCTTAATTATTTTAAGAAAGACTTTGCTTAGGAAAAGTTTTAATACAAACGAAATTTTTCAGTATAAGAGTCACGATTGAGATGAGTTCTAAACCCAAATAATTTTTTTCCTAGTCGCCTTTTTCCAATCTTTACTCAATCTGATATTTTTCTAGTTAAATAAGTTTTGGCCTATAACTCACAATTTATGCTTGCATTTTATAGAATATTATTTATCGATTAATTTTTTTTCGGCGGCGATCCTCAAAGCCTTAATCTAAAGATGTGGGGTATCTTATCTTTTCAATGAACACATCGGTTTTATTTACTGGGGGAATCTTACAGCGCTCCCCCAGACCCCCAAGCTTGCAAGAGAAAAGCCTCAACATGACTTTTTTTATTTTTTCGCTGGAGGTTGAGAAACGTTGCTCTGTTTTATTATCATATTTATATATATGCTGTACGCACGTTTATGCATAGGGTTAGGTTTTACTCGGCATTAGGGTTAGGGTTTGGAAAAAAATCGCCACCCCCCACTTCAAAGTTCTGGATCCGCTAGTGTCTCATATTTACCTCTTTATCTCTCCTTTTCTCTGACTCTATGTCTCTGTCTCTCTGTCATGTCATCTGTCTTCCTTTGTCCAATCTCGCCATATCACACAACCTCTCCCACCTCGCTCACACATACACACTTTCTCCGCCCCTCAGATTCTCCCCTCTTGGATAAGTCCCAGAGTCTTCCTTCAACTATTTTCAAGTGGAAGAATAAACGTCTTTATACCGCTTTGACAACAAATTTCTGCTTTTCAATTCGGACGCTATCGTGACCTATTTTGAACGCGACCCTTCACTGTGAAGGTATTTAGTCACATCGGCGTTTTCAAGTGGAGTCGGAAAGTGTTTCCCAAACTTTGTCCTTAGCGGAACACTTTGCTTATATTTTGTAGAGAGATTAATTCACGTGGTGGTCAACTAGTTAATTATCTCAGTAATCAGTGGAACACATATTCAGGCCTCTCGGAACACTAGGGTTCCGCAATCCGCATAATACAGTTTGGGAAAGACTGGTGTAGGAGAAAGGCGTGTTCACATCAAGCGGGACTAATCGATATAGAAGGCCTGAACACTGACGTCATGACCTTGTGACGTGGCAAGGAGCCATTAGTCTAACTTGCCCATAGGCTGCGAAGTCGTAGGTCAGTGTTCATGCCTTCTATAACGATTGGTGTCGCTCAAACTCATTTCAGGAACTGCTCAGTAGTTTTACCTTGAAAGTTTCTCACTGATCTATATAACTCACTGATCTATATAACTCACTGATCTTTATAACTTACTGATCTATATATAAATCACCGATCTATATAACTCACTGATCTATATAACTTACTGATGTATATAACGCACTGATCAATATAACACACTGATCTATATATCTCACTGATCTCAATGTTCATTATATCTCAACGATATCAGATTCTAATATTTATCAGACCTTTTTTTGTAATGAAAGTTTCATTGGCCTCCTTCAGTCGTGAAACGACTATGGTTCATCCTGAACACTTTTTCATATGGCCGTGAAGCCCTATTTTGGAGAAACACTCCCGTACACATATATAGCATGTCAAGGTGGCTTAGGCTTTGGTGGTAGAGGAGCTGGCCATTTTCCGTATGGCACGCTTTTTTTTCAAGAGTTGTGGCCCCGATTTTCTCGCTGTCCATAGCTTTCTTGGTCACCGTCTCTTTCCAACTAGTGCAGTCTAGGGCTATGTCTTCCCAACGGCCAGTATCAATGTTTACTGATTCCTGACGGCTATTTATCACATTAGCGTAACGGACTTTGATATTGTGTATGTATAAAGTAACAAAAGTGCTCAATGCATATACGAATAGAATAAACGGAAAAAAAATGTTTCAACAGTTGGGTTTTCAAAAGTATTAATTAAAATGTTAGGAAAATCAACTTATTTGTATTCATGACATCTGAGTCGTGTCACTTTTTGCCCCAGCATAAGAAACAAGAATAATCTTCAAAATTATTATTTATTATATTTTCAGTTTTGTTATGCACCCTATTCCTTATACCTATTAGCAAAATAAAATAATTGAAGTAATTAAATATATCATATTTACTTTAAATCCACTATTAGGAAACGCCCCTGGAGCCATTGTCCAATTTACATGAGCTAGATGTAGCACCCATCCGACCGTCTCTATCGCGCGAGTAAACGTTCCTACGGCCAACATCCTGTAAGTCACATCTGACTGTCGAAAGTAATTACAGCTTTTACAGGGTTCGACTTTGACCTTGACCGACACTTGTTGCCCAAAATGACCAGACTTGGCGTCCAACAAGTTTAGTAAAGAGAAAAAGAGTACTGAATCCAAGTAAAAATGTCTGTCTAAAAAAAAATAGAAAGTAGCTGTATTTAAGACGTAGCTTTGTAATGGTATTGGATCAAGAACAGTTACTCGCAAAAATCTTGCAGATGGCTTCCTCTTTGTCACGATAGTTCTCAGTTCGCACCCTGCCCACCTCTACCTCTGCTGACTTGCAGAAAAATAGAATGTAATAATTTTCATTTTAACTGTTATATATGTATCATATATTATTAAAGTTGCAAACCAAAATAATATCTTAAATTAAAAGGTATATATTTCCATAATTTAAAGTATCTTTTAGTGATGACGTTCACGACGTACTTCGTAGTTATTACAAATATTTATGGACTTAATAGATATGTGTATGTGAAAATGGCAATGTAATTACTACGGAAGAATTAAAATGTAAATTTAGAGCACTTATTATTCTAACTTAAATCACTTCGTCTGGCTAGTACCAATCATGCTACCCAATTATCAACCCACTCCTGCATGAAGTTTAAACCTTGCCCAATGATTCACTCTCCGCGACAACATGCGAATCAATCACACAAATATTTAATTTCTTTTATATGGGGAGAAGGAGATAAATCTAGCAGTATTGAAATATACGGCAGTAATTGTTCGGATCTCTCCTTTGATTATCTCGTTCTTTTTTTAATTTCACAACATATTTCTAGAGTGTATTCAAATATTTCGGTAATTTAGTAATAAAACATATTTTGTTTATAAATAGTATCTATAATGAATTAGAAGTGGATATGGTCGTTGTTTCGTTAGTTTGTCACTTGTTAAATGGATTTCATTTTGTATGATTGATTTCATTTTGTATGATTGATTTCAATTTGTATGATTGATTTCATTTCGGACTAGTGAAAATTTAAAAAATAGTATTTGAATATAGTTATGAAAAGAAGAGATACTTTTCTTGGTCTAAACAAATGGAAATTCAGTTTGACTACAGTTGTCCACCCTAGCATTACAGCTATAACAATAACAATATATATATGCAAATGCAGACAACATTCGCACATACACACGCACACACATACGACCATCGCTTTATAAATTAGGCTTCTATGTACTTCTCGATGTTGACAAAAGACCTCGACACATATATTTATAGCTTTTATATAGCGCTACTTTCATGCTTATAGCATGCTCAGAGCGCTTTGGTCCAATCTCATTTGTGAACCACACCTTGATTGAAAGTGGTATACATTAAGTTTGTAACTCTTTCTAATCCTGCTCAAACCGATAGGAACCGTCCACTTCGTTCAGATCTGATATAACTCTGATTTAAATGGGTGTAAATTGTCGTCAAGGAGGTTATTTGTTTTGAATAAAAATCCTGTTTCGATGAAATAGCTCTTCAGCAAGAGATAATGTAACTGAGACCATTAGTTATAAAAGGCCTCAACACTGACCTTCAACGTCACAACCTGTGGGCAGTTTAGACAAATAACTCGTTGCCTCGTTGTACAGACCTGAGACGTGGCAACGCGCTGTTGGTTGAACTGCCCACAGGTTGTGACGTTGCAGGTCAGTAAAGGCCTTCTTTAACGAATGGTATCGATTTAACTGCCCACAGGTTGTGACGTTGCAGGTCAGTAAAGGCCTTCTTTAACGAATGGTCTTGGTTTAACTGCCCACAGGTTGTGACGTTGCAGTCCAGTATAGGCCTTCTTTAACGAATGGTATCGGTTTAACTGTATGTTTTGGAAAAAAAATCATCTATTATGTAATAACTCTTCTGCAAGAGAGGATGTAACTGTGGTTTAATGGGTGCACATTGTCTTTAAGGAGGTTATAGGTTTTGGAAAAATCATCTTTCATGAAATAACTATTCTGCAAGAGATGGTAGCTATGTTTTAGTGATGGCACTGTCTAAACTTTGTTTTATCATACTAGTGTAAAAAAAACACATTTTCGGGGTAAATCCAATAGTAAATATGGTCTACCGTGTGCTGAAGAACGTTTTAGTCAGACTATTGACAACTGTTGAAGAACACTAATGCCACAACTCTCTCCCGTGACATTGAAGCTTATGTTAATGAATTTTGATGCCAGCCCGTAGTAGTAAGCTGTCACTGATATGTCACCATGCCGACAGTTATCGACTCAGACCAGAGATGGAAATTTAACTTTATATCACTCTGGGACGTCCAAATGTGGACGTCTCAAAACATTTTATTCTATTATATTTTTTTCCTTTTCATTCTTTAATATTGACATTGTATTTTGATGTTTTAATTTGTTATGTTTCAGTGTTATTGTTTAAATGTTGAACGTTTGAATATTGATGTTTTATTCTGATGCTTCAACGCTGATGCTTCAATGACAATGGATTAATGTTGATGTTTTGAAATTTGTTGTTTAAATGCTTACATTTTAATTTTGATATTCATGTTTGTTTTTTGTTATTTTACAAAGCTATAAGCTCACTTTGTCTGTTTTTCTGGTAAAAAGGCTTTACACATTATTTCTCCTACACACATTTTCGGATCAATCAGAATTTTGTTCGATTATTTCTTTTACCTAACAAAACAAAACACATTTTTTAAAATTAACGATTAGTAAAATAACTATTGGTAATTAATTATTTTGTTGGGTTTTAAGAAGGGAAAGAAAATGTGCGTGGTATTAGCTAAATTAGCCTCCCTTTATCCACTTTGTAAGTCGCCGCCTTAAAGTTTGAAGTTTAGATAACTATAAAACCTTTTTTTTTTTCTAAAGCGATTCATTGGCAGAGTAGTTAGTGTATTAGTTCGAGGAGGCTGAGACAGCTTTAGTTCGAATTTATCTTTTTTCTTAATAAATAAATTAAAAAAGCAAACACCCTGATACCTCCTTCTCCCCCACCCCCCACCCCTTTCCAACTGGTCCTGACAAGGGATGGGATCATAGCGTATCGAGGAAGCTAAAAGCATGAAATTGTGCAAAAGAAAAACAATAGGTTAAATATTTCTAATCACACAGATTTATTTTTGTTAGTCTAGCTCTATTACAAATTTGATGACATGATTGATTGAAAGCAATTGATACTACTACTTATAATTAAATTTCTGGATGCTTTAGATCAGGGGTGGGCAACCTTTTTCAACCGAGGGCCGCATTAATAAAATTTGGGGACTAGGCGGCCGCATATATATATATATATGAGGAATTAAAACAAGAGTTAGCAATTTCTTGAACTAATTTTACGAATTATTTTTTTTTTAATTTTGCTATTGTCCATTTACATCCATCATTTCAACACGAATGTATAGTAGTACTTCATATGAAGTGTATAACTGTTTACTCTCGCGCATAATGTTACGGAACCATGGAACTAGCTTACTAGTTGTAGTTTTTCTTGTGACTACTGTCGACCTGTTCTAACACTTGATAATTTTCAAATAAAAAGAAAAGCTTTTTCAAAGATGAATGTGGTTACTTAAAATGTGAAATTTAAAGTTTCTTAAATGTGGATATACAGCTTCTGGCACCCATAAAACTCCCGCGAAGGAAATGACTATAACTTCTCTTTCAGGTCATAATTTGCTTGGAGGTATGTCATCTGGAGTTCAGCCAGCTTTTGCTTTAAATGGTGAACTGAGGCTCTTGAAAACTGGTTTCAAGTTCTTGTCGTCTTAAAATTTGTTTTAAATTCCACAATCAAGGAATCCAAATAAGTCTTGTACTTTTCAACCATTTCACTAGAAATAGTTTCACCTTTCAGCTAAGATAAAATGATAAAGCCTTAATTTCTCTTGCTGGCCTTAAGAAATGGAATAGCTTTGTTTGAAAAGATTTAAGATGCACATGCATTTCATGTGCAAACAAAAAAATTGCAATGCTTCCGATGATAAACATGAAGTCTGTCTTCAACTCTTCATTAGAAATATTAGGAAAGGGTCACAGTCGATGTCCATCAAGGAACCTAACATTTTCTTCCTTGAGATTCCATATTGATCTAATGATTGGCCAGAGAATACTACTGTGTTACCGAATATCAGAATGTTTGAATCTCAAATATTCACGTACTTTTCGGAACTGCCAGTCAGGGCCGGCATGGATACTTGGAGGCAATAGGCGAAGTGAATTTGGTGGCCCCGAATAAAATATAAAAATACAAAATAAAGGGAAAAATTAAAAGGATGCAATTTATTAAAGACCTAGTGTACTTCGAACAATAACATTGAATTCAAGTTTCAATGTTCCTTCTCTATAAATCAGAGCTTATTTCCTTAACGAGGTGCCCAACAATCATGGACCTAAGCAGCTGCATACTTTAAATATGCCTATGGACGGCCCTGGGGACGATAGCCCTATGTATGATACATGTTTGTGGAATATGACCACACAATACGTATGAATTCATTGTAGTTTTTTGTAAACTTTCCAGTTACTAGTTTATGGTTGGGATATTTTCTTTATTTTATTAAAAAGGTTGTTTTTCTTAGTCAAAGCTCCATCAGTTGTTACCCTTGCCATCTTGTACAAGCCAACCCAACTCTTTCAACACAGTTCTTCATAGCATTGAATAAATACTGGCCTGGGCTTATGTCTTTTACTGAATTTATCGAAATGTTGCTATTAAATATAATGTTCGTTTACTTTAAACTTTTTATAAGGACGTTTAGAGACAATGTTTCTTTAGCCTCTTCATTATAAGTGATAAGAATCAAAAGTTTAAATAATTTCTATAGATATTTACAATGACTGATTTTTAATATATTTGCAATTTTATATGTGTAATGTGTGGGCACACTTGATTTATATAGGTTTTCGCGGGCCGCATTAAACACTTTGGCGGGCCGCAATTTGGCCACCCCTGCTTTAGATGCTGAAAACGGGGGGGGGGGGGAGGCGGCGATATATTTTTTTTTTTTTTTGGTTTCTAGTTTTATGCATATAAAAGAAAATAATATTAACGGAGACATGACGAAATGTGGACGTATTCGATACTGCATTCAACAAAACTCCTGTTTTTAATTTTCTTTTCATTCTGGAATCGATTTAGGATTTTTAACTACTTAAAAAAAAAACGCTAACTATGAGACCATTATATAGCGTAGAAAAATTCGTTATCTTGAGATGTAGATAATTAAAAATGAATAAAAATCTATTGCGTAATTTTTACTTTAATGTATTCCTTGTTCAAATTAATTTTTAAAAGCCTTTCATAATAAGATTTCAACTAATTATTCAATATAAATAAAAGAAAATATGTTAGACGATACAGCTAATGTAATTGGAAATCTTTTTCATTTAAATCAATATGATTTTTTAAAAAAAGATTTAAATCTAAAAAAAAATTTTTATGCGTAAAATTGATGGCCGTTTTACTATTTCAATGTCAAGCCAACCAAAATGCAATCCCTAATTAGGTCAGATGTCACTATGTCGAAATCGCCTCATATAGTAACTCATTATTCTGTTAAATTCAGTTTCAACATGACAAAAATCTATGTTTAGATAGAGGTAATGGAATTCTGAAAATACAACACATACGCCAAAAAAAAAAAAAAAAAGGGAAAAATCAATCCCATCATTCCATACACTGTAATTACATTTCCGTTTTGACGACATTGTGTCTTTGTCAATAGCTTTTAATATGCTCTAATAGGAAATTAATCGCGGGATACTTTACGTTACGAATTTGTGTAGAAAAGAGAGAGAGAGAGAGATGGAGAGAGAGTGGACGATAAAATGAGAGAGAGATAGAGTTAAATAAAAAAAAGAGGGAGACAGAGTGTTTGAGAGCCAGATTGAAAATAGAGAGTGTGTGCGTGTGTGTGGGAGAGAGAGAGCACGATAAGGAGGAGAGAAGGATGTGAGATTGTGGAGAAAAACCGTCAACAGATCTTGTGTGGTGCCGAAACGATTCAAGAGACTAAGGCCTGTATTTCCCAAATGTTTTCCTCCACGGAACACTTCAAACATCCTGACTATTTAGCGGTTAATTCACGTAGTGGCCTACTAGTTAATTATTCCAGTAGTTCGTGGAACATCTATTCAGGCCACGCGGAACACTAGGGTTCCTCGGAACACAGTTTGGGAAACAATGGGCTACTACTTATTCTATACATCGGATACACCAAAAAAGCTTAATTGTAATGGATTCACATTTACAGTAGAGCGTCATTTATCCGACTCAATTGGGACCGGACACCGTTCGGATACGCGATTGTTCGGATAAACGACGTTCTACTGTATATATGAAAATCTCTAATTCTTCCTTCAACTTTCCCTTCTCATGTTACGAGTGCTATTGTTACAATAAGTAAACATTGTAAACCTATCTTCAAGGCACTATCCAAACAATTGTTAACCTCTATGCACCAAAGCTCCTTCCAGATATCTAGCTGTGTTCTGTAGGGTTTGCCTGACTCGGAGACCCCCACATGTACCAATTTTATGTCCCTCAAGGCCAGTCGTACCTTCGTAGCACTTGTGTTATCTTGCCACCTTATTTAAAGTGCCACAATAGTCCCATCTAACTCAAGGCGTGTAAGCCTGCTTGAACAAATCGCCCTGTCTGGAACATGTCAAAGCCAATGTCTGTATTAAAAGTGTCTGACACTCCAGGCGCATGGGCTAGAATGCATGGCCGAAGACCGAAAACACCGGGGACCCCGGCCATCTTGCTATGTTTTAACAAGCTAACCGTGCAGTAATCGCCATTAGTGTAACGGTCTCTTGAGGAGCGGCGCTTGGATAATCAACGGGACTTAGAGGCTCTCTTACAACTCCGCACCGTGCAATGTTCCAACAATCCAAGACTTCGTGGCTTCCAAAACTCGCAAAGGATTGATTTGTAAGGCTTTATAAATAATGTATTACAAAATACATTTGAAGATTCACAATCTTCGCTCTTAGATTTACGTACTTTTTAAGAATGTCGATTAAAGCAATAATGTCGCGTGTCATTTAATACACTTGTAATTATATACCTTTGCCGTGACATTCAACTCTTGAGTTCGTGGGGGAAAATCCGAAACACAATCTTATCTCAGGTTTGGATACTTTTTTTTTTTGTGTTTTTTTTTTAGTCGTAAAGAAAATTGCAGACTTAAAAATCTTCGCTAATTACAAAGTAGAAACTCCAGTTTATTTGTAGAAGTTATAGGAACGAGAAAGAGAGAGACAGAGAAATAGAGAGAGAGGGAAAGAGAGAGAAAGAGAGAGAGAGAGGGGGAAAGAAAGAAAAAGCGAGAGAGAAAGAGAGTGAGAGAAGAAGAGAAAGAGAGAGAAAGAGAAATAGAGAGAATGAGAACGAAAGAGAGAAAGAAAGAGAGAGAGAGAAAGAGAGAGAGAGAGAAAAGAGAAAGAACGAGAAAAATTGAGAGAAATAGAGAGAAAAGCAGAGAAAGAAAAGAGAGCGAGAGAAAAAATGGAAAGAGAACTAGAGATCAAATAATTGTTTTCACTTTCATTATATTCCCACTTGCCAGGGTGGCCAAACCTTTTTTTTTTTTTGGTTCAAACTGGGGCCATTTTACTTTCCAAACACGTGTCCTGTGCCATATCAACTGAGTGGATCATGGAGTCCAAGGAAACTGAACCTTTACCGCTTCATCATGCAGTGTGACCACACATTTCATGGGATGGGGTGCCACCGTGTCACGAAACGTAAATAATCTACAAACCGCAGAATGAGCATTCACTGCCCAAAGAATTTTACTTTTAAATATGACCGGATCCTCGTTCCATCGTAAGGCGACAATGGTCATCTCATTAAAATGTTTTTTATCCTTTTCATGTGACTGTAGAGCCTTATTCTTGGGAGACATTCCTGTCCTCGTAGAAAGTAAGTTAAGGTGCCATTCGCTTTGGTTGTAGAAAACCTAACCATACAAGGTGTATACAGTTTGTAACTTTGTATTGACATGCTTAGAAATAGACGTTATTTTACATTTGGCATAAAGTAAAGGCAGCATAGAAACCTTCCCCAATGTACCCTTTCTTTGTACATGTGTCCACAAAGAAATCGGATCATTGCCCACCACGCTATAGAAAATCTTAAGTAATATGATTGATATGATTGATAGATAGATTAGTTCCATGATTGTAATGTCGTTCTTGACTAGAGGTTCGCCAGACAAATTATGACAAAAGTTCACAAAAGTTATTCGTGGCCAGCAATTTACACTTCGTAGACTGATGGCCAGAAATAACGGCGCTTGGGTGGTATGAAATCAATACACAAGAACCTCTTGGAGATGTTAGATCCGTTACGCCAGGATCTATGGTCATAATAAAATGTTTCCAACGGCGTCTGTCGAGGATTTCCCCCGCTAAACATTAGATATGAACAAGATAAGTAATAAACTGGTTGAGGGCGTAACATAAGCGCTATTCAGCTGAGAGTCTTAAATAATTTTCAAATAGGAGAAAGAGAGAAGAGAGAGATAAGAGAAACAAAAGAGAGAAGAGAAAGAGATATAGAGAGACGGCATAGGAGAAATTAGAGAGAGAGAGAGAGAGAGAGAGAAAGGAGAAAGATATAATATAACGTACAGCGAACAGAGAGAGAAATTCAAA
The DNA here is from genome assembly GCA_036873155.1 of Biomphalaria sudanica. Taxonomy (NCBI): domain Eukaryota; kingdom Metazoa; phylum Mollusca; class Gastropoda; family Planorbidae; genus Biomphalaria; species Biomphalaria sudanica. Next base: position 468,330 of record JAZGLO010005433.1, on the reverse strand, counting down.
GACAAAAGAGATAGGAAATTGAGATGGGGGGGGGGGGGGGGGAGAACATTAGCAAAATTAAGAAATTAACAAGGTTACAAAAGCAGTTTGTGTGGCAACACAAACTCAAAATCGGCCCCCGAAGTGGTCCACCCAGACAGGTAAAAAGGCAAGATTCAATATTTTCCAGGCGCGATGTTCCGGGTTCGAATCCTGGTGAAGACTGGGATTTTTGCTTTCGGGATCTTTGTTCCACCCAGCTTTAAATGGGTACCTGACTAGTTAGGGAAGAGTAAATGCGGTTGGTCGTTGTGCTGGCCACATGACACCCTCGTTAACCGTAGGCCAACGAAACAGATGACCTTTACATCATCCGCCCTATAGACTACACGTTCTGAAAAGGGAACGGACTTACTTGACTTCAATATTTTCAGAAAGAATATCAGAATGAAAGTCTATCAAAGTCAAATGACAGAGAAGAATGGAGAAAGAAGGTTGGCGTTGACAAAAAATAACAAATTACTTTATTATTTATTGGTAATAAACTACTTTCTATGGTCTATCAAACAAGGGAAAGAAATAGTACTTGGCTGAAGTGGTGTCAAAAACTGAATAAGCCCCCTTTATAGATTGTCGTATGAGGCTTATTACAAATGTAATTATATGACTGAACCAAACTAATTGATACACTTAATATAAGTTGTTTTTTTAAAGTATTTTTTTTTTTGCTTATTCATATTTTATTTCTTAGTTGGCTTGGACTACTTCCCCCGTTCCTCTCCTCTATAGTCTACTAATTGCTCAAATGTTTCCTATTAGCTCGCCAACCTCCATTTACCTCACTTCGCAAATAATTACCAAAAAAAAATGGGGTGGTGTCCCTTTAAATCTCCAGATTCATTCAAGACACCCGCAGCTAAAAAACAAAATGCTAGTTTGGCAGCTCCTTTGTAACGCTTTTATTATTTTTTTCTCCTGGAGCATATGAAACAGTTTTTTTGGATGTTTTTTTAATGCTAAGATTACTTCAAGTGGCAAAAGTCGTAGTAATGGACTATTGATTTGTCAAAGTATTCCCCCATAGACTTCTAAGAGCCAACCCAAGACTCTAGACACGATCTGGAAGCATCGTAATGTTGTTTTATTTCAAATAGTGCTAGACGAAAATATTTGAGAAGGGTCTGCTTAGTAAGTCATATTCTCTTATAGGAGAAACAGTGAAGGGGAGGAACCGATAAGCTTTTTTGGAACTAAGGGCTGGACAGCCAAGACTCGCTACCCACCTAGGAGATGGAGAACTCTAAATTCAAACCCCTTCTAAATGGCGCCTATACTAAACATAGGAAAGACTTGGGGATAAATCTCAAGAAAAATCAGACGTTTTTGTGACCTTTAGGCAGCTTGCAGCACATAGTGCTACATCCTCCAACGTTACTGATAAGGTAATTGTATAGGTTTAAAGTTAAACAAATTTGATATTCAGTTTGACTACATGTGTACACCTCAGCATCGTTATAAGTGCGTTGTATTCGATTCCGAAAATTATGGATGTGCGCAGTGTTTCAGACGCCTATCAACCCAGTCGAGTCCTGTATATTTTTCCACAACTAATGTTGACAAAGCCGTTGTCGGCTAAGGGGTCTATTTCTGTTTTCTTTCTGTCTTCTGCGCCTTTCTTCAACAATACAAATAGAGATGTAAAAATGAACAATATTCTCATACAACACACACACACACACACGCATGCATGCACGCACGCTCGCACGCACGCACACACACACACACACACACACAAACAAAACCATCGCTTTATGAATTAGGCTATTACGTGACTTTTTAAGATCTTGACTGAAACTGATTTTTAAATATTTCCTAAATGAAGAGGAGCCGACAACTTCGACCCCAGATCTGATGTTACTCTGGTGCAATGGGTGCACATTGTCAGATACTCATTAGGTAGACTCAGAGGCGCCCGAGGATTCCGAAATTAAAAATCCCAGTCTTCACCAGGATTCGAACCCCGGACCCCGGTTCGGAAGCCAAGCACTTTACCGATCAGCCACCATATGTTGATTGTATGACCTGCGGTTATATCTACTATATCTTCAGAGGGCGTGCTGGCTGAGTTATGATGCGGTCGGGCTTTCAAATTGGAGAGTCTAGGATTCAATTCTTAGCAAAAACAGATTTTGAACATTTTTGGGATACCTCTTTTGATTTCACCAACCTTTTACGAATATCTGGACAAGTGGGTGGTCGATGTACTGGACGTGAAGCCCTCTGTTCAATCTTCTAAGGTTGCCGTAGGGCCCTCCCCGCAAGCTTCTGAGGTGTCTTAAGGTAACATATGTGGCCTAGCCTGGCACATATTTGGGTACAGTAAATGCTCCAGAAATTATTAACAAATTGAATACATATTTTCTGGATATGATCTCGCATACAAAGCCTTAACAATAAACAATAAATATAACATACAATTAAATAAAATATACACATTATTCAATATTGTAATCTCAAACCATGCGAATACATTTCCTGTAGTATAGATGTTTTGAAAGCAAAGTAATTTTTTTTTTTAATGTGTCTTTACTCGAATATGTAATTCTCTCCCTTCTCTTGATTTTCACTTTGTGTCAAAGCATGCTGACCCTGTCACCATCTGGAATATTTGAGTGCAGGTCTCCAATCACCAGAAATTTGATTTATTTCTCGCCTCCAGCCTCCCCTATCATAAGTGTTGGCTGGAGTTTTGGCATGTAGGGGGGTAAGTGCGTTGGAGGCGGGAGGGGTCAGGCTCAAGGGTAACATTTAAGTGGGATAGAGAAAAAACAGTTTCGCCAAGAACATGTCAATAATTTTACGCCATCATATCTTTTTTTGTTTTTTAAATATAATTATCGATCTCTTTTGTTCTGTCAGTGACGTTGCAATGCAAAGATCACGTGCCGCGTGCAGAGGTCAATACTAAGACGTCTGCTCGCCAAGAGAACGCTGGGGAAATTTTCTCAGTGTTGAATTGCAGATGAAGTTTGAGAATCTAAAATTATAAAGCTGCAATCAAAGGCGGAATATAACACCACTTACAATTTAATGGAAATTCTTTTATTTCCCCCCCGTTAATTTTAATGTTCATATTCTCCTTAAATTACTGCCTTTCATATCCAGTTACTTCCCTTGAATCGTCATAAGTTGTTCAAAAATTGGTGCTAATTTATTTTTTCTTTAACATTATTCTTATTGCAATTATTATGTTGTAAATAAAAGTAATTATTTCGAATGTTGCTATATATGGCTCTTTCTGTCTCGGAAGACAATGGATGCGCATTGATGAGTCACGGGCTTTGGTTTGGTCTTGAGACGGGGCAGAATCTGGAGTGACTGATCAAACCAATCCTGGAGCGGCATAGTTTGCCACAGTTCGTGCATGTTTATGTATCTGTCCTAGGGCTAGCTGACAGGGCAGCTTTCTTCTTCTTTCTCTTGGCTGATGCAGCTTCGTTTCTTTTGAACTCGGCGACGTTCGTACCAGCACGTGCAGTCTGTCTCCATGCTGTACGGTTTTGGGCTATCTCCTCCCAAATAATTTCATTGATGCCTGTGTTTCTCATGTCTCGCTTGCAGACATCTCTGTAGTGTTAGTCTTGGGCGGCCCTTGGGTCTGACTCCCTCCACAAGCTCAACGTTTAGGATGTCTTTTGTTTCAAGGTTGTTAAGACCAGGGGGTGTCAATGAAGTCAGGCTCCCATTGTCTATTAAATACTTGTAAAGGCATTCGTTTCAGATAGACTGTGACAAGTAAACATTTCAACAACATCTTTTACAATCGGGTAAAAAAAAAAGTCTAAAGCACAATCGAAATAATACAAACTAATTATTATTGTTATCTGAATCATTGTAAAAAAATACTTTTAATATTGCTATTATAAGTTTTCCAATCAGTTTAATGTCTCATAAATAATATAATTTGATAATATAACACAAAAGAATTTTAACAGAAAATGGCGAAACAGCACTTAAATAATTTAATTTCAGTTTTCTTTATATTATGTTGTTGAAAATGTCTGTGTCTGTCTATCTATTATCTATCTATCTATCTATCTATCTATCTATCTATCTATCTATCTCTCTCTCTCTCTCTCTCTCTCTATATATATATATATATATATATATATATATATATATATATATATATATATATATATACACACACACATATATATATATATCATGGGCGTAGCCAGGATTTTTTTTCGGTGGGGGGGGGATTCCCCCCCCCGAAAAAAATATACATGTATATATATATATATATATATATATATATGTTTGTATGTAGGGATGATTGTGTGTGTGTACATAATTAATCTCTATTACATTCTGACCCTTCATTCTTTTGGAAGACGTTTATTGTGCCCTTGAATAGGTTCTTCCTGGAGTTAAAGACTTGTAGACTCTTCGCCCTTGTCAGCAAGGGATCTGGGGGAGCGCCTAGAGTTCTCTTAGCGCGGGGCGAAGCCCCGCCGCCAAGCACTATTTCTGGTATTGAAAGCCAACTAAATACATATTCTGAGATACCTACAGTGCATTATTTTGCTATTAAAAATTTTTAGTTCAAAAACCTAATGTGTTATTCTTACTGACTTAAACCCTCTCGCGCCGTTCGGCGCATTTGCTGGCATGCTGTTTCCACAAAAATCTGTCACTGGCAGTGTTTGAAGCCTCTTCCCACCGGCTCTGAGGAGATCCATGAAAGTGTGGCGCCAAGTTGTACAAGGATGTCATCGCAACTCTTATTATGCGTATGCGTAATTTATTTTGTCGGAGAACATGTCCCGCATACCTCATGCAACTCTCTGTCACAACCTTACTAAGGGGTCGACTCCCACTTAGGCATAGGATTTCCTTGATTTAGACCCGATCTCAATAACTCCTAAAATCTGTCTTAGCCATCTCTGTTGAGCCACATTTAGTGTTTTTCAATTTTGGCAGATGACTCTCCACTGCACTCTTATTAATGGAGTCCCGCCACTGGTAGAAATGTGTGACCTCTCTTAAATACGCTCTTGGAATTAGGTGACTGTAGTTTGCTTTAGATGTTATGTCGAAAAAGGAAGTTTTATCGTCAAAATCATCTGTTGGGGGGTTTAAACTAAAATATATTGTTGTGTTTTTTTAAATTCAAAGCCACATTTAGCTACGGTCATAGAATTTGGTGAATGTAGTTTGCTTTAGAAATAATATTGAGGATAGAGGCTTTCAACCTTAAAACGCTCTGTAGGGGGATTTTAAAGTCAAAACTATCTTGAGGGGTTTAAAAACTTTTTAAAAAGCCATCTGGAGTAGAGTGGTTGAAACTCAAAACCCCCCATTGGCTTGGCTACGCTCAAAGAATTTTGGTGTGTAATTTGCTTTTTTTATATTGAAAAGGTGTTGTTTTTTTTTACATCAAACCCCTCTGAAGGGAATTTTAAACTCAAAACACCCAATAGGCTTGGCTACGCTCATAGCATTTTGATTGCGAAATTTGCTTTTTTTTTATATTGAAGAGGTATTTTAGCTTCAAACCCAGCTGAAGAGGGGTTTAAACTCAAAACCCCTTTGGCTACGCTCATACAATTTTAAGTGTGTAATTTGCTTTTTATATTGAAGAGGAGTTTATAGTAAATTTTGGAGAGGGGTTTAAAATCAAAATCTTCCTTAGATGTGCTCTTGGAATTTGGGGATTATCGTATCATTTTCTTTTCTTTTATTGAAGAGGGGGATTTAAATGCAAACCCCCCTGGTAGGGGCTTTTAAACTCAAAACCCATGATAGGGAGTTTTAAACTTAAATCCCTCTGGTAAGGGTTTCAAACTCAAAACCCCTGGTAGTAGGTTTTAAACTTAAAACCCACTGGTATGGGGCTTCAAACTCAAAACCCCTTGGTTTGGGGTTTCAAACTCAAAACCCCCTGGTAGGGGTTTTCAAACTCAAAACCCCCTAGTTAGGGGTATAAAACTCAAAACCCCTGGTTGTAGGTTTTAAACTGAAACCCACTGGTATGGGGTTTCAAACTCAAAACCCCTTGGTTTGGGGTTTCAAACTCAAAACCCCTGATAGGTGGGTTTAAACTAAAAAAAACCTGGTAGAGGGTTTTAAACTCAAAACCCCTGGTAGGGGGTTTAAACTTAAAACCTCCTGGTAGGGGTTTTTAAGCTGAAAACCTTCTGATAGGGGGTTTTAAACTCCAAACCCCCTTGGTTGTGCTAGCGCAAGTAATGGTTTAGTATTAAATTTTCACCTAAAATAAACATTTCGGGGAGGTGGTTGAACCCCAACCGCCCCCCTGGCTACGCCCATGATATATATATATATATATATATATATATATATATATTTATTTATTTTTTATTTATTTATTTATATATTTATATACATATAATTATAATATTAATTTGGAGTTTTTGGAGGCCTGTTATGTCATGTACAGACACAGATTCTGCACTGTTGTATAATAAGCACTACAAATATATATATTACAAAAACTTTTGTATTCATAATTAAAGTTTTATTTGGAGAGAGTTTATAAATAAACTCCCCAAACCTAGTGTCACAATGTCAAGTCTTTATGCTCTCTCTTCTTGTTGCATTAAAAGGAGTGCTGTGGTGCTTTCTCATTTTTTAAAAATAAATCATTGTTAATGCCTGTACAAATTCATATCCTCCCATTTGCGCTCTAGAACTTTGTCTGCCTCTCCGAAATTGGAAAAATTTAGGTCACTATGACCGAACTGTTATGCCAGTATGTATTTTCTTGGTATCATTATTTTTAAATACTTTTTTTTTTTTTTTTTTTTTTGTAATTAAGTAGGCCAGGATTATGTCACCAAAACTAGGGAGAGGGAAAAAAAAGGTTGTTTTAATCTTAAAAGTGCAGCAGAAAGAAAATCATGTTTTTTTGGCTCGTCATGTTTTTGTTGTTGTTTTTTTTTTGTTGCTGTTTTTTTTTTCTATGCAGTTCTTCGCATGTGAACTCATGATTTGGCCCGTCAATGATGATATGTCCGAAAAGAAATCTTCTATTTTTAGAGAGGGAAAAAAATGTGTGATCCTCTTTTTCTTTTTTTGACTCATTTCGTGTCCTTGAGGATGGAACTTTTAATCAAAAGTAGACATAACGAGTGAGTGAGTAGTGATCAGGTTGGGATGGGTGAATGGAGAGGGGGGGGGGATCGAAGATAGAAAGTATTGGTGACGTCATGATCAATGGTGTGACCTCCATCTTCAATGGCTGTTGGTCATACGCTGTTTTTGTTAAATCTAAACTAACTGACGCTGAGAATCTAATATATAACACAGAATGTAAGGAGTATGTTTGTATGTAGGTATGTCCCGAATACAAATCAAAATCGTTTGGCCGATCTTATAAAACAAAAAGATAACAAGAACTCTTTTGTTCCTTTGGCAATGAAGTCATTTAATAGAATGCAACTTACTTTTGTACATTTTCGCATGTAATGTTAAAGAGAAACTTTGGTATTTTTGTGTGCTTTTGTAAAACATTGTTTACTCTTTTTTTTTTTTTTTTTTTGTAATGCACAATTGTTAAATAAATTTCCTCACGGATAGAAGATAAATTATTATTTTTTTTATTATTTTAAATGATCCTTAGATACAAACGCTAAACCCAACATATGTAATGTAGCCCTACCACAAGTTGTCCAGCTCTTTGAACACAATATCCTGTATTGGATTTAGGTCAATTAGTCATTTTAATAGCTCCATTCATAATGTCTCGCTCATGCGCAGCGCAGTGATACAAATCAAACAAGCAAATAAAATATTAATGGCCTATCATTTTAAAATGTTTTTCATTTGTTAACTAGTACATAAGGAGCCTACTAGACATAGTTGAGATATTTCTATAAGGGCTAAGAATGCAAGTTAATGTATGGGTTTGAATACACTAACAAAAACTCTGTGTAGAGCATATCGTCTCTATGTAACTACTAACTTTATTCTTCTACTGGTTTCTGACAGAGGCCTGCTATTCTTTCAATCCTCTCCCCACCCCTCTCTCGACCACAATTTAAACTGCATTTTGCATTAAGCTCTCTTTCATTCGACGTGTCAACAATAAAGATCAATGCGTTCGTTTGTCAGTACATTATAAAATATGTAGGTCACAGCTGGGGGCTGCGTAGCCATGGGAAATTCTGCATTCTTTATTAATCTTCGGACTCAAAAACAAGCATTATTATTATTATTATTATTATTATTATTATTATTATTATTATTATTATAACATTAATGGCCAGACAAAACAATCACACTGACTAGCACATAGGCTTACATGAACAAGATTCCCGGGTTGAAATATTAATAAAAGTTGTTGAGGAACCTTGCCAATCTGTTTGGTATCTGCATCCAACCATATGTCGGCGTTATGTAATTTTTGGGGCCTTCCCTTCTTCCTTATCGTTTTGGGTTCCCCGTGAGGGCGTATCCATTGCCAGCGACTATGAAAGATATCGTCTTCGTTGGGCTGCTTCTTTCCTTGTCACATGACCTCATTTGTGATCTTGTCGGTTCAGACTAGCGTATTTTCATCCTCACTTTTTTCACACACATGCATGCACACACACACACTTTCTCTCACACATACACACACTTTCTCACGCACACACACTTTCTCTCTCACACACACACTTTCTCTCTCTCTCACACACACACTTTCTCTCTCACACACACACACTTTATCTTTCACACACACACACACTTTCTCACACACACACACACTTTCTCACACACACACACACACTTTAACACACACACACACACACACAGACACGTTCACTTTCACGACCACGCTTGATGATAAATTAAAATACAAACTAAACAACTGGGTGTTAACAAAGTACATACTCCCAGAACATTCTTTGACCAATGACCGGGCCATACTTTAACTCTTGGGAGGAGACAACTATTGACCACTGTCCAGTGTTCAGTTTGTTTAATCTGAAGATTGGCTTTGCCTGAGTTCAGGTCCCAGTCAAAGAGATCTATCGACAGGTCAAGCGTTTTGTCTTGTCTTGGAATGACTTAACGCACTTCTGCTTTGTGTATTTTAAGGTATTGATGATCATTTCACATTGGTTGGTGTCTTTGTCTGTCTCTCTGTTTCAAATCAATCAATCTATCTATCTGTCTATCTATCTATCTATCTATCTATCTATCTATCTATCTATCTATCTATCTATCTATCTATCTATGTTATATAATACAGACGTTACTTCAAAAAAGATGACTACGTACTATCTATCTATCTATCTATCTATCTATCTATCTATCTATCTATCTATCTATCTATCTATCTATCTATCTATCTTTCTTATTTAATACAGACGTTACTTCAAAAAAGAAGACGATTACGTCCTACGCGTCATTTATCTATCTATCTATCTATCATCTATCTGCCTGCCTGCCTACCAGTCAGTCTGTCTGTCTGCCCGGGATCAGGTATGCGAAGTTGGGCCCCCTCCTATATGCTGAGAGTGACTGAACCCAAACTGGGCTCTACTGTAACTAACGAGAGAGTACATGTCAATGAAGACAAACTTGTACGCCAGACAGTACACACGGCACAGCTGTTCTTCATGGGGTTAAAGAGAACAATTTCCTCAAGCTTTGAATCTGGCCTGTCTTGTCCTGTCTTGTCCTGTCATGTCCTGTCTTGTCCTGTCTTGTCCAGTCATGTCCTGTCTTGTCCTGTCTTGTCCTGTCTTGTCCTGTCATGTCCTGTCATGTCCTGTCTTGTCCTGTCTTGTCCTGTCATGTCCTGTCATGTCCTGTCTTGTCCTGTCATGTCCTGTCTTGTCCTGTCTTGTCCTGTCATGTCCTGTCTTGTCCTGTCATGTCCTGTCTTGTCTTGTCCTGTCTTGTCCTGTCTTGTCCTGTCTTGTCCTGTCTTGTCCTGTCTTGTCCTGTCTTGTCCTGTCTTGTCCTGTCATGTCCTGTCTTGTCCTGTCTTGTCCAGTCATGTCCAGTCAAGAATTCTGTGTGTTGTCTTACACTACTTCACTTATTCTAATGCAAGTCCGAACACATCCAAGGGACACAACAATTAAATATATTTAATAAAACTTGTGAAGACTTTAACTGATGGTTATTTACAGATGGGGATCATGCGTCGTTTTAATTAGCAGTCTATTCACTAACCATCTTTCTATAAGCCCAAGCTATATTCTTCACCTATCATGTACCCGTGTTCTGCAACGTCATTCGTCTGTCTGACTACGTCACTACTTTTACCGTCACTAACTAGTAAAAACAATGCACAATATATTTATTTACATAACTAATATAATCTCTAAACTAGACTAGGTCACTACAGATCATTGGAAGGGCCAATGTCTTTAGTTAACCGTCTAGCATTTCGAGACTCCGAGTCACATACTAAATCTTCATATATTCTGAATGTGCATTGGTCGTTACAAGTGTATGATGGTGTGGACTTTGTACAGTGCTATTTTCCTGTTTTACATCGGCTTCTTCTAGTTAGGAGACGATGGTTTTTGAAGCGCATATTTCAAGAAATTAATGTTCAACCTACTGAGTAAAATGTCGATTGTTAGCACAAGCTCAGTTTACATGCACAAATGTTTGTTACTTCAAAGAATTGCAAGACATATTGTCTATGTATGTGTGATTCGTGTTTAATGTTTAGATATGATTTGAAAAGGTCATTTTATCGAGATGTGCGTATGAAGAAAAACTACTTAGATATGGTAATGGTATCAATTACTTCACATCTACTGTCTACTCAAACTATTCATTCAAGTATTTTAAGTAGTTAATATGCATTGTAATATTATGGCGTTGCTGAGTACTTGAATCAAAAACAAGAGGGAATATAATTCATTATAGATGACACTTTCACAATGAGTAGGCTTACACGTAGTTATTATTATTATCATTGTTATTATTATTAATTAATTATTTACTATTATTATTATTATGATTTTAGAAATGAACGAGTTGTCATTCTCTGGCGCTGCCAGGGTCGAGTTTCGATAAAGAGAAACATTATTATTATTATTATTATTATTATTATTATTATTATTAAATAACAAATCGAACACGTTAGAAACGCTGTATTGACAATTTAAGAGTTATCTTCCTTTAATAGATTATATTGTTATTTTGCTCGGACACCAGAAATAAAATTAAAGAAAAATAAACATGATTAAATAAAAATAATGTAATAGTGTGATGCATTTAAACTCTCATAGTCAATACATTCCCTTACAAAGCCCGGTTTGGGCCCCTAGTGGTCGTGGGCCCAGGCGCAATGAACCCCTTCGCGCCATGGTTGCTACACTACTGTATCTATCTATCTATCTATCTATCTATGTATCTATCTATCTATCTATCTATCTATCTATCTATCTATCTATCTATCTATCTGTCTGTCTGTCTGTCTGTCTGTCTGTCTGTCTGTGTCTGTCTGCCTCTCTCTCTCTCTATCTCTCTCTCTCTCTATATATATATATATATCTGTGGTATTTTTACGTCTCGAGAGACGATCTTTTCCCTTAGCAACCACTTGTGTGACTAAAGAGGACTATAAGTGTATATATATTCTCCCAAATCTGTTTTTTTTTTAATAATTAGGGTAAATTTCTTTGCAAGAATAAATTATTCTGCGTTGTATAGTATTACGTTTTATAAAATCTATAATCCTATAAACCTGCATCTTGTTGAAGCACTCGCATCGATATTTCGCCCAGTTCAATGTTCCATTTGTTATATTAAGCTTAGTTGTGATTCAAATAGTGCAGACCTCTAGGTTAGAACGAAAAGAGCAGTGTTTCTCAAACTGTGTTTCGTGGAACCCTAGTGTTCCGCGAGGCCTTCCTCGAACTACAGGAATAATTTACTAGTAGGCCACCAGGTGAATTAATCTCTCTAAAAAATAATCAAAGTGTTCCGCTAAATACTCAGAATGTGCGAAGTGTTCCGTTAAGGAAAAGTTTGGGAACCACTGGCTTAGAGTATAGAGTTGCCGTAGTTGTTTATGAAATGTTGTATCCTTTATGCGTAAAGAGTTATTGTAATTTAGAAAACAATATATTTTCTTGTTACTTCCCTTGCTTAAGGTTAACGCCATGAAAACATAGTGGGATATCTAGAAGACAAGATGATAATTTATTACTGTTCTATCTTTGGGATAGAGTTATTATTGATTTATATTTCAATGTATTAGTCTATTAAAAGTAAGAGATATGATATTGAAGAGTCACGTTGGGACGCAATAATCAAGTGTTTCAAACTATTTATTTAAAACATAATGTAATGTTATTCTATCAAAAAAAAACAAAAAAACATTTTACTTTTAAGAAAGAAGCGACAGTTGAGTAAATTGAGGTGTATGAAAGATATGTGTTTCTGTTCAAATTGATAATAAATATGTAGCTTAAGTGGACCAATTATTGAATAGAAAGAAATGGCTGTACAGGTGTAATGGAATTGACTTGTATCATGACATATCATAAATAGAAAGCGTTTCTTTTCTTCATTGCGTATTGTCCTACTGGTTTCAATAACTAATACTCCCCATGTCCCCCAAAACTTAATTGTTACAGTCAGGACCAATAAGAAATGCTCATATTCTTCTACTATGCTGAAGAAAACTATTCAAGAAAAACAACTTTAATTTTTTTCGGTCAATTAAAATAAAGCTGATTATTTCCCTTTGACCGCAATCGATTTTTAGAAAAGGTTTTAGTACTGTGAACCTTTTATTATTTTTTTTCGGGCACATGTGTAATAGATTTTTTACAGATTCAAAATATAATAAATAATATAATATTGAATAATATTCTTTAAAATAACATTGTTGCACATTTGTTCATTTTACATTAATCTCTTTATTACAACGCCAATTTGTCCGCGGGAAAGTGAATTTAATAAATCTAAGTTTAATATTAGTTGTGGTAATTCTCAGTGTCTTAGCATTGATCTATCACCTGTTTATACAGTCGAACGTCGATTATCCGGATTAACTGGGAACGGAGTTTGTCCGGATAATCGATTGCCTGGATTACCCAATGCGGAATATTATTAACAGTCCATTTCACCAACAATATAAAGAAAATTCATATGGAGGTATCGCGCCGTACGTAAAGATTACATTCAAATACATATATATGGAATGAGGGCGTCATACGTAGTTGCCTACCATTACAGACATAAATATTCGCTGATCTTTCGCTGTACATCAGCATTAAAGGCGGTCTAGATATTTGAATGTCCGGATAACTGACATCCGGATAAACGGCGTTATACTGTACCATTACCCTATCAAATGATTCACCATCTAATTCTATGTGTGTTCCACCGGTCTCACTAGAGCTTCACTCTCAAGCATCAGTGAACAGCAAACGTTGAGGTTTGAAAGTCTAGCGACAGAAAGTAGAGCATCCACAAATGTTGTAACTATCTAATTGAGAACATTACTCCGATATATTTTAATGCTATATTATGAAATTATCAATATTTTATTTCATTTAGATATGTAGTAATTGTTGGACTGAAAAAAGTCATCACTAGAAAGTTGGCAATATTCTTTGGATACACTTACACCGTAGAACGCTGCTGTAAAGGAAGCCAAAAATGTGATTAAGATTGGTCTTCAAAAAGTGCATACTGGCAAGTCATCAGCTCAAAGTAATGCCACCATAAAAAAGATATATATATTTTAAAGAAAAGACATGATTTTCAGTTGCCACAGAGGTGTTTGCAAAAGGTTAAATTAATCTACTTGAATAAAACTGACGAAAATAGTATCGTCTTAAGGATATCGGACTAGGAACTCTTGCATATTTAAAATAAAAAAAGGTTCTCCTTGACATTTTGTATGGCCTAGTTTCAGGATTTTTCTTGGTAAAAGCCCACTTGCATGTTTGAAGTCTTTGAACACAGAGTTTGCTTCATGATCTATCAGAGCATTTTAATTATATTTTGATCTAATATATTATTTTTCTGAGCGACAATCTAATTTTAGAAACATTTTACCTTATTTCTTAAGTGTCTTTTTTTTTTTTATTAATGGAATATCTTCCATGAGATCTTCAAAGCTCAATAAATATTTGGTTGTAAAACGACAATTAAATCATTCGAGAATGCCGTTCTATTTTGTAAGTGTGAAGTTAGCTTGGATCAAAGCAATTCTCTCAGAAACCGTACACACTCATGAGAAAGTAGAGTCCTATTGCAATGTAACACCCAGAAACATCATTGCTGTGTAGTTTACTGGGCAATGTGCTCTCTATGCGCAAAATCCTGTGCTTACTAGCGATGCTGCAGGCGCTGGTGACGTTATGGAATCCCTGCTGAGATCACCTGCGGTGATCGCCGCTCTCCTCGTGAGCTTGCTCTATTTCGGCCGCCACACGACGAGCATGGCGCCCCAAACGTACTGTTACACTGAGGAGTCGGGAAAGGTCATCAAAGCGGGCATCATCCTCCCCTACCAGGGCCACCACAAGTGGTTGATGCCCCTGGTGCACCCGGCCATCGCCATCGCCTGGGAAGAAGTGATCGCGAGGAACTTCAAGAACCTGCAAGACTACCGGGTAGAGATTCGAACCGCGGACTCCCAGTGCTCGGAAACTATCGGCCCCCTGGCCGCTATTAACATGTACATCAACAGGTCTGCCCACGTGTTCTTCGGCCCGGCTTGTGACTACAGCGTTGCCCCTGTGGCCAGGTTTGCCTCCTCTTGGGGAATTCCCTTGCTTTCGGCAGGGGCGCTGGTCACTGCGTTTAAATATAAAGCAGAGTATAAACTACTCACAAGAGTACAGGTAAGTGTCCCTCGTAATGTTACAAACAGCTGACCCAAATGAATGCTACACTATCATGCTGTACTTCCCAAAAATCTATTTATCTTTTTTGCCTTATATGAAAAGGGCTTCCAGTAGTTTATATAACTAAACCATTAATTCTTACCTGTTTGCTTATGTATATTGTCATTTAAAAACTAATTAAACCTAACCTCGAAATTCTTTTTTTTAGAGATATTAGACTTTAGCAATTTATGTTTACATATATTTTAAATGTAGTGTATTTATGTTTCAAAACAAGTTTACATTCAAGATGATATCAGAATCGGAAGATACTTCCAGTTCATAAAAAATCTACTTGCCGGCGCCATATAGTGTCCAGACATTTCTTCTTCTTTAAACAACCTGTTTCAGTCCAATTCTCTAAACATAGCTACTCAGCTCACGCTGTCCCACCATTCTTAGAACTTTTTGCCAAAATTATAGTTTTATTTATATTTCTATAGTTGGTTCTGAACAGAAATAAGATAATAATGATAATGTTTCGTAATTAATTACCTAATTCTTAAATTCTGATTTAAATTATCAAATATTAATTCACCATTTAGCACGTGACAACCTGATGTCTAACATTATTTACACCTAAAATTTATATTCACGAAGTGACCAAAAAAAATGTGTGTGGTTCGGATTTTGTAACATATCAATCAGTCAGTCAGTCTATATATGTGTATGATAATCAGAGCATAGTCACCACCATCTTCATCTGTAGCTTGACTTTCTGAGTGCGCTAACAGTTCGCGTCACAAGGTCCCTCCTCATTTCAAGGTCAGCAGCTGTTCTTAGCAGGATATCGAGAGAGGTCGGTCTATTCTCTATCGAGAGAGGTCAGTCTATTCTCTATCGAGAGAGGTCGGTCTATTCTCTATCGAGAGAGGTCGGTCTATTCTCTATCGAGAGAGGTCGGTCTATTCTCTATCGAGAGAGGTCGGTCTATTCTCTATCGAGAGAGGTCAGTCTATTCTCTATCGAGAGAGGTCGGTCTATTCTCTATCGAGAGAGGTCGGTCTATTCTCTATCGAGAGAGGTCGGTCTATTCTCTATCGAGAGAGGTCGGTCTATTCTCTTTCTATGTCCATCTAACCTTTATTTGGACGACTTTTTCTTTCTGCTTCCTTCACACAGTACATTCAAGAATTACATTTGACAGCGAGTCAAGTCTTACAATGTGACCGACCCAGTTCAGCTTTCTTCTCTTCACAGTAGTAAGGACTTATTCCCTTTTTGGCAGCCAGAATGTTGACTTCTAAAAAAACAAACTCATGTGTCTTCTTTTCCTAGCATCTGATACCCAACATTTTTCCGTAGCATTTACTCTCAAAAGCTTAGATTCTTCTTTTAGCCTCAAACACATTGTGTCTAACTTTCACAGCCTAAAATAAATAACATACACTTTATAAAAACAAGTCCTTTATAAATTGAACATAAAATAATTTCTTTTTAAAAGTTAAAAAATACATTTTAACATGAGAGAAGAGTTTAGGGTTAAATGCTAGTATTCAGATACTAGATGTAATACTGTTGAACTCATGACCTTGTCATCAAAGGGCACGCACGCAGAGGTCAGTGAGGTCATTCTGAACATATTGGAAATATTCTCCTGGCGCCACCTGGCGCTGGTGTTCCACGACGTACGGCAGTTGAACAGCACCAAAGAGAGCTGCTACTTCTCGGCGGAAGCAGTCTTCCATGACTTCCTGGGCGTCTACAAGGAGCGGCCGTTCAACAAAGACTTTGACGAGAGGCAGAACAATACAAACTACGAGGCGATACTGAGGCAGGTATCGCTGCACGCAAGAGGTAAGTTTTGGTAGTGACGAAAAACTTTCTGGTCTTGGTATCGATCTCTTTCCAAATAAACGACTACACCGGAACTGCAAAACTGTCAAACTAGATTCCGAAACATTCTTAAGTATTTGTAGAAACTAGACATTGCTATGCTGTTTTCACCATTATATATTTAAAAATTGGTCAATACTAGTATAAAACCAAAGAATTTCGCGTAGTTCTATGTATTGAGATATAGATTTATGGATACATGTGAAATCTAGGTCGAGGACTGAACATTAGTGTATATGAATAATTGTCTTTACTAAGAGAAGGTTGGAATAGCTTTTGTTTTTCTAGTAGTTTCATTACTTTAACATTCCCAAGAGCAATGCAGTTGTAAGTAAGAGAGAGAGAGAGAGAGAGAGAGAGAGAGAGAGAAAGAGAGAATGAGAGAGCGTGTGAGTGAGAGCAAGAGAAAGAGAAAGCAAGTAAGGTGGTGTGGAAGGGATGAGAGAGACAGAAAGAGTGAAAAGACAATGATATAGAAAGAGCATAGTGGGTAGGTATTTCTGAGAACTCTGTTGAAAAGAAGTCACGTGAGAACAACTCCCATACTCTTTGTGGCCGAACGGTCGCCAATGATTTTTTTTGTCCTAATGCTATTTCTTACTTCGGACACATTGACCACTTTCTCCTTGTGTAATTAAAGCCTTCAAGAAGCCTTCGGATGATGCGTTGTTACCATAGATGTTTCTATCGTCAAAATTATTTATTTAATTGCAATGTCTTCAAGTCCGAAGATTAAGGATGACTTCAGTGTTTCACATAACTATGCAAACCCAGCTGCGACCTAAATATTTTTCCACATTATTTATTTAGATCAGACAAAAGAATGACATAATTAGTGAAGTGATAGATTCAATACCTCAATAAATAGACTGCTATTATTATGCTTCGCTAATATACATACGCAATGAGGCTTTTAGATAAGTTTAATATGGACTGAATGTCTAGACATATTAAAGTAGTTAAAATATCAGAATATAACCGCATTGAAAATCGTGAGGTTTATCTAGGGGAAGTAATCCCAAATTATTATTTTATAGTTAAATAACGAAACAATTAGAGAGTTATTTCCCCTTGTTCCCTTGTTTACGAACACTTTTTACAAAGCTGATATCAACCGAAACCATTCGTTATAGAAAGGCCTCAACACTGACCTGCGACGTCGTAACCTGTGGGCAGTGGAGACCAATAGTTCGTTGGCTTCTGGTTCCCGAGGGTTCCTCTGTTCGAATCCTGGGGAAGACCTGGATTTTGAATTTCGGGATTTTAGGGTGCCTCTGAGTCCACCCAGCTCGTCTGAAGAACGTTAAGGGAAAAGTAAAGGCGTTTGGTCGTTGTGCTGGCCACATGACACCCTCGTTAACCGTAGGCCACAGAAACAGATGACCTTTGTATCTTCTGCCCTATAGATGACAGGGTCTTGAAGGGATATTATACTTTTACTATTTTACATTAGTTGGGGA
This sequence comes from Biomphalaria sudanica, assembly GCA_036873155.1. Classification (NCBI taxonomy): domain Eukaryota; kingdom Metazoa; phylum Mollusca; class Gastropoda; family Planorbidae; genus Biomphalaria; species Biomphalaria sudanica. The sequence goes on along the minus strand of JAZGLO010005433.1, from coordinate 450,170 downwards.
GAGTAAATGCGTTTGGTCGTTATGCTGGCCATATGAAACAGATGAGCTTTACATCATCTGCCCTATAAATCGCCATGTCTGAAACAGGAAGTAGTGATGCTTAAACTTAGACCTGCGGGTTAAATCCAGCTTTAACTCTATACTATCTGACCCTACATACTTCTACCCACACTGCATCATAAAACCTCAGAGGTTTTTTCATTCGATCTAGACGATTTTATACAAGGATGCGGCCCACGAAAAGCGTATCACTAATTTAGTTTGGCACCCACCCCTGGCTGAAACAGATCGGGCATCAATGGGATAAAGTATATTTCTCTAAAATATAGCTCACATGTTTACATTTAAGAAAAGGGAAGAAAGACCCTCAGTCTAATTCTCATGGGGTGGACATCTTAATACAATGTTGTAATTTAATAGAAAAAAAGAGACACCGGTTTAGAACTTGGCTCACTATATCCAGCTATCCACAAATCAACACTGGGCAATGTCCAGGAAATGACCGTGAGACACTGTAACGGCGCAGTAAACAACTGGACGCTGTCCAAACATCCTATAAATGCGTTGAAACTCTCTCGGGGGTTTGTGGTTGTTTTTTTCTGCCTGGTCATTTTTCTGTCCACCCTGTAAAGAAAGAAAAAAAATCACGTGTTTAAAAAAAAAACTACGGGATTTTCTTTTTTATGTAAATCTTAATATAAGATTATATCGAACAAAGGGAAGCAACCAACAACGCTTAGTAAGAACATGACAGTCTAATTTTGGAACCAGACACCTACCAGACACCTACTGTTGTGTCTTGTCTTTTGGTGAGAGTGGTGGAGCCAAGTGTCTCTTTGCGTGGAGCCATTGTTCTCAGGGCCCGCATGGCGTCAGTCTAATCGATTACCTTTCTATGGCATCGGCTGATTTAAGAACCCTATTCAAAAGTCGATACCGGATGTTCCTTATTATAGTACATCCGGGTCGACGAGCTTAAAACAAACTTTGGTCAAGGGGTCTATTTGTATAAGCGGGTGAGTAGTACTTTGATGGTATAGTGTACCTGCCTCTAACAAGTAACGAAAAGTAAAAGTGTGTTTAAAAAGAGCATTCGTCCTTTATGAATATGCAATTTTAAATGCGATTGTTTTTTTTTAATAACTAATTAATGATAGATTTTTAAAATGTAGTTTGTTTTTTTTTACAATTTCTAAAGTCCTCTAGGGTTACCAGCTACCTAGATGCCCAGAGGAGTACGATAACCCTTAAAAAGGAAGACACATTTATATTATAGAACAAACCAGTAAAACAAAGGTTTTACTGCTACATCCATGATACTAAATACTACATTTCTGAGAAAACAAAAACAACCTTTTTTACAGAAGTCGCGCGAACATAGATAACATATGGAACATTATGCATGATATTTTCTTCGGCTAGTAGGCCTACTGTGAAACAAGCAAAATAGAAAAAAATCGTTTAAAAAAAAACAAAGCTTATCTAAAGGGAAAGAACTCCGCTCTTATAACTATATCTTTCCATAATGTACACGTTATTTCCCTTATTCGATTTCAAATAAAATAATTAATTACCAACCAATAATTTATTCAATAATTGAATAATTTTTTTCAATTTGACTCATGTTTTGTTAGTTACATAAATATTTTTTCTTATGGTATCAACTTGACCTGAGAATGCGTTAATAATGTTTAAAATGTTCAATTGAACTTTACTTTCATGACTCCATGTCATAATTATAGATTTTATAATATCCAATGGCGAGGCAGTTGTAGCTTCTCTTTGATGTAAAGATCATCTGTTTATAGGGCAGACGGTTAACGTGGGTATCATGTGACCAGCACAACGACCAACCTCCTTTACATTATGCAACTAAAGTCAGGTACCCATTAGAGTTGAGTGGACTTATGGGCATCCCAATTTTAAATAAAACAACAACACAAAATAACATTTATTTTCCCAGTTTCTATTGATATTTACCGACATTCGAGCCGTTTCGTCGAAAGCCAAGCCCTTGACCACTCAACCACCTCATTTCAATAGACGATGAGTAGATTCCTCAAAGTAACGCTGCGCACAACGGTTTTATCTGCGTTGAAGTTGACAAAATATGTAGGTCAACGTTAGGCCTGCAGATCTGCGTAAAGTACTGCACTTGTGTAACATATAGGGACCCGAAGACAAGGTTTTATTGTATGATACTGAGCGAGATACATAAATCTAGTCTCTCAAATTACAACAAAACATCCAAGACTTAGTGAGTGTGTGTGTGTATTCGTGTGTGTGTGTGTGTGTGTCCCCCTCCAGGGAAATCACTATGGTGATAATAAGTCTTTCCAGCCGCTGTGGGCGTTTACGCGAAAATCTATGACGAAAATAAGCAGCGATCATTGCCCGGGATGGAAATTACACTGCACAGCTGCGCTTTTTTCCTGGGCATCTCGGGGGGAGGGGAAGTGATAGAGCTTCCGTGTGTCCTCCAGGTCATATATTCCAGACCTGACATTTCGTATGTTATTACGTCTGCCGTGACGTCAGTAGCAGAAGTAGCAGTGATGGACAACTTCGTAAGACGTAAAGACTGGGTAGCTGTATGGCATTGACCCTGATGAGATAGGAGATAGTAGTCGGAATAGTTATACCTAGGTCTCCGCATCTAAGAATGTCTTGGACTGAAGATCTTTATTGTTACTATGTACAATTTAACTTACTTTTTACAAAGCTTATATCAACTCACTCTGTCTGTTTGTCTGGTAGAAAGTGTGTACACGTTATTTCTCCCACACCCATTCTCGGATCAAGCTAAAACTTTACATAACTTTCATTGGCATAGACAAGGCAATTGGTAAAAATAACCGCACAGATTTATTATAATGTACTGGTTTCTTCTAGATGATCGGCTTCTTCTATGTGCGACAGCACCAACATGTAGCACCAACATGTAGCACCAACATGTAGCACCAACATGTAGCACCAACATGTAGCACCAACATGTAGCACCAACATGTAGCACCAACATGTAGCACCAACATGTAGCACCAACATGTAGCACCAACATGTAGCACCAACATGTAGCACCAACATGTAGCACCAACATGTAGCACCAACATGTAGCACCAACATGTAGCACCAACATGTAGCACCAACATGTAGCACCAACATGTAGCACCAACATGTAGCACCAACATGTATATGATGATTTCAACAAACAAACAAACATTCTTTTGTGACATTTTTTTTCAAACAGTATTTATGTATTCCCCCCCCCCCCTCTCCTTCTCAGATATTATTTTCCATTTTTGTTTCTATCCGCGTTCATTTTCTTGGATCAAATTTCTTACGAAGTTCATGTGACAGTGAAGATTTTTTTCTAATTCAGACCTCGATGTGGACAACACACACAAAAAGAGACCATTTATCTGAAATTTTAACTTAGTTTTAGTTTTCTTGACATTTTAAACTTCTAGTGTTTTGTAAAGTGTTTTTACATGTTTCGGATGTTCCTTCAGAGTTGAAGATAATTACTTCCTAGTCCAAACCTCCCGCAGGACGACGGGGGATGGGAGCGGACACGGTTTTAACTCTCGACCATCGATAAATCTGAACGACAGTCCAGCGCGCAAACCGCACGACCAGGTAGCCATTCTATGTGGGATGTGTGGCTGGGTGAGTGACTTAAACCGCTTGTCTACCCATTAATGTGGGGGGGTCTGGCTACTTATGAAGTAAGTCTCAAACAGAGTTGTCTTTACATTGTTCTTTGGTACATACACCTTCATGAAAAATGAATACACTTTTTTTTTCCTATTAATTCACAATTTCCAAAAGTTAACATTGTCAAAAATATTTTAAAAAAAATGAAAATTTCATGGCCTCACAAGAAGAAACGTAAAACAAAATGATGATAAAAAAAATAATAATAATCTGTATTTTCCATGAGGAACTTTGTTTTACGATTTGTGTATAACACCAAACAAAACAGTATAACTATAGAAAACCGAAAAAACACATTCACACCAGACTCACTCATAATATACATGCAAAAAAGTCTATATCAGATTGTTCCTATTTAATGATTTGATTGCCAGGGGAACAAAAAGCGTGTTTGTGTCTGTTTGTCTTTGGCTACCGGTGTCATGTATTTATTTTGTGATGGTAACATCACAAAATTCTGACCCAAAGGGTGATTTTTTAATTCTAGAATCTTTTTAACTTTTTTGTGAATGTTTGTCTTAAACAGCTGCCAAAAAGTTTTTTTTTTTTTTTTTTGGCGTTGATATGGCTTTCTTTGGGTAGAGAAACTTCACAATTTACTGTAAATCAAGGACTTAAAATGTAAAATTATTTGGTTTTTACAAAGTGAATAAAAATAAAAATAATAATAATCTTTATTGTCCGTAAAGAAATTTGTCTTACAATTTGTGCATTACACCAATCAAAACATTGTAACTATAAAAAAATTTAAAAAAATGTACATTTACACCAGAGCCAATCATAATATACAAATGAAAAGCTTATATCAAATTGTTTCTATTTAATGATTTGATTGCAAGGGAAACAAAAGAGTGTTTGTGTCTGTTTGTCTTTGCTACCGGTGTCATGTATCTCTTTTGTGATGGTAAATGGTGATTTTTTATTTCTATAATATTTTACGTTTTTTTTTTATGTTTGTTTCAACAGCTGCCCAAATGGTGTTTTCCTACCGCTGACAGTTGAACAGTCTCTAATTGTCTGTTTTATAAAATTACCCGCTAATTCACCCTGCCACATTAAGCCTTACCTTGCTCTACCTTTACACCCCCCTCCTCACCCCCGTCCCATCCCCTTCGAATCATGTAGATCTAGATCCAAACTAAGCTCTCACTAGCGTAAGCTAAGTGAATAGTGATGATGAGGAACCGCAACATGTTAACATGTGATCAGCAATGTAACAGCGAAAGCGTCTGCTATAACATTATATATTATGATATTATATAAAGATATATACAAACCTGTCCTCATTTAGTTTAAAAAAAAAAAGAGCTGAGTTGCGGGGCTTTTCATAATTCATATTTGCAGAATGGATTGAAACCTGCGTAATTGAAATACTAAGGAAACAATGTGCAATCGCCTATTAAAACTTTCCTTTCCTGTTAACCGCAGTATCTATTAAACAGACTTCAATAAAATAAAATATATATTTTATACCTACTGCAAAGTCTCGCCGCATTTCTCTTTCTTTCTCTCTCCTTCCCCTCCCTCGGGCCGCTCAATTCATTTCTTTCTCCCGGGCATTCACGCTTTGGAGACATTCCCCTCAATCAGGGACTTATTTACATCGCGCCGATATTTTCTATTTATTGCCGATTGGAATCTTGAATACAACTTGTTATTGGAAAGTAATTAGTCATTGGAAACACGATCGATCTGATAGGCATAGAAATAAGTATCGTTCGCAAAGGTTTGTTCAGGCGTAGGGCTGAGGGGGGGAGGGGGGCGTTAGAGTAAGTTAGGGGGGGGGGGCGGTGTCTTTTTTTTCTTCTTTATTTCATAGTTTCCTTTTCACGCCGTGTGCTGTTAAATCTTTGTGAAAGACGACCTGGGGGGTATAAAAAAAATGGGGAGAGAGAGACAGAGGGTTGTTACAATAGAGGGAGCTGTAGGGCGAGGTGGGGGGGGGGGGCGAAAGACCAACCTATCATATAAATACATAACTAGGAATAGTTTAATTGCTTTATTGTGTGTGTTTCTATACAGATGTGTCAGAAAGAGTGGGTGTGTGTGTGTATGTATGGCTCTGGGTGGAGTGATTAACGCCAGATTAGGTACGGTAAGCTAAACGCATCGACAAGGTCCATTAGCTTCATCATCTGACTTATATTTGCTACATTGGTTGATAGATACGCTCATAGACTCTGGTAATTTGCGATATCTCATTGCAAAGATGATAAATGAGGTGTGTTGTTTTTTTTTCTCTACATTTTACAATTGTGCATAAAACCATTTTCTTTTATTACTTAAATATTTCCGAGACGTTTTTAAAAAGGTTGGAGAAGAAATGCTAAACGTTAATCAGAAGGCTTGAAAGCAAGCGGATGCCCCAAGAAGGATTTTTTTGGAATCCCCTATATCCTGTTTTAAAGACTAACTTAATTAACGTAACTTAATTGCATGTAACAGCATTTGTACTTTTAACCTAATTTTGTATATTTTTTTTTTCATGGACGGAATCGTCTGAGGCAGCCAATGAGTTTGTGTGACAACACAAACTCTCTTTGTAGTTTTATTTAAAAATTAATGTGCATCGATAGTTCCGTTGAAGACGACCTTGGCAGCTACGGGGTCTGCACTGCCGGAAATCTGTCCATGAACGTGAATGTGTAATCAAATTTGTTAACTGTTTGTCTTTTGTACGGGCACTATGCTAGTAGGCTTTGTAGATAGTAGGCGGAACAGCACATAAACTGATGAAGTGAACGTTTTAGGGAAGTGATTTGGCCTGCCGACTGGAAGACGTTGTTTTATTCATTAAATATTACCAAACATTGTCAAGGACGAACTAAATTGAGACTCACTGTTTCAAACGAAATAAAATCTACAAACAAAAAAGCTTAGAAGTTTCATTCTACAGTGCTAAAAAGAAAAATACACACAAATTATCCTTTAACTTTTTTTAAAAAAATCAGTTTGTCAACACTTTAATCTGTACACCGAATACACCAAAAAGCTTGTTATTTATGTATTTGCCTCCATGTTTGAGCCTCTCCAACAAATTAAGGTCTTGAGTATTATTGACTTAGACTAAACACAATTTTTGTGTTAACTGGCAGTGATACCAAAACACAACAGTCTATATGCTGAGCACATTTGTAATTAGCAATGAACAGACAACAGAAAATAAGAGGCACTGGGTTTTCGCATTTTAGAGGATATTTGTCTAATCACTAATTAGGAAGATAATTATCCTCTGCAGCACATAAAATCATGTTTGGCTATAAAGATATTTATAGAACAAGTTTGAAGATTTGGTTATGGTCAGTGCAACAACAAGGTTAGTGACCGTTCGTAAAAGGTCGTTGGTTATCACGGCCAGTCGCAGTCGATGACAAATAAACTTACGGCCCTGCTGCCAAGATCAAATAAATTATACGTTATTGAGAGACCATGCTTCGCTACTTAAAAGATGTACTTTTTTGTGTGTTTTTCTTTAAATTTTAGAGATCACTCTTTCTCTCCGTAATTATTTACCACATTCTGGTGGAATCAAGGTTGTTGTCGTCAGTTAGGAGAGAAAGAGTTAAGACTAGGGACGTTGCCTCTTTGCTTTGATGTACAAAAAACAACAACAACAAAAAAAAAACAATATGTTTTAAATCTTAAAAAGAAAGAAGCATGTTTGAAGAGAAGAACCACGAAATCACTGCAATACATCTCAATAATGGAGGAGTAAGCTCCCTTTTTCTATGTAAAACTTAATTAATAAATTACCGATAACTTGTTAACTAATTGGTTAATTTTTAAATTGAGTCATTCATTGTCATCGGCTACGAAATAGTTGTTCCAAATGTCCATCTGATCCGAGAATGGGAAATGGGAGAAACGTGTTTTTCACAAAACGTAATTTACAGCCACAACTATCATTCAGAAACATCGATTTTCCTTTTTCGATACCAAACAAAAGAATTATTTATAAATAATTAATAAAATAATTGGTAATTTTGTGTGTTTGATGTTTTGTTAGGTAATGTACAGAGTGCGATCGTTACTATTAGGATTTTTTTTTTTTTTTTTTTTTTTAATGCTCTTAGAATTCGTTATCTCCCCTGTCCATATTTATACCACCGTTACTACTGAGCCTATGATGACTACTTGATTTCAAGAAAATAGTTAGTCTTTTTTTAACTTGCTTTCAACTTGTGTTAAAACGTTGTTCGTCCTTTTCTTGGCAATTATCTTATAATTAGCATTTACATAATCCTCTAGATCAGTGATTCTCAGACATTTTTGAGCCGTGAACCTCTTCAAATTGTCCAATCTTTCCCACGGACACCTAAGTGAAAAAGCTACATATATGTAGGGTATACAAATTACAAATGTAAATATATATATATATATATATATATATATATATATATATATATATATATATATATATATATATATATATATATATATATATATATAAAAGCAAATAAAACAACGCCTTGTCACAAAAGTGTATTTTGAAATCATAACTTTTAATTAAAAACGTGAATAAGACTCTTGTAAGTAACAAACGCAAATCTCCGATCGGTTTCTTTTATCTGTCATAAGGTTCATTACTACGGCAGTGAATCCACGTTGTACCAGATAGCAAGACAGGAAAACTGTCAACAACTTCTGTACAATAACCCATAATGCAGGATTTAAATTATTTTGTAACCAGAATTTGTAGTTTGCTTGTTTAGACATTGGTTTAAAGTCCTCGTTTGTGGATATTTCGCAAAGCTGCTCCTATAATAGTGTGGATTCATCTGTGATAGGTATCAGAGTCAATACCCAGTCGGGACTATCCAAGTGAGAATGTCTGCAAATCTTTGGTTTAGATAGACAAAGAATAATACGCAATAGACGTATTAAGAAGTAAAATAAGGGACGAGTATTCAAATTATCCGATTTAAAAAATTGCCTTAGCTAAGAAGTTATTTTTTTTTCTATACAATTTTCATTCTTCTGTGCACCTCCTCTAGCGTCTCACGGAACCCTGAACCCTGAACCCTGAACCCTGGCGTTCCCTGTACCACAGTTTGAAAACCACTCCTCTAGATCGCCCATGGCTTATGCTTTCTTACAAAAGTTGCCCTTCTGTGAACCTTTTTTAAAAAGAGTCAGTTGGGTGGAAAGTAGACTTGTAAGACTTTCTCCAAAATATAGCTCTCATTTGGAAATGTATTTTTTTGGCTGTCGTGCTAATTGGCAGATGTCAGGATCTTATTGAACCTGTCAAAGTAAGCTAAAAGTGGGTTAAATTGTACCGATCTGAGATTAGGTCAGTGACTTTCTGTTTGACATATATTCTACGTTGACTAGTAATTCCTTATATTGTGTCAAACATAGTTACTTGGCTAATAATTTATTTTCAGTTCTGGTCTAGGTCATTTCTAGATCTACATCTAATTTTTTAGCGTACTCCTTTCGTCCATCCTTCGGTCGGTGGCGGCCTATGAGTTTGTATGAAAAAACGAAACTTTAAGATGCGGTGAACTCAGTTTTCGTGTTTTGGTGTCGACTAATTGATGAATACTAACAAACAGTTAGTTTGAAAATACACCTTATAAATAAAACAACCTTAGAACCAATATATCATTTTAAAGATAAAAGTTAAAACATCTACTAGCTGTACTAAAAACCTACCACAATGCAGAAGCGTACCTTGCAACATGCCGGTGGTGCGGGCCGCACTGGGTACCAATTACCTTAAGTTCGCTAGTATCAAAAAAATAATAATGGCAATGTCTTCGAAGATAAAAGATGAGTGCAATGTTTCACATGACTACGAAAACCCAGTTGCAACCTGCATATTTTTTTTTTTTTTTTTGCATCTGGTGCAAAGCCGTTGTCCGTAGAGACTTAAAAAAAAAAGAATGTCAATGTTGCAGTGAAGGAGAGCTAGGATCATGCTTAACCTTTCACCTCTGACACGCTGTCCTCTTCTTTCCAAACATAAATTTGCAAATAAGTATGTTTCCTTTAATAATTCTTTTAGATACAAATTATATTGAGTATTATTTAGAGACTTTAAAAATGAAACAATACCAGGATGTAGCGTGTCCAGCACAACGAACTGACTAGATGTATTTAGACTTCCAAATTTTTTTGAAATTGTTGTGCTTGTATAGACTCGGGCAATTTCGACTCTACTTCTCAACTTTCTATTTGACAACTAAGCCCTCTACCGCGCACCTATAGGAGAACTGCTTGGTCTGTCTAGAATATGAATATATATGTATATATATATAGTCTAGATGTTCGGATACGAACCCTGCCCTCCACCTTGTCGTCTTTCGGGAGGTTCGGGTTAGTAAATTATAACCCCTAAAACACAGGGAGCAAAACAATGCTTAAAGTCATAGATTAGAAACCCCCCCCCCTTATTTCCTTTCATTGTTTTAGTGTGTGATTGTGTGTGTAACTAATTATGTCTATGAGTGTGTGTGTGTGTAAGTGTGTTAGTGTTGACACGTGATTGATGGCCGTAAAATGTGTGAACGGGGGGATTGTGGGAAAGAGGAAAGGAAGAAGTATGAAAAGAGCATGATGGGTAAACAGGGGAATTGAAATTAGGCTACGGAGAAATACAGCCAATATAGCAGCAGACGTGAATGGGTTAGTGCGACCTTCAACTTGGTCAGTTTAGACTAGGCGTAAAATAGTTAAACTACAATATCAGGGTGAAAGATGAACAGAGAAGTATGTAAAAGAAGTGGAAAGTAGAGAGAAAGTAGAGAGAAAGAGAAGATATATTTGTAAAGGGCTTTGTAGAGAGTATAGTGACCTATTAAACTATTTCGGAGTACAAATAACAGGTGGACAATATAAAAATAGATAACTCTAGCAAACTATATAGATAGACAATAGATAACTCTAGCAAACTATATAGATAGACAATAGATATCTCTGGCAAACCATTTAGATAGACAATAGATAACTCTAGCAAACTATATAGATAGACAATAGATAACTCTAGCAAACTATATAGATAGACAATAGATAACTCTAGCAAACTATATAGATAGACAATAGATAACTAGCAAACTTAAAAGTATCATTATACATAAAACATGAACCATAATACATAAACAAAACCTAATTAAATACTCAGAAAGACACAAACATAAATGCACACACACCTGAATATATGCTAGTGTGAATTTCTACAAACATTCCTTCTTCCCTAGTGCTATTAGAGCATGGAATGGGTTGCCTGAGCCAGCCAGGAAAACCATTGACTTGGCAGAATTTAAGTCATCGAATAACATGGATGACTACATTGACCTAGGGACAAGTGTAGGATCATCTTTTTTTGAAGTAACGTCTGTATTTTATAACAGAAGAAGTTAAAAACCTAAATAGAAAGAGATAACACTAGCATGATGTAGAGCAAGAGACAAGATCCCGTGATTACATCTGGTCAAATGATAATTTTAAAGCAGACAGATAAGGAAATGAATAACACCTTTGCTAATGGATAGAGAGAACTAGGTAGGAATATTAAAAAAAAAAAAAAAAGAATGTTACTCTAGACCGAAAAGAGTAAAAAAGTCACACAATGAATAAACCAATATGCAAAATTAAAATTCTTTTACTCCATTCAATCTTTGTATATTTATCCACATTGTGCAATACATACAACGTGATTTTAAGAAACAAATATAATTTTGTACTTATTTTGTGAACATATGTAAAAAGCCTTGGCAGGAACGATAATTTCTACGCCGGCCTAGACGCAATTGTGTCCCCCTTTTCTTTTCCCCAATAACTCTCCCCCCCCCCCCCCGATCACACACCCCCCCCCTCCCCGTCCTCTGCTACCAATCGCTGTTGGTTCGGTGTGATAGCGCGCGTTGAGCGCCGGTTGAAAACTTCGACTCGAACTGCGAAGGATATATCGCTGGGAACACCATCCCCCGTGCGTAAGAGACTAGACTGTGATAGTGATTACGTTGGGTTTAAATCTACGTCTCGTTTTTTTTTCTTTTCTTTCTTTTGTTGCTTTATTGTGATAAATAAAATCTCACGGCGGATATATTTTTCTCACTCCGACTGATTCAAAATTGGAATCAATTTCAACAAGTATCTTATCCTTACGAAACAAAAAATAAATATCAGTTCAGGAGACGAAAAAAAGGTTTATTCCCTCACAGTGAACTTTTCGAGCTATCAAGTTGATGTGTTGAAAGTATTGTTGAATACACTCAACGTGTTGATATTTAGCCAGATATAGTTTAATTCTGTGAAGTATATCGTTGTGTTTTTAAACCGTGTTCTGTGTTGTTTTTTGTTTCTAAGAAGGAGGTTCAATATTGTTTATAGAATTGGTTCAGCTTACAGTAAGTATTGTGATATGATTCCTGATCAATTAGTTTATATGTATATATATATTTTTAAACAGAAAATAGAATTAGGAACTTAGGAAGTCATTTAATTGTTTGTACCACATACTAAGCAAAAAACAACAACAAAACAACATAAAAACAAAAACAAAAAGCCTATTATAAGTAAAAGCTCTTTAGAACGTCGAGAAATAGGAACAAATATTTGGTAATCTAACTAATATTCATACTTTGATAGAACTTAAGTGCCGGCACTTTTTGACACAGTGACAATAAAACAAATGTACATAAGTCATGAACTATATGGACAACCATTATATTTTTATATTGCGTCTAAAACACGAAAGTTATATCATATAGTCCCTGCATTATTTGTTTGTTTGTTTGTTTCACATTTCTTCTACTTCTTCAGTGTTCTCATTATTATGATGTGGGGGGGGGGGGCTTAGAACGTATATCTTTAACCTGCTACATCTAGTAACTCAACTTGCTCTCTCAAGTTGTTTTTTTTTCTGTTCTAAATTTGATATATTTGGGGCCAGTGCATTTTTAGGGCCACATGATAAATAAAGTATTTAGGTTTGAAGAACGTGGTCAGCATTCGGTCACTTGTTGATATTCAGCGCTTAACATTAAAAAAAATATGCAGGTATAAAGTTTAAACGCCTTGCAGCAATCATGCGCCAACATAAATGTGAAAATGTTACACTCTGTTTAGTACGTTATCCTTCCTTTCTGATAATTGGGTCACGATATTATTAGCAGTTCTATTTGCGATAAATAGAGCGGCGTGGGACTATATACAATACATACATTATATATTTATATATCGGTATGCGTTTTCAGTTTAATTGGGAGCCATGATGGGGAGGGGGCACACATTCCTATTGTATTCCTGAACCGCAACCAGACTACTGGGCCGTTGGGTCTAAAGAGGTGCTTCACTTTTATTTCAAGTTCAAACCAGGTTCCTATAATATTGAGTCAGGGCATAGGTTCAGGGCATAGGTTCAGGTGGTTAAGTCCCCATTTTCTCACACCTTTTTTTGTCTGTCATACAACAGGAAGAATGTGAAAGTGTGTGTGTGTGTGTTTGTGTGTGTGTTAGCGGGTTGGGGTAAGATACGTATGAGCATTTACCCCAGTTAGCCTAGTATGCAGGCTTGTTTTTCTTTGTAAAGCTTAAATTAACTCTCTCCGTCAGTCTGTCTGTCTGTCAGGGTAGATTCTTTAACACTTCTTTTCTCCTATTTCCCATTCTCGAATCGAGTTGAAATTTTGCACAATAATTTTTTGTCCATGACAACACATTAACCAATGAACATATTAACCAATAAATTTAATTAATAAGTGGTCATTAATTAATTGTTTTGTATAGAAAAAGTGAGATAAAATAGTTAATATAAAAAAGATGTGACAGCAACAGAACGGTGTTCCCTCTTGACTTGACATAGCCTAAGCTGTTTATAAAAAAAAAAAAAAGGATTTTTATATTTTGTTTATTTTACGAATTTCTTTGTGTATGTGTGTGCTTGTGTGTGTGTGTGTGTGTGTGTGTGTGTGTTAAAATTGTAAACAAGACTATTTAGAAAGTTTTACTGTATTATGTTTTTTTTTCCTCTCTTCTTCTTCATCTACGCTTTTTTTTCCCCCTGATGAGCTCTTCTGTAGTTCTCTAGTCTGTACAATGAATATTAAATGTCTTATAAAGCTAATGACTAGTAATACTGTTAAAAAAAAAAAGAAATCACAATACCGAGAAAAAAAAAAGGTCAAGTAGAAAGTAGACGTGGTTGAGGAAAAATTGTATGACACTAATGAAGACATCCCAAAATGAATTACGTAATGTTTCTATCATTTTGATTTCGAAATATCTTTTAATGAAGCCTGTAGTATTTCTAGGACACAACAAACTCTTAGTTGGCACATTTCATTCAAAACAGAAACAATGACCTTTTGTTTTCATTAAGTTAAAAAATTTTGTGTTAAGATTTTATCACTCTCGACTGAGTACAGCTTGATCGAAAATGAAATTTTTACTCAATTGTTTTAATGAAATAAAAGTTCCAAAGTAAAGTAAAGTTCCCCCCGTTCAGATTTTGCGCTCTATGTAGATGATGTAAATTTATTATGTTTCTGTGGTCCACGGTTAACGAGGGTGTCATGCGGCCAGCACAATGACAACTGTCTTTTTTTTCGTACGAATCTCGGTGAAGACCTGAAATGTAACAGTAAAACTCATCTAAAGCGTCTCCCAGATGCCCTCCACATGTCTTCATAAAGATAAAACTAATGCGCATTTAGAAATGTTATATTGTTACATCCGGTTAATAGGCCCACATCGGGATGCAATCCTTTTGACCCTAATAACAGGCTGTCCCAATTAACCGGATTCAACTGTAAAGTAGGATTTGTTTAGAATTGGGTCCGAAGGAACTAGCTGGTCTGATTTACCGATGGTTCAAATAACCAGATTTTACTATACCATAAAAACGCTATATAAAAACATCACAGTTGACAGTCCATAGCTTAAGCCCTAGCCTCTCTTCTATACCATAATAACAATATAATCTCGATCGTTCCTATTAGAAATTTGGTGTATCCGGTGTACAGAGAAAGGAAGTGTGAATATTTTTGTGCACTTTTTAGCCGTGCAGAATCAAAATTTTTAGGCCCCTCCGTGAGTAGCTGTTTTTTTTTTTTATTTAGTTGGCAACTATGGGGTTCATTATAGCGTCCTTGACATTGCTCAGTTTATCGTCGGAACCCCCAATTACATACATGGACAAGCTTGCAAAGAAGACGCAAGAAAGAGCACTGGCATATGTACGCATTGACAAAAAAGACCAAGAAGAAATGTGCTAGAGCACTGACATATGTAGTATGAACAAATAAAGATTTTTAAAAAATGTTTTGAAGCACTGACATATGTAGTATCAACAAATAAAGATTTTTAAAAAAATGTTCTGAAGCACTGACATATGTATCTCACCAATGCACAATAAGTGACGTGAAGAAACTCTGGGTAGACTGGAATATGAACCCTCTAGTGACTTGTTAAGTGAAAGTAAAAACGAACTTTGCCGTAGATCTGTGTGTTGTTATTTATTTCTTTTTTTTATTATTCTATGTATTTCAATCCAGCAAATGTGTAGGCGACTCTGAATAGGATATTCAGACGCTATATTGATTTGGTATTTGTAATGTTAGGGCGAATATTTTTTTAAATCTTATCTAATCTTATATAATACAGACGTTACTTCAAAAAAGAAGATGATTACGTCATACGCGTCATGCATTTAGTCATGCATATTAAACAATGACTTAAATTCTGCCAAGTCACTGGTTTTCCTGGCTAGCTCAGGCAACCCATTCCATGCTCTAATAGCACTAGGGAAGAAAGAGTATTTGTACAAATTTGTCCTAGCATATGGGACGAGGAATGTGCCTTTATCTTTGTGTCTTTCAGAGTATTTTATTAAATTTTGTTTTTGTATTTGAAGATTATAGTTCAGTGTTTTATGTATAATTGCTACTTTACTTTTGAGTCTTCTGTCCTGAAGGCTTTCTAATTTTAGTGATTTTACTATAGGTGTTACTCTAGTCAAATGTAAATATTCATTTGTTATAAATCTCACTGCTCTATTTTGTGTCTGTTCCAGTTTCTTAATGTTTTTTTGAGTTGAGGGGTCCCAAACGGAGGATGCGTATTCTATTATTGGCCTAACCAAGGTTAAATAACATTTTAGTTTTATGTTCTTATTTGATTTATAGAAATTTCTTTTAATAAATCCTAATACTTTGTTTGATTTTTTGATAGTTTCATCAATTTGTGGATTCCATGACAGTTTTTCATTTATTATAACACCTAGGTATTTTGCGTTTTTAGTCTGTGTTACTGGTTTGCCATGAATAAGATAAGTTGAATTAATTTGTTTTAGTTTTTTTGTTACTCTTAACAACTGACATTTTTCTGGGTGGAAAGACATGCTCCAATTTGATTCCCATTTCTGTAATTCATCTAATTCTCTTTGTAAAATATCTGTGTCTTGTGTTGTTTTTATTGTTCATTATATTATGCAATTGTCTGCAAATAATCTGACTTTTGTTCCTGAAGTAATGCAATTTGGTAAATCATTTATGTAAATTAAAAATAGTAGTGGTCCCAAGACTGTTCCTTGAGGTACACCTGAGTTTACTGTTATCGGTGTTGATTTAGAGCCATTTATTATTACAGTTTGTTCTCTCCCTATCAGAAAATCTTTAATCCACTGATGCAGTGGACCATGAATGCCAAAATATTTTAATTTTTTAAGCAAACTATGGTGATGAACTTTGTCAAAAGCCTTAGAAAAATCTAGTAAGATAGCATCTATTTGTTCACTATTATCTAAACCTTTAAAAAAATCATCAATTAGTCCTATTAGTTGTGTTTCACATGATCTATATTTCCTAAAGCCATGTTGGTATGGTGTGAGGACATTTTGTTTGTGTAAGTGGTTTATGATGTTGCTACATATTATGTGTTCTAGGATTTTACATGTGATGCTGGTAAGTGATACTGGTCTGTAGTTTCCTGGGTCAGATTTTTCTCCCTTTTTAAATAGGGGGGTGACATTAGCTTCTTTCCAGTCCTTTGGTACTCTGCCCTGGTTAAGTGAAGCCTGAAAGAGTATTTTGAACACTGGGGCTAGTTCATTGCTTAGTTCTTTGAGTAATCTAGCTGGAATACCATCAGGTCCAGACGCTTTATTTGGTTTGGTGTTGGCTAATAGTTTTTGAATTCCATTTTCTTGTACTACTATATCTTCTATGTTGTCTACTTGGTTCCAATTCAGTAATATGTCTTTGTCTCCTGGGGCTGTCTGCTTACTTTTTGGGTTAAGTGTTTAATTTTTATATACTTTTTGTAAACTCTTTCTGCCTTGGTTTCTTTAAATTTTCTATATAGGTTTACCTTCTGTTTACAAAGCTTCTTTAGTCTATTATTAAACCAGCATTTATTTATTTTGTTTGATGTGTATTTAGTTGGTATATGATTTTCTATAATGCTTTTAAGATGGTTTTTAATGAAATTCCAGAGGTCATCGACTGGTTGGTTAATGTCTTTTTCTAATAAGAATGTTTGTTAAAAGTTTAATGCAGCTTGGTGTAGTTGTGTTAGGTTACATTTATTCCAAAGTAAGATTTTTCTTTTGGGTTTTGAATTGGCTACTGCTTTTATCTGACTGTGTATTTTTATGATCTCATGGTGTGATAGACCACGGATAATATCATAATCAACTACTAATCCAGGTCTGTTGGTTAAGAAGAGATCTAATGTGTTGTTTAATCTATTTGGCTTTTTAATGATTTGATCTAAACTTAGGTTGTGTAAAGTTTCTATGAAAAGCTCATTTATGTCCTTAAGGTTTTGGTGTTTATCTATGGTTAGTGTTTTCCAATTTATATCAGGTAGGTTGAAATCACCCATAATCCAAAAAAACTGTATTTTTATTTGTCTCTTTAAGTGTAGTCATCTGATTACATAGTTCCTGCATGTATTCTAAACTAGAATTTGGTGGTCTGTAAATGCTGCCTATTATTAGGGATGTTGAGGTGGTATTAATTTTACAAAATGTAGATTCTATATTTTTTGAGTTAGGTAAGGTAATTTCTTCTGCTATAAGAGTGTTTTTTATTGCTAGAAGAACTCCTCCATGATTATCAGCCCTATCTTTTCTAAAAAATTCATAATTAGTATTGAAAATTTCCGCATTATAAATTTCAGGATGTAGCCAAGTTTCTGTTCCTGTAATTATGTCTGGTTTCTCACATTCTAATAAAATATCTAAGTCTGCTGTTTTGTTCCTAATGCTTTGAAAATGTATTACTAAGGTTTTAAGGTATTTTGGTTTTACTTCTTTAGTAGATTTGTTTAGTGAGGCTGTTGTATTAATTTTAGTAGATTTAGGTTTAACAGGAGTGGATCCGGCTAGTGGTTGGTGAGTTTGGTTTGGGATGGTGTTTAGGATATTGTTTAGGATATTGTATGGGTTAGAAGTGTCTGCATCAAAGGAATCAAACAGTCCTGATGTAAACTGAGGTAACCCACACGGTACACAGTGCCATGATGCGTCTTTGTTGCCTAAGGCATAATACACCGGTGTATTCATAGGGAGACATGGTGCATGGTACCATTCATCGCAGGTGTCATATTGAATGACTTTCTGTTTCATGGTGCATACTTTTTTGCAGATGTTGCATCTATCTTTAGATCTAGGCCCTGGATTTGACTCTACATCTCCTGCTATTAATATTAACAGTGAAAGGTATTTATTTCTGCTGTGTCTGATTGAGAACTTCCATTTGTGATGGGTGATCTTCTTTAATGTTATGGATGTGTATGTTAGGTTATTTTTGAAGTTGCATTGATCTAGAGTGCGATGATTGATTATGACTGTTGTTTCCTTCTTAAGTTTAGTGTTGACTAAGGTAGATCTATTTCTATGTTCAGCTAGTGTGTATTTAGTACTTAGGATTTAGGATAAATAGCCAGAGCAATTTCATGATGACTTGTTGATTTTAGATTTTAAAGGTCTAGTCTAAATCTAGTTTAAGGTTTACAATGCCAAAGTTAAGTCTAAGTCTAAAGTGAAAGCTAATTTACAATGACTATTAAATCAAATCAAATGGTTTATTAAATTCAAAATATGGACCTAGACTAGATCTAATTCTAGATCAATATATTTACGTGTATAACTTACTATATAGAATATTACTATTAGTTATTATTAGTAATATTAGTAGATGATTAGTAGATCTAACGCCTTAATTAAAGTCCAAGTCTTACACTAGACTGAGTAGATCTAAAATCTAAGGATATAAAATAAATATAGACTAGATCTAAATATTATTAAATATATAGATTCTAGATCTATCTAATTATACTTAGATCTATTAAAGGCTAATAAAAAAAAATAATAATAAAAAATAATAATAATAATAAAAGAAAAAATGTTTTCTATCTCTCTATCTATCTATCTATCTCTCTATCTATCTCTCTGCCTGTCTTTCTGTCTATCTATCTATCTATCTATCTGACTATCTATCTATCTGTCTGTCTGTCTGTCTATCTAGCTATCTATCTTTCTCTCTCTCTATCTATCTATCTATCTATCTATCTATCTATATATCTATCTATCTATCTATCTATCTATCTATCTGTCTGTCTGTCTATCTATCTATCTATCTACCTATCTATCTATCCATCTGTCCATCTATCTATTTATCTATCTATCTATCTATCTATCTATCTATCTATCTATCTATCTGTCTGTCTGTCTATCTATCTATCTATCTACCTATCTATCTATCCATCTGTCCATCTATCTATTTATCTATCTATCTATCTATCTATCTATCTATCTATCTATCTATCTATCTATCTATCTATCTATCTATCTATCTATCTGTCTGTCTGTCTGTCTGTCTATCTATCTATCTATCTATCTATCTATCTATCTAACTGTTCGTTTCTATACCTACCTACATCTTAAACTCCTTGTTTGTTTTTCCCTCTATTTGTCTAATAGTCTTTGAATCTCCTCTTGTTCCTAGACTCACATCTGTCTCTACGTACATGAATTTGTTCCCTCTATATTTGTTAGTCCTTTTTTTCTTATTCCTGTCCTTTTCCTTGTCTTTCTATTTCCTTTTCTTCTCTATCTCTCTCTCTCTCTCCGTCTTTTTCTCTTTTTCTTTCTCCACTGTCTCTGTCTATATTTTTGTATATCTCTGACTCTATATCTTTCTGTACAACTTTGTCTCTGTCTCTCTGTCTATATTTTTGTATATCTCTGACTCTATATCTTTCTGTATATCTTTGTCTCTCTCTCTCTGTCTATATTTTTGTATATCTCTGACTCTATATCTTTCTGTACAACTTTGTCTCTGTCTCTATATCTTTCTGTATATCTTTGTCTCTGTCTCTCTCTGTCTATATTTGTGTATATCTCTGACTCTCTATATCTTTCTGTACATCTTTCTCTCTCTATATATATCTTTCTGTAAATCTCTGTCTCTCTCTATCTATATATATCTATGTCTCTCTATCTATCTGTATGTCTCTGTCTCTATGTCTCTGTCTCACTTTTTCTCTGTCCTCTCTCGCCCTTTTTGCGCCGTCTTTGTTTCTGTACCCAACCCCTCTCAAAATCTCTCTCACACATATGTCATCTTAAAAGTTTTTTCCCCTTCTGGATACTATAGTTCAATGTTATCGACACACAGTCTAGAATCTGTGCTATGTAGTATTCATCATGATACGGCATGCTGAGCCTACACCACGCTTTAGAAAAACACAAGCCATCTAAATATAAAAATATTAGCTTTCACACCCCTTCTGTTTCTCTCCCTCTCTTCTCCTCTCTCTTTAAATCCTCTACCCTCTCTTTCTCTCACTTTCTCTCTATCTCGTGTTTCTCTTTCACTCCTTTCTCTCCCCTCTATATTTACTCCTCTAGCTATTTTCCCTCCCTCTTTACCTCTTTCTCTGCCTCCCTCTCTCTCTCTCTCTGTATCTTCCCTCCTCTTTCTATGCCTCCCTATCGTTACTTTGCTTCCATGGCTCACAACTCCCATCTTTTTGTTTTCCCTGACTTGTGTCTGTTCCACACTCTCGTGACCTCCCTGCATTAAACATGTGCGTGTGTGTGTGTGTGTTTGTGTCTGACTCCTTAATTACTTGAAAATGTAAATGAAGATGCGTCTCGCATGTAACCACAAAGCATTTGTGCCCTGTCCACGCTGTTACCATCTGCTTCCCAGGTGCCCCCTTCCCACAGACACACACACACGCTGAAGAAGCGAGGTTGTGGTAACGAGCCCTGTTTAGGAATTTTGCAGTTTCAGACGTGACAGTGATACCCACACGCTTTGACAATGACTGATACGACCAATGTTGTCTAGAGTCTTTTACCCCTGAGGGTGATCACCATATCTTCAAGAGTCGGAGTCTAAAGCAAACAAGAAGGTGATCAGAAGAACAAGATGGTGGACGTGTTCCTTGACGAGGTAGTTTTGCGACACTATGCTTCATGACGGCGACCGGAAATGTTATGGTGCTTACAGATTTATAATGTAAATCAGATTGTGTCCTGGCTCATTCTGTCTTAGAAAATGTCTTGGGTCATGATTTTCTGTCTTAGAATGTGTCTTGGGCCATGATTTTATGTCTTAGAATGTGTCTTGGGTAATGATTATATGTCTTAGAATGTCTTGGGTCTTGACTTTCTGTCTTAGAATGTGTCTTGGGTCATGACCTTCTGTCTTAGAATGTGCATAGGGTCATGACTTTCACTGACAAGTGGCCCTGCTGTGTCAAACAGCAAGACTTTATCTGTCTTAATGTATCCACAAATCTATACCTTGATCCAAACCGAGGTGTATATGGTAAGGTAAAACGTAATATCTCAATAATACGGTTAATGAAAGTACATATAGAAGCATGGGGGCTAAACTATATTGACAGTGCAGGACTTCCCCTTTAAATGTGTATTAGTCCATTGGACCTTTGAGGCTCAACACATACTCTGACAATAATCTTTCTCCATCTCTCTCTGTATTTTATCAAGATTATTGTTGTTTTTTTTCCTTTATCATTACACTCCATTAGAGTGAGGGCTTGAGAGGCTCAAATCCTCTCTTGAAAAAGCCCTGGACAGAAACCCTGCTGTCTTGCGTAGTGCATAAATGTCGCCATACAGGTCGAGAATTTTTGGTTTCCCAGACCTGTCGAGACGGAGATCAGCAAGTCTGGGGCAGTCAAACAGAATATGAGGCATGGTCTCCTCTTCTTCCCCGCAGCGGGGGCACAGCGAATTGAAATTTGGCCATAGCCGTGAGAAATATGAGCCAACAGGACAATGGCCTGTCCTGCACTGTGCTATAATAGCTTGCTCAGGCCTGGACAGCCTCCACCACGGGAAGTGCGGTCAGGGCGCCTCATGCGCTCCCAGACTCCACGGGCTTTTTGGGACTTGTCCCAGCACTCAAACCACAGGTTTTTTTCCATTGGCAGGCCCATCCATTCCTTGGTATTGTCCAGCCATCGCATCGCCTTCGTTTTCCTGGTACTGGACTAGATTGTCTAATGTTTCGCCACGTGACGTGTCATGACATTTAAAAGGTTTTATTCAATGTCACATGATGCTCGATTTTAACGGTGTGACAATTGCTGCTGAAACATGAATACAAAGTTGTCAGGGCGAAATTATATCACCCATTATTGCGAATTTTAATGTTGGTCTATCATAAGTGGGATTTTTGACTCCAAGACTGTAGAATAAAATAGACATTTGACATTTTCAGGCGTTAAGTGTCACCTGACAATGTGTGACAAGTGTTATTTGTAGACCCTAGATATACGAGGAATGAAAAAAAATGGCTGGAATACAATAGTATGTGAAGGTGCCGTGGCTGAGTGGTAAAGGGCTTGGCTTCCAAAGCTTTTCTCCCGTGTTCGAATCCTGGTGAAGACTGGGATGTTTCATGCCGATATCTATAGGAGGCCTCTGATTCTACCTTACTCTAATGAATATCTGACATAAAAGTTAGGGAAAAGTCAAGGCGGTTTGGTCGTTGGGCTGACCGTTAACCGTAGGCTACATAAAAAGATGACCTTTACATCATCTGCCCTATAGATAACAAGGTCTGAAAGGGGAAGTACTAACAATAGAATCTGGAAGAGTAATACAGATTTTTATTTGGTGAAATTTGGAAGAATACAGTGTCATGTGAAGAATATGGTAAAAAAAAAAAAGGAAAAAAAAAAAAAGAAATATCGATATAGAGAGAGAGGGGAAAGTTTAAAAAAAAAGAGAAATGAAATTCATTAAGCTCTAATTGAGCATCTGTCATTAATTTTTTTTTATAACTTAACCATCTGTGACCTTGTTTTTTTGGGTTTTTTTTGTTTTTGTTTTTACCAGATAAAAACACTGTTTTGCAATTTTACAGAGAAACTCTTAAACTCAGTATCGCATTTTGTGTTGCCTTTTAGTGCTCGAAGAAAAAATCTCCTGAACCGAAACAAATTAACATTGACTAGGACCTTTATAATATACAAAAAAAAAATCGATTTAAAAAAAGAAAAGAAAAAAAAAACACCATGGCACATGTAAAGTATATAATTTCATGTATTATATAATCTCATTCCATAGCGCTTGGAGTAGGCAAGTGTATCTTGGGACATCTTATTTATAGAGCAACTGTCGTGTCGACAACATAAAACTGCAAGCCTGGATTTTCGTTTTAAATAACAGATGACTTAAAAGTCAGAATATGATTTAAAAGTATAGAAAATTATTACGCAAGAAAGCAGATATTCTAATTAACTGTCACCAAAATGATAACGTTTGGTTTAGCTAAGTATACCTATGCGCCATAATGAAGACTCACTAACCATACCTCATGGATAATATTCACAATAGAAAAGGGAATTTCTCTGTGGTCATTACTAACATTGATCAAAGTAAAAATAGTGGTCTATACCAGAGCTCGGCAACCTTTTGAGTCGGAAGTGCCAAAAATTCAGATTTACAAAATTGTAAAGTTTTTAAAGAGCCACAACATTTTTTTTTTGCCAAAAATATACAGTACTCACTCACTCAATTCTAGAAGTTCTTCTTTGAGGAAGACTTATACATAACAACGTGTGCCGTGTCCTTATGTCCCAAGACTTATCTACAGATTATCCACTAAATCCAGGAAGAACAATAAACGTCTTTTGAAACAATGAAGTGTCAAAGAGTCAAAATGTAGTAAGACAGAAGAAAGTTCAATATCTTCCACCTGCAAATATGTTGCATTTGAAGACATTTTGGCTATTGATTTAGCGGATAGTGGCAAATCATTGATTGGTTTGTTTTGTTTTTTCCAAGATTTCTGGTTTGTTTTTTAAATGAAGAAAAAGTTCTTCAGATGCATGTAGGAAGCAGTCTTTGACATGTAAATGATTTGCCGCAAAGCTTGCCAGATTAGCATTACTTGTGAATTGCTTCTAATTCTGAGAAGATAATCGCTTCTAACTCATTGACTTGAAACAACAAACTATACATCAACAGCCAACGCTCTGTGGTGAAGATGACAATCCGTCTTGCGTCGAAAGCAAATTTAAACCTACATAGAAACATCCGACGACGGCCGAGAGCTTCCGACAGACTGACAACAGTGACGACACGTGTAATGGTGGAGGGGTGTGGTGAAAAGAGAGTACAAGTGGCTGAGCGATTGACTCGGAGCCTAATCTTCGTTAAAAGATTCAGAACTATTTAAAAATTTTTTCGATAAAATAAATAATATTGGCGTATGGAACTAAAGAGCCGAAGTTTCACATCCAAAGAGCCGCATGTGGCTCGCGAGCCGCAGGTTGCCGACCCCGGGTCTATTCCAAACACATTTAATGAATTCAGTACTTGTACTTTTTCTTATACAAACTCCTTTAAACGGGTTTACACTCTCCCCTACCATTTCAGCTGGTGTGTGCAATCGTAAAACTTTGGTTATCGGGGATTTGTTTTCTTAATTGACGTCTGCCTAATTTCAAAGACGCTCTGCCAAGTGTAAAGATCTGCCTTGAATAAAAAAAAAATAAAAGATATATAAGATCTAGATAGATCGCGTTAAAGAAACAACAAAGAGTGAAATACTTAGGTGAAGTATTGACTTTGTGACCTCCCTTGTATCCCTCATGTATTTCCCGTGTCAATCAAAGCCATTCCAAGTATTGATACTTCTGCTCTTGGCAGGGGGTGGGGGGGGGGGTGGACTTGAAGCTCGTTTGCATGCGTCCTGGTCGGGACATTCGAAGTGTATGCGTTTAAACTATCTATGTGTGTGTGTATGTGTTTAATGTGTGTGAACCCTTCAGCCCGAATATTGACATGACCAAGAAAAAAAAGGTTTAGCGTTACATTTGCTAGGCAAACTTGTTAGTTTGGTATAGTGTTATTTTAATCTTATGACGTATTTAACTCTTGATATTTAATAATATTTGTTAAAAGTCTATTTTTCCTCCATCCCCCCTAGACTTTATTAGGGCTCTCATTTTCCGATTTATTGTTATTGATTTATGTGTTTTCATTATGTTCTTCCCCCTATCAGACCTTGCGATCTATAGGGAAGATGGTGTAAAGCCGTTTCCGTTGACGAGGGTGTCATAGGGCGTCATAGGGCCAGCTCAACGACCAACCTACTTTACTCTCCCCGGCTAATGTCAGATGGGTGGACTAAAGATCGAGAAATTAAAAACCTCAGTCGTCAGCAGGGTCTGAACCCGGGATCCCTCGGTTCGTAAATCAAGTGCTTTACCACTCAGCAACCAGGGAACGTATCAGTCGACTTAGGTGTCGAGGGCTATGCCTTTCCATATTGTTTTCAGTTTTGCTCGTGCTGCTGTGGACTGTGCAATTCTGGCCAGTAGTTCAGGTTTCGTTCCCTCATCTGAGACGATAGATCCGAGGCATCTAAAACTACTGACACTTGTCGACATTTCACCTCCATACTGATGCACCTTTGAAAGTCCTGTTGGCTATGGTCATAATTTGAATTTTTTCGGCCTTTATGTGCATACCATAAGCTGCGTAAGATTTGTCTATGCGCATCCTATATATCCCACACCCACACTCGCGTATTGTTCAAAGTAAACAAAAAATGGACAAAATGTATTTTGCCAATTTTTCATGATCCCGTCGAGCTGCAATGTTACACATAAACTCCAGCTTCCGAGCAACACATTTTATGAAAATCTCAGCAAAATGTCCGTATTACTAATTCAGTTTATTAAGTTATTTGTACAGACAAATCTTTTAGCACTCAGGGAAAGTAATAACAATTATATTATATTTCCCTGGGCCTCAGTTCTGTGAGAAGAGCGAGACGTACAAAAAAATGACTAGGCTTCTCTATCACCGAAGCGATGACCACGTACAAAGGGAAACTCCGACGGTTTTGACAATTTTTGATATAATATTTGTTTTGATTTACAGATAATGAATATATTATTATTTTGTTTTTATTTGCAATAATAACTTAGTAATTGATATTTTTGACTTTCACCGGGTTTCTATGTGACGTCACACATGCCTATTAATTTAATCTATTGACGGAAAACCATTAAGGTTACGTTTACATTCTCGTAAAGGAAATAGATCTTCGTCTAAGCAATTAGATCTAGATCTTGTAAGCAAAGAAAAAATGCGTGTTAAGGGAGATTTACATGCTTGACTAACCACGGCAGTGTGTATCTTCTCGCCTGACCACTCAACACACAACAAACACTATTGCTTGGTTGTATTGTCATGACTGACTACACGTAGTCAAGATTAGCCTTACACTGACCAGTTTGGGGTCGAATCAGTCAGACCTGCGATCTATTTACTTCTTGGTTGCCCTAATGCTTTTAAATCTATCAATCTATATATAACTGTACCATAGCTCTGGACTAGGCCGTCACTAAGCCTAACAGCTACTGTAAGAATGAAGCGATACGATTGGTCAAATCTAGTTTCCCTTTCAGTATTGTTGATAGAAGTGACGTATGCCTAACCTAAAAACAAAGTCCCAAAGAACCCCGTTTTTTTTTTTGGAGATGTCAAGAATTTACTGACTAGTTTATTAAATATAAATGTTTCTAAACATTTAAATAAAAAATGGTAAAATGTTTACTATTACAACTTTTTACGCAGAATTTAAATATTTCAATAACTCAAATTTGAAAAAACATCGGAGTTTTCCTTTAACCTGCGATATATGTGGACGGGAAGATCTATCCAAAAATAAGACTCTACAGCACACATGAAAAAGGTGTTCGAGATGACTCTTATATAGTACAGACGTTACTTCAAAAAAGAAGATGATTACGTCCTACGCGTCATGCATTTAGTCATGCATATTAACCAATGACTTAAATTCTGCCAAGTCACTGGTTTTTCTGGCTAGCTCAGGCAACCCATTCCATGCTCTAATAGCACTAGGGAAGAAGGAGTATTTGTACAAATTTGTCCTAGCATATGGGACGAGGAATGTGCCTTTATTTTTGTGTCTTTCAGAGTATTTTATTAGATTTTGTTTTTGTATTTGAAGATTATGGTTCAGTGTTTTATGTATAATTGCTACTTTACTTTTGAGTCTTCTGTCCTGAAGGCTTCCTAAATTTAGTGATTTTACTAATGGTTTTACTCTAGTCAAATGTGAATATTCATTTGTTATGAATCTCACTGCTCTATTTTGTGTTTGTTCCAGTTTCTTAATGTTTTCTTGAGTTGAGGGGTCCCAAACGGTGGATGCATATTCTATTATTGGCCTAACCAAGGTTAAATAACATTTTAGTTTTATGTTCTTATTTGATTTATAGAAATTTCTTTTAATAAACCCTAATGCTTTGTTTGATTTTTTTTATAGTTTCATCAATATGTGGATTCCATGACAGTTTTTCATTTATTATAACACCTAGGTATTTTGCGTTTTTAGTCTGTGTTACTGGTTTGCCATGAATAAGATAAGTTGAATTAATTTGTTTTAGTTTTTTTGTTACTCTTAACAACTGACATTTTTCTGGGTGGAAAGACATGCTCCAATTTGATTCCCATTTCTGTAATTCATCTAATTCTCTTTGTAAAATATCTGTGTCTTGTATTGTTTTTATTGTTCTATATATTATGCAATCGTCTGCAAATAATCTGACTTTTGTTCCTGAACTAATGCAATTTGGTAAATCATTTATGTAAATTAAAAATAGTAGTGGACCCAAGACTGTTCCTTGAGGTACACCTGAGTTTACTGTTATTGGTGTTGATTTAGAGCCATTTATTATTACAGTTTGTTCTCTCCCTATCAGAAAATCTTTAATCCACTGATGCAGTGGACCATTAATGCCAAAATATTTTAATTTTTTAAGCAAACTATGGTGGAGAACTTTGTCAAAAGCCTTGGAAAAATCTAGTAAGATAGCATCTATTTGTTCACTATTATCTAAACTTTTTGAAAAATCATCAATTAGTTCTATTAGTTGTGTTTCACATGATCTATATTTCCTAAAGCCATGTTGGTATGGGGTGAGGACATTTTGTTTGTCTAAGTGGTTTATGATGTTGCTACATATTATGTGTTCTAGGATTTTACATGTGATGCTGGTAAGTGATACTGGTCTGTAGTTTCCTGGATCAGATTTTTCTCCTTTTTTAAATAGGGGGGTGACATTAGCTTCTTTCCAGTCCTTTGGTACTCTGCCCTGGTTAAGCGATGCCTGAAAGAGTATTTTGAACACTGGGGCAAGCTCATTGCTTAGTTCTTTGAGTAATCTAGCTGGAATATCATCAGGTCCAGACGCTTTATTTGGTTTGGTGTTGGCTAATAGTTTTTGAATTCCATTTTCTTGTACTACTAAATCTTCTATGTTGTCTACTTGGTTCAAATTAAGATTTATGTCTTTGTCTCCTGGGGCTGAGAATGCTGATGCAAAGTATTTGTTTAGGATGTTTGCTTTCGTTTCATTATCATTATGTATTATGTTATGTTCATCTTTTAATGGCGCTATGCCTGTTGTTTCCAGTTTCTTAGACTTAATGTATGACCATAGGTTTTTGTTGTTATCTTTAGATATCACATTGTTTATGTATTCACTCTGCAGCTGTCTGCTTACTTTTTGGGTTAGGTGTTTAATTTTTAGATACTTTTTGTAAACTCTTTCTGCCTTGGTTTCTTTAAATTTTCTATATAGGTTTACCTTCTGTTTACAAAGCTTCTTTAGTCTATTATTAAACCAGCATTTATTTATTTTGTTTGATGTGTATTTAGTTGGTATATGATTTTCTATAATGCTTTTAAGATGGTTTTTAATGAAATTCCAGAGGTCATCGACTGGTTGGTTAATGTCTTTTTCTAATAAGAATGTTTGTTGAAAGTTTAATGCAGCTTGGTGTAGTTGTGTTAGGTTACATTTATTCCAGAGTAAGATTTTTCTTTTGGGTTTTGTATTGGCTACTGCTTTTATCTGACTGTATTTTTATGATCTCATGGTCTGATAGACCAGGGATAATATCATAATCAACTACTAATCCAGGTCTGTTGGTTAAGAAGAGATCTAATGTGTTGTTTAATCTAGGTGGCTTTTTAATGATTTGATCTAAACTTAGGTTGTGTAAAGTTTCTATGAAAAGCTCATTTATGTCCTTAAGGTTTTGGTGTTTATCTATGGTTAGTGTTTTCCAATTTATATCAGGTAGGTTGAAATCACCCATAATCCAAAAAACTGCATTTTTATTTGTCTCTTTAAGTGTAGTAATCATAGGTCGTTCCATGACTGAAGGAGGCCGACAATAATTTCCCTTCATTACTGATACACATGTGTCCCTTTCGTATAGGACCAAAGCCAAGATTAGACAAACTCTGAAAAATAAAACACGAATGATCAGTTTGGAATTTTATTTGAACATAAAGTAGGAATTTTTCACCGGCAAAAAACAAAAGGCAGGCGCCCCAAAGACAGACCACGGGCATGGTGGATTGATGACGTAGAGGCAGATCTACAACAGCTAAAAGTTCGGGCATGGAGACGTAAAGCCCAGGATAGATTAGAATGAACAGATGTGCTAAAGCAGGCCAGGGCCCTTGGGCTGTATCTCCACTGGGATGAATTCTCTGTTTTGTAGTATTAGGATTTAAATTTGTAACCTACATCTTTCTTTACTACTAATAATAGATTAATAGGTAGCCATCGATTGTTAACACGGGGCCATTTTCCCTAATACTCGAAATGAGAAATACATCAAAGTATTGATCTACTAAAATGATGAACACATAATTTGATGGGTAATTTTGTAAACTGGATTAGGTAATGGACAAAAATCTTTAAAATTAGAAGCTTGTCGTGTCTTTTGGTCTGGTTTCACAGCAGACTCTTTATTCGAGATCTGACTATATTATAAAGTGAAATGTTATAAACCCACAAAATACGTTTAATAAAATAGGTAACACCTGCCAACTCTCTACTGTTTATTTTTTATATGTTTGGAATTGTTAGCTAAGTGAGAAGGCTCGAACTCGCGACATGCAAATTAAATGCTGAAGCCATAATTTTATTTTAATGTCGAACGTTTACTAAACATTAACGCTGAGGCGCTTTTGATGAGTGATAAAACGCTTGGCTTTCAAAGATTGGGGTCTCGGGTTCGAATCTTCGTGAAGACTGGGATATTTTAAATTTCGGTATAATTAGGGTGCACCCAAATTTAATGGGTACCCTGTAACAAGGTGTCGTGTCATTTATTGCTTAGTTGTTACTTAGTTGTTACTTAGTTGTTACTTCTGATTCGTGCTATAAATGTGTGGTCCTATGTACTGTCCACTGGGGAGCTTGAGTTGTTCGTAATATCACAACAAAGATTAAAATGAGTAACGCGTGTATTTTGAAACAAATAACCTGACATAGATTGTCCAGCCATAAGCTAGTAGAAATACATTGTACACAATTAAGCTTAGCATCAAGAATAATATTCCATTTTCTTAGAGTCTGAACAATCTAGTAATAAAATCTAATACGGCTTCCTTGTACAAGAACTAAATAACAACTCCACTACAGCAATAGTTCACTAGAAACATTGTTCTTACTTTCCTTCTCTGGACTAAACTACAACTCCACTACAGCAATAGTTCACTACTAACATATGTCCTTTCCTCCTTAGGACTAAATTACAATTGTCAATACATCGCGGTTCCCGCTCAGACTGAGAGGGTTGTTTCTCATGCTATAAGCACGGTTATAATCATATGACTATCATATCAAGAACAATGTCACGATGAGCTGTAACATACCTGGCATTGGTTGGGGGAAAGTAGAGGTGGTCGATGTGCTGGGCATATGACACCCTCGTTAACCGTAGGCCACAAAAAACAATTGACTTTACAACCTGCCATATAAATCGTGGGGTCTGAAAGGGGACAGCTCATAAGCGTAATCACAGATTAAATGCTGAAGCCAAAGCTTTATAAATCTCAAAGTTTTAAGTGTATGCGTACTGTGGGGTTTGTATTTTGTAAAGCCCTTAACAAATATATAATAAATCTTTATTCTTACATTCTAAAGCTTTTTTCCTTATAAACCCCTAAACATATAAATTATAAATCTCTATTGTTAGGTGCTTCCACACAGTGTCTTATACAGGTAAGTGAAACGGAGGTAACTCTCAAAAAAACGAACTCAATTAACGAAGGGGAAAGGTCAACACTAGAAGTTAGTCGACGCTGATAGTGAATGTCGAATAAGAAGTTGAATAATAACGAAGGGAACTGTAGAATGTCTGTTAAATATCTACGTCCATGCAAACTGCTTCTAAATTCGTCAAAAGTAGTCTGATTACATCTGTTTATATCTCGCTATTCCTCCTCAAAAACTAGTTTTGTTTTTAGTAGTCGCGTCATTGTCTCTAAGACAAAACTTTCCCTTTCAATGAAACAAATAGATAATTCCAAATCGTACCATAACAAGTCCTTCCCCATTTCACTAAATCCTCAGATTCGTACTTTGTAAAAACCTAAATATATACATTACATAATATAATACAATACATTATTCTACCCCGTCTCAAGACGAAACCAAAAGCCAGTGACTGATCGGGGCGTATCCATGCCAGTGACTGATCAGGGCGTATCCATGCCAGTGACTGATAAGGGCGTATCCATGCCAGTGACTGATCAGGGCGTATCCATGCCAGTGACTGATCAGGGCGTATCCATGCCAGTGACTGATCAGGGCGTATCCATGCCAGTGACTGATCAGGGCGTATCCATGCCAGTGACTGATCAGGGCGTATCCATGCCAGTGACTGATCAGGGCGTATCCATGCCAGTGACTGATCAGGGCGTATCCATGCCAGTGACTGATCAGGGCGTATCCATGCCAGTGACTGATCAGGGCGTATCCATGCCAGTGACTGATCAGGGCGTATCCATGCCAGTGACTGATCAGGGCGTATCCATGCCAGTGACTGATCAGGGCGTATCCATGCCAGTGACAGATCAGGGCGTATCCATGCCAGTGACTGATCAGGGCGTATCCATGCCAGTGACTGATCAGGGCGTATCCATGCCAGTGACTGATCAGGGCGTATCCATGCCAGTGACTGATCAGGGCGTATCCATGCCAGTGACAGATCAGGGCGTATCCATGCCAGTGACTGATCAGGGCGTATCCATGCCAGTGACAGATCAGGGCGTATCCATGCCAGTGACTGATCAGGGCGTATCCATGCCAGTGACTGATCAGGGCGTATCCATGCCAGTGACAGATCAGGGCGTATCCATGCCAGTGACTGATCAGGGCGTATCCATGCCAGTGACTGATCAGGGCGTATCCATGCCAGTGACTGATCAGGGCGTATTCATGCCAGTGACTGATCAGGGCGTATCCATGCCAGTGACTGATCAGGGCGTATCCATGCCAGTGACTGATCAGGGCGTATCCATGCCAGTGACTGATCAGGGCGTATACATGCCAGTGACTGATCAGGGCGTATCCATGCCAGTGACTGATCAGGGCGTATCCATGCCAGTGACTGATCAGGGCGTATCCATGCCAGTGACTGATCAGGGCGTATTCATGCCAGTGACTGATCAGGGCGTATCCATGCCAGTGACTGATCAGGGCGTATCCATGCCAGTGACTGATCAGGGCGTATCCATTGTCTCCCGAGACAGAAGAAGCAATATAAAGATGTAAACATAGACGTGACGAATCTATGAACGTTTTTTATTCTAAAGTCGGAAACTAGTATATCTTTTAACCCATTGTATTCTCCGGCGGACAACGGCTTTGTCTGCAGTAGATGCTGAAAAATATGCAGGTCGCAACTGGGTTTGCGTAGTCATGCAAGCCACTGCACTCATCCTTAATCTTCGGAATCGAATACGTTTCCGTTAGTATATGCTCCAAGTCATAAAATCTGGATCCAACTTAAACTAAAGACCTAAACCAAGCTCCGTCGAATATATATCTTAGACGATCTCACATCCCATGGCATGAATATCTGTATGTAGCCCATCCCATAAGCCATAGATTCTGTATCCCGTCCGGCCCCAGGTCTATTCAAAATTGTTTCACGTCCCCTGCAGAAAGAAGAGCTGCACTTCTTGGGGACTTGACAAACTGCCTCGGATTGCTACCAATGTTAATAAGTGTCGTGTATTTCTGTTCATATTTAAATCCCTCTTGTCCCATCCCTTCAATCCCCCATCCCCCACGCCATTTTTTTTATCGATCTTCTTATTCTTGTTTCTTCATCATCCGTATGGTTTGTCCATTGATGGGCAGTTCTGTTTTTGACCACTTCCATCTGTTGTATATAGTTCTCTTTGCTTTATTGCCTTGCGCGTTCTTTGTCTCTCTGTATCAATCTCTCTCTTTTCATTTCTTTATCTCTCTATCACTGTCTTGATCTTTCATTCTAGAATGTTCCTTCTCAATGTCCTTATTTACTTCCGCCCCCTTTTCTCTCTCTCTTTCTCTCTCTTTCTTTCTGTTTCTCTTGCTTACCTCTTTTTTTCTTTTTCTCTAACTGTCAATTTCTCTTTTCCATCTTTTTATATCCATACATTTCTCTTTCTGTCCTTCTGTCTCTTTTCTTTCTCTTTTCTTTCTCTCTTCTTTCTCTTTACTTTCTCTCTTCTTTATCTTTTTTCTTTCTCTCTTCTTTATCTTTTTTTCTCTTCTTTCTCTCTTCTTTCTCTCTTCTTGTTTTTCCCAGTTCTCTATTTCTCTCTTTTTTTTTTCACTCCTTTTGTCTCCCCTTTTTTTTCTTTCTCATTTCTTCATTTCTCTCTTACTGACTCGTTCTCTATCTCTTTCTTTCTCTCTCTCTTTCTCTCTCTTTCTCTCTCTCTTTCTCTCTCTCTCCAACTCTTTCTTTGTATTTCCCCCCTCCTTCACCCCCCTCTAACCGCCCCCCCCCCCACCAGAAATGAGCCAAACGCCACACCCATTGCCCAGTGCGTGAACAAAAGATATGCATGTCTCATCTTGTTGGGGTATTGATTTAAATATTCCTTTCGTTACGACATATAAAGTCATATGACTTAATTAGTATTCAATACGCTTCTACGAAAAAAAAAACGGAGAGTGGGAGGGGGGGGCGAAGATGAAAGCGATGATAATAGAAAATCTGATCTGTCCTTTCTGTTCATCCTCCCTAACACGCTCTTTAACCCGTCCCTCCCCCTGCTCGAGTTTGAACGCAATCTAGTAAATCAACCCCAATCTCCTAGCATACATAGATTTTGTTATGCGGGCAGAATAACTCCCAGTGTCCGAGAGTGTATGTGACGCAGGGTGTAGGGGTGGTGCCGGGGTCGTGGAGGGGGGGGGTTGCAATTATGTCAAGAATCTTAAAGAAAGCCGCATATCTTTATGACATTTTCATATTCTAGTTTGCGTCCGGGGCTAGACTGGTTGAGATTTACCGGACGTCTTACTGATACCATGAAGTTGTTCTGTTTTTCTCAATGCGAGGTTGTTGTTTTTCCTCCATGATACGTATTGGCTAATATGAATGTGTGTGTCAGTTTGTGTGCCTTTGTTTGTCTAGGGCTAGATCTTAAACATATGTTTCTCTGTCTCTGTCTCTCTCTCTTTACATGTATTCATCTTTCTCTCACGTTTTTTTTTTTCGATCCTCTCTATAAACTGTATAGACAGACAGACAGACAGACAGACAGATAGATAGATAGATAGATAGATAGATAGATAGATAGATAGATAGATAGATAGATAGATAGATGATAGATAGATAGAGAGGTAGATAGAATTTATTATTATTATTAGTATTAGTATTATTATGTTAGAAACGAACAAGTATTCATTCTCTTGCACTGCCAGGGTCGAGTTTCGTTAAAGGGAAACAAATTTCATTGTAGTCCCTTTATCAGTTTCCACTAAGAAATTTTCTAGTGATGTGGCAGGTCTCCAGCAGTGCCGCCCTCTGACAGGCAAAGAAAATGTTCCTAGAAATGTTAAGGGCTTGAAGGTGTCTGTGTGGTCAGTTGTTATTATCCCCTCGGTTGATATATATGTATAGTTCGTCCATCGTGGTTCGATGATGAACAGTTTTGTCATCCATGGGGCTGAGGCCTTTTCACTGGGGTTTTGTGCCTCCTCGTGTGGCTGGTGAGACCTTTGTAAGCCCGGAATGTTCGGCTGCACACTGGGCAGGTTATTCCAGCTGGAGCTAGAATCAATGGTCTTGCTTTTCTTCTCTAGCGCTTTTCTTCTGCCAGCGCAGTTCTCTTTTCCTCGGCAATTTGTGCGCCAGTTTTCACAGCGCGACGCCATGATGCTCTGTCATGTGGTTCTGTCTCCCAGGCGGCTGGGCCTATACTGAACGCTTTCAGAGAAGTTTTGAGGGTGGTATATTGTTATTTTAGATAACTTCATTAAACGCTTAATCTCCAAGCATAGGTTCCCATATTTTCTTTGTTTTTCTATTAATATTATTATTATAATAATTATTATTGCTATTACTAGTTAAATAAGAAAAAAGTATGAAGACATTTATTTTCGGAGTTGCTACCTTACCATATCCTCGACCTGGCGGATAACTGCTGTGACCGCCACTGGTTATGTTGCATTATTTGTTCCCATGCACCTGTCTCTAATCAACAACATGCATAGAAAGTAATAAGATCAGACTAGGTAGGTAAACGTATTCAGCTGGTTCGCTAATCTTTTGGGTCCACTGTTGCTAAAAATAGTCACTAGAGTCAACAAAGGAACAGTCTGGTTTGATTACTTAATTTTGTTAAGAGATCGATACTTTCTTAATTTTAAGATCGATTTTCTCCTTCACCTACCCCCCCCCCTCTCGCGATTTTTTTCTTCTCGTTTGTTTTTTTTTTTCTAAAAGGAGCGATGAAGGAGCCTTTAATCCAAACAAGCTGGTCATTGGAAAGTCCTATAGGTTTTACTCTAAGCACACACACACACACATGTATAGGCCCGATAAAACTGACACACACACTTAAACACGCGCATACATTCAGTCACACGGACACACTGTCTAAAATCAGAAAACGAAATGGATCGCACGCATATCGATACGCGTTTTGTCCCAAAGGATGAATGCACATTATTCATAAATCTACAAGCGTTACAAA
Organism: Biomphalaria sudanica; assembly: GCA_036873155.1. Taxonomy (NCBI): domain Eukaryota; kingdom Metazoa; phylum Mollusca; class Gastropoda; family Planorbidae; genus Biomphalaria; species Biomphalaria sudanica. The sequence continues at coordinate 413,919 of JAZGLO010005433.1, read as the reverse complement.
AAAATACTGAAAGAAATACGCTCACCACATGTTTTATATACCATGCATATTTATAACCTAATTGGCTTTTTTTTTTCTTTGGTTTATTATTTAGTGCAATTTAATAAGACAATATAAAAAGAAAATTTAAAAAAAGAAAATATCTATATATCTTATAGAGCGATAATTTTGCTCTTAATGGCTAATGAATGTTAGGTTTAAAAAAAAAAGAATTTTTTTTTAACACCGCCTCATTCCCTTCACCAAGACAAAACACGGGTTAAGCGAATGTATAAATCTACTATAGTCTTGCTAGACTTTGTATCTTATCAATGATTGGTCTTTATATATAGACTTGCAGGACGATGCACAAACTTTGGTGAGCATTAATTTATTAAACTCTTTAGTCAAAAAAAAAGCCTAGCATTCGGAAATTCCCGAAAGCTATAGTCATTTCAAGAACGCGAAAGCCCAGGTACGCTGTTCTGCCTCATCGTGGCACCTGGGTGGAAACGGCTACTTGAGGGGGTAGCTAGGCTAAACGAGAGTCCACCCATTGCACGGGCGGGGTTGCAAAAAAGTCCCCACAAACCTGTCACACATCCATGCGCCGTTCCTCAAAGGACCGTTACATAAATGGCGAGTCCCCCACGGCTAGCTTGGTATAACGAAGGAAAATGACGGAGGCTCCCGATGCCCTCGGCCTTCGGCCATGAACGACGAATCATGTGTCGGGGGCCAAAGGCATTGGAAACAGCAATGTTTTACATAGGCATTGACTTGGGTCGCACTCAAACAGAACTGTGCGTTCACACAGGTTTTTTTTTTTTTACTGTTCGGCTGGACGACCAAACAGGTTTTTTTTCAAACTTAGGGCTTGGACATCACAAGAAGAAGAACGCGAAAGTCCTTTCAAAACCGATGTTGGATATAGACCTAGATCTGTAGCCAAATATAAAAGTTAATTTCATTTTTTACGTGAAAAATGATCACGGTCAGCTAGAGTTTGGCTAGTGTGACCAACAAGCAAGTAAATCTCTTCTCATATCGACTTACAATCAATCAATTCGATGTTGTTTTTACCAGTGTTCAGGTCTCACAGGAAGTCACGGTCTTTTAAAATTGTTTTTGTATATAAAAGTTTTTTGTAATTCCGAACTGCTAGTAAGTGCTGACCGTTCTAATATGTTCTATAAATAAAGGACCTAAGACGGTCGTAAACCGGATGGCTGTCAAATTGAGGGGTGGGAGTTCAAATCCAGACGGAGACAGGGAATTATTAATACGAGGTGTAACTCAAACTGAGTTGTGTTTGCCGAGCGCCCGAAGGCAGCGTGGAAGCCTTCCCTCAGATACCCCTCTTCCAGATACACTTTCCTAAATAGGTTAGGACCAGAGTTGACCGAGACAGGGCTTGTTATAGGAGCAATATTAATAATTAGGGAATGGTCGTTTGGAACTAATAATTGCAAGCCCTGGCTTTTGATAGTATTTATATACTATTATTTTCCTTTTGAAGAGCCTTTGTTAAGTTTGTTATATAGCCCCAAATTCGGAGTCTATTTTAAGCTTCTGCTTCCATATGACGCTGGCACTAGTAAAGCGGTGTTGATGGATGACGCTTTCGTGCATATGGTCCGATCGAGCGTTAGCTTTTGTCTCAGAGGGTTTGGCAGTTCCAGCACCAACCTGTCCATCGTGTGTTGTGGTCTCCCGTGGGATGTCCAGAACTAATGTTTGGTCAGCTGTCCAGTCTCAGCTTTTGTCTGTTCCACTTTCTCTTCTTCGTTCTCTCTCTTTCTTTCTCTTTCTGTCTTTTCATGCCTACTCTGAACATGTTTTTTCTTCTCTATAGCGTAATGTTCGCAGAATTCCATAAAGGCCTTATTTCACAAACTCTGATAATATCTATTTAATTTTTCTTTTTCTTTTAAGGAATTGGTTTTTAGACAGCGCATCTTTCATATTAATAGCATGCTATGGTCCAATCTCATTTGTGGACCAGTGGAGAAGGTTTTATCTTATGAAATACCGACGTTACTTCAAAAAATAAGATGATAACGTCCTGCGTGTGTTACTAGGTCAATCTAATCATGCATGTTAATCAATGATATATTCTGCCAAGTCATTGGTTTTCCTGGCTGACTCTATGCTCTAATAACACTAGGGAAGAAGGAGCATTTGTAAATATTTGTTCTATCATATGGAACAAGGAATGTGCCTCTATCTTTGTGTCCCTTCTGAGTATTTTATTAGATTTTGTTTTTAGTATTCAAGATTATGATTCAGTGTTTTATGTATAATTGCTACTTTACTTTTGAGTCTTCTATCCTGAAGGCTTTCTAAATTAGGTTTTGCGTCCTGCCTTAGGCGCTTAACAAATACAACTCTGTTAGAGTTTATGTCTTGAACTCTAGCCCCTTGATAGGCAACCAAGCGGGTTTAGCCACTCAGTCTTAAATTAATTCTTGTGTTTAAAAAAATCTTCCTTTTCCTTTGCTTAAGAAAATCTTCCTTTTCCTTTGCTTAAGAAAATCTTCCTTTTCCTACCCTGTTCAAAATAGTAGTGTCTTGTATCTTATCCGGTATCTAGGATTAATTGTCGTTTTTGCATTACGCCTGGTAGTGGTTCATTGACATGAAGATCTAGGTCTACACAAGACTTCATTATATCAGGGGTGTCTGGTCAATGTCAGACTTTGGCATTCACTTAGTAAAACAACGCTGATAATGTAGGTCATTTGAAGAATTGCACTGTTAACTTTTTATCACAGTAGACATCTAGTCTACATCTTTTTAGAAACAAACAAACAAACAAAAACAAGTGTAACATAGAGAAAAAAAATGATGAAACGGGGTGGGGGGGGGTAAAGAATCAAAGGAAAATAGAGAGAAAATTGAATAGAGGAAGATTGAGAGAGGTTTGAAATTAAAAATTAAAAATGTAAAAAAAAAACTCTCTAAATTGAAAGATCACTTTTGACTAATAAATATCATAGGAGTTTACCGCTGTTCATTAAATCATCTCTGCTTTTTTACCCCTAGTTGTTAAACTCTTGTGTTTTTTTTTAATATTCTTTTTTCAAAGTTTACCTACTTACCTTACTAACCTATAGACGTGTCTGCAAGCGAGACATGAGAACCCCAGGCATCAACGACAGTATGTGGGAGGAGATAGCCCAAGACCGGACAGCATGGAGACAGACTGTGCGTGCTGTACAAACCTCGCCGAGAGCAAAAGAGACGAAGCGGGCTTAGTTTAGCAAACGAAAAAGAAAGCTGCTCTATCAGCTAGCCCTAGGACAGATGAATATACATGTAGGAACTGTGGCAAACTATGCCGCTCCAGGATTGGCTTGATCAGTCACTCCAGATTCTGCCCCGTCTCAAGTCGAAACCAAAGCTAGTGACTCATTTTGGGTGCATCCTTTGTCTTCCAAGACAGAAGGAGACATATATACCTTTATTCATATTGTGAAGTGAAATATATAAGGCTTGTCTTCGAGTCCGAAGATTAGTGAGGAATACAGTATTTCCCGTGGCTGCGCAGCCCCAGCTGTGACCTACATATTTTGCCACATCCAGGGCAAGCACAACCATTGTCCGCAGGTGGTCGATTTCGATTTCGATCATATTGATTTTGTTTCTTGATGAATGAGGAAGAGTTTTGAAATAGGTGCTCAGAGGTGCTAAAATATTGACATGTATCTTTAAAATACATAGCTTACTGGCACTTGTAATAAAACCTCAAAATCTCATGAAGCTATTTAAATTCTAGCTATTCATAGTTCTCTGCCCTTGACGAAAAGGTTCTATTTCAGAACCAATGCAATTTAAAGCACACATAAAAAGAAAAAACATTTTAAAATGTATTTCAAAAGACATTACCTGCATGATTAAACTTTAAATATAATAAAATAATATTTAAAAATAAAAAAAAATAACAATTTAAGTATCGAACCTATTGGTGAGGTCTTCACATAGGACAAACAAAAGTGTGTAAATGAAAAAAAAACAAAAAAACAGCCCAACCTGAATCCAATTTCAAACATAGCCAAGCTCAATTGCTCTACATCTGATAGACTAGCTCTAAAAGAGCTTTTGGTGAAAATGCCCAGACCTTATTTTGAGTCTGGTGCATCAATAAGAGGTGCAGGCTCAAGCGATGCAGTGGAGAGACAGCATATCGGCTTCGAACGGAAAGATCTAGATCTAATCAATGGCGTGACTTTATTTCTTCCTTGTTTATTTTAATATTTTTTTTCGGGGCCACCAAGGTCACTTCGACTAGGGACTCCAGTTACCTAAGGCCGGCCCTGGTTCGAGTTAGAACCCCGACTGTAGCTGAGTTGTGCTTGTTGAGCGTCACAAGGCGACAAGGAAAACTTTGTCCTGGTACACCCTCTCCCAGAGCTCCACAAAAAAGATTGGATGCAGCAATTAAAAATAAATAAAATAGTTTACCAATAATTTCGTATTATATACACCGGATACACCAAAAAATCTTACTATTTATGGATTTTGCTGTGTTGACCGTACTGGGATATGGTGATGTCCCCTGATAGCCGTCTGCGTAATTTGACCTCACGTGCCTGGGAGTGACAGGGGCACTGATTGTGTTTCTTCGTTAGTACTCACGTCTGCTTTCAGGGATGAACTCTCTGCACATCAAGCACTGGCATATTTCAATAGTTCCAATTTTCAGCTTCAGGAACTTGCGTTGTCTCAACCTGGAGGGGTTATGTCCCTTTTGGAGGAGATAGTTTGTAATTTGCATCTTTTTTTTTCTTTCTAAAGTTTGAGTAGCACTTTGATTTAACTTAACGCCCCCCCCCCCCGTTTATTTATTTTTGTGATCGCAAACTGAGGTATAGGGTGCATGAATACTAAGGCCGGCTCATTGTTTTTGTCTTTTCAGTCTGTGGGTACGCTAATGGGGATACAATTATGAAAATTACCCTTTGCGTATTATAGCTGCGAGTGGACCTAGAGCCGTGGAGAAGAGCTTGCACTTTGTCAGCAGACAGAGCCTCAATCTGGACGCGAACGTGCTTGCCTGATCGCGCGCTAGTCATACTTTATGAGGCCTCCACGTTGAAAGGTAATTATATTTTGATGAGCATAGAAAAAAAATATTGGCTGATCAATATATAGGACAAGATAGAAAAGAGGAAACTAGAAAGTGTGTGTGAGTGTGGCTGTGCGTACGAGGGTGCGTCAGAAAGACAAATGGAGAAAGGGAAAGAGAGAAAAAAGCGAGGATGCACCCTAGATGAAAAGAAAACAGACGCCAAGAGACACAATTCCCTCTTCGTGAAGCAGACGATACTTGGTGTCTGACTAAATATTTTTATACTTAGGGTTAAGGTATCAATATTTTATGTATCGCCCAGGTTTAGCTTTCTTTTCATTTTTTTTACTTCTTGTGTCCATACGTCCCTTCTCTCTCTTCATTCTCTTTTATTTCTCTTTCATACTCTTTCATTTCTCTTTCATTTCTCTTTCATTCTTTTTCATTCTCTTTTCTTTCTCTTTCATTCTCTTTTATTTCTCTTTCATTCTCTTTCATTCTCTTTCATTTCTCTTTCATTCTTTTTCATTCTCTTTTCTTTCTCTTTCATTCTCTTTTATTTCTCTTTCATTCTCTTTCATTCTCTTTCATTTCTCTTTATACATGTCTCTCTAAAATCCACTCTCTTTTTTTTTCTTTTTCACTCCTTTATTTAAAACTTCGTTTCTATAAACCTCCCTCTCTCACTCCTTCCTCTCCACGTCTCTCCATTCCTCTCTCTAATCGTCTCATTAACTAAACTATCTTATCTTATAAAAAACAGACGTTACTTCAAAAAAGATGATTACGTCCTACACGTCATGCAAATTCTGCCAGGTCACTGGTTTTCCTGGCTAGCTCAGGCAACCCATTCCATGCTCTAATAGCACTAGGGAAGAAGGAGCATTTGTACAAATTGGTCCTAGCATATGGGACGAGGAATGTGCCTTTATCTTTGTGTCTCTCTGATCCTTTTAAAGGGTTTCTTCAATTGCACGAGTCGCCCTTGTGTACCACACAGAAAATTAAACGATAATTTACAGTTGGTTCTAACACTGTAAGAACATTTCCTAATTAAGCTATAAACATTATTTAATATAAGTCAAACACATAGAGACATTATCCCAGCTTCGTATAATCTCAGAAGCACTGGCATGCAATGCAACATATGAAATAAATGATACAAGGCAGCCATCCATAGTGACCGGTGAATACTTGTTCTCCCCCCCCCCCCTTGTTTTTTTCGTGGGGTGACTATCCGCAGAAATAAGAGAGTGATCTTTCCTTTACTTAACTTTACTTCTTCTTCTCGTCCAAACTCTTTAGCGACGAAGAGAATTATATATAGAGATATTTGTTTTGCTTGTGAAAATGCGACAGAATAAACCCTGACAACTTAAAGGAAATGAGTTAGTTCCCCTTTCAGACCTTGCCATCTATAGACCAGATTATGTAAAGGTCATTTGATTCTGCTGCCAACGGTTAACAGCCATGTGGCCAGCTCAACGACCAACCACCTTTTCCTTTCCCCAACTAATGTCAGGTACCCATTAGGGCTGGGTGGTGTCAGAGGCACCCAAAGATCCAGAAATTAAAAAATCCCAGTCTTTGTTAGGATTTAAACCCGAGACCCGCGGTTCAGAAGCCAAGCGCTTTACCGCAGAGCCCGAGCAATATGAGATGAGATTGACTCCACTTTTTTAAGGCCACGTCTTGAGCTTTAACTATACAATTCTCTGAATACTACAGAGCTCAGGTGACTGTCGTTGAGTCGTTCTCCACATTCTTTGTTTCAACTGATTCAATATATTTGTACAAATCTCCTATCAACTCACTTTGTCTGTCTGGTACAAATCTTGTACACGTTATTTCTCCCACTTCCGTTCTCGTATAAACTTTGCACACGTATCCATTGTCGATGACAACATGAGAATCAATTTAAAAAATAGCCAAATGATTAATTAATTAGTTATTTTATGTATAGAAAAGGAGACATACATTTTGCAGTATTGATAGATATGGCAGTAATTGTGCGGTTCTTTCTTTAATATACTTTTTGGTTATATTTATTGGTCTAAACTACCCACATGTTTTGACGTTGCAGGTCAGTGTTCAGGCCTTCTATAGCGATTGGTCTCGCTTTCCCTCCCTCGCTCGAGATCATTAACTTCCTTGTTTTTTTCCAATGACATCATATACAAGTCCACACATTCTATTTCATGGTCTATTTTTGCGTTCTGGTACCCACTTCCATTTCTACTTCATAATTCATTTATTTCTATTTCTGCATTATCGCTCCAGACTTGTTTCCGTTTTCTTTACTTCATCATAAACATCTATTGTTTTCCGGGTTAAATTTAAATCATCGTGTCCTGCATTCTTGAAACCGCTGCCCACAATAAGACCGGGAGAAAATATAACATTGTAGCAAGCCAGGCATTCATTATAGCATTGCGCGACTCTGGTTCCAGGGAAGGTGTGAATCTATTGTATCACGCGGAGACGTTAAACCCATGTGTCTGTCGCTAATCTATAATTCAAGGGCGCACTTTTAAAGCCCTAACCGTTCAAGCGACTATCTTTCTTAACAATCTTAAAGATCTCTGCCTGCGCTCACTGGGATGCCTTTGTTCTGGCGTACATTAACCGTTATAGTATGAATCTGCGTGTGTGTGTGTGCGAGAGAGAGAGAGAGTATGATTCTATGTTAGTGTGACGGTATATCATATAGAGTGGGAATGGGTATCAGATCCCTTCTATGATCTCAACACGTGCATTATACATTGAAATGAGGGGGCAGCGTCTTTTATTTCAAAAATCTTTCACTGCAATTAAATTTTGATGAAGTAATAATAATAGCAATATCTAATGCAGTTTCAACATATCTCATACATTATATGCGTCAAATGTGATAAATTATAACAGATACAGCTGAGTCTGTCAAGCCACGTAAAATATTTTAACGAACAGACTCGAACAGATTTAAAACTATATATATATATCAACATTTGATACATACATATTTATAAGCTCGTTGACAGAAACAGTAAGCCGCATATTTGTAAAAGGCAAACAAAAAATTCTTTTAGATTCTATTTTTTTATTATTTTTTATGTTCCTTGTTTATTGTGTTTTACTAAGTACTGTTATAGGTTTAGTTTAATCGGAAATTTGACGAGACTTTAAATAGACTATTTTAGACGGAACTAGGGAATTACGGGATATTAACCGGATAAGGAATGATGGGATAATTTGACAGTTAGTAACGATTCACTCTTTAATGGCGTATGCAAGACATCAATTTAGTAGTACTGTTGACATACGGACTGTGCCCCTTCGTTTTATGGATTCAATTCTATTTTCATGTTGAACAAGAGTTATCAAGTATTTCTGTACTCGAATATATGTTGGCTGAATGAACCGCAATCCATACTGTGAGTGATTTGATCTATCTAATAGTTATATCAAGTATCTACATTTATTACTAAAACACCACAACAGTACACATGCCCCACTGGGTACGTCTAAAGTGTGTTTTTTGTAAGTGTATTTTTCAGTAGTTTTTGTCTAAGCGTGTTTAAATGTGTCTGCAAGCGTGTTTGTTTGCTCGCCTGTGTAAGTGAATATGTATAACTGTGTTTGTATGTCTGTGTGCGGATTTGTGTTAGTGTGTGTGTGTGTGTAAGCATATTTGTTCAAAAGGTCGAAGTTTATTTTGTTGTTTACTTAATTAAATATCATTGTCCATTGATTGCCTATTGTTATGTAATCATATCCTCTAAGACAGTGGTTCCCAAACGTTTTCCTTAACGGAACTTGTCACGTATTCTGAATATTTAGCGAACACTTTCCTTTTTTTTTTTTTCAGAGCGATTAATTCACCTGGTGGCCTACTAGTTAATTACTCTTGTAGTTCGTGGGGCACCTAGTCAGGCCTCGCGAAACACTAGGGCTCCGCGGAACACTTTGGGAATCACTGCTCTAAGAGACCTATAACCCTTTAGATTTATATAATTCATTTTCTATTCCCTGGACCTCCCAATTTTCGATTCTCGAGAATAGTGCTTCAACTGTTTAGACGCAATCTAAGTTTTTGTCTTCAAGTAGAAAAGCTCGAATAAGAAAGTCGATTCGGTGAATATTTTATAGGCATACGTCCCATCTGAGATTCTCTGATTACCAACTATATTCTTTATGATTTTGGGTCTTCTCCTATCCCAAGGCTATTGTTTCATACACAGACCACCACCCCCCTCCCCCCACGCAATATTCTATTCAATATTTTTTTTGATATTACATGACGTTTTTTCCCATCTGGTTTGAGAAAATTGGGAGGTGAGGGGCGTGAGTAGGAGGAGGGTAGGAGTGTTAGATCAAAAGTACTCTCTTATAATCTCCCCCCCCCCCCCTTTTTTTTTCATTTGTTATTCTGTTGTTTTGCCATCCAACTCGAATAGACCTTGGGATGACCAGAGTTAGCGGAATGCCAGCCTCAAACTTTGACAAATAGCTTTAATATTAGTCACAGAAAGGATTCAGTGGTGTAGCTAGGGTGGAGGAGGGGGGGGAGAATTGGAAAATCGCCCCGGGCCCCCCACTTGAGTGTTCGAAATTGTTTTTTTTTTCATTAAATATTTAATATTACGCAAAATGCATGGCCCCCAAAGAGGTCAAGACCCCCCACCCCCCGGGCCCCCAAATGATAGCACTTTCGAATGTACAGCATGGTAACGAAGCAACATAGTCTACATTGGCATATAAGTGTGTCATTTAGCAACCATGAGTAAAATGATGGCAGATGATTTGTTAGCAGAATCTATAAGCCAAATAGATTCTGATCTAATCACGAGTAATTCCATCCCAGTTGAGATTATGAAGAATGAAAGTTTAAGTTGGGGGCCTAAGAAAAAGTACAAATGTTGTCCTTGCTCATTTTAAAAAGTAAAACCACCGTTTTAAAAAAAAATATCTCCCCCCCCCCTCAACTTTTTTCTCCATTCCATTTAGAGGCGGGTGAGTTCAAGGATATCCGATAGCCTTCATTTTATTAGTGTGTGTGTTTCTATGGTGACGGTGGGAAGAGGTTAGCTATGCAGTGTGAATGGTGAAAGATTAGCGGCATTGTCGTCAGCGGTCTTAGGTAGGGCCGACGACTACAGAAAGCCAGACTGAAACGAAGTGTTTTTGTAGTGAGTTAGATTTTGTTTAGAATATCATTTAATTTTACTATTTAAGTCTAGTACATTGATTTCATCTCATCTTAAGTTGAATTTGTCTAAAGCGTAATAAAAACATTTTTGTTCACAAAGAAGTGACTCAAGTTAATTCAGGTTTTACAAGTGAAGATATAATACGCCTACAGCGGTTTAGTTGTCTACCAGAAGTTTGGTGCTACAAGTCAACGACCGTCTGCAACACTCCCCAACTAATTTCCTCTCAGATGATAAAGATTATTTTTTTATTTATCAGATCCAAAACTAGATTAAGCAAATTTGCCGATATTTTTAAATATCAAACACACAGACAGACACAGTACGTATCACTTAGACAATGTTCAAACATTTACAGTTAATTTAGTTTTGTCTTCCAACTAAAACTAGTCTGATTTTAAAACTTGTTCTTCTCAGTTCCAGTTTCGCTCGTATTTTTTTTAATTCTTTCTTTTTTTCCTCTTTTTCATGTAACTCTTAACCCTAAACTATTTTGTTTTCACTTGGACGCACAACTTGGTCAGCTTATCCACATTCCCTAATAATATCTCTCTCTCTCTTTTTCTCTCTCTCTCTCTCTTCTAATCGACCCCTTCCTTATAACTCTCGTGAATGCTTCAATATTTAATATGAAATGACATGTAGCGCAATAAATCTTACACTCGCTCTTCTCTATAACAATTTTTTTTTGTAAGGGAGGGGAGGTAATTTTAGACAAACATTTGGTTCCTGTATTCTTCGATGTACCTCTTTCCAATTTGCATTCAACTAAATAATATCTAAAAAAATTAATGTAACTGAAATTCTATACCTCCACCAATGCAAGTTACAGATATATTCTACACTGCAGTAATAGTATAACTATACCTGCAGGTAAACAGAAGGCGACCAACTGGTAGGTCCATGCGCAGGAGAAGACAACTATGCTGTGGAAATGGAAGGAATAAAATGCTCCCTAGAGTATTTTGAACAGCGTATTGAGGTTGAAACTGCGGCACCGGCCAATGTGATCCTCTTTACAGACTCACTTTTTGAGTTATTTTCCCGTGTTGAAACGGCATGCCCAGACTGGTGTATAATAATGGTGTCGTGCCTGCTTTGAATCCCAGAGCGTCAAGTGACACTTTTTCAATTCTTTTTGGGAAATTTTTCATAACACCAAAAGACCTCCTAAAGAGTTCCTGTTGGTCATAATCCTTTAAGAACCTTTGAAGTTACTTCTGTAGAAAGCCATCTTTAACGTTCTATATAAATACTGTTCTAAAGTGTCATAAGAGTCTTTGGAAGCTTGTCTAAACAAACTTCTCTCTGTCAAAGATATAAACAAATGTAGAAAAATTACATCATTATTACCGATGGCTCGTATTCTAGGACGCTTCGATTATATGTGAGGCCAAAAATCGAGCACACTGGGGAAGGCTGTCTTGAGTGTGACTACAATGTCCTGTTCTTAATTTAATGACTTTTCTGAATAGCTAGTTTTATGTTTTTTGTATGCAAACCTTTTTCTCTCCATAGTTCTCTCTATCCATCTCTTGTTGTTGTTTTTTTTTGTTCACAAGGTAAAACTGGATATTTTTTCCTCACTTTTTTCCACATCCTCCCCCAACCGCCCATACACTCAAGTAGGGTAAGATACACCCAGTCATTACGTCCGATTGGGGGGAAGGACGCGGTCAATGGGAGGGGCATTTTTATTGCAAAGATGACCAACGCCTGCTTCCTTTATTACATCCTGTCTGTTGTACTTACAGGGGCGGTAACTGGTGTGAGGTCAAATGGGGGGGGGGGAACACACGTCAGATAACAGAGGAGAAATAACTAAAATACTTCCATATTGATCCGGAGGGTCATAAAATTTGAAACTTGATGAGAGAGACAAAGAGAGAGAGAGACAAAGAGAGAGAGAGGGAGACAAAGAGAGATTGAGAGAGACAAAGAGAGAGAGAGATTTGTGATCACAAATTAAACATAAAATAAAAACAAATAAACAGTACTCTATTACTTTGTAATAAACATGCAGCTTGCTACCATAATTAAAACTAAAAAAACATATTGATATACTTATTACATGTACGCCTTACATAGTATGCAGAAGCATGCTTATATATTTAAATAATGGTTTGAACTAAAATATGTATTTTTGTTAAAATGTATTTCTAAGTAATAAGAAACTTACAATACAATTGCAATTATTGAAAGTCTCCAAAAGGATGTGCATAAAAATGTATTTAACCCACCAAATGATTTGGTTTGTTCTTAAGATGGCAGTTAAGATAAGCTCTTAACCCGATTATTTTAAGACTTTATGGCAATACGACTTGATATTTCAAGTCGTTGTGACAATTTGTTTAGATAATGTAAACATATTTTCATATTTTGTACCAATATGTCTTGATATTTTAATACTTTAAAACAAACTAACGGTTGCAACAACTTAAAGGAGAATTAAGTTCCACTTTCAGACTATGCTATCTACGGGGCAGATAATATTAGGGTCATATGTTTCCTTCGCCAATGGTTAAAGAGCAGAGTGTCATGTGGCCAGTACAACGACCGACCGCTTTTAATGAATTAGATACACATTAGAGTTGGGTAGTCTCAGGGGCACCTTAAAAGTCTCGAAATTCCAATCTTCACAAAGATTCGAACCCAGGACCTCTGGTTTGCAAGCCAAGCGCTCAACCGCTCAACCACCATGTGACAACTCCCCTTAAAAGAACTATAGTAAAGACTTAAATTCAAACATAAAAAAACTCAATAAGTTTTTCATCAGACCAACATTGCTCTAAACCTATTTCCCAATCACCAAGAGGGTCATCTTTTTAAAAAAATCTTTGATTTAAACCTTCCCCCTAGATCTAATCATTAAAATCCCATTTGCCCAGCACCGAGCCTCGCCCGAAATAATTCACTGGACATAAAAAGCTAATTAGCTTGCAAGTGTTGACAGCTACATTAATTGAAGGACTTGAGTTATTTTCAGACGACATTTTTCGGACACCAAGATGAATAACTTTGTGCGAAATCCAATAGAATGTCTTTCTTTATCTTAATAGCTGCCTCGCATCTTGTGCCTGTTTAACTCGAATCTCCTCCTATTCCCTCCCCCCCCCCCACTCCTTTTTTATTTCTTCTTTTTTCCCTTTCTCTCATTTTAGACATCGTTTTTGTCGTTAACAAACTTTTAATTTTATTTTTGGTCAATTCTGACGATTAAGTTCAAATAACACCCCCCCCCACACACACACACACACTTTTCTTACAGGGACGAGAGAATAATTAATTTACTATTTATGTTACGACGGGAAAAAAAAATTATTACTAGGCCATGAAATTGCGTTTTCTTCTTTACCACTAATTATAACATTCTCCTATTGTTTTTTCTTTTAATGCAAACTAAGCTACCAAACATATTAGTTCATGAATAATGAATAAAAATAGGCTGAGAAAAAAAAATGTATTTTCATCAAAATAGCAAACATAAAGATATATTGACATTGTGCTTAACAAATAAAACTTTTGAAATATAGATCTTTATTTTTAAAAAAAATAAAGCTGTGAATCAAAGCGTGAAATTGTGCAACAAACGTAACCTTCCCTTGCCTGGTGTTGAGCCGGCTTTCGAAAACGAAGATAGGACTCCGTAGTTATCCAAGTCATAGGGAATGAGATTATGCTCATCTTCGACCAGAAAGTTGAAGTGATGTATAGGACTCCATAGTTATCCAAGTCATAAGGAATGACATTATGCTCATCTTCGACCAGAAAGTTGAAGTGATGTAAAGGACTCCATAGTTATCCAAGTCATAAGGAATGACATTATGCTCATCTTCGACCAGAAAGTTGAAGTGATGTATAGGACTCCATAGTTATCCAAGTCATAGGGAATGACATTATGCTCATCTTCGACCAGAAAGTTGAAGTGATGTAGGCCTATACAAATATATATACAGAAATGTTAAAAGACGTCTTGTTTCCGTGTGGAGATTTTGTTCATTTAAGAGTTAAATAAATTAATGCTCATTAACAATTTGCGCATCGTCTTCTTAGTCTAGATCTAAATGATTATCATAATCTATACATTTACTAAACCAGGATTTTTTTCTATGGGGCGATGGGGGGGGGGGGGGGGTTGCGGCGGTGGGGTAAAAAAATGTTCTTTTTTTTTTTTTAAATCTAACATTCATTTCTGTATTTCTCTGTAAGTTGTATAAAGAATTGTCTTTAAACAAAGGTATTTCTTTTTGTGCTATTAACAACAAATATTCTTAATTAGCTTTCAAATTTTTTTAAAATTTCAATATCTTTAGTGGTTGTGTATTGTTTGTTCTGTGTCACTGGCACTTGATCATTGGTCCTGATGTAACAAACATACATACAAACAAGCGACACAAACACAGATTAGGTTTTTTTTCAACTATAATAGGTAAAAAGTCTACAGAAACTCACACACACCACTTACACACACTCACACAACCAATTTGAAAAGAATTAGTTGCCCGGATGTGTCTTGCTGTGAAAAAGATTGGTTAAATAAAAAATTGCGGGACGAAAAGACCCTCTGAGGATATTGGTTAATCTTGATCACGTGTGACATGATTTCAAAATATGGTCCGTTGAATGGATGATGAAGATTGGACTCATGCCGATGTTGGAAGAATGCAAAACGGTTGACATTTAACCTTTCCATTTGTATAACCAATACATTATCACATATACACACAATTTACTCTCGTTAGTTATTCTCTTGCTTGTTTACTTGTTTTATTTCTAATATATTTTATCATACTTTATCTAATTGTATCTCTATAAAACTCCGTACACATAAATAGGAATATAATTCTTCTTATTAATTTACCGTTATATTATTTTATCCTTATATACAGACATTACTTTAAAAAAAAGAAGATAATAATGTCCTACGCATTTGATGTGTCAATCTAGACATGCATGTTAATCAATGACTTGTGCTCTGCTAAGTTGTTGGTTTTCCTGGCTTATTCCATTCTCCAATGGCGCTACGGAAGTAAGAGCACTTGTGCGAATTTGTCCTAGTTATGGAATTAGAAATGTACCTTTATCTTTGTGTCTTTATGAGTATTTTATTAATGCTTTTCAAACTTTCATGCAGTGCGGTCTTAGGCTTTCATAGGCCCGCGCAAAATCTAGGTGTAAATGATTAAATTAAACCATTTTGACTTATTATTAAAGGGTTCCTACAATTCTCCTGACATTGCAAAATACAAAAAAAGTCATGAAAATCTCCTGAAATTATTTAAATCTTCTGAAAACTGATACAAATCTCCTTAAAAAACAGACAAAATTGTTATTTCGAGATGTCATTCAACATGAAAAACGCCAATCCTACTCGCGATTTAAAAAAAAGACGGCATTGTCAGCTTTCATTTCATAAAAATGTAATAATAATGCGAATTTTAACCAAAACAAGAAGTTCAAAGACTTAATTTACTTTAATAGTCACTGGCCTACAAATATAGATCTAAATCTATCTGAACCTCTTAAAAAATACAAAAGCGATATTTTGCTAGTCGATAGTAAATTTAAAAGGTAGGTATGGGTGTTTATCGGCTTTTTGTTGGAAAACTACTATATACTGTAGATGTCTCGTTGATTTTGTTCTTAGAAAACAAATGAATAAAATGCAAAGAGAATTTATTTACTAATACAAAATATTAATTTTTACTTATCCTTATCCCTACCCAGAATGGGTCCCGCGCAATCCGTTTCGCATAGGGCCCCGCAATTTATAGGATCGGCCCTGCTTCCATGTCATGTTCACTTTAACTTTCTTTTTTTTTTTTTTTCTTTTATTCACATCAACTGGCACATTTTTTAAACTCATTTAAATATTTACTGCTAATTAGTTAATGTAAGTATTCTCATGTGTTGTCTTTCTTCACTCTGTCAATTTTACTTTGAAAATTTTCATTCGCGTACTCCATTACTCCCTCATTCTTTCCCACTTTCTCCCTCTCGAATCACTCTTTCTCATTCCCTCACTCTTTTATTATCACTGTCCATGTCTCCCCTTACCTCCCAAAGTATTCCTCCATTTTCCTGCTTTAGTTCTCCTCCCGATGCGGTGTTGATTGAACTGGGCACTCCTCTCACTCGCTGATCTCTCGCTAACACAATTTAACCGCATCTGATCTGATAGTCTCTGGACCACCCGTGACACGTGTCAATCATACAGCCGCCGGCTGTGGACACGTCAGCCGGGTACAGACCTGGCTCACGTGGCAATTGGATCTCTGAAGTCACTTAGTTAGCACTTGGTTTCGTGAATGGGATATGCAATTGTGAATGGGATAGGCAAGATTCGTGAATGGGATAGGCATGATTCGCGAATGGGATAGGCATGATTCGTGAATGTGATTAGCTTGATTTGTGAATGTGGTAGGCAAGATTCGTGAATGGGGTAGACACGATTCGTGAATAGGGTAGGCAAGATACGTGAATGGGGTAGACACGATTCGTGAATAGGGTTGGCATGATTCTTGAATGGGGTAGTTCGTGAATGGGGTAGCATAAGCCGGTAAGCGTTAGGTATAAATCTTGTATGAGATAGCTGTGTGTTCTCCTGCAACTTTACAAATGTAGGAAATATTGTAAATTGCATCTATTAAGTATAACTATCAACAGCTTGCACTGTAGAATCAAAGTTCTAGGCGCTTTGCCTTCCAGCACAAAGTTTTTTTGTTTTTTTTTAAGTTGCTCCTAGTGATATTTTACTATAGCGTCATTGACATTGTTTGGTCTATCTATTTCATTCAAAATCACTCTTAATCTTTCATTTATTTTCTATAGTCTTTATTAAGGTTCTCTAATACATTTCCACCCCACCCCCCTCAAAAAATATCCTTATTGCTTTCTTTTCTTTTTATATGTTACTGTAATTTTTTGTTATTGCTGAAATAGTGTAAATCAGAACTGTGTTTTAAGATCTATCTCTCTAAATTCGCAATCTAAATCTAAACTAATTTCAGATGGCTTCATTCTTTTAAATCACAGTTTAAATAAAGCTAGTTATCACTTCAGTTGAGTTCCGCATTGTCTGGGAGGGTGTGAGTGTGTGTGTTATCCATTCCACATCCCACGCATCGTCTAGGGTTGGAGGGGGGGTTAATCCATTCCACATCCCACGTGGTCAAACATAACCCACGATTGTGACATTCAGTGGCGTAGCTCACTCCCACCAATAAAAACCTCTGACTCCATTCACAGGAAATGTCAGAAACAATGACAAGTTCGAAGAGACAGTCATGTCATATTAAACATTAAATGTCAGCCTGCTTATCGTGCAGCTGGTTCGTGGAACAGGTTCAATAGCTCTAATCCGACAATACCATTAAAAGTACGCTTGCTTTTGAATAAACATGCAACCTGTCATTCTGCTGATCAAAAAAAAACAAAAAAACTCCCTACAAAACGTCATGCTTACTAAGAAGATCATCGTACGACCATCTATCCAAATAGACACGTACTTACGCTGCATGTAGCTCACACTTCAGTATCGCCCGGGACGCCTCCTGTTACTTTATTCGGCTTATTATGATTTGCGTTTTTTTTTTACTAGTATGAACAGTGCTCTGTAAACGCTAGGAGAATTCATTGATGCACCTCAAAATGCAAGAAAAGTTGAAAACCAAAAACTTAATCGCCGAATTTTTTTTATATTTTGTTTTTTGGCCAGGGAGACGTCAGACAAAAAAGGAGGATAAACGCCTGCTCTAAAATGTAACATTAGGTGTTCCCCCTGCACACACACACACACACAACTTTCCTAAAATAGAAATTCAGTTTTCTCTCTTGAATATACTAGTCTTGTATTAGGATGAATTCAACATATCTATTTGTATACTACAATGAAGTTTAGACTTGACCAAGACTAATAGGCCTATTCAAAGCGCAATTTTATTTCAAATCTTTTATCAACTCCCTCTGTCTGTCTGGTGAAAAGTCTGTACACGTTATTTCTCCCACACCCATTCTCGGGTCAAGTTGAAACTTTGCACGATTATTTATTGGCATAGACAAGACATGAATCAATTTTAAAAAAAGCAGTTAATTATTCAATTAATTAATGGTAATTTATTATTTTGTTTAATACCAACAAGGGAAATTAATCATTCAGTATTCACTGATACGACTAAATATGTATGTATGTTTTGTACCCTTAGATAATTGAACACGTTATTTCTCCCACACCAATTCTCGGATCAAGTTGAAACTTCGCACATTTATTGGCATAGACAAGACATGAATATGTTTCATTTGAAAAAATAACCAATTAATCATCTGATTAATGGTAATTTTTTTGTTTGATACCAACAAGGGAAACCAATCCTTCAGTATTCACAGATATGGCTAGACCTGTTGGGTTTATTCCCCTTAAATAATTTGTAACGCTATTTCTCCCTCACGCATTCTCCAATCAAATTGATACGTTAAGCAATTATTTATGGTACCTAACAAAACAGGAATCAATTTTGTAAAATACCCAATTAGTCAATTATTTATTGGTTATTAATTATTTAGTTTGATATCGAATAAGGGAAATAGCTTGTACATTATAGGTAGATATAGTTTTAAGGGCGGAGTTCTTCCCCTTTAGGTAAGCTTTGTTTTTGTTTTTAAAATGGATTTTTAAAAATATTTTGCTTGTTTTTTGGTTCTTGGTGATTTAACGCTCGTGAACAGTGGATTTAACAAATTACCCAAAACAGCGTTTTCCTATCTTCTATTTCCAATACGTATTTTCAAATCGGCTGTTCAATAAGCTGTTTATTTATGGTATGAATACCGAACAACATTTTGCACGAAACAGATAACGAAATAATATCTAATACAACTATTGATTATTTGTGTTCATGATTGAGACATGGGAAGAAGAAAAATTACTTTGTTCTAACTACCTTAATGATAGTTTTCTGTAAGTCACACATAGCCTCCAGTAACTTGTTGGAAGAGCTGCTTTAACAATGTAAGAGATTGTCGCCTCACTATGTAAAAATCTATACAAATAAGAGAAAGAAGTCTTTCTGATATTTTTTAATAAATATGAACTATAATTTTGTTTTCTGTTCTCTTGGAGATCAATAACAGAAAACAATGATTATATTTCACTGTGTACGTCTTGCAGAAACACTCGTGTCTTAATTATGAAAAGATTATTTTAATCTTCTTTCCTGCTTGTAATGGTCTATAGGACAGACGCTGTAAAGGTCATCTGTTTTTGTAGCCCACGGTTAACGAAGGTGTCATCTGGCCAGCACAACGACAAATCGCCTTTACTTTTCCCCAACCTATGTCAGGTACCCATTAGAGCTGGGTGGACTCAGAGGTGCCCAAAGATCCTAAAATAAAAAATTCCATTCTTCTTCAGGATTTCAGTCCGGGACCCCCGGTTCGGAAGCCAAGCGCTTAACGTCTCAGCCACAGTACTTGTATTTCTTTTTTTTTAGTTTTGCTCTTTTACTGTTCAAAAGAATAGTCCAAAAGTAAACCTTATAATTACGGTCTTAAATATAGTGCTGAATATTGAATCTTGTATGCTCTGTGCTGGCCCAAAAGTGGGATTGTGGGTATCTGAAGCGGTAAATGCCACCCAGGTCTACATCCCACACGTATGATCACATGCCTTGTCGTGTGGTCTGCGCTCTGGACAGTCGTTCTCTTGTCTCGATGGTCCAGGGTTCGAAGCCTGCCCGCGGCCGTTCCTGTCGTCCTGTGGAAGTTGTGGGCTAGGATGTAATCCTTTTGAAATCTGAAGGCCAAAGGAGGAGGGGACGACCCCAGGATTTGGAAGCAGATGCCAAAAACTTGGGTAAAGACGTTTGGGACAGTTGGAGAGACGCGCCCAGAATTGAGACGCCTGGAGGAAGCTGATTGGTGGCCTGTGTTCCAGACGGAATCACAGGCAGAGATGAGTTGAAAGAACAGCCAAAACATGTCAAACAAACTAACAAACAACATCATTTTAACAAAGCTAAACACGCACGACATCCCCGTTCCAATAAGGAACATGTAGATCAGTTGTGCTTTTTTCGTTGAACCTCGTTCTTTTCTCCCATTTCGTATCTGTAAGTGCCAGAAATATATTTGTTTTGCCAGGCAATACACTTTGAATGGAACTCAAGCACTTCTATATTTGTGCTGTGTGCGTTTTTAATCTGCTATGTAAATGTCTCAGTCTCGGTGAATTCTCTGTCACGTGATCTACAGGATGAAGAGGAGGCATTATTAGAAGTATTCGATTATTACAGGCTGAGCAAAGGTCACGGTATCCCACTTTAAGACGCCGCCACGAACTTTTAAAATATGGCGCTCTGTATGGCAGACATGTTGAGGTCACGTGTTTCTATGACCGTCGGTTAACGAGGGTGTCAAGTGGTCAGAAAAGACAGAACCGTCTTGACTTTCCCCAACGGATGGTCATTTGTCCATCACATAGTTACATTGACTAAGAGGCGTCGTAAAAAAAATTATTAAAAAATAAATAAAAAATTCCAAAGTCTCAGCCTTCACCGAGATTCGAACCCGAGTTCCCTTTCCTTGAACCCTTTGCACTTCATCCTTAAGCCACCACACCTCCCGTTAAATAACTTACTGTTCTCTGTTTTTCCTTACATTAACCTAAATATCTTGTTTACTTTAAATCATTTTCAGCCGTTGGAATGTTAATTCTTTATTTAATTTATCCTCATTTTAACATTCCTAATTATTTTTTGACATAAAATGTGATAATTCTAAATTTAGACCGACCCTACGTCAACAGGGCCGCCATAATGAGTTAAGCTGGTGGGGCAATAACTCTAAATGCGACTTCCTCTTTCAATAAACAAGTAGCGAAGAATAGAATCCGTGGCGATTTCCCAAGTTTTATATCCCCAAATCCAAGACTCCCTTCGACTCATTTTATTACAAAAATAATTCTTTTTGTCTCCATTAAGTTTGCGTTTCTTCCCAATCATAAGAGATCCTAGCACAACGGAGTATCAGGAAATCAATTAGGCTGGTAAATAATGGCAATTAATTTGGACCAGGCAGACGGCTATCTGAATTTCAGGAGCGGAAGTGAGAGAAACGGACGTCACGTTCTCGCGATATGGCCAGATTTTTAGCGTCCGTTGATTCATCTTTTGTTTAGGCCGAGAACTCTATCAGTTTATTTGTTCAACAGCCCCTAGATCTAATTGTCATTTAATTTTTTGTCCAGTTTCTCTGTTTTTCGTGTGAGGTTTTTTTTTTTTTTTAACTGCAAAGATTTTTTTTTTTGTCTGTGAAGAATATCACAGGTAGAATGGAAAGTTGGGTTAAGGTTTGGGTTAGCTAAGAATAATAAAATTAATTTGGATCTGTGTGGCCCGAAATCGGCCCAAAGGACAGACCCGGGCTCGCAACGTTGCTCCTTCCGCCCCGCTGAAACCTCAGCACAAAGTGTAGAATATCACCCCCAACCCCCTTTTAAAGAAAAAGAAATGTATCTTTGCCTATGTTAGGGTCCCCACTTTTTCTCTGATGGACTGTTACTATGATCGTTAAAAGTTTAATTTAAAATATACCAGAAAAAGTGAACATGAACTTTCTTGTCTTTTTGTGACATAAAAAAACCAACAGAATTTACACTGAGTGGCTAATTCGCTAGTAATATTTTTTTCCAAATGATATATATTTATACACAATTTCCACTTTCTGGCCGAATATGAGCCTAATCTCATTTCCTATGACTTTGATAACTATAGAGTCCTATCTTCGCTTTCGAAAGCCGACAATAATTTGTTAGAGCCAGGCTCCACCCATTGTTTGGAACTCATTAAGAGCTTGCAAGCTAAAAAAAAGGAATAGTAAAAAAAAAAAAAGATTATGTATTACAGTTAAACATAAAAAGCTATCAAAAAATTACAGCTCATTAACAGAGTTGCAAAAACAGAACAAGTTATTTTGTCAAACTAAGAAACTTGGGTCATCTCATTTAATACAAGTCCAAACTAATATTAAGGTATCAATCAATGAATGTAATAACAAGACTTATATAACGGAGCGAAGATACAATAATGAATTGCCTTTTACAGATGTAGATTTCATTTGAGTATTTGTTTCATTTAGCGTGTCTTATAAGGTGAGCCAAACTGGCAACAATCAAGCCTTTTAGTTTAAAATAATATATCTTTTAAATATTTCCAAACCAAAATTCATACTATTATATTTCATTATCAAAAAAGCTGTTTTTATCTATTAATTTTAAACATGTTTTTCTATTTTATTCTTTTCTTCTCTAATTATTGTATTATTAGTAATCATAACAAAATAGTTGTGAGAGATTTGTTTGCCTTACTGCATTCTCTCATGTGTTGTATAGTGTGACCATTGCACTATGTGAACGTAGTTGAAACATTAAACCTATTTAAAACAACAAATAATTTAGCTTACTAAAATTTGCATATCTTGAAATGATAATGCAACATGATTTAGTGCTCAGTTATGTCACGTGTTTATTGTGTTTATTTGACTTGGAGTTCTTGATGCTATAAACTTGTGACATATGTGGGTTCGGAGGTGCCTTGATTATAGTTCAAACACTTTAGTAATCAATGAAGTAACAAAGTGCTGATAGGTTTTCTTGAGTTTTAATTATTTAAAACTTGAACTTGAAACAATAAATGTATGTACAAAGATATATAAAACAGATACAGGATTCAGTGAAAATGTTCAATAAAATGAGTAAATATTTACTTTAAAACTTAGCGACTTCTAAGCCTAACTTTCTAGCTCTCTCTCGTCTCAAGCTAACACTCCGCCTTTTATATCTTTCTTTAGAATCAAGAACCGTGACATCTCAATATCCATCCTTGACTCGTTTACATTTAATTTTCCCCTCAATTGTTTCTGTAATTTAACCTACGCCAATTATGTCTCCCTGCTGTAGCCTTAAACCAAGTTTTAATCGGCGTCCTTCTGGCATTAAAGCGCGAGCGCGCTAACCCGATTTGAGATAGGTACAATGTCCCATTCTGTGAACAACGAGGTGTCACTAGGAACTGTTTTTGTAATTTAAGCTATGTTAATTTTGTTTCCCTGCTGTAGTCTTGAACTAAGTTTTAATCTGTGTTTTTCTGGCATTTAAGCGTGGGTACACTGACCTGATTTGAGATAGGTACAATGTCCTCATTTTGTAAACAATGAGGTGTCACTAGGGACGTGACAAGTTATATATATAACAGGGTTCGTTTTCCAGACTCTGTGTCCTTCGTTTGTAACACAAATCGTTCAAGATTATTTGCCCTCTCCCCTAAGCCCTTTCAGAAAGCAAACGTCATTTATACATTTAGGTGGTGACTGGAGCTGACGTGTAGTTTATGAGTGGACGATAAATAGCCTGAGTGACCAGTCCGGTCTTTTCCATACCCCTTAAGCCGAAAAGGCTGAATCAGTTGAAGGTTCTGAGGATCAAATAAAAATGTTCTGGATGCAGGTCTATCAACACAATTTTATTTCTAAAAACGAACTGAACATAGGAAATTGCAGGTTGTTGGGAGTCAAATACTGCATTGAATCACACTATAAGCTTAATGTTCAACAGGGACTAGTGAAGTCAATAACCGCGGTGAGAGCAATGTGAATGTCTTTGACTTTGTTAGTTTTCAGACCAGTGGCGTAGCTAGAAATTCGCCATCATTTGGGGGTCGTGGGGGGGTGGCTTGGCCTTTTTAGGGGCCCCTGCATTTTGACATTCGAGATCATGACATGAGATAATGGTGTAATATTTTATATTTAATGTAAAAAGAAAATTTCGAACCCGCTTCATGTGGGGGCCGGTGGGATTTTCTAATTCTCCCCCCATCCCCCCACCATAGCTACGCCACTGTTTCATACCGTCTCTCACAAATGAAGCCCTAGACTGACTTAGACCAAACTTCTTGCAGGACGGCATGGTTCGAACCCGAGACAAGCGTGATGGCAATCCAGAGAGCATACCACTTAACCAGACATCAACCCATTTTTTTATTTGAGAAAACTAGACACAGAATCTAAAGGTTTATTGGAAGAGATGCATCGAGAGTTCCACCACCTTCCCTAACCGCTCACGCTTATCACACTTCCACACAGACACTCTCACACACACACACACACATACTCACTTGGCCACGTGATACAAGTTGCCTCACACTCACACGATGTTTGACCAGGTACATTATGTCTCTCTCAACCATCCAGCAGGGCGCACGAGCCCACCCCAACCAAACTCCTTTTTACCCGTATTTACCCGACCGCCTTGTCGAAAACTGTTGACTTGACAGCTTTAAAAGAAAATCTTTCCCTAAGTATTTGGTCAATATTTGAAGGAATATCCCGTTCCAAAGTGAGTCGCTATTAGATCGCCTCTGTTCTCTCGTCTGCTATGTATGTTGAACTAATAGAAAGAATTACATTCCCCTTTTTCTCTTTCTTTCTATCCAACTTCTACTAGTGAGCCTAAATTTAGATAGATCTGTTTCATTAACACAGGGAGCATAGGATGACTTGGTCCAGCTATTGAAAACTCTTGTTTACATCGCACTTATAAGGAGGAGACTGTTTGAGATCTTAGTATTATAAAGGAGGAAGATATTTGTTTGATGTACATTTTGCTGTGAAGTAATAGTGAAATTGTTACATGAACATGGTGAAATTGTTACATGAAGATTGTCAAATTGTTACATGAAGATTATGAAATTGTTACATGAAGATGGTGAAATTGTTACATGAAGATTGTGACCTTGTTACATGAAGATGGTGAAATTGCTACATTTTTACATTGAAGATGGTGAAATTGTTACATGAAGATGGTGAAATTGTTACATGAAGATGGTGAAATTGTTACATGAAGATGGTGAAATTGTTACATGAAGATGGTGAAATTGTTACATGAAGATGGTGAAATTGTTACATGAAGATGGTGAAATTGTTACATGAAGATGGTGAAATTGTTACATGAAGATGGTGAAATTGTTACATGCTGTTAAGTAACGTTCATGTTACGTTTGTTATCGTGGTGTAACTTTGTAGTTCTATTGAGGCAGAAGTCCGCTTGGTTACTTAGGGCTTCGACCAGTTATATCTGTCAATCTAGGTCGGATACCTGGTCGTAAGGTATGCTTCGTTTGGTCGTGTCGATGGTCCCGGGTTCTCAACGTGTCCGCTGCCACCCCTCGTAGTCCTGCGGGAGGTTTGGGCTAGGGCGTACAATACTTTCTTTCTAAGTGAATGTTGAAAACGTTTCAAAACAAGCTTATATTAAGTGTATCAATTGGTTAGGATCAGTCATGTCATTGAATTTGTAATATATAAGGCTTGTCTTCGAGTCCGAAGATTAGTGAGGAATGCAGTATTTCGTGTGGCTGCGCAGCCCCAGCTGTGACCTACATATTTTTTGCAACATCCAGGACAAGCCTAACCACTGTCCGCAGGTGGTTGATTTAGATTTTCTTTTCGCCGTCTGCGTCTGTCCTCGGCAGCGGATTTGTAATATAGCTAGACTAACAATAATAACACTGTGTGATTAGAAATATTGTTTTACCAATTGTGTTTGTTTAGCGAAATGTCATGCTTATAGCGTTGTTATTATGCTATAATCTATCACTTGTCTGGACCATTTGGGAAGGGGTAGCGGGAGATCAAACGGGGTATTTGGGAGGTTCTTTTTAAATTGTATTAAAGAAATTACTTGTACCAACGTTTTGGCCAGACAGACAGACAGACAGACTGAGTTGATATAAGCGTTGTACAAATATAGGAAAATAGTCAGAAAGAGAAATAGTAGAGAGCGTGAGGAAGTGTATGCAAGTGAAATGGAGAAAGAGCATTTACGGAGACGCAGAACGAGAGAGGCCGAGAGGAAAAGAAAGATGAACAGACCAAGAGTGAGAAAGAGTCAGAAAAAGACTTAAAAGAAAGAGAGATAAGAGAGAATGACTGTGACAAACCGAAGCCGACAGAGAGACAGGCGAACGGAGACATATAAGACAGAGTCAGAGACTCAGACGCTATAATATTAGATGAGAACTCCAGAGATGAAAGATAGGGAGAGAATTAAGTGCGCCTATAAATGGGAACCAGTGACCCCCGGGGTCAGCCTAGTGCCACCAGAATCAAAGATATTACCAGAGCGTTCAATCTTTGACATTCACCAGAAGCAGTCATCCTCAGCGGCCATCACTCATCAGAACAATCGTCCTGTCGCCGGCGCCCAGTTGCCCCCACTCCCACCCCCCACCCCTCTTTTTTTTTCCACCTATACAGCGGTTCTAACTAAAAATAGATAACCAAAAAGAAACACCAGAAATATACCTCAAATCCTAATGTCTCGTTTATGCCGACAGCATAGCAGATTTCCATACTTAAGGCAATCACAATTATCTTCTCTTTCTCCCATTATAATTCTTAAGATCCGTTCTGCATTTTTTAATCATCAAGAAATGTATTCGCGTTTTAATGGAAAGTAAAGAAATATTTTGAAAAAAAATGATAATATTAAAAAAAATGTGTATTTTTGGCTATTTCACAATCTCTTAAAGTCCAGGACGCTGTATTGAATTTGAACGATTACTGTTGCTAAATAAATAAATTAAAATACTTTGAGCTACAAGTGGAAGGTGTTAGAAATTAGATTTTCCAAGGCTAAAAAAACAAATGCACAAAGTTGTTATATGTGTTTCAGTGGGTTCTTTAACACTTCCGAATTCTGTAAACCGGATACACCAAATTCTTTATTTATAAACATCTCCCATAGCATAGAAAAAAATCATACTATTACAAGAACAACTAAGCTCACTATCTTTTCCATAGAAAAGATTTGGAAAAATTTGAAGGTTCGGACGATTAATTCAGCAATGTCAAGGACTCTCGGCAGAACTTCAATGGTGGCAGCTAAATAAAATGCAACAAAACGAAAAGCTTAGAATATTAAATTTAGCAATGCTAAAAGTTACACAAAATTCTCATATACATGTAACTTTAGAAAAATAAGCAGTCTCTGTCAAGATGGCGTCGCATGATGTATGAATTAAATGTGTACGGCCCAACTTCTACATTTATTGTTTTGATGCTTCAATACTAATCAACAAACTGACTATCAGCACTGCCATTTTTTTTTTACACCAGATACACCAAAAAAGCTTACTATTTATAATTTTGACAACATGAATGAAAATTTCAAATCACAATTTGTCTTTAACGAAACGAAACGAAACGTGAACATTAAGAGTTTTTTTAGTTTAGTTTCAGTGAACTGTGGTGCTAAATTGGACGCACACTGACTCGTTCAATGTGGGTGCTAGTCTGCATTTGTTTTCGGTATTTTGAGAACTTGTTGGTTAAATCTAAACGCCGCAGAGTCTTGGCGAAGCTTACAGAGGCTTTGTGAGCTTAATCAGCAATTTCCGTGACAGCTACATGGCAATACATCTTCGTGTGTGGTTTCTTTCGTTTTGGTAGGTGTCTGACTCTTTAACTCTCTCTTTCTCTGTTTCTGTTTAAGTCTTTGCGTGTTCTATCTATCTATCTATCTATCTATCTATCTATCTATCTATCTATCTATCTATCTATCTATCTATCTATCTATCTATCTATCTATCTATCTATCTATCTATCTCTCTCTCTCTCTCTATATATATATATATATATATATATATATATATCTGTTTATCCCCTCTCTCTCTTTCTCTCTCTCATCTGTCTTATCTATCTATCTATCTATCTATCTATCTATCCATCTATCCATCTATCCATCTATCTATCTATCCATCTATCTATCTATCTATCTATCCATCTATCCATCTATCCATCTATCCATCTATCTATCTATCTATCTATCTATCTATCTATCTATCTATCTATCCATCTATCCATCTATCCATCTATCCATCTATCCAACTATCTAACTATCTATCTAACTATCTATCTAACTATCTATCTATCTATCTATATCCATCTATATTTTTGTCTCTATCCAAATATTATTTATTCTCTTACTTTTACACTCTATCTATCTAACTCTCCTTTTATCTCCTTTACTATCACTTTATTTCTTTCCTTTCTATCTCACTCTCTCTTCACTCTCTTTCTCCCCTCTATTTCTCTATTTCCTGCTCTCTTTGACTTCTAATTTTGTCTCTTTCTTATTGACTATTTCTCTACTTCGCCAATTATTGTTATTTCTCCCATTTTTTTAAAAAGTTTTCTCTACTCACCCCTGTCAGTCTCAGCACAGGTCTCCTCTTCCTCAGTTTGATCTTTGTAAAGTTGATCGTTCTAGCACATAGTTTCATGTTTTCTTTACCACGTGATACAATAACGCTCGCGCTCTCTTCAGGAGAAAGAAACGAAAAGTTAATGCGGAAACTTTAGGATTTTTTTTTTTCAAACCAAAATTTGATTTTCTTTCATGGGAATAAAATTTAAAGTAAACAAAAAAAAAAAAACAGAAAAAGAAACACAGATCGACATACAGGGTGTATTATATTTTTAATGTGTTAGCATCTGACTTCTTCTTTTTTAGTTTATTAGCGTGACTCTGGCTATTTAATGTTACAACACTTAAAAACATTTCCGCTAGCCCTCCCATGGTGGTAAGTTCGCGGTGACAGAAGGGGCTAGGCGATTGGCTTCCGAGCTGGAAAGTTCCTGGTTCGAATCCTGGTGATGTTGAGGGCGCCTCTGAGTCTACTCAGCTCTAATGGGTACCTGACATAAGTTGGGTAAAAAAAAGTATACGCGGTTGGTCGTTGTGCTGGCCACATGACATCCACGTTAACAGGATACAGATGACCTCTACATCATCTATCTTATAGAGCGCAAGGTCTGAACGGGGAACTTTTACTTTTCTTAATCTCACGGTTGCATCGCACCACGTAAACATAAGAAGTCTCAGAGACTCAAGTCTCTGTGGCCCTTCATTATTCTCGTACGTGATGTGGCCCTCGTTTCGTAGGTGACCTAAGTCAACGGATTATTGTGTTGTCTCTCTAATAGTTTTATAATTTATTTATTTTTTTAAATTGAATCTGCTCAACCAGAAAGTCATCACTATGAGGTTTAACACCAATGTATATGAGATCAGATGACTCATTGTATTGTTAGTAACCGAGGCGTAAAACTTATGAATTAGCCAAGGTTATATTTTTAAAAGGGGTGTTGGGGGCGTGGTGGTCGATGGGGAAGGCGCATAGATTCACACCCGAGGGTCCTCGAGTTCAAACCCCGGTAAAGACTGAGTTTGATTCATGACTTTTAGAGCACCCATGAGTCCATCCAACTCAAATAGATACCTGACGTTGCAGGAGAAGAAAGCGGTTGGTCATTGTACTGGCAACATCACACCCGCAGGTTATTAACACATAGGAGCTGAACATCATATGCGTCCTATAGATCGCAAGTTCTAATGTTTCAACATTAAAACCTTGTAGCTGGTTAATAAATCTCTTCCACCACATGTAGATTTAACGTTCTTATTTCATTGTTAGTATCTTTTTGTTAGTGTGTTCATTCAAGCGGAAAAAAATAGGTCTATACTGTCACTTAAACGGCTTTTGACTATACTAAAATCGTTAAACAGATACATTTCTTCTACTTGAACTGATCCCCACATTCCAAGAAACCTTCATACACAAACACGCACAATCGATCAATTATACGCTCCTTTACACATAGTTTTTCACGCATACACACACACACACATTCGCTAACACACCTATTACACAAGCACTGGTTCACTCACACACCTACACTAACACCATTCACACAGACATTCTTATTCCCACACCAATTCACACACACTTTCACACATATATATTTACATACTCAAACTTTGCTATGCATGTCATATATTGTCACGTACGTTTGTTTGAAATTCTAATCTATCCATCGAGTACGCACCACACTAGAATCGAATAACGTACAACGATATAACTATTGAAACATTATACTCCCAGAGCTCATGCACGCTCTACGGGAATCGATTCCCCTGACCATTGAAACGAATGAGATAATTTATCCTTTGAAAACGTATGTACCCATTTATGTGGAACAGATTTTATAAGCTTTATGCTATTATTAGCCGATGGGTGGTGTGCAAATTGTTAAATGTTTGTACCAGAAGTACTTAGTCTTGAAGTCAGACTCCCAAGATCAATACGACAGAATCCAACAAATATTTAAGCAAATAAATAAAGCTACAGAAAGAACTCATTTGGTTTGTCTTGATAACAACAATATATAAACGGCATTTACTATATATAAATGCTGCGGGGAAGAAAAGGAAACCGTGCCTCATATTCTGTTTGACTGCCCCAGACTAGCTGATCTCCGTCTCGACAGGTCTGGGAAACCATAAATTCTCGACCTGTATGGCGACATTTATGCACTACGCAAGACAACAGGGTTTCTGTCCAGGGCTTTTGCAAGAGAGGATTTGAGCCTCTCAAGCCCCCACTCAAATGGAGTTTGATGATGATGATGATATCTAAATGTAAACTAAAGTTCCCCTTTCAGACCTTGTGATCTATGGAACAGATGATGTAAAGGTCTTTTTTTTCTGTGGCCTACTGTTCACGAGGGTATCATCTGACCAGATCAACGACTAACCGTTTACTTTTTCCCAACTAATTTCAGGTACCTATTAGAGCTGGGGGGACTCAGAGGCGCCTTATAGACCCACAAAGTAAAAATATTAGTCTTCTTTAGGATTCGAATTCGGCAGCGCGGTTCTGAAGCCAAGCGCTTTACCACTCAGCCGCCCCGCCTCCATTGACTGTAAGACACTCTGTCAAGTCTGTCTTGTTGATAAATACTAAGACACTACTTTTTCTCTTTCTGGTATTCGTACATGTGATAGGCCTACAAACCTTATTTAAACAATAAACCGCATTCATTACATGACTTAAGCAAAGATTTACTGCTTCACGCATGAACAACTGTACATGGTCCGACAGTGTTGCATGTATGCAGTTTTTTTTTTTGTATTTTCATAACATGATTTTTAAAAATCTTATTAAATTAAAAAAAATCTTCTTAAATATTCGTGAGAACAATTGATTAAACGCAATTTTACACAGTTTTAACTACGATTTGAGAGTACATCTTTTAACGTATCAGTATCATTAATCTCGTGAGTCTCGCGTGATTTCTTCGTCCACGTGCAGCCTAAGCCCGGCCAGTGAAAACTCATGCAGTTTATCCTAAAATTCCAGCGCTTTATTCTGACACCAAGTGTATGTATTTTACTAAAGTTCGCAGTAGAACCATTCAAACTACCCCAAGAGTTCGACTTACAAAGCGATTCACAAGCAGGAGCCCCTTGTGACATGACATAAATGACATCCCCATGACATCGAGTGCAATATGTGTAGCTGGTAACAGGGCGTACATGTCAATTACCCTGAAATAGAGACCAGTTTGTATACGTGCAAACAATATACTGTCGAAATGTGCAAAAAAGTAGGTCATTAAACTTCCCTACGTAGTTTGTATTCTCTCAGGTTGATTCAGACTCTTAAATCTACATACACTGTGCCAGCAATTTTAAAGAATTTTTGATATGTCCGGGTCTTATCCAAAAAAAAAATATCTAATGAATATTTACGGCAATGGATTTTCTGGACTTCATCCCAAAGACCAGATGTTCTCTGTGTTTGTGTTTGGTGATATTGGTGTCTTTGATGTCTTTGATGCTCGATAAGATTCAGAAACAGGACAAGAACATTTTTCCCCCCCAGCGGAAGCAGTGATTACCTCGTGATTAATCTCGAAGGGTAATATCATATTGTGTTTTATTGCAATCCATTCCCTGAACAGGGTAGGGTTAGGGTTTATCTTTTTTTGTTTGTTGATAAGAAATCGAATTAAGAATTTTTTGTTTTCAAATACATATAGATACAATTTTACTGAATAGGATGCAAGATAGATTTGACCATTGTTTAAGCCTCTTCATTCGACACAAGAAAGTAACCTAGGTATTCCGTTAGATAAACCACTTATTAGCAGATATTAGCAGATAGCATCATTACCTAGGCGCATGCAATTTAATCAGCTGCAGGAAGCATAATCACCTACAATCAGATAGCATAACCATTCACAAGCTTGTAGCATAACCGCCTAAAAAGACGTAGTCTCACTACCTACAAAGGGGTAGCATCACTACCTACAAAGAGGTAGCATCACAACCTACGGAGAGGTAGCATCACTACCTACAAAGAGGTAACATCACAGCCTACATAGAGGTTTTATCACTACCTACAAAGAGGTAGCCTCAGTACCTACAAAGAGGTAGCATCACTACCTACAGAGAGGTAGCCTCATTACCTACAAAGAAGTAGCATTACTACCTACAAAGAGGTAGCCTCATTACCTACAAAGAGGTAGCATCACTACCTACAAAGAGGTAGCCTCATCGCCTGTCTGCTACAAGGGCTTTTCTTTGACCCTTAAATGTGTCCCGCAGCCTTCGTGGCAGCTTTCCTTTCCTTTGAGCCAATTAGAGCTAATGGCGCCTGATTTAAATCTATTGGTCAACAAAATGTTCACATGTTCTTCTTCTGATTCAAATTTCTATTCAGCCTTGTTGATAGATTCTTGGAAACGAAAACCTTAGTGACCTATATGCTCAAAGATCATTGTACGGTGAACAGAACATTTTCCTCTATGCTCGTACTTTCTATTTACAAGTAGATTAAATCCTTTTTTTTTATCTCCCATGAGACCGTGAGACAAGACAGTCGTCGATATGTGTGTATTGAAATATAATGGGACATCTGTTGCGGTTAAGATAATGAATAACTTTGTTCAGTAAAGGAAAAAAAATGTAATAAACTTCACATGTGGAGATAGAAATGATTTGTTTTTTGTGTTTGGTCGGGTGAGTGATATTGCGATCTGAACCTGTTCTTTATTCTGTTGATTGGGCTAATTGGATATCATGATTAATTTCTTTGTAGGCGACAGATTTGTGGTTTCAATTTAATGAAGTAAAATAGGTTTCAAATGTTTGCTTAGCTCTCCCATTCTTTTTGTCTCTCTTTTTTGTCATTCTCTCTTTCTCCCCGCCCCTCCCTCCGCGTTCTCTCTCTCTCTCCCTCTCTGTCTTTCACACTCGCTCTCCTTCACCCTCCATTTCTTCCTCCCTCTTTCTCCCAACCATTTCTCCTCTTTCCTCTATGTCTCCGGCCCTCTCAAGCCAAAATTAAAGAATGTGTTGTTTTTTTTTGTTTGCTTGCTAATTAGTATGTTAATTTCCCCCTGCAGACAGGAGGATATTGTACTTGAATTGATAAATATTTTTAGAGTACATAAGTAAATAGTAACTCCCAAGGCTTATTGCATGCAGAACTCTTTATAAACAATGAAAATGCTCTTTCCCTGTGTTTGTATATATGACACTGACTCCCCCCCCTCTCTCTTTCTCTCTCTCTCATTCTTTCTCTCTTTCTCTCATTCTTTCTCTCTTTTTTTCCCTCTCTGTCTCTCACTGTTTTGTTCTCTCATTATAACTTTTCTTCTCTCTCTTTCACTTTCTCTCACTCCCTCTCTCTTGTTATTTCTCTCCTCCCCCCTCTCTCTCTTTCTCTCTCTCACTCTTTCGTTCGCTCCCTCTCTCTTGTTCTCTCTCTCCTCCTTTCTCTCTCCCCCCCCTCTCTCTCTCTTTCTCTCTCTCTCACTCTTTCGTTCGCTCCCTCTCTCTTGTTCTCTCTCTCCTTCTTTCTCTCTCCCCACTCTCTCTTTCTCTCTCTCTTTCTCTCTCTCACTCTTTCGTCTCTCTCTGTCTCATTTCTTGTTTTCTCTCTTCTCTCCCTCTCTCCCTCTCTCTCTTCCTCTCTCTCTCTCTCTCTCTCCCTCTCTCTCCCTCTCTCTCTCTTTCTCTCCCTCTCTCTCTCTCTACCTCTCTGTCTGTTTCTGGGCTCGTTCCAATTAATATCTCTTTAACCACAATCCCCCCCCTTTTTTTTTTGTTAATGTACTGTCTTTCATTTCCCTCATTCCTTCGATCTTTCCCATTACGCACAGGTGCGCCCGTTCCCTGAGCTGAGAAACACTGGCCTAGGTACTATTTCATCGCTCAATAGGGCTTGTGAAAATGAACAAAGAGTTCAAGGTCGTTACAGTCGGGTCAAGAGATTTATTATTTGCGAAAGTGTCAAATTAAACCTAACAGTGGTAGGCCTATATTGAGCATTGTCACATATTTAATATAACTCTATATTTGAAAACAATTTTCGGAGGTGGCCTTAGCAGTGCGAGGAGCATTGGGTGAGTGTCTAATCTGGGCAACGAATTTGTGCACGATGGGCTGAATGTGGCAAATGGAAACTGTTTTCTATTGATATCGTGGCTCCTTTAAGGCGGGGAGCCTCGTGCCATTGACCACCCCCTAAGTCCGCCACTACAGTTATCTAGGATTATATTTTACATTTTATAGGACCATGTGTATATTGAGCCAGCTATCAAGCAAAGCTACACTAGTAATATCAATGTTTGAAACATGTCGAAATCAAGTGTACAGCATGAGGCTACACAATCGTGGTTCAATTCGCGGTCTGTCCACATTTTACTTAAGTTGCTGCTTGTTGATAGGAAAACGGAAAGCGCCGTTTTAACAAGTTCTGTCGTAGCCAAAATGTTTTTTTATTTTATTTGATGTCTGATTTTTTGTTCTTCTTTCTATTTTTATATTTTTCTGTTATCGTATCACATTTTAAATTTGGTCCAAATAAGTTTGTCATCGACCAAATAACTCAAACCTGTATGGCTTTTCCCATAGTAAATAAAAATAAGTAAAGTTTCCTTTTCAGACCTCGCGGTCTTTATGGAGGATGATATAAAGGTAATCTGATTCTATGGCCTACCTTTAACGATGGTGTTATGTGGCCAGCACAACGACCAACCGCTTTTTCTTTTCCCCAACTAATGCCAGATAGCCATTAGAGCTGGATGGATTCAGAGGCGCCATGAAGATCGTGAAATTAAGAATCCCAGGACCGCCCGGTTCAGAAACTAAGCGCTTTACTGCTCAGCCAACGCGCCTCCTTATTGGTAAATCTTATTTTGTAATAGAGTGGCTCTTTTTTCGAAGTGATGTTTTTGTAATTAGTTCAAGTTGTCACTGAAAATACTTGAAGCTTTGCTAGTGACACCTCTCGTCCTCTATAAGCAATTAAAATTCCTTTTTGCATCTTTTATTCACATGTTCTTAGCCCGTCCAAGTTTGCTATTAAGACTTCATTTGCATAATTAATTCAACCAGGCCTTCAGGCGAGGACAATTTCTAAGAATCACAACGATGTACACACACATGCAATTAGACACACACTAATACATATGAAGGCGATTCCCATATTAATAAAAATCAATCGGTAGAATTTATAAGTATGTCTAAGATAGAAGTCGTCAAAAGGGGAGTTAATGTCTAAAACCATGGGTAGAAAGGAATATGTGAGAGTAAAATCGATATGAGTTACCGTTCTTTAGCTATGCGGCCCTATTGAGTCCACATTGGTGGGTGTGTGTCTAGCGAAGGGCAGTAACATAGTTTCAATTCTTTATAGTTCACTTTTTATTTTAGCGGTTGTCTTTACATTTTTTTCACGTCACGTTGTGTTAACATTGTTTAACGGTAAGGCCAACTCTTAAGTGCATGTCAGTTGCAGGACATCGGAGTGGAAACAATGGGACATTCATAGCCCTTCATCAGGATTTCTCAAACTGTCGGGCCCTTACCGCCCCTTTCCCCTTAAAAAAAAAAAAAGATTTGGCAGTTCTGAAAATGTACTGCAAAGGCCGTATATTTTAAGTGTAAAAACATATTGTACTTTCAGTGTATTTATATGAGGGTGATTTGACGACGATCAATCCCATTACAAACATTCATACTCTTCAGACACAATTCTTTCACCCTTTAGTATCTGCCCCATCCACATCCTCCTTAATTTAACTTTATTTTGGCTCTTCAAGCTACGAGAAATATTTCATTTCGCTGTAGACGCCAGGAGAATTCATTTCTGAATTTCCTAAAGTAAGAAAACATTAGTTGCTGGGGCTACCCAATTTCTCCCACAATTTCACCCATACCCCACTTTCTGGCAAAGGAGTTAGGTGTTATGGTCTGGTAGTGGTCAAAGGTAAAAGTTTAAGAAACATTGTCTTAACTAGATGTCAGTTACAACACATTTGACTTGAAACAATGAGATGTTTATAGCCTGACATTGATAATCACACGGTACAAGTACACGGCTAACCATACAATTAATGCAAAAATTATTATCCTCTCTCTCGATTGTTTTTCTCTATCTCTACTTCTCTCTCCCTCTCTTTCTCTCTTTTCCTCTCTCTCTCCTTCTCTTTCCCCCTTTCTCTCTCTTTCTCTCTCCCTCTCTTTCTCTCTCTCTTCCTTTCTCTCTTCTTCTCTCTCCCTCTCTTTCTCTCTCTCTCTTCCTTTCTCTCTCCTTCTCTCTCCCTCCCTTTCTCACTCCTTTTCTCTCCCTCTCTCTCTCTCTTCCTTTCTCCTTCTCTCTCCCTCTCTCTCTCTTCCTTTCTCTCTCCTTCTCTCTCTTTCCCTTTCTCTCTCCCTCTCTCTCTCCCTCCCTCTCTCCTTCTCTCTCCCTCTTTCTCTCCCTCCCTTTCTCTCTCCTTCTCTCCCCCCCTTTCACTGCCCTCACTCTCCCTCAATCTCCTATCCTTTCTCTCTCTCCTTCTCTCTCCCTCTCTCTACCCCCTTCTCTTTCTCTCCCGCTCTCTCCCTCAATCTCTCTTCTTCTCTCTATTTCTCGGTTTAGTGCTCACGGGTTTAACTCGAAATTTACCAATGTCATCTCCCACACAGGAAGTAATTTCCGACTTGACGAGGTCGTTTTGAATTCTTACTTTCGTTATCTATAGCCTCTTTTTATTGTGTGTGTGTATGCAGCTTTTCTTGGGTCTCGGAGGTGTTCCTCCAATAAACACCTCCTTAACGGTATACATTATGATTTGAAGCTATGTGAGTCCAACGTCATAGGGTGTAATTCTGTAGATGTCACTTGTATATCATGAAACACATTGTTGTCATTTAAGCTTTTGTTCAGCATTGTCTCCATTCCTACACATGACGCATTGCATTTTTGTTTCCTTTGTTACTAGTTTCGATTTTAACCTTTCTTTTCTTTTTTTCCTCTCACCGTATTCTCTCTGTCAACAGAAAGAAAATTAAAATAGAGAAAGAAACACTGTATCGATTTTTCTCTCTCTCTTTTCATACCCAGCACAGTGTGCTGTTATTTAAGTCCCAACACCGGTCTCAATGGAGCGTTTTATTAAATAGTATTTAGCTTTTGTAATGTGTCAATCTTTTTGAATCGGAATATCCTAAGTCAGGGATTTCCACGTTCTGTATTGATTGAACAAATATTTAGCCGATATTGCATATAAATGATTTAACTCTTTCTCTCCTAAGTGACGATACCAGCGTTGATTCCACCAGAATGTGGTAAATACGGAGAGAAAGAGTTAAGGTGTGCTTCATGATATAAGCCTTTAAAAAGGGGAATAGGTTATAGGTTAGTAAAGAAGTCAAGTAAAGTTCCCCTTTCAGACCTTGCGATCTATGGGGCAGATGATGTAAAGGTCATCTGTTTCGGTGGCCTACGTCATGTGGCCAGCACAACGACCAACCGCCTTTACTTTGATCAGTCACTGAAAAAAAAACTCTCCGGTATACTGAAATGCTTTGCTGTATTATTCTATTTATGTTATCATTTTATTACGGACATTAGAAGGCTATAAGTTTAGAAAGTACAAGTTCTAAGTGTTTGTTTGTTTTTTTGGTTGAAAATGTTTCGTTTGTTGGCCAGGGTGTTAAGGACGGTCCTTACATAAGCATACATTCCGGCCCAGAAGTCTCATTTCATATCATGGTTTTGATCCCGGGCGTAATGAGCCACTATGCGACATAGTTATCATGCCCCTGTTTTTATTGTCTGTAAAAGATTTTGTTTTAAAAGCTAGAACCCATTTATAAGAGAATAATGTACATATAAAGCAGCCAATTTGACGGAAACCCCACCGGCCTATTAGGGCCAGCCTTACGGCACTGGCGGGAATGCCAATATAGCCAAAGGAAACTTGTTAATCAGACTGGTTAGATATTCAGAATTAAAGAAATCAAAATATTTTTTTTTCAAGTGCATATTGCCCAAAGCTGTTTTTTTTTCTCTATTGACCAGGTGAATCAATAGGATTCAAACTCGCCATGAGGTAAAGCAGGTCCCAGTGGCACCTCAGTGTGAACGGGTTCTCCAGATCTTAGCATTTATGGTTGAAACAAGTTGACCTCATTTTGGGTCTTCCTTCGCTTTCTCTTTCTCTGCCTTCTCTCACAGCACTCTGTCTTTGCCCACATTTTATTTAATCTCTCTCTCTTTCTGTATGCTCTCTGTTTTCTCTTCTCTTCGTTTTTTTTTCTACCCTTTCTTCTCTCTTTACCTGTCTTCTCTCTTTACCTGTCTTCTCTCTTTACCTGTCTTCTCTCTTTACCTGTCTTCTCTCTTTACCTGTCTCCTCTCTTTACCTGTCTTCTCTCTTTACCTGTCTTCTCTCTTTACCTGTCTTCTCTCTTTACCTGTCTTCTCTCTTTACCTGTCTTCTCTCTTTACCTGTCTTCTCTCTTTACCTGTCTTCTCTCTTTACCTGTTTTCTCTCTTTACCTGTCTTCTCTCCTTACCTGTCTTCTCTCCTTACCTGTCTTCTCTCTTTACCTGTCTTCTCTCTTTACCTGTCTTCTCTCTTTACCTGTCTTCTCTCTTTACCTGTCTTCTCTCTTTACCTGTCTTCTCTCTTTCCCTGTATCGCTGTGTGTACTATCACTGTCTTCACTCTCCACTACCTTTCTCCTGTGTGTCCCTTCTCTCTGTCCTTTCTCTTTCTCTGTATCCCTTCTATCAGTCCTCTCTCTATTTCTCTCTCTCTCTCTCTCTCACTCTTCCTCTCGCTCTCTGTGTGTCTTCTCTGTGTTTTATCACTGCCCTCACTCCCCGCACTGCTTTTCCTCTATGGTTCGTCTCTCTCTTCTTTATTTCTCTTTCTCTCTCTCTCTCTCTCTCTGTCTTCATTACGCTCAACGCCATAAGTAAATTAATTTACCAATTTTTTTGTGTTTACAAAGCTTATATCAACTTATTCTGTCTGTCAGTCTGGTAAAAAAAGATTGTACACGTTATTTCTCCCACACCCAATCTCGGATCGAGCTGAAATTTCGCACAATTGTTTTGTTTCATCTGAAAAAAACAACAAGAAGAAGATTACATTTTTAAAAATAATAGCCAATTAGTTCATGCACTATTTAGTAATTCATTTGTTTGGTATCTCAAAAAAGGGGAAAAAATTTAGGTCGTTCATTTTTCTTTATAAATGCTTTTAAAAAAGGAATACGATAATAGTTCACCCATATATCGCTTTCTCCCCCCCCCCCACCCCCCCCCCCCTCTCCAGCATTTTCCCAACTGGTCCAGATAAATGATAGGATAATAGCGTATTGAGAAAGCTAAGAGATTGAAATAGCGCTAAATAAAAACACTTGGTTAAAATATTTCTAATCGTACAGAATTATTGTTATTGGTCCGATTCAGAAACCCCATTGACAGCGAACAACATGCTGGGAATTACTCCCTTAGAGCACGTGAGAGGAAGCGAGCAGTGAGTCTTAAGGTTGCCTTGTCCCCGTACAAGGACAGCCTCTGTGTCGGCCATGAACCAGTTATCTCTCTATCTAAACCTTGTCCCAATCGTCCTTCGTGCAGAACTCTGCATTCGTAAAGAATGTGTTCTATTGTTTCGTCGTCCTCCATGCAATGGCGACACCGTGTGTCGTAATTTTCCTTCCACCGTCCGAGGTAAGCACCAATTGGACAGTGTCCGACCCGGAACTGGGCTAGGACTGCCTGTTCCGCACGATTCAGTTGCCACCATGCATCTCTTTAGTCTGGTCTACTCATTGCCCGGTGAGGCTCACGTCCCTTGTCCGAAGAATCCCAGCCATCGTGCCAAAGTGTCAACATGCGTTTGTTGACTAGGGCTCGTACATTTTGATAAGAGCACGGTTCATCTTGTTCGAGCACCGTTGCGACCGCGGTTTTCGCGAGCTGGTCAGCCAAATCGTGGCTGGCCACCCCGCAATGGGCGGGCACCCATTGCAAAGTAACGTTCACGCCGAATCGTAGGAGACGCCCTCCGACCGTTAGGACGTCCCAAACCCTTCTAACACCGTTATTAAGCCCCTCTAAGGCCTCTAGTGCGGCCATCGAATCCGTGAAAAGGACTATGTCGTTCGCCGACGCAGTCCCGTTACGTACCTTCGTTGCCACCCAGTCCAGTGCTTGGAACATTGCTTCGAGTTCAGCCTCGAGGCTGCTTTTCTGCTGACAGGATCCCCTGAGCTCGTCACTTTCGGGATTGCCAGAGAGTCGAACTACCGCTCCGTACCCAGCTTTCACAGTTCCCGCGAGCGTCTGCACAGAGCCGTCTGTGTAGATGGTGGTTACTCCGGCTGGATATGATGCGATAGTCTCTCTGGCTGCTTGTAGTACCACTGGGTCAAGTAGGCCCTTCCGAATCGTCGGCATGCCGAGGGCCTCCATCGGGAAGATAGAACCGGACGGGGAAAGAGCAGCCCGCTCCACCGGCAGATTCGCCTCTCTGACCAGCCCACGTGCCACATGCATGAAGCAGGGCCGGTTTTTGACCACTCCCAGTTGTCGACCAGACTTCTGAGTGGGCATCCATCTTCCAGCCGCATATATCTCTCGTGAGCTAGTATGACGGCTCGCTCTCTGCGCAATTTCAACGGTGGGATGTTTGCCATAATCTCGCCAGCGGCAATAGGCGTTGTCCTAAAGGCTCCACAGATTAGTCTTATGGCTTGGTTCTGAACAGCATCTAGGCCTGCTAGAGTCGTTTGCGAAGCCCAGACCTGAACAGGGAGACTGTAATCCAAATGAGAGCGTACTGCACCCATGTACAGTCCTCTCAGCTTATCCGCTCTTGCTCCCCACTTCGTTCCAGCTAGTTTCTTTACGATATTCAGCTTCTCGGAAGCTGTCTCCTTCACCTGCTGAATATGATCGCACATAGTTTCTGATCGAGAATAACTCCAAGGTACTTGGGCTTTTTATCCCATTCCAGAATCTTGCCATCCATTCGTAGCTCGACAGGTTCCAGACCTATTACAAACTTAATTCCATGACTGATTTAAACATATTGAAACAATTACACTTCGTATAGGCTTTTTTTTTTTTTTTAAGTATTTTTTTTTTTGTCAAAAAAACAACTCTATATGATCTTTATCTTCGTACATAAACTCTTATTTGACTCGTATGTCTACAAAAGTATAAACCCCAAAACAAAAACACAGACTAAAACGTTGAAAACAATATATATATACAATCGCTTTCATCCTTCTCCTCCTACCCACATTCTCCCTCCTGAAGGTACACGAAGTTACTATTTCCATGACGTTGACGCCCCTGGGCCAAGCTGCATACAAAGGAACTCGTAATAATGAAGTCTCACAGTTCTACTTTCGGCAGACGTGTGTGTGTGGGGCGGAGGCATGAGAGGAAGAGAAAAGGAGGAAGGAGGGGGATGGAGGTATGGCATGGCTGGTGAATGGAGTTCTCCCAATATTGTCCCTAATGGTTAAATTTGAATTCCTCCCGACTCCCCCCAGGCGGCATACTTCCCAGCTGAGAACGCAAGAACGCTAGAATGGTGATAATTTTGGTAAATTATAGTTGTAACCTTTGTTGTTTGAAACGTCTGCTAAAATCATAGAAGCTAATAGTAGGAAATAGTCAAGCCCGCACAGAATGTTGTTACTTTATATGGTCCACCAGATAGATAGGGCTAAGCTACTTCAAGAGACCAGCAGATACGACTATGATACCTCTGTGGACCAGCAGATAGGTAGGACTAAGGTACCTCTGTGGACCATCAATTAGGTAGGACTAAGGTACCTCTGTGGACCATCATATAGGTAGGACTAAGGTACCTCTGTGGACCATCAGATAGGTACGAATAAGGTACTTCTGTGATCCATCAGATAGGTAGGACTAATGTACCTCTGTGGACCATCAGATAGGTAGGACTAATGTACCTCTGTGGACCATCAGATAGGTAGGACTAATGTACCTCTGTGGACCATCAGATAGGTAGGACTAATGTACCTCTGTGGACCATCAGATAGGTAGGACTAATGTACCTCTGTGGACCATCAGATAGGTAGGACTAATGTACCTCTGTGGACCATCAGATAGGTAGGACTAATGTACCTCTGTGGACCATCAGATAGGTAGGACTAATGTACCTCTGTGGACCATCAGATAGGTAGGACTAATGTACCTCTGTGGACCATCAGATAGGTAGGACTAATGTACCTCTGTGGACCATCAGATAGGTAGGACTAATGTACCTCTGTGGACCATCAGATAGGTAGGACTAATGTACCTCTGTGGACCATCAGATAGGTAGGACTAATGTACCTCTGTGGACCATCAGATAGGTAGGACTAATGTACCTCTGTGGACCATCAGATAGGTAGGACTAATGTACCTCTGTGGACCATCAGATAGGTAGGACTAAAGACCAGCTCTGGCGCCAGTTTGCCGTAGCTGAACTAGCAGAGAATACCCAGAAGCAAATGGCTTTCGAAAGAGGCAACCGGAGATCTGTTACAAAGGCTGCGTGAATCACGTCTAGGACCAAATGGACGCCGAGAACAGACGTAGACGGCGGAAAGAGAACTTAAATCGTTCATCAGCAGACAGCAGTTTCGTCTGCTTTGGGTGTGGCAAAATAAGTAGGTCTGCATAGCCAATTGACAAGCTGCCTTATCGATCTTTAGATTCCAAGACCATTCCAATATATTTACGAGTACATATGTTTAATATATTTAGATATAGAAGTGGCCTATGTTAAGTTATATTGTACCTTTTTTTATTAATATCTAAGTTTATTTCCCATGTCTTTAGTTCCTAAATTCTTACAAATGTTCTCTCTCTTGTGTGTGTGTGTGTCTCTCTCTCTCTTTCTCTCTCTCTCATGTCTCTCTTTTTTTTTTACTCTTTTCTTTGTCTTTCTGATGTTTCGCCTTTAAATCTTTCTGATTCTCTGTCTCTAATTTCTCGTTCAATCTTCCTGCTATTCTAACTTTCCTCGTTCAGTCTTTCTTTCTAACTCCTGATTTGTCCCCCTCTCTCTTCTCTTTTTTCGCTCTCACTCTCAGTCTCTCTCTCTCTCTCTCTTTAAAGCAAAAAATCTCTTAAAACTCTTGTTCGCTTTGTTTTTATCGATTTCATGTCTACAAAATGGATATATCTCCATCTTTTTAATAAAATGATTTTTTTTTTATAAAGTATCAAATTTGTCATTAAAGCTCAACTAAAATTATTTTTGTTTGATAAATAAAAACTAAATATACCGATAGGAAGATTTTAAAAGACAGAACAAATATTTTATGTATTACCAAATCTACATAACAACAAGGGTTCTCATTCTGTAATGTGTCTTTCCGTGTCTACAAAACAGTTCCTCAAT
Organism: Biomphalaria sudanica; assembly: GCA_036873155.1. Taxonomy (NCBI): domain Eukaryota; kingdom Metazoa; phylum Mollusca; class Gastropoda; family Planorbidae; genus Biomphalaria; species Biomphalaria sudanica. The sequence goes on along the minus strand of JAZGLO010005433.1, from coordinate 370,068 downwards.
CTCTGCCATTTCAAAACACACACAAAACGGGAAAAAAACGAACTCGTTTGAAAAAAAGTCTTAAAAAATTGAACGTAGTTTTAAATTTGAATCTGAAATTACAAACATAAAGATAACATGACAAGCTTCCATCTATACTGCAGTACATTGTGTGTTAGAAAGTGAGGGTATCGTGTAGCTTTCTGAACTCTCTCTATTCCTTATTCTTTTGTTCTTTGTTACTCTCTATTCCTTATCTTTTTATAAAAGTATCAGAACACACTATTTGAAACTGATCATAAAATAATTATGCCTAATACATATACATGTTGTATGTTTGATGGTTGAGTTTTTAAGTGCTTGGCCTTTGAAAAGAGAGATTTCAAGTTCGAATCCCTGTGAAGACGGAAATTTGGAACTTCTGGATTTATTTTTTTGACGCCCCTGAGTCCACCCAACTCTAATGGGTAGCCTACCTAACTTACATCGAGGAATTAAAGGCGCTAGTTCGTTGTGCAGGCCACATAACATCCACGTAACCGTCGGCCACTGAAACAGACGAGATTTACATCATCTGCAGCTGTAGATAGCAAAGTCTGAAATGGAAAACATGACCATATATTATAGTTGCCAACAAAAAAAACATAAATAGCATGTCTTTAACAACTGTAATGATTCAAATGTAGAATATTCCTATCGGCTACTTGCCAATGTCATATAATTAGTTAATTTGTGGTTTGGTATGTAAATAATGAAGTTCGTGAACTAGAACAAAAAAATATTTAAAAATAAGTACGTCGGAACTCTGAATAATATCAACAACTGTATAATATTGAAGATTGAAGCCAGGTAAACCAGTGACTGAGCAGAAATTAGTTCATTGGTTAATATGCATGGTTAAATGCATGACGCGTAGGACGTAAGCATCTTCTTTTCTGAAGTAACGTCTGTATTATATAAGATAAGATAAGATAAAAATTATTCGTTGAAACTGCTTTTTTTTTAATACATTTGTAATGTTAATTAACTTCTACATTGGTAGATAAAAAGAAAACAGAAATCATATGCTGTTAAAAATGTTCACCATTAGTTCTGTATTCTTACACTAGATACTACCCTAACCCAAACACAAAATCTCGACATTTACTCATTTGCCTGCATTGTATTGACATTTCCAACCTATCCTATAAAACGACACGCGTCTAAGGTTACTGTGTTATTGGCCTAGAGCTAAATATACTTAAAGTATGCTCTAAAAAAATTAATTGGTTTAATTGAAAATGCCTAATAACAATGCACATATTTTATATGTTTAAAGTTGAAATTGAATTATTAGACAGTTAGATGTCAGCCTTGAGCATTATTCTTAATTTTTGTGCAAGACATTTAGACAGACATCAACTCGTAAACGCGTGCAAATTTTTTTCCCCTGAAACGTCACCGTAATCCCGTTCCCCGCTTCGTCTACACACACACACTCACATTCACACACACACACAAATCACTTTCGCTTTTTTTTTTTAAATCTGGTAGATCCTGACAACCAATCTTTTTTTTTTATCTTGACCCTCGAGGTTTTTTTTACTAAATTCTAAACAAGATTTAATTATTAGAAACATACCACACTAAATTTACATTTATTGAACTTAGTTTCGACTGTATGTAGACATAGTTTGCTTTATAATTATCTTGCGAACTAAAATGCATCAAATTCGCTATCAACATTATATTTTATGGAAGGCGGGGTAAGCATAGTTTAAATATATCCTTTTTACAACAAACCTTTATTATCTTTATGTCTCAAACTGATCAACCACTGAATCAACCTCTAATCAACCAATGAATCAACTTCTGATCAAACAATGAATCAATCTCTGATCAACCACTGAATCAACCTCTAATCAACCAATGAATCAACCTCTAATCCACCACTGAATCAACCTGTGATCAACCACTGAATCATCCTCTGATCAACCACTGAATCAACCTTTGATCAACCACTAATTTGTTTGCCCTGTTTTGTAATACATTTTCTGGCCTTTTTTTTCTTATACTTATATACCATCACTTGGGATCATTCTTGCTTATGAGCAATCCTCTGTTAGTTTATTATCACTTCCGTAAATCCGTCGCGTCACAATTGTTTGTTTTATGCACAGTGGTCTTATGATACGCGCTTCGAACTGTCCTGACGATGGCCCCACTCGACACCCCCTTAGGCCGCCTTTGCACATTGGGAACATAAAGGAAGCAATATCTTGAAATATTTTGACATAACTGTTTCACGAAAAGTTTATGTATATATATATATGTGTGTGTATGTGTATTCTTGTTCTCTGTGTTTGTTAGTTTAGTATACATTAAAACAAAACAACAACCCCGCCTTGCGCATTGATTTCTCATTCAGTCTTTCAACATCAAATGTGCAGGCAATTAAAACCTGGCAAGGAATCTCTTGCTGAAGGGACTACAAGGGAACGACCTCGTTTTATTGTTTTAAACAATCCAGTCATTTGTAGTTCCTTCATAAATCAGGCAGGATATTATAAAAAAAAAGGAGTGATTTTGGTAAGGGCGGAGGGTGGTGCTGGTTAGTTACCTTGTTCAGAAGGAAACCAGAAAGGGTCACAATTACAAAGAACTACTTGACATTTAGAGGCAACACCTAATTAATTTCACTCAGACACATTTCTGGTATATTTAAGCTATTACAATAAACGCTATCTATCTCGAAAGACAATGGATGCGTCCAAATGAGTCACTGGTTTTCGGTATTTTAGCCGCTTTGCAGCAGCACCAGAGTTTCGCTCCGAAGCTCGTTCCTCGGTCTTAAATAAAGGGGTCATGGGATCATGGATTACTAACTAGTAGAAAGTCTCGATCGACCTAATCCTCCCATTCTATTTACTTTGGATATAGTGGTGTAGTTATTGTGGGGGAAGGGGGATCAAAATTTGAAAATCCCCCGGGCCCTCACTGAGGTGGGGGGGTCAAATGAGTGTACGAAATTTATTTATTTTTACATTAAAAATTACGCCTTTATCTCATGTCATGATGGCGAAGGTCAAAATACAGAGGCCCCTTAAGAGGTCAAGCCCCTTCCCCTAGCCCCGTAATAATTCTTAGCTACGCCACTGTTTGGGTAACATAAACATAACTTTTACAAAATTTTAAAAACATCTTCTTTCCAATTCAAAGTCTTTTTACTCTACTCCAAACTCGTTTTGCTGCTCTCCTACGAATACTCTGTTTACTGTTTCCTTAAGCATTGTCTTTTGTTGTTGTTGTTGCTGTTTTTGTTGATGTTTTTTTTTGTTTTTGTTTGTTGTTGTTTTTGTTGTTTTTGTTTTTGTTTGTTGTTGTTTTTGTTGTTGTCTTTGTTTTTGTTTGTTGTTGTTTTTGTTGTTGTTTTTGTTTTTGTTTGTTGTTGTTTTTGTTGTTTTTGTTTTTGTTTGTTGTTGTTTTTGTTGTTGTTGTTGTTTTTGTTGTTTTTTGTAGTTGTTTTTGTTTTTGTTGTTGTTATTTTTTTTTTGTTGTTTTTGTTGTTGTTTCTGTTGTTGTTGTTTCTGTTGTTGTCTTTGTTTTTGTTGTTGTTTTTGTTTTTGTTTTTGTTGTTGTTTTTGTTGTTGTTGCTGTTTTTGTTGTTGTTGTTTTTGTTGTTGTTTCTGTTGTTGTTGTTTTTCTGTCTTATTAGGGCATGTGTTTCTCAAATGAAAATGCATAATTATGACAAACTGTGTATAATGTGGAGCTTTACTTTCTGTGGATAGTTTTTTTGCTTGCATAGCGACAATGGCACTAGATACTAGAATGTCTTAATTATATTCTTGTCTGAGCTATAGTGTAAAACAAAGAGGTAGAAACAAAGAGGTAGAAACAAAAAGGTAGAAACAAGGAGGTAGAAACAAAGAGGTAGAAACAAAGAGGTAGAAACAAAGAGGTAGAGACAAAGAGGTAGAAACAAAGAGGTAGAAACAAATCTGAAGAGCTTGGGCATGGAGAATGTATATTCTATTCATTAACTTTGTATCGCACGTCAACATGATTGATATAGACAAATCAACGGGCGTAGCCGGTGGTGAATACTCGTTCTTTATATTTTTTTAATCAAAGCAATACAACTTCATTGTGTTTAATGTAACTATAAGCTATGTACCCTGGTCGTGTGGTAGGAGCGCTGGACATTGGTATCGAAGGTCTCGTGTTTGAACCTCGCCGTCATTGTAAAGGTGTAAGGGATGGTTTGGAGATGACGTGATTTTCAAAATGAGAATGAACACCAGAAGCATGTAAAACATATATGGTTGTAATTTACACAGCCGAACAGAAACCATGATTATAAGAAGACTATGTTGGCTTCCCTGTTGAACAGAAACTGTTGTAGACTAGGGTAGTGTCACATCCGGTCACATCCTAACAGCTAGAAAAAAAAATTAAAAATATAAAAAAATGCAAATGCACTTACACAGTCGTTACACTGTTGGCGCCCTTGAGATATTGTTATCTCCCCTCTGTGTAAGGTTCATTTATCTCTGAGCTTACTAAAGCTGAAAATGGTGCAGGCTGATATCAGGGGAAGGCCGAGGAGATGGGGGGGGGGAGGACTTGCACATGGGAGGGGAGGGGAAAGGAGAAGCTGAATCTGGATGTGGAAGTAGTTTGAGACTAGAATAAGAGTTTGTGGTACAATGGAGAAAAAATGCAATCTATCTATCTATCAATCTATCTATCTATCTATCTATCTATCTATCTATCTATCTATCTATCTATCTATCTATCTATCTAAATACCTATCTATCTAGCTATCTATCTATCTATCTATCTATCTAAATACCTATCTATCTATCTATCTATCTATCTATCTATCTATCTATCTATCTATCTATCGATCTATCTATCGATCTATCTATCTATCTATCTAAATACCTATCCATCCATCCCTCCATCCATCCATCCATCCATCCATCTATCTACCTATCTACCTATCTATCTATCCATCTATCTATCTATCTATCTATCTATCTATCTATCTTTAAATCGATAGGTCTATCGACCTATATATCATTCTATAAATCGATAGTTCTATCGACCTATCTATCATCTGAACCATTCTGTTAAAACCGTTTTCCTAATTTCCTCTGTTCCGGCCGGATCCATTCACATAAAAAAAATCTTTGTCTTTCGCTCGAGTTTTATTCGTGTTTCAACCAGTGAGGCATTCAGTTTTATCCTTGCTTTTGTATTCAAAGCATTCACATTAATATAATTACACAATTATCTCCTATTTTTTCTTTTCTACTCGTATTTCTGTGTTTTCTGTGATATAAACGAAAAGTTATTTCCATCCTTCTTTTTTTTTTTAATAATCATTTCCTTTTCAAACATAGCCCCTCCCCTTCGAATTTATCTTCGAGAATTTCGTCTAAGTTAGGGCTGAAGCTTGGATCAAGGAATGTTTGTTTAGAAAATAAAAACTTGTTTTTTGTTTTTTTCTGTAACGCTTTTATAAAAACAAAATTAAACAGAAAAAAAAAAATGGTTCAAGAAACTCAGCCCTTTACAATAACATTTTTTGTCTAGATATAAAATTTGTGTGTATGTTTAAACGCGCTTAATAAAAAAAAAGGTTCTAGTGTTTACAAATACATGTCAGTGTTGTTGTTTTTTTAAGCATTTTGTTTTTTAAACTCTGCGCTGGAGAACAAACAGGTACGCAAGGGAAATAATCGCGATTCCTTAATTGTTTTCACGAGTTGTCTGCTTCCGGTGCACGCTTCTGGGAAAGTGATCAAGAACAGAGCAGACGCGCTGGAAAAAAAAAATACAAACCTTGACGTACCAGAAAGGCGGGAAAGTGTATGGAGATTTTTTTAAATAAATAGACTATTTCACCTTTCCTTCTTCAAATTTCTCTTTCTTCATCTCTCTCTTTCTTTATTCATCTGTCCTTCACCGCATCTAGATCTCTCTCTTTCATTCTCTCTCTCTTTCTTCTTGTTTCTCTCGCTCTCCTTCTCTTTCTATCCCCTTCTCAATTTCTTTCTCCCTCCTTCTCCCACCCCTCCTTCTCTTTCTATCCTCTTCTCTATTTCTTTCTCCCTCCCTCTCCCACCCCCCCTCTCTCCCTCTCTCTTTGTTCTCACACTTGATTTCCGTTTCTTCTTTCTCACAGGAATCGTCCTCCAGTATGTGTTTCACTTCCAGTGCACTTTAATGACCTCTTTTCTTTTGCTAATTTTTCGCTCATGTAAATCCTGTTCCAGTCAATCGACGGTACCACCCCAGCCCCCCGCCTATTCATTTTTGTTTTATCAATCCTCTTGCCATCTGTATTAGTAACTGCTAGGGTCCCACGTTAATGCCATTGTTAAGATCTAGCCAATCTCCCACTTTGTAAGGGATGGAGAATTCTAAAAGAAGTTTTCATCTTATCTTGGAATAGGGTTCTAGGTCTACTAAGATTTGTACTGGCAAAGTCCTTGACATCACTAGGTCTACTTAGATATGTACTGGCAGAGCCCTTGACATCATTAGGTCTACTTAGATATGTACTGGCAGAGCCCTTGACATCATTAGGTCTACTTATATATGTACTGGCAGAGTCCTTGACATCATTAGGTCTACTTAGATATGTACTGGCAGAGCCCTTGACATCACTAGGTCTACTTAGATATGTACTGGCAGAGCCCTTGACATCACTAGGTCTACTTAGATATGTACTGGCAGAGTCCTTGACATCATTAGGTCTACTTAGATATGTACTGGCAGAGTCCTTGACATCATTAGGTCTACTTAGATATGTACTGGCAGAGTCCTTGACATCATTAGGTCTACTTAGATATGTACTGGCAGAGTCCTTGACATCAACGTTGAGTGTTGAGATAGTACGCCCCTTTGTTCTAGCTTGGAGAATCAAAACGAATTGTACATTTTTTTAAATGATTGTATTTTGAATGTGTGAGTATGATCTAAAGTTTCATTAATTTAAGTTAATTGTTAATCTGAATGATTTTTGAAATAATGATTAAAACAAGTAAATATCTACTTAGTTATTGTATTTAGTTATCTCTCTCTCCCTCTATCTCTCTTTTTCTGATATTCCTGTTTATTTTTCTGTTTCTGATCGTTTCTCTTCCTAACTACTACTTTCTCTCTCTCTCTCTCTCTCTTTCTCTCTCTCTCTCTCTCTCTCTTTTTCTCTCTCTCTCTCTCTCTTTTTCTCACTCACACTTTAAATATTTCGCTCTCTGTTTTGCATTTCTCTAGTTCTGAATTTCTATTTCTGTTTCTTTCTTATTCTGTATGTCTTTTCCTTCCCTCTCTCTCTCTCTCTCTTTCTCTCTGTTTTTCTCTGTCTTTTTTATTATCTATGTATCTTTTTTTTTTCATTTCGATTTCTTTGCGGCCTTTTCTTCTTTTTTTTTCCTGGTTCTGTTCCCTGAAGGAAGTTCTTTGCAACCCCAGAGGACCATGTAGTATCGCCATTGAGTTTTAGTAAGTTTTTTTTTTAAAGTAGTTAGCAGGTCCTAGTGAGATCCAATCGCTTTACTTATCCTATCTCTAATCTCTTCGTTGGAATACTATAGTCGTTCTTATTAAGCAGAATTACAATTTCAGCTGTACAATTCAAATCAGTTGTCTTTGCTGTTTAAGAACATCCGCTTCAAGTAGAACGGAATTTATCGTAAGGGATTTTACCAGCGTGTTGAATCAGGAAATTGTTCTATCTTTGTATTATTTTTTTCCCTTGCTGTCACATTAGCTTATTTAGAAAAAGAAAAGTGTTTATTTTGACTTGTTTTTCTATGCCTCCGGAGTCGGCATGTACATTTTCCAGACATTGATAAGCTAGAATGTACGCAGAGCTAATCTAGGTAAAAGGGAAGGGGTGGATGAGAGACAATGTTGGTGGGGAGTCTGATCTGAATCCATTCTCGTGTTGCAAAAGTTAAATAAACATTGGAAGAAATGAGGTGTGTCGTTTCGCATTTTTTTTTTTGTCAGTGTCAGATTTTTTTTTTTTTCATGCAGATATTTTTAGGCTAACTTAGACTAGACTATATTCTTTTTTTCTAAGACAAAAGTAAAAGTCAATTTAGTACATTAAATCTATTCCAGCAATAGCTTCATGAAGAGCGTAACCTGGTCGCTGATCTCAAAAAAGGCACTTACGATTTTTCTAGAAATTTAACAGTTGATGTATATCGCTGAGAAAAGAATTATTAGCTCGTTGGCCGCTCGGGGAAAACTCTAGTTTGACCGTTATTATTTTAAAAAAAAGTAAAACATGAAATACATTTAAATTTGGCTAGAGATCTATATCTAGGTCTATTCCCAACATCGAATTTGAAAGGACTGTCGTGTTCTTTAACTCTTTCTCTCCGTAATTATTTACCACATTCTGGTGGAATCAACGCTGGTATCGTCTGTTAGGAGAGAAAGAGTTAAGTGACTCTCGCTTTCGGAAATTTCCGAATGTAAGGCTTTTCTGACTGAAGAGTTTCATAAATAAATGCAAAGGGAAATGCTGCGCATCTAAGTCTAGATCTAAATGTGTATCATTGGAATAGTATAAAGTGTACTAGATCAGTCTAGATATTTACTTTCGCTTAACCCTTAAAGAACTGAGCTGTTTAACAATGAGTGCATACAAAATGGAATTACAATTCTTATGTTTAGAGGCTAAACTACCACACGTGTTTTAGAGGTTAACAAACGTATTTAGTTTTGTCAATTGGAATTTTAAAAAACAAAATGGAAGTAAGTCATAAACAGCAAGTTTTTGTTTTTGGTGTATCCAATTTTAAGGGATACATACACAAATAAATTCCTGTGGGGAGGGGCGTTACAACTTTCAAGCGGAAATTAGCTAGACATAAACGATCTAACAAACAATGAACGAGAAATATGAGAAGTAAATGATAACGGCAGAGATAGAACTAGAGAAAGAGAGAGAGAAAGGAAAAGAGAGAGAGATTGAGAATAAAGAAAGAGAGAGAACTATATATTTGTTAACCATGTCATTATCCTTGTGAACCCTTTTTAGCTCCTAAAATCAAAAACTTATTTTTGTAAACTTTTTGTATTGTAATTATTTCACTGTTCAATAGAAATAAATAAAATTATAGCTTTCATGCCTATAGCATGCTCAGAGCGCTTTGGTCCAATCGCATTTGTGGACCAGTGGGGAGGGGTATATGGGTATATGCTGCCTTTAGGCGCTCAGAAAACACAACTCTGCCCGAGTTGGGTGCTCTAACCTCAAACCCCCTTCTTAGGTAGCCAAGTCAATCCAAGTTTAAGTGTACTCTACCTCTCGACCACGCTTACCACCATTATATATATATATATATTTAAAAAAAAAAATACACTTCCATTTAAATGCATAACACGCATTGTAAAAGTATTAAATGTACACTGTGCTTGACACATAGTACCATCGTGAATTTTGTCATTTAAGACACACGTACAGTCTCTGTGTAATCTCGGTCAAACATTTAAAAAAAGCTATCAAACATTTCTGTTCCGCGACTTATAAATACATCTATGAAAACTTTTAATAATATCTAAATGAATAAGAAAAATAGTAACCATTTTTGTTTTTTTCTGTTCAACATTTGAAGACCGCTCTAAGGCTACTGTTGCCAATGTTAATGATGGACCAAGTGGTCATCTAATAGCCAACTAGTGGACAATAAGATCGAAACTGTCGCCTTCGGGTCGTTTACCTTGATGTTAACCCAATCTTTGATTATCGTCCATTAGTTGACCATAGTTTGACCACTGTCCTCCTCAACACTTCCACTTCGAATGTCTGAGGTCCAGTTCGGGAAGTTGATTGTGTCCAGGAAAGGGCTATCTAATGACAGGGTTAATGGAGTCCAGAGTAGTTAAACTATTGATGAATATGCGATTCTTCTACAATACATCTTAGTCATATTGTATAGAAGTGTCTACAGTACATCTTATTCACCCGTGTAAGAGTGTCTAATACATCTTAGTCACCTTGTGTAAAAGTGTCTAATACATCTTAGTCACCTAGTATGAAAGTGTTTATAAAATACATCCTAGTCACCTTGTATAAAAGTCTCTACTATTCATTTCAGTCTTCTAACTGTAGTATGTAGTTCTATGTACGAATTTAAAGCCGGGTATTTTTGTCCAAGATTTATTCTAATGTTGGGTGGAAATGGATTGGTGGGTAATAAGATGTGTCAAGTATATATATATATATATATATATATATATATATATAATTGTCAATCGGAAATAAAGTAAACATAAAGATCTAATGAAAAAATTAAAGAGAGAGAGAGAGAGAGAGAGAGAGAAGTAAATAGAAATACAAAGACAGAGAGAATATGTAGGAATAGATTTAACAAAAAAAACATCATTTGCAAATTACCGCTTCTTGATATATCCCCACCTCCCCCCTCTACTACCTCTTGGGTCTAGTAGGTCTATTCACCCACCTCCCGCCTCTACTACCTATTGGGTCTAGTAGGTCTATTCACCCACCTCCCGCCTCTACTACCTCTTGGGTCTAGTAGGTCTATTCACCCACCTCCCGCCTCTACTACCTCTTGGGTCTAGTAGGTCTATTCACCCACCTCCCGCCTCTACTACCTCTTGGGTCTAGTAGGTCTATTCACCCACCTCCCGCCTCTACTACCTCTTGGGTCTAGTAGGTCTATTCACCCACCTCCCGCCTCTACTACCTCTTGGGTCTAGTAGGTCTATTCACCCACCTCCCGCCTCTATTACCTCTTGGGTCTAGTAGGTCTATTCACCCACCTCCCGCCTCTACTACCTCTTGGGTCTAGTAGGTCTATTCACCCACCTCCCGCCTCTATTACCTCTTGGGTCTAGTAGGTCTATTCACCCACCTCCCGCCTCTACTACCTCTTGGGTCTAGTAGGTCTATTCACCCACCTCCCGCCTCTACTACCTCTTGGGTCTAGTAGGTCTATTCACCCACCTCCCGCCTCTACTACCTCTTGGGTCTAGTAGGTCTATTCACCCACCTCCCGCCTCTACTACCTCTTGGGTCTAGTAGGTCTATTCACCCACCTCCCGCCTCTATTACCTCTAGGGTCTAGTAGGTCTATTCACCCACCTCCCGCCTCTACTACCTCTTGGGTCTAGTAGGTCTATTCACCCACCTCCCGCCTCTATTACCTCTTGGGTCTAGTAGGTCTATTCACCCACCTCCCGCCTATACTACCTCTTGGGTCTAGTAGGTCTATTCACCCACCTCCCGCCTCTATTACCTCTTGGGTCTAGTAGGTCTGTTTACCCACCTCCCGCCTCTACTACCTCTTGGGTCTAGTAGGTCTATTCACCCACCTCCCGCCTCTACTACCTCTTGGGTCTAGTAGGTCTATTCACCCACCTCCCGCCTCTATTACCTCTTGGGTCTAGTAGGTCTATTCACCCACCTCCCGCCTCTACTACCTCTTGGGTCTAGTAGGTCTATTCACCCACCTCCCGCCTCTACTACCTCTTGGGTCTAGTAGGTCTATTCACCCACCTCCCGCCTCTACTACCTCTTGGGTCTAGTAGGTCTATTCAAAGAGTGTAGTTCTCATACTGTATTTAAAAGAAAAAGGATTCCCAGAGGTGTAATAAAAAACATAGTCTCTCTGCTTTCTGACTTTATTAACGAAATGACAAAATATGTTGGTCCCTTTATTTTAAAATGTTGCCAAACCTGTCGATCTAACAGTGGTTCAAGCAATCACTAGAATCTATATTTGTATCGATCAAATCTTTGATAATCTGACACAGTACTTTGCTGTAGGGAAATTACAGAAGTACTTTTTTTTTTTTTAATTCTTCGTTTATTGCTTTACGCAAGACTGAGTTCATGAAAAAAAAAAAAAAAAACAAGTTCCAAAAAATGTAATATTATTAGAGTTTCCCCAAGGCTACCACTAATAAAAGATAGAGAGATTGAGAGAGTGCGAGAGAGAGAGAGATGAAAGAAAGAGAATACATAGAGAGGGAGAGAAAAGAGTAAGAGAGAAAAGTGCAAAAGATGGAGAAAAAAAAAAGAAAGGATAGAGAGAGGGGAAAAGATCGAGATAAAGAAACAGAGAGAGATAAATGAACGTAACGGAGAGAGTGAGAAAGAAAAACAGAGTAAGAGAGAACGATAGAGAATGAGAGAAAAACTCATATAGAGGGAGTTAGAAAAAAAAGAGAGAAGAATGAGTGAGAATGCGATAAAAATGAGAGAAAGAGGTTGTCAATCTGTTTGTCATTATATGGATAGTTCGTTATCTTCGTATTCCAAAACAAAATAAAACATTAAATACATTTTCAAAGGTCGGGAAGCCAAAAGGAGTTCTCTCTCTTTTTTTTTAGTCACAGCCCTTCGTTACTATCTGTTTTCTAGTGCAACGAATATAACTTACAATATCCATAAATGTTCTAATTACCAATTTTCTCAGGTGTCGGAATTAATTAACTATATTGATAATCAGAAGTGCTAATCATATTGATAATAATATAATCATATTGGTAACCCCGGTAAATGTGTATGAGGAGACGACAACAGAGAGAATAAGACAGGCTGAATCAATATAGGAAGGGGCCCTAGTCTGCGCTTTAGAGCCCGTAAAAAGCCCAACAGTGGTCCTGGAACATTAGAAAGCATGATTATATCTGACTAAACCTTTAGCTTTCTAATTTATAAGTCAGGCCAGCCACAGATAACTCTTTAACTTCACACGTTTAGGTTGTCTTTCCTTGTTTTATTCATTTGACTTGAACATTCCGACATGAAATAATTTTTTAAAAAGTTCCTCTTTCAAATCTTGTGGGCAGATGTTTCTGTGGAATACGGTTAACGAGGGTGTCATGTGGCCAGCACAACGATCAATCGCTTTTTACACCTCCCCCAACTCATGTCAGGTACCCATTAGAGATGGGTGGACACAGAAGTGCACAAGGAATCCGAAACTAAAAATCCCGGTCTTCACCAGGATTCTAATCCGGAACCCACAGTTCGGAATCCAAGCGATTTAACGCTCAGCCACCGCGCCTCCTGACACATGAAATGCATTCGAAAAATTAACAATTTATATCTCTTCCATTATCTTCACTTACAATAATTACTAAGAGACATGCCTGCAAATACATATACAAAATGTATCGATGTTTTTATATTAGACCTGGCAGTTAATCAGTCAGTTGATGGAAAGTACATTTCATTCTATGAAAGAATAACTTTAGGTTAACATTCTTGAAACTAGTTCTAAAGATTTTTTTTTCCCTTGGTGACAGAACTTTCAAACTACTGAACAGGAAAAGTTTACTTTACTGGATCTGAATAGGCGTTCGTCTTAATCGGTAAATACACCCTTAATGCGCCCCTCCACACCCTGTCCCCCACCTCGCCTCCCTTTTTCTTTTCGTGGCCAGTATATTTCAAGCGGTCATCGGCTGGTCACTCGTCATGAAGTGACCAGAGAACTTTGGCCCCCTGGCTGTCATCAAATCACATTACGTCGTACTTAAGGTGGGGCCCTGACTATTTCAATATTGATCCCGTCTATCTAAGAAAAGAGAATCGATTCCGCCCATCACGTGCTGGCTCCGATGGCTAGCCACGCAATGTACAATGAGATAGCGCCAGGAGCCTTATACCTTGAATGGAGGGCCAACAAAAGTACAGAATCTTTTTAAAAATATACTAAGGAGCTGTGATTCTATAAGTATTATAGTATTTAATGAAGCTTTATACTTTGATCTTTTCTATGAAATATAGGTAGGGGCAACATCAAGGTGTGTTCGATGTGTGGTTCGAAGAAAATGGGGTCTCGGTAATATAAGTTCCTAAAAGCTTAGCTCCAATCATCTGCCTGAATGATGATTTTCCGCTGCTCGGAATGCTGGAAAATTTGCTTAACCACAGACCCTTTTTGCTGCAACTTCTGGATCCTTACGAGGCACTTACAACGGGGCTAACTTTGACAGTTTCCGTAGACGTTGAACATTGCAAAGTCCTGGCATGCTCTAAGAACAAGATTTAGGTCGATTAGTTATTGTAATATTTATAATACACTACACTAATACACTATATCAGTGACTATATCTGTGATACGCAAGTGAAGACCCGCGGGCCGCGTGTAATATCTGGCTAGTGGATTATAAGCCCCGTAACTGTCCGAGGTTGAAAGGTATGTGGGTTTTGTTGTAGCTCCGATGTCTCGACGAAGTTCTAATGCGTAAACTCATCTGCCTATATAGCTCACGTCAGTTATCCGAATCTTCCCAACTATCATACCAATGATACGTACGGTGGATCACTTACCAGAACGTTCGGACCGCGGATTTCTCTAAAATCCAACTGTGACCAATACATTTTCTTACTTCCATTGCTTCAACGAAAACGTTGTCGGCCGGGTCGTGTTTAAAAAGTGATGGCACCATAAAAAATCTGTAATGACAAGTATAATGACAATAAGGAAACGTCGAAAGTATAGTATGGTTTAGCTCTCTCCAGCGTACAGATAATTGCCCTGCTTCGGAATGTCGAACGCAACGGAGCAAGGAAATTGAGTCTGACGAAGCAATTAGCTGCGATAATGGTTTGTGTTTTCTTGCAGTGGTCGAATGTCGTAAACATTGGTTCACATTGAACTGGAAAACCAACAATGCTTGACATCTGGACACGTGTGCAAGAAGATTACGTCTCTTGAATTACGTCGACAACATATTATGTAGATAGTGTGTATATGCAAGTGAGACTACGCAGCAAAAATTTGTATAGGCAAGTAAGCCGAGACCAATCTATAGCGAATGGTCTTGAGTTAGCCTACGTAAAATAAATGTATGGAGCTTTGTTAGGTGCAAGTCTAATTTTTAAATAATTTGGTGGTTTATTTGTCTACTGAGTGGGGCTAGTTTATTATAATGTCGTGTTGTACTTGAGGTTTAAAAGCTTTTTTGTTTCTTTAAAGTTGCTCGAGGACTCGTTTAGTTAAGTTTAAAGAGACTGAGAGAAAGAGAGAGAGAGACGGGGAGGAGGTGGGAGGTAGAGCGAGAGAGAGTCAAAGGGAAAGAGACAAATGAAAAGAGTGACAGAGAGTCGAGAATAAAATGAAGAAAGAGAATAGAACAGAAAAGAGAGAGAGAGAGAGAGAGAAAGATTGGGGAGCAAAGTTATATCGTAGTATCCCTCTCTCTCTTTTTCCCCCCTCTCTCTCTCACTTTCTCTCATACATACATGCATAAACAGAAAGAGAGAGAGAGAGAGAGAGAGAGATTTAAGTAGCTGATGTTTATAAAAATCATTGAGAACTATTAATATAGTGGAAGCCAGGGATACGTTCTGAACCGTAATAATTTGTTACTAGCCGTCTGACTGATAGTCTCTCTGTCTATCTTTCTCTCTCCCCCCCCCCTTCCCTTTACGTCCCATTTTCTTTAAGAAAAAAAGAACAAAACACAACAAAAAATATTCAGTGGTCTACCCTAGCGAAACCAATACTTTTTCAATATTTTTCAATTCGCTAAATGGAAGTAGACTACATGTTAAAATTTAAAAAATCTACGAATCAGTCCGAATCTATATACTTTTTGAGGAGAAATGCAGATTTTATATTTTATTTATTTATTATTTATTTCATACAAGAAAACATAAAATGTCCTTAAATCTAGTAGAAAATAGCAAGACCTCCCTCCCCCCCCCTCCAAAAAAAAAAAAGAAATAAAAATGTACAATGTTTACACGAAAACATAACGTTATGGGTTGCTCTATTCACAAAACAAAAGATCGATACCAGTCAGTTACATTTAGCCCACATAGGGAAAAATTGACAGTTCCGAAATTCTCACGCCAACAACTACAGTGACCTGTTTAACCTGCAATTTTCTTCGGACGCGACACTTTTGTTGTTTTTTTACTACATGTCCAAATTTTTCTACCAAGCAATTTTTTTTGTTATTGCATAAAACAGAAATAGTACCACCTACGTTTAGGTCATCTGAAATGATTGTACAAGAAAGGGTCTTTGTGTTGCTGCATAATACAGAAATAGTACCACCTACGTTTAGGTCATCTGAAATGATTGTACAAGAAAGGGTCTTTGTGCTGCTGCATAAAACAGAAATAGTACCACCTACGTTTAGGTCATCTCAAAAGATTGTACAAGAAAGGGTCGCCTACTTTTACAGTTATAGAAGGTAGATTTCCGAGAGGCTTTAGAGAGTGGAAGGGGTTGCCTGGATCAGCCAGGAAAACCAATGATTTAGTAGAGCTCACGTTATTAAAATGATGGGGAAGATCAGCACATGGACACGACATGAATTTCATTATCATGGTTTTCAAAGGAGCGTCTGTGATTTATTCAATAGTGAAAATAATAAAATCACTTCATTTTGAGACACTCCATAACAGTTAATGTTGCTGTTTGTTGATGTTACCGTGAGCTCAAGTACTTGGTAGTTTAGATGGTAACTTGATGACGATATAACAGAACAAACAGATTAAGATATAAAAGTATCGTAAAAAAAAACAAAAAAAAAACTATTTATTTCAAAAGAAGGGGCACAGTCCAATGTCGCTAGATCTAAAACAAGTCTTGTCCTTAGCAATGCTGAAATGAGTCTCTGCAATTCTTCTGTCCCCAGGCTGTTACCATTCAAAGTTTTTTAATGTACCGTGACGTCGATAAAGGAAATCCCCGATTAGTCCAGACAGCTTATAGAGTCATTACATATTTCTTCTTCCCTTTTATTTATAAAAATACTAATATTTGTGAATCTGCTTGAGATAGGCTTAAACACTATCACCTAACGATCAAGTCATACAATTTACATGGCCAAATTTGGGAATAGACAACACAACAGTAATTATACGAAATAAAACAATGCATAAAACAAAGCACAATTTAGAAATGCAAAATCACTACAAAATTAAATACTGAGAAAAAACAACACCAAATCAAAGACATTTTCTTATTCCATATGCTAGGAATAATTCCTACAAGTGCTCCTACTTCATTGGTGCCATTACAGCAGCAATATAGCATGGAACGGGTAGCCTTAATCAACCAGAAACACCAACGACTTGCTTAGCAGAGTTTAAGTTTCTAGTAAGCATGCAAGACAAGATGAACACATGGATATGCATGGGACGTAATTATCTTCTCTTGTAAAGGAGCATCCGGTACATGACGAGGCTACCCCATTGCATGTCTAATCTAATAACACTGAATATTTGATTAGGACTTGTTGCTACTTTACTTTTTAGTCTTCTGTGCTGAAGCGTCTTTGAATCTGTCTGTCTGTTTGTCTGTCTATCCATCTATCTATCTATAGATCTATCTATCTATCTATCTATCTATCTATCTATCTATCTATCTATCTATCTATCTAAAAAAATCTGTCTGTCTATCTATCTATCTATCTATCTATCTATCTATCTATCTATCTATCTATCATCTATCTATCTATCTATCTATCTATCTATCTATCTATCTATCTATCTATCTACCTACCTTACCTACCTACCCATCCATCCATCCATCCATCCATCTATCTATCTATCTATTTATTTTTTGTCTGTTTGTCTCTCAATCTCTTTTTGTCGATCTCTCTCTCTCTTTCTCTAACTATTTTTATCTACTATCTAGACATACTACTGCTAATCAATATGAATAAAATTATATAATAAATATGAGTTTTCAATAGTTCGGTAACTGTGTATGAACAGAATTAATGGCATGGTACATATAACATGAGTATGTAGTAACAAGAAATTAACAGTCAACGTTTAATTCTGCATCGCGCCTATATATAGAACAACGATGATTAGCGATATTTTGCAACTTTTTATTTTGGAACCTAGACATTCCAGATACAGTCTATCATGAAAACACACAATAACGGTACCACGAGGAAGCTATGAGTTCAAGCTAACGCATAAGAAATGCATCCCCTCTATGTTGCACTGAGATGTCTTCTCTTATTGTTGGCGTTTACTGCTTTTGTTGAGGCCCAAGGCCGGACCCGACGAAGGTTTCCCGTCAGATTTGCAGTCATCTTGCCATCGGAGTACAACAATCCGGAATTCAAAACACTTCCGTTCTCCTTAGAGAAAGTCCTCCCAGCGTTGAACCTCTCACTGGAACGAATCAGGAAGTACTTGCCTCAAGCCGAGTTCGTGTTAAACGCGGAGGACTCTCGGTGCGTTTACTACATCGGGCCCTTGAAGTATGTTTATATGTACATGGACGGCAAGGTGGACGTCTTTATGGGCCCCGTGTACATGTACAGTCTGGCCCAGGCTGCGCGTTACAGCGCTCATTTTAAGGTGCCGTCCCTGTCGGTCACTGGGTATCAGGAGCGATTTCTCCTTCAGAGAAAAGTCGAATTCTACACGCTGACCACAGTGACCGGAAACTACGGGAAACTGACGTATTTCTTTGACGCCATTTTCACGCGGTTCCGATTCAAGAACATGGGCATCATCTACCAAGAGGCTACCAAAACGAATTTAAAGTGTGCAGGGGAGGTAAACGTGGACCAATGCTTACAGATTATGTTCCCTTTGTTCCGCCACTTCCGGAATAAAAATTTCACAAAGATGACCCAGTATAGCAGGATTTTAAAAAACTCCTCAATGTCGGACTATGAGATGGTGCTGAAGAAGAGAGAGAGAGACTCACGGAGTAAGTACTCAAACCAAAAATCGTAGGCAAAGAGACTTTGAATGCCTAAAGAAAAAAACAATACATAAAGTGTATAAGCTATCGAACTAACTTCACCGTGATTAGGTAAATGCAGATACAACAGTGATAGTACGTGCCTTAAGGTTTAACCAAGTGTTTAACGATGGCGAACGAGGCTTGAATAGAAATTTAAGTGGACTTAAAAAATAATATATAAACGATACAATAATAGCATAAAGAAATATTTTATGGACGCTAAAAGTATAATGCATATCAAAGAAATGAAATTGAACAAATAATGAATTTTATTTTATGTCAAAGCTATTCAAAGTCTCTTCGCCATCTGATATTTAAGCAATAATGCCTCTCCAATAATGTGTTTTAATTTTACTCACTTTTCTTTCTTTCTCTCTCTCTCTCTTACACTCTCTTACCCCCACTATTTTTCTCTAACTCTTTTCCATTATTTTTTTGTTCTGATTCCTAATTATTTAATAGCATTTTGTTTCAAAATATTGATTTCTGTTCTATTTCTTCGTTGTTTTGAAAACTTATCTACTTTCAGTTTCTACCCTTTAGACTGTTTGGCCGTCGGGGCACCACGCAAGATTTGTCTACCGTCTTTCTCCATTCCTCTCTGTCCCTTGCCATAAACAGAACCTCTTTCAAGGGCAGGCCCGTCCATTCTTAACTATGAATAGACCTTGCTTTTAATGACTTAACTGTATGAAATTTAGCTCTTGTGATATGAATGGAGAGTAACCCTTGAAGGATTTCGGGCACGACATGGCCTAAATTGTGCCGATGTGCCAAAAAATTAAAACTCTCCCGTCCATTCTTTTATATTGTCTGCCCATCGTTGTCTCTGTCTGTCTCCTCTTCTTTTTCCTGGTACTGTTCCCAGATGGAAGGTCTTTGTGAAATCCGAAGACCTTGCAATATAGCAATAGATTCTTAGCTTGCGTTTTTTTTGTTTTTTTTTAAGAAAGTTCGAACCTCATAATGGGTTCCAGTCGCTGCAGTAAACCTTGTCTCCAAATCTCTTTGTTTGTGATGCGGTCTTTAAATGTGATCCTTCTGTAGCATCTCCATTCCATTGCTAGGATACTCCTACTGCTAGATCTCACTTATGTTATGATTACAGTAAAAAAAAAAGAACCATTTATTTTATTCCCATCAAAGTGAAATTTCACAATTAACTCGTGCTGTAAAGCAACATATTGTATCGAAATTTCACTAAAATCACTTTATAAGCTGTTTCATTGCATGAATTGTTACCGTATATGGAAAGCAGAGATCGTTTTGGTCGTGAACCGGTTTTTCATGTATTTAGAAGTTACTTATTGATCTAGATCCACATATTATATTTATGTTTGATCGTTTGCTGTTAAAAATGTCAGCTCATCACGTTGTCGTACCTATAACGCAAATGTCATGGGTTCTATCCCCATTTCCCCATACAGGGTATTTTTTTGTTATCTCTATATTTTCAATGCCTCACTGAGCTTTATGGAGTAAATGATGAAATATCTATACCACCATCAGCTTTAAAAAAAAATAAAAATAGAAAGCCTATGGATAATAAAAAAAGAGCTAGAGTTTTAATACGCGGAAGTTTCACTTCTTCTTCTTCTTGAAACTGTCAGCTAGAGTTGAGCCTTCGGCTCTTGGAACTCTAGGCCAGCAAAAGTGAGCTCCCTCTCACCGGCCTGAATGAGAAAGAGAGACAGACTCGCGGCCAGAGACCGCGTGCACAGGGACCCCTGCCGTTTTCCTTTTCTATACCAGGCTAACCGTGCAGGACACGCCATTTATGTATCGGCCCCTTGAGGAACGGCGCCTGGATTGTGACAAGGTTGGGGGAGCTTTTTTACAACTCCGCACAGTGCAATGAGGATACTCTCGCACCCCTTTAGGCACCCCCACGTGAGTCTTGTTTTGCTACCCTTTAGCCTAATCGTTTCCTCCTACGATCGTTTCCACCCTGGCGCCACTATGAGGCAAGGTAACATGCCCGTGGAAGTTTCACTTAAAAGAAATAAAAATGAATTTAAAAAAAAAAAGGAAGCTTCTATTATGTTGTGTCTCATATATGGTGAGTTATTTAAAATATATCTATATTAATTGGAATTGGTACAAAATTCTTAGAAAAGAAATATGAATATGTAGTTTACTATTGTTATGGAGTATGTGTGCGTCTGTGTTTCTATGGTGACGGTGGGAAGAGGTTAGCGATTGGTTGTGAATGATGCAAAATAAGGGGCACTATCGTCAGCGGTCTCAGGTAGGACAGACGACTCCAGAACGCCAGACTGAAAACGTGTTTTTGCGAGTTAGATTTTGTTCATAATGACATTTTATATTATTATTAAACTGTATTTATTTGCATCTCAAGTTAAATTTGTCTATATATTGTAATAAAAGTTATTCACACAAAAAATTACTCAAGTTATTTCTATTTACACAAGTTAAGATATAATACGCCAACAGCGGCTTAGTTGCGTACCAGACTCTTGGTGCTACAAGTCAACAACAGTCAACAACTATATTCACCTTCCTCCCTTATTAATTGGCTTAATGTGTTGGACTTTGATTGGTCGACCATTTTTCTTCATTCCTCTCTGTCTTTAGTAGAATCTTTAGCGTTGCCTATAATCTCTTTTAATGATAATCCTGTGCATTTTTTTAATCCTATCTTCCCATTGCCGTTTCCTAAGTTCCCAGGTACTGTTCTCTACAGTCAGGTCTTTTGCGAGCCCTGTGTATTATTTGAATATAATAAGGGAAGTAATTCGGTGTTTAATTTTATCTTATTCGTTTTGCTTTCTTATCATTTTGACTTAGCAAGTGATGAGTCTTAAAGTTGCAATATATTGTTGCTTTTACTGGTGCTGTCTTATGCCCAGGCGTTGTTCAGGTGGGTTTTTATGTTACTTTCACACTCCCGCAGTAAAAGATTTAATAGCGTAGCGCAGACGTCAAGATATCGTCTGTTAGTGTCTGTATTCACGTCTGCACGTTCGGGGTATTCCATTTGCTGAGTAGTCCATTCATTCATGTTTCCTTTCTCTCATAGTTGTCTTTCTCTCTCTCACTCTCCTTCCTCCTCTCTCTCTATCTCTCCCTCTCTCTCTTACTCTCTCTTTCCATTTCTCTCCCTCTTTCCCTCACACGTTTCCTCTTTGACTTCATCTCTCTTTATCTCTCTCCTTCATCTCTCTCTCCTCTCTCTCCTTTTATCCCCTTACTCTCTCTATCTCTCTCTCTTTCTACCTGTATCTTACCTTTATCCCACCATTTCTATTTTATATCCCACCATCTATGACCCGGTATATGGTGTATTATTGGAATTACTGGATTCTTGAAAAGATAAAACAAATAATGTAAAGTATTCAGTAGTTCAACTATCATTCTAATCTGTTCATATATATCTCTCTTTTTTTCTCTCTCGTTCTCTGTCTCTTTCTCTGACTCTTTCTCTGACTCTTTCTCTCTCTTTCTCTGCCTCTTTATGTGCCTCTTTCTCTGCCTTTTTCTTTCTCTGCCACTTTCTCTGCCTCTTTATGTGCCTCTTTCTCTGCTTCTTTCTTTCTCTTTCTCTTTCTCTCTCTTTCTCTTCCTCTTTCTCTTTCTCTCTCTTTCTCTTCCTCTTTCTCTTTCTCTCTCTTTCTCTTCCTCTTTCTCTTTCTCTCTCTTTCTCTTCCTCTTTCTCTTTCTCTCTCTTTCACTTACTCTTTCTCTTTCTCTCTCTTTCTCTTCCTCTTTCTCTTTCTCTCTCTTTCTCTTTCTCTTTCTCTCTCTTTCTCTTCCTCTTTCTCTTTCTCTCTCTTTCTCTTCCTCTTTCTCTTTCTCTCTCTTTCTCTTCCTCTTTCTCTCTCTCTCTTGTTAGCACGCTATCGATCCTTTCCTCTCTCTCTCCCTTTCGCTCTCTACTTCTTACTATACTCTTTTTTTCTCTATTTTTAAAATCTTTTTGTGTCTCTTTCTTTCTCTCTCTCTCTCTCTCTCTCTCTCGCTCTCTCTCTCTCTATCTCTCCTCTCTCTCTCGCTCTCTCTCTCTCTCTCTCTCTACAAATAGATGTCTTGTTAAAATTAAAAGAAGACTTTTTGTCATAAATTCCCTATTAAAAGTTTCATGGACTACTGGGTTTTATTTTCATACACGGGCTTGCAGCTTTACAACAATTTGACAAAATCAAAAAGTGCTGGTCAGAGTATTATATATAACTTCTTTCATTTTTTTTATTTAAAGAAAGACTTACAAACTTAAAAGACCAATTATTTTTTCATATGTACTTGTATTCATTAGTCTACACTAGCAAGATAGTGGAAGCTACAATAAGAGAGGTTAACATTCACTTTTCATGCCACGACAGCATGGGATTAGAAGCACCACTACAGTGAGAAGCAGCTTAAAACTATTCAAAATCAAAATGTAATAAATATATTTACATAGTTATACATAATTTCGACAGGCTACGGCAAAAGAACAGAACTCTCTACTTTTTTTTAAAGTCAAGAACGCGGTACTAATGGTAAAGGATTTCCAAGCCGAGTTGAACTTCAAAGCATGTACCCATGTCATTCATAAAAATCACCTGCAGGTCATCGCCAGGGCGTTATAGAACTTCATCTCCAAATAAAATATTTTACGGGCCAGAATGTTTTCCAAGTTTTCGGATATTTTACTGGATTTTTCTGGTGATGTTTCTAATCCTGCTCATGCCCCTGGAGTTGACGTCGGAGCCACGTATTAAGAGTTTAAACGTTAGTGTCTTGCTTCCGTTGAAAAGCAGCGGACATTTCAACGACAAATGGGATATGAGGTTAGTCTTCAGCTCCATAAGGCAAGCGTTTGAAACCAAGTCGCGGGCTCTCTTGCCCGGACTTCAGGTGTCCTTCCACGAAAAGGACTCGGAATGCTCCGTGTGGTATGCCCCCCTCCAGGCCACTCAGCTTTACATTGAGAAACACATCAACGTGTTCTTCGGCCCCATCTGCCCGCACGCCATGAACCACATCGTCCCGCTGTCCAGCCACGTGTGGAACATCCCGGTCATCAGTGCTGGAGGGTACCCGTTGGAGTACGACAATAAGGTGGAGTACTCCGCCCTGACCCGCGTCTCGTTCTCCTCTTCGCAGCTGTCCAGGGCGATGAAACCCTTCTACTCGGCCTTTAACTGGACAAAGATTGGCTACGTCACGGACATGGACCACACGTCGCTCTGCTACCACACTCTGTACCCTCACTTTTTAGTGAACCCGATCTTTAACGCCGCCCTTTCATTGGAAACGATACAGGAGATTTTGCAGAGGGCAAGTCTAGTCGTAAGAAGTAAGTTGTCTTGATAATTATTTCTAAGAACCTCTTTGCTGAAATTATCAAGTGTCTATAAATAGAATTGGATATTAAACTTTATTAACGCCCTTTTCAAAATGGTATTGTAAGAGTCACGTCTTTGTCTTTAAATAGTTGATTATAAAAACTGTACTAGCTCCCTGACAGAAAAATAATAATTGTTAAGAGTCGCGTCTATAAATAGTATTTATAATAACCGTGTTATCTCCCTTACTTGAGGTCCCAACTTTGAGATTCCAAAAACGTTCACATTCTTTTTCTTATCTTATTAATTAAAGACGTTCCACCTCAATAGCCTAAGACTAATTACTTCCAACGTTTATCAATGTGTTAATCTAGTCCTGCGTGTTAATGAAAGACTAAATCATTGGTTTCCCTGGCTGATTTAAACAACCCTTTCAACACTTTATTGGCATCATGGAAGAAGAAGAACTTGCACAAAAATGTCCCAGCTTATGGAAAAAGAAATTTGCCTTTGTCTTTGTGTATAGATGGATGGATAGATTGATCCCGGCGAAAAACAACAACTCATTACTGTCCTCTAATGTTCTTCATTCACTCGCGTCGTACCAGCGATATACTAAAAGTGTTTGGGACTTCCATCATTCTAAGTAACATATACTATCTTGTAGACCATGGACAACAAATATTTTCCTCGTGTCAATAAGCCATATTAATCAACCACTAAAATCATTTATCTTGCCTAACTAGTCATTTTCAAAACGAATCTATCTCAGCCATTATGAACTAATTATAGCCTGAAGATATTATTGCCCCCAACGAATCTGAGCCACAACTAATCATTAGCTCAACTAATCATAGAAAGGTAGTAGTAATGTTCCCCTTTCAGACCTTGTGGTCTATAGGGCAGATAATGTAAAGGTGATCTGATTCTGTGGCCTCTCATCTCACCTCTCATAATACAGACGTTACTTCAAAAAAGAAGATGATTACGTCCTACGCGTCATGCATTTAGTCATGCATATTAACCAATGACTTAAATTCTGCCAAGTCACTGGTTTTTCTGGCTAGCTCAGGCAACCCATTCCATGCTCTAATAGCACTAGGGAAGAAGGAGTATTTGTACAAATTTGTCCTAGCATATGGGACGAGGACTGTGCCTTTATTTTTGTGTCTTTCAGAGTATTTTATTAAATTTTGTTTTTGTATTTGAAGATTATGGTTCAGTGTTTTATGTATAATTGCTACTTTACTTTTGAGTCTTCTGTCCTGAAGGCTTTCTAAATTTAGTGATTTTACTAATGGTGTTACCCTAGTCAAATGTGAATATTCGTTTGTTATGAATCTCACTGCTCTATTTTGTGTTTGTTCCAGTTTCTTAATGTTTTCTTGAGTTGAGGGGTCCCACACGGTGGATGCATATTCTATTATTGGCCTAACCAAGGTTAAATAACATTTTAGTTTTATGTTCTTATTTGATTTATAGAAATTTCTTTTAATAAACCCTAATGCTTTGTTGGATTTTTTATAGTTTCATCAATATGTGGATTCCATGACAGTTTTTCATTTATTATAACACCTAGGTATTTTGAGTTTTTAGTCTGTGTTACTGGTTTGCCATGAATAAGATAAGTGGAATTAATTTGTTTAATTTTGTTTGTTACTCTTAACAACTGACATTTTTCTGGGTGGAAAGACATGCTCCAATTTGATTCCCATTTCTGTAATTCATCTAATTCTCTTTGTAAAATATCTGTGTCTTGTTTTGTTTTTATTGTTCTATATATTATGCAATCGTCTGCAAATAATCTGACTTTTGTTCCTGAACTAATGCAATTTGGTAAATCATTTATGTAAATTAAAAATAGTAGTGGACCCAAGACTGTTCCTTGAGGTACACCTGAGTTTACTGTTATTGGTGTTGATTTAGAGCCATTTATTATTACAGTTTGTTCTCAACGGCCTACGGTTAACGAGGGTGTCATGTGGCCAGCACAACGACCAACCGCCTTTACTTTTCCCCAGCTAATGTCAGGTACCCATTAGAGCTGGATGGACTCAGAGGCGCATTCCAAAATTAAAAATCACAGTCATCAACAGGATTTGAACCCGGAACGCCCGGTTCGGAAGGCAAGCGTTTTACCGCTCAGCTCCCGCGCCTCACCAACTAATCATTCTCCAACTAATCATAACAAAAAATAATCAGTGCCCTAATTGAGCAATAACTGAGGAGAGCCCTAACTATTGCCTCAGTTAATCAATAGTCTTAACTTATTTGTTTTCAACTACATTCCGAGCATTTTAGGTGGTGACGTCATGACCTGCGAAAGTTTGACCTCCTTCGAATTAATCTGATCTTTCGGATGCCGAGTCAGCCCCGTGTTGGCGTGCTAAGCCTTGATTATAAGTAAACTGCGTCCGACCTGTGGCCATAAGATAAAAAGATTAACTGACCACGGGAGGTAAAAAATTAAGCCAAGACAAAAATTGTCTTCATAAAGACAATCTGTCCAATGTTTTAGCTCTTAAAGATTTTAGTCACTTATTATTAATTTATTCTTTACTCTTAACAACTTAACTCATAAACATATGCATATAGTTATAAACTATATATATTAATCAATTAATTATTTATATAATGACCCTGATATAAGTTTATTTTCACCACTAGAGAGTACACAGACAAAAACATATCGAATAGGAAGCAAAATACATTCAATAACTTTACATTATCAGTAAGTTCTCCAAACTTCTGTTTAAAAACTTATATTTTCTAGAATAAATTGTCTAAAAAAACTTCATGTTTACACATTTTCTGAGACCTTGACGCGTTCATCACTTGACAGATAATTATAACATTTAAAAAAAAAACTAACAATATAAAAATATAACACGGCACTGACATAAATTTAACGCCCTGTATAAAGATCACATTGCGCCATTTAACCGTCTGATACTACTCCCCATTCAGTATTGATAAAAAGGTTTTTGAAATAAGAGAAAAAAAACAATGTCAGAATCAAAGTCCGTACAAAAATAAACCAAACAAACAAAAAAAAATAATGACACTGGTCCAGAGTGAGTCTTATGGCAAATGTTGACCCTCAGGGCGGTTCTTTAAATGTTCAATTTCTTTCATCACTTGAAAATTTAAAATAAAATAATTTTCGCTGTATTACTTTCATAGAATGACTCGAGGCTCGCTGAACATTAATCTAAATGCTGACAGTACGATGCTAGAGAGTGTTTGACTAGGTCACAGGGAAACGTGACATTTAATATACTTACTGACTGAAGTATTCAGACTACACGGAAAATGTTAAAAGACTTTGAAGTTCAAGATAAAATAAGCAATTATGTTTTTATATCAAAAGTCGCAAATAACATAAAGTGGAAAAAATAAATCAATGATTTAACTTTTAAAAAAACTCTTATTGACGCATGCGACTAAACTTGTTGATTGTACTACTAGAATACCTAACACCCTTTAATTTTTCGATAATGAAATGTCCATGTATGTAGTAAGATAAGAAAGTAGGTGTGGAATAAGATAATGTGGATAATCTTATAACTGGATAAACTTTAATGTAAAGAGAAAAGGAAAATGTTTATGTTCTATCCATTGTCATCATTCAAACTGTACTGTCCCGTTTTGGTTTTACGGTATCTACAGTATGACGCGTAAAAGAGGGCATGTGGGAGGGAGAGTGAGATGGAGAGTGAGATGGAGAGAGAGAGGGAGAGAGAGATGGAGAGAGGGAGAGAGAGAGGGAGAGAGAGATATGGAGAGAGAGGGAGAGGGAGATGGAGAGAGAGATAGAGAGAGAGGGAGAGAGAGAGGGAGAGAGATGGAGAGAGATAGAGAGACAGATGGAGAGTCAGATGGAGAGAGAGATGGAGAGAAAGATAGAGAGACAGATGGAGAGAGAGAGAGAGGGAGATAGAGAGCTGGAGAGAGATGGAGAGAGAGAGGTAGAGTAAGATAGAGAGACAGATGGAGAGAGAGGGAGATGGAGAGAGAGGTGGAGAGCGAGATGGAGAGATAGAGAGACAGATGGAGAGAGAGAGAGAGGGAGATGGAGAGAGAGGTGGAGAGAGATGGAGAGAGATGGAGAGAGATGGAGAGAGAGATAGAGAGACAGATGGAGAGAGAGATGGAGAGAGAGATAGAGAGACAGATGGAGAGACGGAGAGAGAGATAGAGAGACAGATAGATAGACAGATGGAAAGAGAAAGAGAGAGGGAGATGGAGAGAGAGATGGAGAGAGAGAGATAGAGAGACAGATGGAGAGAGAGATAGAGAGACAGATAGAGAGACAGATGGAGAGAGAGAGGGAGAGTGAGATGGAGAGGGAGATGGAGAGAGAGATGGAGAGAGAGATGGAGAGAGAGATGGAGAGACAGATGGAGAGAGAGAGGGATGAGGAGGAAAAAGAAAGAACAATGTGGTCTGGAAGGAGAATGAGAAAATGTTCGACTGACGGTGTTTGAATCGTTTCTTGATACGTTCGGTTGAAACAAAACCTTACAAAGATAATTTTACTTAAAATTTTGCATTATAGATAACAACACATTGTAAGCAACAAAATATACTGTTCATTTAAGTTTTACAAACATTTGAAAGATGGATTGTATTGAATGTCTCAATAGCTAAGAGAATAAAAGAGTTCTTGGGTTTATGGTTGTGACCAGTGTCTTGTATCTTCAATGTGATAGTACAATATTTCTATCATGTTTCTAATTCTGTGCAAGGATACAAAACAAAACAAAACCAAACATATTTTGTGCTCGATCGCTAAGATTTCTGTTTATTTATTTCTTGGCAATGCTTCTGACATTATTTGCTGTAAACCAACAGAACCACACGCCGGAGATAATAATTGGATAATTCACTGAAGAAACGTCTGTATTCTCTCAAAACGTCTTTCATAAACTTCTTCAGATTACATAAACAATCAATTCAAAAACAACTTGACTTAATTCTTCATAAAACAAACACTTAAAGATAAAACAACAACTTCAACTAGTATTATTATTATAGCTTTTATATAGTGCTACTTTCATGCTTATGAGCGCTTTTGGTCCAATCTCATTTGTGGACCACTGGGAGGGGGGGGGGGAGGGGGAGGGGGAAGAGGTATCTAGGAGAAGGTTTTCCGTGCTGCCTTTAGGCGCTCAGTAAACACAACTCTGTCCGAGTCGGGTGTCGAACCTTTTAGCCAAGTTCAAGCGCACTTGGTCTCTCGACCACGCTTCCCACAACTTCAACTTCAACTAAAATAGCTTCAACTAATGGACTCTCAAGTACTCATACTAATACAAGACCGTTACTAAGCAAGGACCGTTACAACGCGAGGACCCCAACTAACTCACTTTCCCCTAATTTATAATTTTTTCAATCGTACTTTCCAGAATCATAGAAACTGCTTCCTTAATTATTTTATTAAACTTGTTTTCTCTGGTCAGCACTGACTTGACCTGGGCTTCTAGAAACTGGTCGAAATAGGTCACAGTCTCGACTCGTCAGAATTACACACGCTGTAAGTAAGGCAATATCTTTGATTCCGAAGATTAATAACTAATCCAGTATTTTACATGACCACGAAAACCCACTTTTGACCTGGATATTTTGCCACATTTAATGCAGACAAAGCCTTTGTCCGCTATGTGTGTGTGTGGGGGGGATCTAAGTAACTTGTCTTTTCGTCGTCCGGTCATCGTCAAAAGCCGTTGGGTCTCAAATGTGTGTTCCGTGACCTTTAGGAGGACTCTCCAGCTGTCTCATATAGTAACATTTAATCTGCTGCTTGTGTCTGGTAGGGAATTTTACAATAGAGCCTTTATAAAGAAAGTTTTACATAAATAATACGACTTTGAAGTCAAATTTTTCTGTTACATTTTTTTGTGTGTGTTTCTTTTTGTTATGGGACAAAAAAACTACCCGCGGTATCCTAATCATTATAATAAAACTTATCTTCCCCTGTATGCAACAGTGTTGCCCCAACTGCCGTAATACTCCCACTTTCTAACTTCCGTGACATTTCATACATTACAGAGGATGGATCATCACATATAGAAATGCATAGATACCGACAGAAATTTATATCAAGGTTATTTGTGTTTTTTTATTATCTCTTACCCCCCCCTCTCCCCGCTTTCCCCTGCAGAACAAAAAAAAAGAAGCAGAACATCCTCAATGTTATCTTACAAAAGAAATGAAAACACAAACTTAAGCGATACAAATTTGCCTTTTCTGAGATACCAAAGATGTCTTCTGGCGCCGCCAAAGCTGAAGCCCAATGGAACTGTTCTGTCATTGGACCTAATCGCCTTATCCATATTCATTTTGAAGGATTAGTCTGTAGATTCAGTTCGTTCGTATTCAGAAGGCCAGGTTATATCATTACATACTGGGTTGACTCCTGAAACGTTCACGTTATTCAAGTATTTGAATACAAGCTTTTTCTGATTTTTGGGGGGTTAGAAATATGAAGGCGTAAATATTTACATTTGTAAAGGAACATGTGGAGGTCAGAAATCATCTAGCCAGTTGTGATGTAACATCTACAGTACAATATACCATCGAAATAAGCAGAAGTTTGGTCTACCCATTTGTGACATTTTACTTCTCGAGAAATAATGTCGTCCTAATGCAACTTCTCTTCTGACTAAAGACGACAGTGCTTGATACACAGCTGCGGTCACAGGTTGGGCATCTGTAATCACCAGGTGCTGTTACACTTTCGCCCTTCTGTCTACCTCTGGTTTGTATGGCATCTGCAATCCAAGACCCTTGCTTTATGCTTACACTCCATCCAGCGCCTTTTATTCCCAACTGTAAGTGTCGATGTTTTTGGACAAGTATTTTGTTCTTGCTTTGACTAATAGTGACACATTTTTTGAAACATTATAATGACTATGTCCCTGATATCAAAAACAGTTTGTATGTTTGGATAATGATATATCATACTTTTTATGAAATAAAAACGCTTTAGAAAATGTGTTTTTTTTTAGGATATTTGACTAAGAATTTTACTAGCACACACACTATATATATATTCTATATTTTAAATCTTCGTTGACATTTAAGATATCAAATTTCAATTGTGTTTCTACGAAAAAAAAAAATTCACATTATTTTCTTCGATTGTCTCGCGCATGACGTACGCCTATTCGTTGTGTGTTAAAAAAAACCAACACAAAAACAAACAAAAAACAAACGTATTGTATTCTAATACTAGTTTTTTATTTCCCACACTGGAAGATAACTGGTTGACATTTTGATCTACATTGGTTGCTAGGGAATGTTGTTTTTTCCTCAGTTAATTTTTTTAAGAAGGCGTGGCGGAGTGGTGTAAAATACGTTTGATAAATACGTTCAGCTTCGATAAATAACGTATTCTATTTGTTTGGAGCCTAGTAATTCGTTTTTTTCTTTAAATCTTTCACGATAAAGAAAAATAAATGTACATTTTAACACTGCATTCTAAACATTTGTAAAAGTCATTAAAAAAAAAATTCTATTACAATTCAACCTCATTCCCCCCCCCCCTTTTTTTTTTTTCACTTAGACGTTTTTTTTTTGTTTTTTTTTTGTTTTTTTTAAGATTTTCATTCTTACATGAAGATAATTGCTAGATGCGTTGAAACCATGATTGTGTTCCGAGAAGCCAAACATAAGATTGAACCTATTTATGTCATTAGTGTAAATAACTCATAAAGCAAACATCGGACTTCACTTTGAGTTCTTAGGAAATGATTTTTGTGCGCATCCTCGATCACAAAAGGTGGAGCTTTTTGTGTTGGTCAGTGATCGGGCATTTCCTTTTCGACCTGAAGAAACAAATATTTTCCTTCTGTACATAATTCAACATGGCCCTTTGTTAGGTATAGTAAAGATTCCCCCTCTTAGGCCTTGCCATCGCTGGGGAGATAATGTAAAGGCCACCTGTTTTTGTGGCCCATGGTAATGAGGGTGTCGTGTGGCCAGCACAACGACCAACCGCTTTTACCTTCACTAACTAAAGTCAGGTAGCCATTAGATTTGGGTGGTCTCAGGAGGACCTAAGAATCCAACAGACTCAAACTGGCAGCATTGGCCTCTGACAGAAGCCGTTTGAAAGCTCTCATAAAATAAGCCGCGGTTACACATTTAGGACCCTTCCTCCACCCAAAAAAAACAAATTTGGTTTGAAGATAGAAGCACAGATAAAATGAAAACGTATAAAGACCCTCGGCGGACATCAACTTTGTTTGCATCAAGTGTGGAAAAATATGTAGGTCGCAACTGGGTTTGCGTAGACATGTGAGACATTGCATTCTTCACCTTCGAAATCATTGCATCGTTATTATTTTTTAGAACTTTTATAAATGTGTAATAAAAAAATCTGTGATTTCTACTTTGGCATCATGCGAGTAGCGTCTGCGCATGTGAGAGAGAGTTTATGTGTGTACATCCGCATCTGGGGGATTGTACTTGTAAGACCTCTTGTCTGATCGTGATACAGACTTCACTCACCACGTGATCCACCTAAGCCTCAGACACTCACATCGATTCCCGCTTCTTTCCTTGGACCACCATCTTATCTTCTCGGTAACTTAATGACTTTGAATGTCATCAATTGACATGTGAGATCCAACTCACTTGACATATTCAGTCGTGAGACTGATCTCCCACCCCCACCCCCTGTCTTTTTTTTTTTTTAAATCCCTTTTAAACCTGAACTCTTTTTATCTGAAAGTTTAATCTTCATCGTATTTCCAGACCTGAATATATTCCAGTTTCGCTTTCAGAAAACGTTTTCTAGAAATGTATCCGTTATCTTCCACTTATTGTTCTATGGCAGCGGTTCTCAACCTTTTAAGCTCTGCGACCCCTTTTTACTATCCCCAACTCTGCCGCGACACCCCCCCACACGCACACACAGCAATAGAAGAATACACAAAATACAATCCATATTTTCGATGTCTTAGGCGACCCCTGACAAATCGTCAATCGACCCCTCAAGGGGTCGCGACCCACTGGTTGAGAACCCCTGTTCTATGGTATATTTTTGTTTGTTCTGTTTTTGTTTTTTTTTATAAATGATCAAGACAAGATTATTATTATTATTATTATTATTATTATTATTATTATTATTATTACAATTATTATGTTAGAAACGAGCGAGTATTCATTCTCTGGCACTGCTAGGGTTGCGTTTCGTTAAAGAGAAACAAAATTCATTGTAGTCCCTTTAACAGTTTCCACTGTGGCAGGTCTGTAGCAGTACCGCCCTCTGACAGGCAACAAGAGTCTTCTTAGGGATATTAAGGGTCTTGAAGGTATCTCTGAGGTCATCTTCTCGGTTTATATAACAAAACGGTATATTATTATTTTGGATAACTTCCATAAACGTTAAATCTCCAAGCCTATGTTCCCATATTTTCGTTGTTTTTCCATTTCAGTTTTTTCTTAAATCATTCATTCTCTGGCACTGCCAGGGTTAATTCCGTTCAAGAGACACGAAATTCAATGTAGTCTCTTTATCAGTTTCCACTGAGGAATTTTCTAATGATGTGGCAGGTCTACAGCAGTACCGCCCTTTGACAGGCAACGAGAATGTTCCTAGGAATGTTAAGGGCCTTGAAGATATCAGTGAGGTCAGTTGTTAGTTGTGGATATATTTACCAATGGCCTTCTTCTAGTTATTGTGGACTGGAACGTACCGGACTGTGTTTTATGACGGGTTGTATTGAGGAATACGTTCGGATACCATAGAGGCCTAAGTGTATATATTTCATTCTTTAAATATTTTCATTTCGTGTTTAAGGATTTAATATTATAATCAGTCGAACACATGTGATGGATAATTGCAGCCTTTTTTTTCATCTCTGAAACTTTTTTTTCTATTTAAAAATGTAACAAAGTAACAAGTGTTTTTAAAGACATTCAACCCCCCCCCCTTTTCTTTATGAAAGAGCTAACACTGTCATGGAACAATTACTTTGCTCTTAGAATGATAGATTTTAAAGAATTGAAATTTTTTACTACCCTCCACGTAAATATTAATTATGTCTTTAGCTCTAATGAATACAAGCGGGAATACCCGATGACGTCCTTGTGTTCAAGATATAAATTGTCTAAACTTTATTACTAGACCTTTAGACCAAATTAAAATTTGTATCTATTATACCTCCGAGAGGTTATAACGATTGAACAGGAGTTCCCCCTTTGTCACCAGTTAGCTAGTATTCTGTTCACAAGGATACACATAAACTGTCGGAGCCATTTTCGAGATTCGTGTCCACCCAACCACCTAGGAATTTTTTTTTTTGTGCATATAAAAAATCAGCTAGCTGCTAAGATGAAATGTAAAAAAAAAAGGTAATAATAATAATAATTATTGTAATTATAATAAACTTATATCCCTTTACTATGGAGTTTCAAGTGATATTATTTTGCTGGACAAATGAGCTAACGGGTTAATGACCTAACTATAATAGGTCATTATTTCTTATTTGATAGGGTTTGTGTGGTGTGAGTGTGTGTTTTTTTTATTTTATTAAACGGCTAATTTAGCGCTATAAATCAAATTTTACTTGAGTGACAAAACATTAATTCATGCGTAACAAAGCTTTGTGGACAATGACGCGTCATCAATTTTCTTACAGACGTAAAGAGTGTCCGGTAAGGCTACATTTATTTTTTTTTTACCATAAAGGAAACATGGCTACAAGAGCCATATGAATTCTAGACGCTTGCAACTCCAGCGGTCAGCCTGACACTGGATTAGAGGTTGCCCGCTTCTAGCTATTGACCGTCCAATGTCCAGACTGCCTGACAATAAATATTCTGATAGAGAAATCTTGAAGAACACACAAAAAATAAATCTGGACAAAGGCATTCTCCTTCCCAGATTTTATTGTATTCGTCTTTTAGATGTATTCCATAATGATCTATAGCTGTATTACTTTTAATTGCACGACAAATCTGTTGTGATCAAGAAGGGTCCTTGTTTGTAACACACAGTCATATAAGAATCACACCTACGCACGCCATCTTCACAATGACATCACATACACAACAGAGTCGATTGTATCTTTTGAATTTGTGTTTCCTGGTAAAGGTTTTTATTCTGCCACAAATCTCTGCTTGATTTTTAAAAAGATTTTGAATTGATGCGCCTTTAAAGAATTATGATTGCTAAACACGACTATGACTTTGAGCCCTTCTGGAAATGTATTTCCTCCACAACCAGAGCATGGGAAGTTGACATGTAGATTGGAGGTAGAGGAACTTACCATTTTTAGTTTGGCTCTCTTTTCTTCTAGAGATGAGGTCTATACATTTTTGCCCTGAATAACTTTCTTATCATCATCACCATCTATCTCTGTACTTTCATCTTAGGGGTGCTTTGACAATTCGCGTAGCCATGTTGGCCACATTTTCCGGTCAGCTGCTGTTCTGATCAGGGTACTATGAGAGATTGTGTTATCCAGCTTTTCTTTGGACGACCCTTTCTTTTTGCTCCCTATACCTTGAAGAATGACTTTTGGCAGCGAGTCATGTCTTACAATAGGACCGAATCAGTTTAACTTTCGTCTCATCCCAGTCTTAAGTTCTTCCTTTTTGCCAGCCAGTCGGGGCCGGATTAAGAACTCTTGGTGCCCTAGGCACGTGCCTTGTTTGCCTAATGGTTAATCCAGGCCTGCAGCCAGTGTTGACTTCTTCTTACTCTCCACATAGTGCGATCTAGGGCTATGCTTTTACTATGATTATTATATAATTGTGTTCATTAGTCAATAAATTGGTTCATAACTGAGTAGCGAGTCTACTGTTTAAGACTATACAGACTGGCCGTAACTTTTCTTGTTGCCAAAGTTAAAATGTATATAAAAACCTTTGTTGTACAGTTACTGGCTTCAGTGTTACTGCTAAAATGTTAGTTGCTACAGTGACGGTGTTGCTGTTGCGGTGAAGATGCGTATTGTCGTATGCACCATATTATTTCAATTAAATTATGTTACTTTTCACATTTTTTTTACATGTACTAATTCATTTTTTAACTATATCTTTTTTACGCATACAACTATATCAAAAACATTTTTTATGTATTAATATGAAAGAAACAAAAAAAGTTGAACCTGTATTAAATGAAGAGATCCAAATAGTTCTAGTAAACAGGAGGAGGGTTAATTTTTTAAAAGACTACATCCTTTAAACAGCTTACAGAGCAATTGTTTTAGTCTTAATAACTCATGACTGTTAAATTAAAAAACTGATACATTATTTACCCGCTTCTCCGCCACCTTCCCTTCACGGGAAAGACTCCTGGTTAAGCGAATTTATAGATCGACTACAATTTATAATATTCCAATGTTAGACCTTTACATCTAGACTTAGAAGACGATGCGCAAATATTTCCTGAATATTACTTTTTTTTAGCTTTTTTAACTCTTGATTTATTTAAGCCTTACATTCGGAAATTCCCGAACGTGATGTCCTTTCAAGAACGCGATAGTTCTTTTAAAACCAAAGTTGGATCTAGACCAAGACCTAGTTCTCTAGCGAAATTTAAATTTCTTTCTTTTTTTACTTTGAAAAATTATAACGGTTAAACTAGAGTTTTCACAGTGAATTAGTATTTTTTTACTCAGCTATATACATCAACAACAACATCAACTAAATTTCTAGGAAAATTGTTAGAGCCATTTTTGAGATCCGTGTCCAGGTTCCACCATTTTCCCACCCTCCTGGTTCCATGAAGCTCTGACTTTAATAGAGGTATTGGAAAATAAAAAGGACATACACATATACTGCTAGACCAAGGTAAAAAACACAAAATGTCTAGGTCATAAGTCCGTCACCAGCAATAAAGAACAAGTCCAGAGAACTAAGATAAAATAGTGTTTGATGGTTTTCAAATTGTATCTCATTGTATTTTTTTTCTATTCAGTTGTTCACCAGAAATAAATCATTATATTTTTCAAAACGTAAATAGTTCTAGCTAGTGGATCGATATTTTGGAATTGACCAGCGGTCAGTACATTGTCGGAACCAATTAAACCTTTTAACCCCAATCGTCTACGTTCCTCCCTGTTCCCCCTTCTCACCCTTTATCTTCTCCTGCACTGCCAGTTCCCAAAGGGGTGTAATTAAAAGGGAGAGAATAAGCCTTCCCATAATTCTATTTTTGCCTGTAGCGCTTACGCTGTTCCGGAAATTATCACCTCTTAAATACAACTATTAATCAAGATACATTTTTTTGTGTTCTTCCACAAATAAAAAGAGGGCATGAAATATGTATTAAATAATTATTAGATGTGGATTTTGGATTTTAAAAGAAGTGTGGAAAAAAAAACATTTTGTTTATTAAATGCATACTTATTTTCACAACTTTTAATTAGAGAAAAACACTTCGAAAATTTAAATTTAGTTCATCTTGTGGAGTTTCGACTGTAAGGCCCATATATACAAGTGTCTGTTCGGTATAACTTTTCTATATGTTATTTCTCCCACTTGCCATTGGCTGCAGGGCCGGTCTGAAGCCACTGCAACCTATGCGGCCGCAGTGGGCCCCGCACTTCTATAGGCCCAGCGTGATGCGAATTCTAATTGTAAATTTAAATTAACGTCTGTATTATATAAGATAAGATAATTATTAAATAAAACCATTTTACTTATTGAAGGCTTCCAGGAATTCTCCAAAAATGATAAAATATAAGAAAAAGTCATGAAAACCTTCTGAAATTATCAAAATCTTCTGAAAACTGATGCAAATCTCCTTAAAACAGACAAAATTGTCATTTCGATGTGTCATTCAAATGGAAAACGGCAATCCGTTTTAAAAAAAAGGCTTTCATTTAATAAAAATGTAATAATAAGGCGAATTAGTAATATTAGTAATAGTAATTATGACATTTTTAGAAAAGATAGGGCTGATAATCATGGAGGAGTTCTTTTAGCAATAAAAAACACTCTTATAGCAGAAGAAATTACCTTACCTAACTCAAAAAACATAGAATCTACATTTTGTAAAATTAATACCACCTCAACATCCCTTATAATAGGCAGCATTTACAGACCACCGAATTCTAGTTTAGAATACATGCAGGAACTATGTAATCAGATTACTACACTTAAAGAGACAAATAAAAATGCAGTTTTTTGGATTATGGGTGACTTCAACCTACCTGATATAAATTGGAAAACACTAACCATAGATAAACACCAAAACCTTAAGGACATAAATGAGCTTTTCATAGAAACTTTACACAACCTAAGTTTAGATCAAATCATTAAAAAGCCAACTAGATTAAACAACACATTAGATCTCTTCATAACCAACAGACCTGGATGAGTAGTTGATTATGATATTATCCCTGGTCTATCAGACCATGAGATCATAAAAATACACAGTCAGATAAAAGCAGTAGCCAATACAAAACCCAAAAGAAAAATCTTACTCTGGAATAAATGTAACCTAACACAACTACACCAAGCTGCATTAAACTTTCAACAAACATTCTTATTAGAAAAAGACATTAACCAACCAGTCCATGACCTCTGGAATTTCATTAAAAACCATCTTAAAAGCATTATAGAAAATCATATACCAACTAAATACACATCAAACAAAATAAATAAATGCTGGTTTAATAATAGACTAAAGAAGCTTTGTAAACAGAAGGAAAACCTATATAGAAAATTTAAAGAAACCAAGGCAGAAAGAGTTTACAAAAAGTATATAAAAATTAAACACCTAACCCAAAAAGTAAGCAGACAGCTGCAGAGTGAATACATAAACAGTGTAATATCTAAAGATAACAACAAAAACCTTAACAAAAATATTTCGGCATTAATGGTCCACTGCATCAGTGGATTAAAGATTTTCTGATAGGGTGAGAACAAACTGTAATAATAAATGGCTCTAAATCAACACCAATAACAGTAAACTCAGGTGTACCTCAAGGAACAGTCTTGGGTCCACTACTATTTTTAATTTACATAAATGATTTACCAAATTGCATTAGTTCAGGAACAAAAGTCAGATTATTTGCAGACGATTGCATAATATATAGAACAATAAAAACAACACAAGACACAGATATTTTACAAAGAGAATTAGATGAATTACAGAAATGGGAATCAAATTGGAGCATGTCTTTCCACCC
The DNA here is from genome assembly GCA_036873155.1 of Biomphalaria sudanica. Lineage (NCBI taxonomy): Eukaryota > Metazoa > Mollusca > Gastropoda > Planorbidae > Biomphalaria > Biomphalaria sudanica. The sequence continues at coordinate 330,933 of JAZGLO010005433.1, read as the reverse complement.
AGAAAAATGTCAGTTGTTAAGAGTAACATAAAAACTAAAACAAATTAATTCCACTTATCTTATTCATGGCAAACCAGTAACACAGACTAAAAACGCAAAATACCTAGGTGTTATAATAAATGAAAAACTGTCATGGAATCCACATACTGATGAAACTATAAAAAAATCCAACAAAGCATTAAGGTTTATTAAAAGAAATTTCTATAAATCAAATAAGAACATAAAACTAAAATGTTATTTAACCTTGGTTAGGCCAATAATAGAATATGCATCCACCGTGTGGGACCCCTCAACTCAAGAAAACATTAAGAAACTGGAACAAACACAAAATAGAGCAGTGAGATTCATAACAAACGAATATTCACATTTGACTAGGGTAACACCATTAGTAAAATTACTAAATTTAGAAAGCCTTCAAGACAGAAGACTCAAAAGTAAAGTAGCAATTATACATAAAACACTGAACCATAATTTTCAAATACAAAAACAAAATTTAATAAAATACTCTGAAAGACACAAAAATAAAGGCACATTCCTCGTCCCATATGCTAGGACAAATTTGTACAAATACTCCTTCTTCCCTAGTGCTATTAGAGCATGGAATGGGTTGCCTGAGCTAGCCAGAAAAACCAGTGACTTGGCAGAATTTAAGTCATTGGTTAATATGCATGACTAAATGCATGACGCGTAGGACGTAATCATCTTCTTTTTTGAAGTAACGTCTGTATTATATAAGATAAGATAAGATAATTTTAACCAAAGCAATAAGTCACTGGCATACAAATATAGATCAAAATCTATCTCGACCTCTTAGGAAAAAACAAAAACAAAACAAAAGCGATATTTTGCTAGTCGATTTTAAATCTAAAAGGCAAATCTGAATGCTTATCGACTTTTTTATTGGAATACTACTATCTACTGTAGATGGCTCGATCATAAAGTTAATTTGACATCTTAATTTTCACTTAGTATCCTTATCAAAAACCAACAATAGGCCCCGCGCAATCAGTTTCGCATAAGGCCTCGCAACCTGTAGGACCGGCCCTGATTGGCAAAAAAAAAATTAAAATTAAAAAAAAAATCTAGTTAATTAATTAGTAGAAGGGAGATTAATCTTCCTTTATTGATAAGCAGTAATTGTGCTGTTCTTTCCATTTATAAGCTTTTATTTACAAGTATTTTTTACATTTTTTTTTGTTTTTAATGTCAGTATAAACTGTCAAATCCGAAGAAGGGTGTAGTCTGAAAAGCCTTCCACCCCACTCCACATTTTTAAACCACTTCCACCAGGCCACATTTCCACTAGGCCACACTTCCACCAGGCCACATTTTCACCAGGCAACACTTCCGCCAGGCCACACTTCCACCAGGCCACACTTCCACCAGGCCACACTTCCACCAGGCCACACTTCCACCAGGCCACATTTCCACTAGGCCACACTTCTACCAGACTACACTTCCACCAGGCCACACTCCCACCAGGCTACACTTCCACCAGGCCACACTCCACCAGACCACACTTCCGCCAGGCCACACTTCCACCAGGCCACACTTCCACCAGGCCACACTTCCACCAGGCCACACTTCCGCCAGGCCACACTTCCGCCAGGCCACATTTCCACCAGTCCACACTTCCACCAGGCCACACTTCCACCAGGCCACACTCCACCAGGCCACACTCCCGCCAGGCCACACTTCCACCAGACCACATTTCCGCCAGGCCACACTTCCACCAGGCCACACTTCCACCAGGCCACACTTCCACCAGGCCACACTTCCACCAGGCCACACTTACGCCAGGCCACACTTACGCCAGGCCACACTTCCACCAGGCCACACTTCCACCAGGCCACACTTCCACCAGGCCACACTTCCACCAGGCCACACTTACGCCAGGCCACACTTCCACCAGGCCAGTGTTATTTGTGATTTATCATCCGTTTTCCTTAATATAAAGCTTTTCACTACCTGCTAAGAATGATCTAGGAATTGTTCTAGGCTACAGATTGTGACAAAAGATCCATCGCTGTACATCTCTAGTTGTGGCTTCTCTCATATTTGTTATTTTCTTCACTTTGCTCTCTAGAACACCAACGTTCTCTGATTATGTTTTCAGATGTGTCCTTTTCACCGCATCGAATCGCTGTCACAAAGTTACATAGTAAGAGCGAGGATGAGAACCAAAAATTTTTCGGGCAGCACTTTTATGTAACGTTGTAACCCCTAGTGACATGTGGTCACATGACGTTTACCGATGCCATTGCTTTGATCCTCGGGTCATGGTGACTATCGAGTCTTGCTTTCCACAGGTCCACCAACCATGCTGTCAAAGACATCTTTATATCATACTGTTTAATTTACACGCTGTAAATAACGTTGCAACGTGAAGTTTACGTGTTGCTGATATTGTTTGAATGTAGGTTACATTCTAATGTTGTAGATGCTGTTCGGATGTGTATTTAGATGTGTGATGTTGTTGTGATGTGTATTTACATGCTGTAGATGCTGTTGGTATGTGTATTTAGATGCTCTAGATGTCAGAGATGTTGTTGGGATGTGTGTTTAGATGCTGTTGGGATGTGTATTTAGATGCTCTAGATGTCAGAGATGTTGTTGGGATGTGTGTTTAGATGCTGTTACGATGTGTATTTAGACGCTGTTGATGATGTTGGGATGTGTATTTACATGCTATCGTTGCTATTGAGATGTGTATTTAGATGATGTATTTTTCCTGTTGTGATGTGTATTTAGATGCTGTAGTTGCTGTTGAGATGTGTATTTAGATGCTGTATTTGCTGTTGAGATGTGTCTTTAAATGTTTTAAACGTTGTAGTTGTTGTTGTTCCAGTTGCTGTGAAGTAAACAGGAAATAAAGTCAAGGCAATGCAAGTAAATTCTCGTGACATCCGGGCTCCTAGCCGAGAAGTACTCTAACAAACACGATACATTTTTTTTTTCATATGTTAGTCTAGTACCACGTAAAAGTTCGGTCCACTGGTATGGGTATTGTCCACGACTTGTGTACATTCTTTGGAAAGTCACGAAATACTAAAAAAAAAAAGGTGGCTGGGGGTTGGGTTGGAGAAAATACTTTTTCGTCCCCCAAAAAAAAGTCACTTATATTTAGACCAAACAGCACAATTTACATTGCAGTGAACGTGAATTAAAAACAAAAATAAAAAAAAAAGATTTTTGTTTGTGAAAAATCTAGGCACTTAAATGAATGTCAACGTGGTTTCTTGGAAACACAGACATTGTAACATAGCCAACGCAAATAGTTCTTAAAAGACTATATTGTCTATAAAGAAATTAAAAGACTCATTTTCAAAATATAACTACTTTTAAAACACAATCCATTGGACAGCTAGACTTAGTTCGTAGGCTTAAACCTTGATTTGGAAAATGGTTTTCACTCTATATTTTTCTCTGAAACTTTATATTTTAGTTTGCTCCATCGAACTCTTATTTGACATCTTTTTTTTGTTTTTACCGGAGTCAAGATATGCTCATAAAGTATGCTTGCCTCATAGACTTTATGTTTGAAAGAATAACTATCGTTGGTGATTACAATGGAGTCTATAACCTACTGAAATATACCTGCTCCACTGACCATTAGATTAAAACAAAAATATAAAGAGTGCTACAAGCTTAGTGCTAACTTGCCAAACTTATATTAATTCACTTCGTCTGTCTGTCTGTCTGTCTGGTTAACATCTTTTGAACGATATTTCTTCCATTTCCTATTCTCGAATCAAGTTGCAACTTTGCACTATTATTCCTTGCCATTGACAATACATGAATCAATAAAACAATTATTGATAAGCTAGTTGTAATTAATTAAATGTGTTGTTTATGGAATTGTTAGTAAGCTAGCAACAGTGCTCTCCTCCAAAAGCGCACCCCGACAAACAAGCACAGCTGGCGACCCGTGACATTAATTATGCACAGTTCACCAAATATAATTAACCTTTTTTTTTTAAAAAAAAAAAAATTGTACGTTTAACCTGTTCAAAATGAGAAAGTAAAACCTTGACACACATTGCAATAGCAATCTTGCTACATCTTTTCAAACTATCATCATTCTTTCTTATCTAACTCTAATTGGCGGGAAAAGGAAGTTATTTTAAAACATGCTCCGATAGCGGATATCATTTCCTTCGCGAGCTTATCTTTGAAATGCTGATTGTTGACAAAAAAAAAACAAAATGGACAATCAAGGCCCTTGCCAACTACCTGACATCAGTTCCAATTAATTGCTTCTGTCAAAAACAGATGCCAATGAAACTGTCATGATTGTGGAGGCCATTTTTTTTTATATCTGAGCTCAAACCCAATCACCGAAGCGAAAGTAGATTGCCAGGATATCCGGTTATAGCTGGCCTCCATTGTTGTCCTGTGTCAGCTCCTTTTGTCTCTGCTACGTCCTGGCTATTAGAGAGAAGACATTTTTGTTTTCAATATTTGAAACTTTTCTGATTTCTTTTTACTTTCAAATTTTTTTTAAACATATTGTTTTTAATGTTTCTTTGATATGTATATTTATATACTATTTAAATATGTTTAATTTTTTTTCTAAATGTTATTCATTCTTCTTATTAAATCAGAAATTATGTCTAAAAAGTTTTATTGTTAATTTTCAATATATTTACATGGATATCATTTGTACATGTATATTTTTTATTTTATTATTATGTTAGAAACGCACGAGTGTTCATTCTCTGGCGCTGCCAGGGTCGAGAAACAAAATTCATTGTAGACCCTTTATTACTTTCCATTAAGTAATTTTTGGTGACAGGCAACGAGAATATTCCTAGGAATGTTAAGGGCCTTGAAGGTATCTGTATGGCCAGTTGTCAATATCCCCTCGATTGATATAATAACAATATAAAATTCAATATTGTTATTCTAGATAACTTCCATAAACGCTTAATCTCCATGCCAAGGTTCCCATATTATGTTTTTCCATTTCAGTTTTTCTTAAAATTATGAGACAGTGGTACGGCGATATAATAATGGTAGCGGCTTTTCCCTTTTTTTTTGGTATCTATGAGCAGCAGATCAGGGCGATTTAAATCTATTATTATTATTATTTAAATCATTTTTTGTTAAGTATTGCTTATTTAGCATGTACGTAAATCTTATACCATGTGATCTGTTCAAATCTCGTATGTCGACACGTGGAGGTAGATGTTTCTAGAGATGTTTTTTTTTGTTGTTTTTTTTGTTTGTTTAGACATTTTGAGTCAATAATATCAGTTGTTTATATGGACGTTTGTAATGTTCGCATGAGTCAAATTTAATTTTATCAATAGAAGCGTGAGCTGTTGTTTTTTATAATAAAAGACACATAATATAACATCTATAATGACTAGTATAAATATCATAAAGTGTAAAAGATAGTTGGGGTGACAACATGAGTAAATAACTGGAACACTCGCATGTATGTCCCAACTGATCACCAGAGTTATCTACCCAATCGTATTACCCTTTGGGACTGATCGATAGTGTCTTTTAAGTCAAGCATAATTTCCTCTATGCCAGTATCAACTGCAGTGGACACACGAACACACAAACACGGTGAAAAACACACAGTCGCCCTTGTACTCTTAAATGCATGCACTGACAGTAAGAAGGTACCGCACCAAACGATCTCCATCCAACCCCAGCCCCCTTTCTTTTTGCTTCACGACAAATCGCATTTGTTAACCTCAATAAATGAGCTCCTCTATTGGATAAGACTAGATCACGTGATCACTTTTTTCACTTTAATGATTGGGTGTGGGGATTTTTTTTAAACAAAGGATGGCTGTGGAGAGGGCTTTTATGAGCGGGAAGGTCGTTTTAGCTTCGCGCGGGGTAAAAGATGATAAACAGACGGACCTAGAGATGCTCTGATATTGATGGCTGTATACACGCTACATATATAACTGCAGCACTAGGTACAATACTGAATTTTAAAAATGCAGAAAAATACTGGACAGTCCTGACAATGGCAATATCCTTTCGACTCGACAATATTTTATTTTTGTATCTCATAAAATAAAGACGTTACTGAAAAAAAAAAGATGATTACGTCCTACGCGTATCCCCAGGTCAATATAGCCGTCAAAGACTTAAATTCTGTCAATGTTTTTTTTCCTGGCTAGCTCAGGCAACCCATTCCATGCTCTCATAGCGCTAGGAAAGGAGAAGCATTTGTATAATTTTATCCCATGATATGGAACAAGGAATGTGCTTTTATCTGTGTGTCTTTCTGAGTATTTTATTCGGTTTTGTTTTTGTATTTGAAGATTATGGTTCAGCGTTTTATGTATAATTGCTTCTTTAATTTCAAATCTAATATCCTAAAGGGTTTCTACATTTAATGACTCTACAAAGGTAAAACTGATATGAGCCGCGCAGTAGTTTTCAAATCAGGCAGCTATCCGTTTGTTTTTCTTTTAAAGGGCTCTTTTGGTGCCAGTGTCTTGTTCTGGCATCTTGATGAAGAATGCAGTTTTGAAGGACATGGCCAGCATTCTTTGGTGATTCTCAACAAGGGCAATTTATTTCTATAATGACTTGCAAATGTTTTCATAAAATGGTGACAAAACCATGTAAAGTAAGCTTCTTGTTGAATTCGGCGTTTATTATGAATTACATATGTATTGGATATTTTCATAAAATAAAGACCAAACCATGAATAGCAAACGTCTTATTGTATAATGTGTTTGAGATACATGACTATTGATAAACTCTACTTTTTAAACACTATTTTAGACGTTATGCGCATTTTTTTTAGAGGCCTGTAGAATCAAATGAAAAAAGAAATTTTTAAACAAAGAGCAGTGAAATCAGGTTTTAGTAGCAAAAGAAAAGGTCATTGCTACAATGGAAAAAAGATCTTGACACCAACGTGCCTATCAACATTGCAAAATTTAATTGGTCAAAGTAGAAAAGATTGGGTAGATGTTGTATTCATAAGTATATTTTAAAAATTTGCATTGAAATATGTGACTTTTTTAGATTGTTTAATTGATGGAAATTAATTTTATTCTGTGCTAGTATGTGAGATGTGCTATCGAAAAGGTTGAATGATAAAATATACATTTCAAAACCGGTGTGAAAAATAAACAATAAAGTTCGATACATCTCGAAACTAGACCTGTCAATACTTAGACTTAGATCCTCCCGCGCCGTTCGGCGTATTGGGCAGCAAGTTGTCTCCATAAAGATCTGTCGTTGACAATGTCTGAAGCCTCCTCCCACCTGGTGTCCACTGTTCTGAGGTCCTTCATGAAGGTGTGGCGCCAATTAATACGAGGACGTCCCTGTTTGCGCTTTCCTCGTATTGGCCTCCATGTTATAGCAATTCTTGGTATACATAGTTCATTTTGTCGTAGAACATGTCCCGCAAGCCTCATGCGACGCTCTGTCACAACCTCACTAAGTGTTCGACTCCCAGTTCGGCATAGGATTTCCTTGTGTGAGACATGTAAATAGAAATAAAGAAGAAAAAAAAAATGGAGATATAAAATACGGAATGAAGAAAAACACAGCGAAAGAAAAAATAATTTTTAAAAGTGGTAAAAGAATGTTGAAAAGTTTTGTTGAAGTTTCTGTTGTAATTAAAACCCATTCATGTGGAGTTGTCGAACTTGTTCAAGGGGGAAAGGGGACGTCACAATCCATTTTGAAAAAAAAAAATGCGGGGCTAAGAATGGGAAAGCGAGAGTTGTCGTTCTTTTATCCTAGGGGTCGTCTTAGAGAGATTTGATAATGTGAACGAAGACAGAAGAATTGAAGTTTTTCTCTCTCTTTTTTTTTTTTTGTTTCTCTTTTTTTTTTCAAACTAGATGTCACAAACACATACACAGTAACATTCGCGCACACTTGCAAAAATATACATTTCATTTTAACCGGAAAGAAGGTCAAATTGACCTTTAACCTTTGCAACACAGGGATGTCTCAAATATCATGAAGTATTGACCTTAATTAAAAAAATATGCACAAGATCAACCACTCTACCGTTGTTTACAATTGTAAGTATTATATGTAGGGCTCTTTCAACAGCTAACAACATACATGTACATTCAATGATTACAAGCAGACGACAAAAAGAAAACTTAAACAGAACCTCAGAGAAAAAAGGCATTGTCTACATTAGACTCAGCAAAATATACAGGTCGCAACTGGGTTCGCCTTGTCATGTGATATACCTCATCCGTAAGTTTCAGAAGACCTGTGTGTCTCCGTTCGAAAACGAGGCGCTAACGAACTAGATCTACAGATTGATGACGTCACTCTAACAATTCTTTTCATGCTGTTTAAAAAGGGCTCAACATTTTATTCCAGCTGAGCTAGTCAAATAGGACTCTTTTCAAATAGGTCCACAAAGCATGTATACACACAAAGCATTCAAGATATGTCTGCATAAAATTAATGGGAACCAATCTAATTTCTTATCAGCCACACAGTTGGTCATTTATTTATTTTAAGTAAAGATATTAACTAATCCGTTTAAAAGTTAAAAATCTCCCCCCTTGCGCGATCTTTAGGGCAGATGATCATGTAAAGGTCATCTGTTTCTGTGGGCCGGACACGTTTACTTTTTCCCAACTTAAGGCAGGCACCCATTAAAGCTGGGTGGACTCAGAGGCGCCTGAAGATCCCGAAATTAAAAATCCCAGGATTTGAACCCCGTTCCCCGGTTAGGAAGCCAAGCGCCTTACCGCTCAGCCACCGCGCCTCCCTTTTGGGCTAACTTTTGACATTAGAATGAAGAAAACCTTTAACACAATGATAGCTGCTGTTTAACTTGTCATTTGTTTTTATAAAATAATCCCATGAACGGAAATGGATCATAAAATTGTCGACTATGGCCTTTTGTGCATTCAACGTTTTTCAAGTATCGAATGGTTTTGGGCTTAGTCCTAACATCTTGTTAATGTGTAGGTCTTGTTGTTTTAGTAGCGTAAAAAGCATTTTATATACCCGTACAAGAAACTCAAACATCTAGTGAGCAGTCTGTCGAGGTCAGATCGCCATTTTACAGCTACAAGATCAAGGCCTATCACATTTATATATTTAATTGTTCAAGTATTAGTTACACTTCATTTCAAAACGCTTAATTTAATTGTTGATATTGCGATTAGTATCTAATTGTATTGATCAACTGCAATTGGTTTTTATATCGATAGAAGCCTTTTGCGTCTCGCTGTGTTGACTCTACATTCAGCATCCTCGTTGCTGAGAGACACGACCAAGCCTCCTACTGTTTATCCAGAATATCGCGTTTCCCTGGCGAGAGGTTTTGCTTTGTTTTTCTTTGCTGTTTGCCTTTCTTTTCAATGTAAACTGTTTGAGCGAAGCGTGCCGAGGTGCCGCGCTGCAGTGGGCGAACCATGAACACTGCAGGGAGTTAACACAGCGCTATTTTTCACAATGCAATGAGGTTCGAGTTACCTTCTCTTGGTTTATAACATGTTGCCGCATGCACTTTCATTGATATCCTGTAAAAAAAAAAAATAGCCTTATCTAAAAGTTCTTGCACTAGTGTATATAAAGCTAAGACAAAGACGTAAAGATTAATTAAATTTTTTTAAATTATTCTTTTTCGCCACCGTTGTACAGTTGTAGGCGAACTTAACTGAAACTTTTTTTTTTGGCTGACATCAGAGACTATAATGAAGCCTGAGGGGCGATAATTGTTGGCAGAGGGAATAGAGAGGAAATACACTAGGGGGGCAATGGATGGAAGGGCAATAGACTGGGGTGCAATACATTGAGGGGCGACCGAAAGCTTAAGCCTCCTCAGGGGGACTAATTCAACTTATACCACCACACTTGGAAAGAACGATTTTTTTCTCTTGTTTGATACTATTGTAACTCCAGTGACGGACTGAAAGGGTTAATGTGTGTGCAGCCTACTGATACACACGACTTAGGCCAATCACACGGGTCAACGGGTCAACGACTGTCGATAGACAAGAGACAGTACTGCTAACAACCGCAAGTATGACCTGTGTTGTGGTCATGTGATCAAGAGCCTTCACGGTAGAGAGACAATGTGTAAAGAAAGGCCAGTTGAGTCCAGGACAGCAAAGCAGTAGGGACTTATGGTACCTTTGAGTCCTCGAGAATGTAGCTGTAGGAACAAGAGAGACTTGTAATGTTTAGTTAGGCAGTTCAGTTGTGTAGCAAAGCATTTGAAGTTCGTGTAGCCAAGTGTGTTGAATTGGCTGTCGATGTAATTGTAATTAAACCGCCACTTTGTTACTTGAGGCTCTTGTTGTCAAGTTCTTGAGTTAGATGTAGTGTTGTGTTGTTAGGTAGTGTTTGCAGAAGGCCTGATTGAGAAGATCGTAACAATACTAAACAAAATAATTTATAACCAATAAATCTTATCTTATCTTATATAATACAGACGTTACTTCAAAAAAGAAGATGATTACGTACAAAAGCGTCATGAATTTAGTCATGCATATTAACCAATGACTTAAATTCTGCCAAGTCACTGGTTTTTCTGGCTAGCTCAGGCAACCCATTCCATGCTCTAATAGCACTAGGGAAGAAGGAGTATTTGTACAAATTTGTCCTAGCATATGGGACGTAGAAAGTGCCTTTATTTTTGTGTCTTTCAGAGTATTTTATTAAATTTTGTATTTGAAATAATTAACTTATTGGGTTTGTTGTAGTCAAAAGAAATAATTGTGCACTATTTCAACTTGATCCGAGTTTGCTTTGTATGTGGGGATTGTGTAAATTGCAGATAGACACACAAAGATGATATAAGCTTTGTATGTGGGGATTGTGTACATTGCAGATAGACACACAAAGATGATATAAGCTTTGTATGTGGGGATTGTGTACATTGCAGATAGACACACAAAGATGATATAAGCTTTGTATGTGGGGATTGTGTACATTGCAGATAGACACACAAAGATGATATAAACTTTGTATGTGGGGATTGTGTACATTGCAGATAGACACACAAAGATGATATAAACTTTGTATGTGGGGATTGTGTACATTGCAGATAGACACACAAAGATGATATAAGCTTTGTATGTGGGGATTGTGTACATTGCAGATAGACACACAAAGATGATATAAACTTTGTATGTGGGGATTGTGTACATTGCAGATAGACACACAAAGATGATATAAACTTTGTATGTGGGGATTGTGTACATTGCAGATAGACACACAAAGATGATATAAGCTTTGTATGTGGGGATTGTGTACATTGCAGATAGACACACAAAGATGATATAAACTTTGTATGTGGGCATTGTGTACATTGCAGATAGACACACAAAGATGATATAAACTTTGTATAACGACGAAAAAGACACCTAATGTATATTTTTTTCTACCGAGTTCTCTTTCCTTGAGTGCTTTCCCCTTGAGAACATTAAAATTACTATTGTCTGTATGGCTTTTCAGTTTACAACTCAACGGGCCCCATCCAGTTTATGTTGTAAACATTCGACGTCCCTCAATCAACCCGAAATAATAGAAAGTAGTGCTTATTTTCAAACAAATTACTAATTCAATACCATCATTGCGACTAATGGATTCCAGCAAGCGTCAGCATCTCGCAAGATTTTTTTTATGCCGATATTCTCCTCCTTAGAAAACATTAAAACTGGTGCATTAATGACTCCTCGTCTGTCGCCACATTAGGCAACAGAGTCTGTCGCCAAGTGTTCCAAGACACTTGCCATATAGACTATGTTATGTTACGTGAGATAGGCGCCTCTTTATGTTTGCTTCAATCTTTAATGGTGAATAAAAGCACAAAGCTAAGTTATCATTGTATAAGGCTCAATCCCCCCCCCCCTTTCTCTCTCTTTTTCCTAATTGCACAGAGGTGTTACACGCATAAAGGCTGCTTTTAAAGAGTGGGCCGTTACGCAATATATTTTTTTGTGTTTTTTTGTGGGCTGCTTTGTCGTACTGCACGTTGGTTTCTTTCAATTTCATACTTTGTACTTACACATACAAAACACACAAACACACACACACGTTTATAAATGGGATGGGTGCCTTTGCGATCTATGGTGCCCACATTTAACGAGGGTGTCATATGACCAGCGCAATGACAAATCGTATATACTTTTCCCCCGTTAGAGTTGGGTTGACCCGGTGGCGCCCTAAAAAAATCCCTGAATTCAAAATACCAGTTTTCAACGACATTCCAACCAGAGACCCTCCGGTTTTGAAGTCAAGTCTGTTAAACCCTCATTCACCAGGCCAGCACCTTTATGAGTAACTTACTATGATAAGTATTGTATGCATATTTCAAATATATTCACGCGCGTACTTATGCAGCTAGAATCTGTCTGTTTATTATGGAGTGAGTATGTATGTGTGTTTCTATGGTGACGGTGAAAAGAAGTAAGTAATTGGTTGGTAGCTATTCAGTATAAATGATGCAAGAACAGCGGCACTGTCGTAAGCTCTCTTGGGAAGACGACTCCAGAATGCCATAGTGAAAAGACGTGCTTTTATAGTGAGATTTTATTGAAAATATTATATAATTGATAAAGTCTACTACATTTATTTTATATAATCTCAAATTGAATTTGTCTATATTGTAGTAAAAGTTATTTTTAGTACTGTTCACGAATAGGTTATTCAAGTTTTTTCAAGTTTTTAAAAGTTAAAATATAATACGCCTACAGCGGTTAAGTTGTCTACCATCAGAACAATCACGGCCAACAAAAAGGATGGCTGCCTGGTCGTGCGGTATGCGCGCTGGACTGAAGTTTGTACTTTTCGATGGTCCCGGGTTCAAACCCTGCCATCCCGAGTCGTCCTGCGGGAGGTTTGTACTAGGAAGTAAATTATCTTCAACTTTAAACGAACATCCGAAACATGTAAAACATTTTTTTTTACAAACATTCATATAGTTATATAAGGACAATATAATAGCATTGATGTGGGCAATACTTCATTATTATGTTTCTCGGTGTAATGCGATAGATTTAATAGAATCTACATCAGATTAGAGTAATTAAACAGCCTCATACACTATCAGAGGCTTTAATACTAGATTACCGTCTTTCCAGAGGCAACGACTATGAATATATTTAGGACAGAACTAGTCGACACAAATTTTTTTGTCTCATTACAATCTCTAGGATTTAAAAATTAGGTAACGATTTAAAATTAAAGAAGCAATTGAAAAATACTTTATAAAAAACAAAGCTTATGTAAGGAAAAGAACCGCTAAATACTGCCATTTATATGAAAATTTAACTACCTTTCTGCTATATAAAACAAAATTAATTAATTATTACTAAATGATTAACTAAATGAGTGTTTTTACATTAAAAAAATAAATATTACGCAAAATGCAGGGGTCCTCAAAGAGGTCAAGCCCCCCCCCCGGGCCCCCCCAAAAATGGAAGATTCCTAGCTACACCCCTGATCTACATTACATACAGCACTTCAGGAAATGACTTTATTTTTGTGTCATATCTGCGAATGAGTTAAAAGCTCTCTGCCGTCCACTCCCTTTCATGCATGCCTCTTTTATATTTGTTATTTACAGTTTGAATGTATCATGTTTCGTGGAATATCTTGCCCTTTAACCTTTTCGTTCTTTTCATTTCGGAATCGTTGACCAAAAAAAAAACCCAACATTTTTAGAACAAACTTCAAGAGGCTATGGTGTGTAGAATTGCAACATCGAAACAGACATTCTCGTGTTTATTTTTCATCGTGTGTTAAGCATCGTGTCTCAGTATCGTATTCGCAGGTGGGGGCGGGTGCTGGTAAGAATCGATACCCGTCTCTTTCCTAAAAGTGTGAGGGGACGAAAGCTTTTCACACCTGCTGTTTCTTCGGCGGGGATCGATCCGCGCGCGAAGTCTTGAATTCGGAAAAGGGGATTAAGTTTGTTACGAACCAATCAAGCGATCTTCAGCTGTCAAGAGCCTTTAAAATGATGACGAGGTGGGGGCTGGGTGGGTCAGGAAGGCAGAACCAAGAGTAAAATGTGTAATCGAAACATCTTAATATTGAAAAGATTGATCGATACTACTCTAGACTTTATAATACAAAGAAATCCTATATAATCTAGTTATACAAGTCATTGTAGATGCGAGTCATGATTCTTAAATATCTTTTTTTAAGGCTATATTTTTTTTATCTGTTCATCTGTCTGTCACAATCCCTGATCATCTAATCGTCACATTCTCAGTTCATCTGTCCGTCACTATTTCTGTTCATCTTATCATCACAATCTCTGTTCATCTGCTTGTCACAATCCCTGTTCATCTGTCTGTCACAAACCCTGTTCATCTGTCTGTCAGTCTGTGTTCATCTGTCTGTCACAAACCCTGTTCATCTGTCTGTCAGTCTGTGTTCATCTGTCTGTCACATTCCTTGTTCATCTGTCTGTCATTCTGTGTTCAACTGGCTGTTTAACTTCTGCCTATCTCTCTGTTACAACCTCTGTTCATCTGCCTGTCATAACCTTTGCCTATATGCTCTGTTCATTTGTATCTCACAACTTATTTCAACTTTTAAAATGTATTAGCCAAACAAGTTTCTATCTTATTTATTCACCGAACACTAATATAGTACATATACTTCTATATTTAACTTAGGGGAGACCATCCAAACAATTTCCTTGTTATTTCCCCTTTAAAAACAAAAAAGAAGAAATTGCTCGTAGGAAACAAAAAAAAAAAACGGATATCGTTTGGTAAAGAAACAAATTAGCCGAAAAAACATTTGTATAGGCAAAATATTTATATACAAACACGCGATCGCTTTCAGTGGCTAAAAAGAAAAGTATGTTCCAAAGAATTCTCTCTGATGAAAAAAAAATATCATCGATAAAATCAATATATATATTTCTTATATTTGCTAAATGTATGAAAGCGCAAAAATTTTGTTTTTTTTCCTAGGTCGATAATCGATAACGAATCTGGAATTATATTCTTGCCAATAGCGCCGTTTAGACCCGCGTTTAGTTTTATGAACGGGATATCGGCTGATATTGAAATAGAAAGAATTAAAACGATTTTTCTTAGAAAAGGAGATATTAATATCACTAGAAGCAAAATGGATTCTCTAGGATTTTCAAAGGGCTATAAAGGTTATCTTCAACTGTAAATATTGGGTTTGTCTGAGAGAGTTATTGAATACCGAATAACAAAAGGCCAGGGCGGGATAAATTATGACTTTATGTTTTGTGGTCATAAGATCTTTTACCTTAAGATATTTCCAAGGAATCTCTATTATATTGAATAGAAGCATCGATTGTACTCACTCTCTTTAACCTTGTGCAGTCAATGATAAAATAAATTTCACTTCTCTTTCTTTCTTTCTCTTTCTTTCTCTTTCTGTCTATTTCTCTCCTTCGATTTTTTTCGATTTCCCTCCATTTCTTTCTTTCTATTTTTTTCTGCCTGAAGTCCGCAAATAAAATATTGCACGTTTATCGTTTTGCATTGCACTCAAGACACTCTCTGCATTAACTGGAAATCTCAAACTATAAATATTACCAGAAACATTAAGTTTGAGAACCACTGATTTATTTACAAAACTTCACCCCCCCCCCCCAACCCGAGCTCCGTGTTTTAAAACCAATGACCTTAAAGCCCCAATACATCTCAAGTTCTCAAATGTTTGCCTTACATTCGAGCTCTGTTTCTTAGAAACTACCCGCTCTCATAACAGATAAAAAGAGGGTTGGGGGGAAAGCGAACCAGCCCCTCTCATCTCTTTGCAGTTCTGAAGTGTTACAGTGTCTTTGTCAGGCCAGCGCTCTCCACGGACTTCTTACTGTTTACGATTGACTTGATCCGAGGCTCGGACATTTATGGGTCAAAAGCCCCTGGGCTGACAAAACGAAGTGCTGTTGGAATGAAATAAGCAGTACTTGCACTGAAAGACCCTATTTGTAAAGGTTATGATTGCTCTTTAATATAACTAAACATATAGACTAATAAGAGCGTGTTGATACGCTGGGTTTTGTTTTATGGGTGTCTTCAGATTTAAAGATTATCACATTAACATAAGATTCCCGCAGGGCGAAGGGTTTTATAAAACGATCATAATGTAACGTGGAGATATATATAACTTTTAATGCTGTATCATTTTTACCAAAAATATGAATTGCAATTAAACTTTGAAAGAATATCGCGGCTCAAATTTAAAAGTTTGCAGTTTCCGGCATTCAAAGTACTACAAATTTATTACCACTTCTGCTTCCTTAGAAATTTCAACAAATTAACACTAGCTCTAGGAAAAACCTTTTCTAGGGTAAATAAAATGTCAGGATGAAAGGTCAGAATGTGGTTACGGCTACTCAACCAAGCATCTATGAGTTAACAATAGTTTTTCCATTTTGTAATATTCTAGCTTGTACATTTATTTTCTCGCCTTCAAAACAGTTCTTACACAGTTATCTCCCAGTAATGCTGAAGATAAAAAGAACTTAATGGAAATCAATGGTCTTTCTTGATCGTAACTTTGATGTCAACCAAAGTAAGAAATGTAACTCGTGTAGCTCTATAGCACAATTTTGTTAACTCTTTCCGTCCGGTCATGTCCTTGACAGGGAATATCAACTGGCAAACATGTTTTACGATCTACGAGAGAACCGAGTTTTCTTTTTCATTTTTTTTGAGCTTTGTGTTCCTTCTCAACTGAGTTTGAATCTACAGCCAATGTTTAGTGACTTTGTGGTGTGTTTGTAGTTTGTGGGTTTGCTTATGAAAGAATTTTTAAAAAATAGCAATATAATATTGTATTAAAAAATATACTTTGGGAGATATGCTCATGTTGGGTCGTAAAATCCAATCTTGTACTTTTATTTTCAATAAGGAACACTACAAGGGAGATAACATTCGGGACATGGTTATTTAAAATACTCCGCGTGTCTTCGTGTTCATCGCCATGGTAATAATAGTAATAATAATAATATCAGACAAATTCTCAGTGGACACTGTTAAAGGGACTACAATGAATTTTGTTTCTAACTTATGAAAGTCTAACCTGGCAGTGCCTGAGATTTAAAAATTGTCTCATTTCTACAATAATAGTCATAATTAATAGTTACTAATATCATAATGCTCGTAATGATAATAGTAATAATCATAATATAGCTTTATTATCTTCATTGTTTTTTTCTTATCTTTACTAATTAGTGTAAATCATAATTTACAAATACAAAAACACAATCTAATAAAATCCACAGAAAAACACAAAGATAAAATGGCAGTTGAGTTAGAGCCATTCCCTTGAAAGGGAAGTGGGGGGCACAAGAAAAACTTGAAAAGAAGAGTCAGAGGCATGGGGGAGTGCAATTTCGCCCTGGTTGTCATGGGGGCATATTGTGTCATCACTAAGTGAGCAGCATTGAAGTGTAGACAAAGCGAAACCGGAAGTACGTCTCCAGGGCGGCAAGTAATTCTTTGAGACTGTAAGTCAAAAAAGTTCTCGAATTCCCCCCTGTCATCGGATGCGCTTCTGAAACAATGGTCTATTCCCCCCTTGAGCCTGTTACATTAATCATTGTTGCTGTCCCGTAGATCCGATTGAAGACAGTAGCACAAAATAAACACCACTAAATAAATTCTTATGTATAAACAGAACGCCGCCCACACACGTCCCTTAATGATAATGTCCTCACGAGAAGTAACCATTGCAATATGGACATCCACAATAATGACTTTCGAAACCCACGCGCTCCCATTTGTCTCAGCGACAGGCCAAAAAAGATGGTTTTTGAGGCTCTCTCTGAGAGACATCAAATTACGAACTCTCTGAGACAAACCTCAAGAAATAGACAAGCTCTAGAATTAAATGCTGGATCAAGTGACTCAATTATCCTAATAGTTTGGTGTTCGTAGTCCCGTCGCATGGACCAGGACGTCTGGATTTGAGTTCACGTCAATCAAATGACTGTCTGTTGAGCATCAGGATCCAGGCTCAGTTCACTGCTGTGTTTATTGCTTCTGTTGACTTAAAAGCATTTCTGTTCCTAATTGACACTTTGTCACAGACAGCGAATGCCTAAAAGTTTGTATTAGATTCTAGACTTCAAAACTTTGAGATCAAAACAAACAAGAGTCATCCTTTTAACAATACCTCTATTTAGGTCAGGGAGTAACTTGGAACCTGGACGTGGATCTCAAAAACGACTCTAACGATTTTCCTAGAAATTTAACTGTTGATGTATATCGCTGAGAAAAAAATAACTAGCTCGTTGGCCCCACGGTGAAAACTCTATTTTTTGAAGAAAAAAAACCCCAAAGCGTACCGATATCTCAATTTTTTATTAAGTTTAAAGTTGCTTCCAGTTTTTTTTTTATTTAAAAAAAACTAACCTTTGCTTATAATTTTACGTAAATCAAATATAATAGTAATTATAATAGTAATAATAATATTTATTATCCATAAAGAAATTTGCCTAACAGTTTGTGCATGACATTTAAAGAAAAAAAACATAATGTCTATGGAAAACAAAATATACCTTCACGCCACGTACATTTTCAAGTTAAATGTTGAGTTTGATTTTTAAGTTTTTGTCACATCGGCACAATTTAGGCCATGGTGTGCCCGTAATCCTTCAAGGACACAAGTTAAATGTGAAATGTTTCTATAGGATAGTCCGGTAGTAGTAAATGATTTGATTACTAGAGTTTCGTGTCTGTTTGTCTCAGCAATCAGTGTCTTTTATCAGCCCTGTAAATTATATTAAACGATTTAGCTCATAACTCTTGAGCCAGTTTCTAAATGACAAAATCAGCTGCTTATTAGGACGCCATACTGGGTTACAACAAAGTGCAGATCTAGACTAGATTTTACGAGCTCTAAATCAGAGGTATAGATTTAGGTTTACTTCTAGATGTCTATATAATGAAAGTACCAATACATTTATACAGTGCCCTCAGGCCTGATGTTGTAACGTAGCTGGTACTTTACGCTGCGAAGTTCGACCGAGAACATTCGTTACAGAAGGCCTGAGCACTGACCTGCAACGTCACTACCCAACCCTGACCTGTGACGTGGCAACGAGCTATTGGTCTAAACTGCCCACAGGTTGTGACGTTGCAGGTCAGTGTTCAGGCCTTCTGTAACCGAGTTCGAACACATTTTTTTTACAATTATTTTTTTTTTATTTTTATTTTAACTTAAATAATGGAGGTATTAATAATATTAATAAATAGTAATAATCTTTATTGTCCGTATGGAAATTTGTCTTACAAGTATTGCCTTTTTAAAAATGGCAATTTTTATGTTTTTCTCGTTGATGCTAACGGTCCAGTTCTAGATATATTAGAAGTGAAAATATATGGCTTTTGAGACTTGAAAATGGATAATCCATATGAATATTCAAAGTTGTGTGTAATTGTATGTAAACGAGTTACATACAGAAATAAACAAGGGAGAGATAGAAGATGAAAAGAGAGAAAAGGAAAGGAAAAAAGGAGAGGAAAAAATGGAAAAGAGAGAGAGAGAGAGAGAGAGAAAGGGGAAGAAAAAGAACAGAAAAGAATTTTTTTTTAAAGTTTATGCTTTTCTGTGAAGTTCAGTAGTGAATGGTTAAACGATTGGCTTCCAAACCAGGGGCCCGGGGTTCGAACCCCGGTGAAGACTGTCATTCTGGATTTGGGGATTTTTTTTTAGGGCACCCATGAGTCCATCCAACTCTAGTGGCTACCTGACTTTAGTTGGGGAAAGTAAAAGCGGTTGGTCGTTGTGCTGGCCACAAGTCACCTTGCTCATTAACCAAAGAAACAGATGACCTTAACATCGTCTGCCCTATAGATTGCAAGGCTAAATAGGGGGGCTTTACTTTACTTTATTTATAAAATAGAGGGAAAGAGAGAGAGAAGGAAAGAGAAAGAAAGAGAGAGAAAGAGAGAGAAAAAAAGAGAGAGAAAGAGAGAGAAATTGAAAGAGAAAGGGAGAACGAAAAAGAGAGAGAAAGAAAAAGCGTGAAATTGAGAGAGAGACAGAGAGTGAGCGAGAAAAAGAGAGAGAATGAAGGAGGTAAGTAAGAATGAGACACAGCCGATCGTTTAGGAAATGCATGGAGTTAGGAGAATAACAACCAACAATGTGGTGCTGAATGATTTAATATCAGACACACTGACAGCTTGACAAACACAGCTCAGAAGACAGACAGACACACATTCGAACGATATAATGACAAGAAGAACTAAAACTGTTTGTGAAATAGACAACTGATACAGACTGCCCTTGTTGACACGATTTCTTTCTGGAAACTTCAGTTCATATCCCAGGATAAAACACTGCTCCTTGTGCCCTGCCTTATCCAACTCTATTGAGATGCTCCCACAAGCAGTCAAATAGAATTTAATCGATGGCCCTTTATGAAGATTTCAGGACAGACATGTAGGAACAAAGACATACTTCATCTCTGACCTCCTTCAGCAGTTGTCCTGATAGAAAACTTTGTTGATTTATCTTGGTTTAGAATCACTTCCTTTTATGGAGATTAATTTACTCTTTCCATTTTATTGCCACACCCTCTTTCTCTCTTTATAAAAAAAAATATAAAACTTATATCAACTCACTTTGTCTGTCTGTCTGTCTGTCGGTCATTAACCAAATGATACAATGAAAACAATACACACATCATACAACGAAGTCGATGCAATCATGATACAATGAAAACAATACACACATCATACAACGAAGTCGATGCAATCATGATACAATGAAAACAATACACACATCATACAACGAAGTCGATGCAATCATGATACAATGAAAACAATACACACATCATACAACGAAGTCGATGCAATCATGATACAATGAAAACAATACACACATCATACAACGAAGTCGATGCAATCATGATACAATGAAAACAATACACACATCATACAACGAAGTCGATGCAATCATGATACAATGAAAACAATACACACATCATACAACGAAGTCGATGCAATCATGATACAATGAAAACAATACACACATCATACAACGAAGTCGATGCAATCATGATACAATGAAAACAATACAAACATCATACAACGAAGTCGATGCAATCATGATACAATGAAAACAATACACACATCATACAACGAAGTCGATGCAATCATGATACAATGAAAACAATACACACATCATACAACGAAGTCGATGCAATCATGATACAATGAAAACAATACACACATCATACAACGAAGTCGATGCAATCATGATACAATGAAAACAATACACACATCATACAACGAAGTCGATGCAATCATGATACAATGAAAACAATACACACATCATACAACGAAGTCGATGCAATCATGATACAATGAAAACAATACACACATCATACAACGAAGTCGATGCAATCATGATACAATGAAAACAATACACACATCATACAACGAAGTCGATGCAATCATGATACAATGAAAACAATACACACATCATACAACGAAGTCGATGCAATCATGATACAATGAAAACAATACACACATCATACAACGAAGTCGATGCAATCATGATACAATGAAAACAATACACACATCATACAACGAAGTCGATGCAATCATGATACAATGAAAACAATACACACATCATACAACGAAGTCGATGCAATCATGATACAATGAAAACAATACACACATCATACAACGAAGTCGATGCAATCATGATACAATGAAAACAATACACACATCATACAATGAAGTCGATGCAATCATGATACAATGAAAACAATACACATATCATACAACGAAGTCGATGCAATCATGATACAATGAAAACAATACACACATCATACAACGAAGTCGATGCAATCATGATACAATGAAAACAATACACACATCATACAACGAAGTCGATGCAATCATGATACAATGAAAACAATACACACATCATACAACGAAGTCGATGCAATCATGATACAATGAAAACAATACACACATCATACAACGAAGTCGATGCAATCATGATACAATGAAAACAATACACACATCATACAACGAAGTCGATGCAATCATGATACAATGAAAACAATACACATATCATACAACGAAGTCGATGCAATCATGATACAATGAAAACAATACACACATCATAAATCAACAAAGTTTTCTATCAGGACAACTGCTGAAGGAGGTCAGAGATGAAGTATGTCTTTGTTCCTACATGTCTGTCCTGAAATAATATTTCGCTTCTTACGTTAACCGTCTATTTGATTACGAAAATATAGCTTCAAGGACTTCCCGTAAGCTTGACCCTTGTTTTGTCCAGCTCTGTGCACGCTGGTATCTGCCAATATGTGCTGTCGAGCGTGACATTCCCACTCGCTTTTGACTTGGATGTTACCAGAACCAGTGGAAATAGAAAGAGTCATTTTGTGTTGATATTAACAGTTAATTAAATGTCGCTGTTTGCTCAGCAAGCGGTTTTCTTGTCGTAAATGTTTGTTTTTTTTAACACTTTGATCTTTTCTACTTCTCCTATTTCTGTCTCTCTCTCTCTCTCTCTCCCTCGTTTACTCTCTCTTTGAACAGATTTTTTGTTTAATTTAATGACAAGCTGCAACTAGAATTGTGAATAAAAAAAAGTTCTAATTATACATTTAAAAGATGCTTTGAAAACTCAATCACAGCTGAAAAGCTCGCTCAAAGGGCTACAACTTAAAAATTTTAGTTTTCGGCAAACATACTTGGATTAATAATAGTCAATTAGTTGCGTTGCGTTAATAGTCTAATACATAAGTGATGAGCACATATTAACTTACACACACTCACTACTAATTGAAAAGTTATATGCTATAAATATATTTGTTAAGTTTATTGTGTATATCTATAAATGTGAAGTTAAGTTTTGAAACAAAGAAAGATGCATATTACATATATAAAAGCAGCACTTGGGACCACACTTTATATCAACTCTTTCTCTCCGTAATTATTTACCACATTCTGGTGAAATCAACGTTGGCATCGTCTGTTAGGAGAGAAAGAGTTAAGGGAAGGTAGTGTACAAAAAACCAACTGCGTAGTCCACGGCCCGATTCAGTAACCCCCGATACGGTAACTGCGTTTAACAGTAACGCATTACTTAGCGAGCTAACATCATATTAGCATCAATTTAACACAGCTTTAACCTGATATTAACACAGCGTTTACATCATATTAACACAGCGTTAACATTGTATTAATATCAATTTAACATCACTTTAACAACGCTTTCACGTAGCTTCCACATTTTAACACCCCTTTAACATGGCTTTAACATAGATTTAACATCACTTTAACATCACCTATTACATCGCTTTTTAGCACCATTTTAACATCACCTAAACATCGCTTCAAATATCTGCTGCATACATTTAAATGGATATCTGACCATCTTCTATCTACTTTTGTATAACTCTCCCTGCCAAATTATTTTTAACATTTTTTTTGCTGCTAACCTACACTTCTATAAAGTGAAGCCGAACCTTCCTTTATATTCTTTCTTCCATTTCAAAAACTATCAAGTGGCTATCGGAAGGATCCTCTTAAAAGGTCTTTCCTCAGCATTCCCTTTTAATCGGTAGTCCGCTTAAAAGAGAAAAATCTGTCTAAAGTGTTTGAAGGGCCATATCTTGACGGCGTATCACGTAGTGATGGTGGTGACCATGAAGGGTGACGTTCACCTCATTCAAGGAAATGAGGAGGAGGAAAAAAAGGGACTGAAGAAATGTTTTCCTCTGGGCCTGATTTAACCTTCATGTCTGGGTTGAAAAGCTACAAAGGTCAAAAGAGGTCGAGGTCAGCATATAAAACTAACCTTTTTGGTGGACAGTTTTAAGACAAATAAATACATCGTTACGAAAATCTGAAAACACACTCAAACATTGTAGAAAATTAGATATTAGCACATCGTAAGAACAAAGAAAGGAAATAAATCAACTCAAATATATGATACATAAAAGACCAAACTAAAAACTTACAAATCCAAAAAGATAAAACTCAATTAAAATACTATGAAAGACACAAAGATAAAGGCAAGTTTATAATTCCTTAGTGCTATTAGAGAATGTAACGAATTGACTGCATCAGCCAAGAAAAAACCAATGACTAAATAGTATAGTTTAAGTTTCTTGTTAACTAGATTGATCATGTGGATAAGCGTAGGACTTGATTATCTTCTTTTTTGATGATAAGACTTTTAATTGTATGCATCAACTTGTTCATTACTCGTTATTACATTAAACGTGAACATTCACTCTTTACACTTCAGAGATGAAAGATACAGTGATGGATTTACCTATAGGCTACATTAACTATACCTAGGAACCCCCCTCCCCCCCCCCCCCACACTTGCTTGAGGGCAGCTAGAAAATAATTCCGGGGATATTTTCAATCATTTTGAAGAAAAAGCAAAGGGGAAAAAATGCCTTTTGTTGATTACAAGTTGGCCCATATTTCAAATAGCTAAGAGCCTTATCAAGTCTAAGTCCGGCCCGGCCCGGCATATAGACATCACAAATTAGGACATTAGACATAAGTACATTAAACATTAATATATGGACACCTTAGTACATTAATATATTTACAACTTAGCACATGAATATATTGACACTTTAGCATATTAATATACTGGCAACTAAGTATATTAATATTTTGACACTTTAGCATATCAATATACTGACAACTTAGCATATTATTACTGTATTGACACTTAAGCATATCAATACACTGACAACTTAGCATATAAATCTATATATATATACATTTTAGCATATCAATATACTGACAACTTAGCATATTACTGTATTGACACTTTAGCATATCAATATACTGACAATTAAGCATATTAATATATTGACACTTTAGCACATTAAATGAAAATAAAAAGAGAGATAGCCCAACGCATCTATTAAAGAGAGACAAAATGTGCCATGGTGAAGGGTCTAAGATTGAGAATAAATCCTGGATAAGCTTTTCTCTCTTCATCTTTCGTTTACAAAAGTTGTGCCCTTTTTTGTTTTTTGTGTGTCAATTTCACGTGGCTAAGTTCACTTCCGTTATCAGCAGTACGGAAAGAAAGGTGAGAGAGAGAGAGAGAGAAAGAGAGAGAGAGAGAGAAAGAGGGCAGAAAGAAGTAGGAAGACATTTGACAAGAGCTTTTCAGAAATGGGGGCTTTTTTGTCTAAGTGTCTGGAAAAGATTTTTAAACTGCTCCGATGGGAATTACTTGCTGAAGCTTGCGAATCGTGTCATCAAACGGGCGATTGTTGTGTGCAAATTGTTGTCCTGAAAAATAAAAAAAATAAAAATATAAAAAGTTGTGAAGTTAAGCATTTGTTGTTGAAATAGCACAATTGACAAATGATTGTTAAAACTGCAAAGCAGCCAAAATTATTGTCGAAATATCCATGTGGAAATAAATTGTGGTTTCTGAAAATTGTTTGTTTACTGATGAATAAATAGTTAAGGAAATACTTGGCCAAAAAATAAATTTCAAGATATTTTTTTGTGGTCTTGTGAAGAATCTCAGAGACAAAGTGTATACCGGCAAAAACAAAAGGCAGGCGACCCAGAGGCAGACCATTAATACGATAAATTGATGATGTGGAGGCAGGTCTGCAACAACTTGAGGTTTGGTCGTGGAGACGAAATGCCCAGGAGAGATCTGAATGGAGGGATGTGTTGAGCCAGACCAGAGTCCTCCATGGGCTGTAATGCCACAGGGAGAGATGAATGTATGGCTGACTGGACGGATGGATGGATGAATTAATGTTTCTTAAGCTTCCCAGTAACTCCATTACAATTAGTGTCAATTCTTTTTTTTTTCAACCCTAACCAATGTAACATACAATTGAATGTTTAGATCTAGATATATTAATTAAACATCGGGAATGGATACACTTTTGTCTCATAATTATTATTTTACAATTTTCAGATACACAAAAACAAAATCAATCTATTTAAATGTACATAAGATGACTAAAATCAATAGGATTTCATAGCATCATCTTATTGGAACTAACAGGAAATTGCTTTATTTCATGAATCTGCGTGAATATATAGTTCTGTGATTAATACATAACAATGTATATATAGGCCTATATATAGGTCTGTGGGTTGCTAAATCGCAGATAAGTATTTGTTTCCCTTTTAAGGTCTAGATATAATATATATAAGTCTGTGGTTTATCATTTATGGAATATTTTTAGCGTATTAAGCTTTTTTAAAACATGTGATTTTGGAGATTGTTTATTATTAGACAGATTGTAAATACATGCAGTAGGAAAATATTTTTAAACACGTGGGGAAAAATATATAAAGTATAGTTGTAATATATAACTTGGAGAATGGTTATAGGATCACAGACTTGGATATTATAGACACTAAAATAAACCAAAATTTAAGTCATATTGGGAAAAAAATATTCAGTATAATACTATCAATTCTATACTTATAATGTTGAACTACGGGTAGCGCATTAAGTGTAATACTTTGAAGCATGTAAGAGAAACAGACTGAATCAATCTTTTTAATACCTGGCAGATTCCATGTTGTTTATGGATATCAAAACCATAAACAATGGTCAAACTGCGGTTATATAAAATCAAGCAGCAATAAGAACGGACATGGAACACAACCTGCCAATTAGAACCTGGTCGTAAAGGCTGTGACATTATCCAACGATATATGGCCTCATGGACTAATTAGCCAATCAGAAGATATGTGGGTATGGCTGGGATCTTTTAAAAACTGGACTCTGCTTTTGGCGCGAAAAAACGAAAACAACCAGATACGCTAAGCACCACACATTTGCCATAAAATTAGTTGCAATTAATTCGATTCGGCAATTATTGTCAAATCCCATTCAACTCACTTTCTTTCCAATAAAAAAGTCCAGCTTAGAAGAAGAAAAAAAAATAGGTAGTACTACCATGGAAAAAAGGGAATCTTTTCTTTTATAGCTTGAGATTAAAAAAAACCAGGCCTGACACCACAAAAAGTCATGGAAAGATATATCTTTTATTTCTACAAGTCGGAATAGAGTTACCCCACGTAACTTTCGCGGTGATAGAGGGCGAGGCTCAGAAAAAAAGAGGGGTGGGGGATCTTTCTCTTTACATTCTGTAGATTTGACAATATTTATGTGTGTATTTTTTACAAACGTCAATATCTGGTGTCAGTAAATGACACGTGAACTACTGGTGTCATTAAAATAGTTGCATGTTTTTTTTTTTCTGTAGCTTTGTTTTGATTCTGCCCCTTCGCATTGCCCTTCGTTTCCTAACCATGGCCACCACTTCACATATATTTCGTGGAGTCAACAAGTCTTTCAATGTAGTCGAAATTCCTGCATTAAGTAACTGTTTATTTCTATCAGTCGCATATTACCGAGAAAAAGTCATCGACGAAACTGCTGCTCTCGAACTTCGCAAGATGGCTGTAAGCTTTGTTTGCAAACATTGGGGTAACTCTGGCGCCACCCTGTCCGTTGTCCTTACTCACGGAAGCTATACACTTCTGAGAACGTCTGCAAGACCCTCCTCGAGTTTACAATTCGGGTCACTGTCTCTCCATATCCCTGCTTTTTAGCGGTCCTTTGGATTATGGTCATTAAGAAGCGGAGTATGCTACGCCGCGGGTCGACTAGTAATTATATATTTTAAGATATCTTGTCTATCACCATCGACCGAAAAATCTCTAACTTAAACTCAGAAAGTGGCCTCACGTTTTGACACAATTTTTGTGATATCTATTAATATAGTTTAAATGTACTGGGGATTTTCACTATAAACTAACCAATGTCAAGGACGCTAAATTAAAACTTTAATGAACCAAACAATATATAACTATACAATCTTCTCCGCTCATAAGTACCTCACTTGGAGAGTGGTTAACACGTCGGCCCGAGGAGGCGTGAGCAACGAGTTCGAATTCAGGTCGCCCCCCCCTTTTTTTTTTCTTGTGCTTTGTTTTGTAAATGCTTTTAAAAACCGATTATGGTAAAGTCCACCCAGATACCCCCATTCTTCCCCCTCCCCCATTTCCCCAACTTATTTGGATAAGTGATAGGATCATAGCGTATTGAGAAAGGTAAATGCAAGAAATATAGCGCTAAACAATAACAATTTTCTTTCTCCTTTTCTATATATTACAATCTCTCTATCTCTTCACTTTCTCTTTCTTTCCTCTCTCTCTCTCTCTCTTTCTCTCTCTTTTATCTATTAATCCATTTTTCATTTTCGTCACCTAGTAATGAGGTTGTCCGTACCGTTATGTTGTCATTAAAATGATAGAGTAGACCGCACTGACCACAAGTAACAATGTTATTTACCTCCCCTATTTTTCTCTCCCATCTGTTGCAGTTATCGTCCTTTGTGCCAGCCCCGACAGTGTCCGTGATATCATGATCAAGGCCCATGACCTCAATTTCGACAACGGAGAGTACGTGTTCTTCAATATTGATCTCTTCAGTAGGTGAGTCAGAAACATGTGTTGTTATTGGTTAATATTGATCACGGGGTGTCACGTCATTGTTATAGTTTTTTTCTTTCCGGACCCTCTTATACAGCGTTTCTCAAACTGTAGGGCTCGTCTCAATGGCGTGCAACGTGAAGAACATACCTAGTGCCTCGATTGGATAAAGTCTTTCAACTTTTTCAGACCTCCCAATAGCTCCATAAGTAAAGTGAATGCAAACCTGAATTTGTTGGTCATGGGGGAGGCGTCTCTAGTAAAAATTGAGAAACATTGAGTGAAATTTGTTGGTAGTGTATGCCTTTAGAGCCGCACATCTTTCGTACTAGAGTGACTTTTGATTTTTTTTTTTTAAATAAGAGATTATTATTAAACCTCAGTGACCCACATGACCCACATGAGGTGCTTTTATCTGCCCATTTGGGTACCGGCCCACAAGTGACTTATTGAAGTTTACGGTTTGTGAATATGTCGCAAAAGTGCATACATCTATTCTACCAAAAACATTCGTCCGATTTCGCAACTCATAATATGTGTATATAAATAAAAGTCAAAGCAATAATAAAAAATTCAAAAAATTAAAATATTTCCATCTATTTCTATTTCAATTTCTGTTTCAATAACGTTTTGTCAAATTCCTTCTCAAAACAAAAGCAAATTAAAAATCAGTTTTTTTTCTGTCCATATTATCTCCCTGTAAACACACACACAAACACACACAAACACACACACACACACATACAAACACAAACACATACAAACACAAACACACAAACACACACACACACACAAACTTAACACTTGCTTCAACTTTAAAACCCAGTTGAATACTAAATCTATTCATTACAATTATCACTCGTGCACAGGGGCGGCTATATGGGCACTCGGGCAAGTGCCCGATGGGTCGGTACCCTAATGGGCTGGTAGGCATGTATGCCACTGTGACACGTACTAAATTGTTAATGGTTTTATAATATTCTCTAATGCAATTGAGTGTCGTGTTAAAAAAAAAAATCTTTTACAGACTCTACATTGTAATACTAATTTAATCCAACACGTTTTCAGATCTAATGTAGTAGCCTACACCCGTAGAAAGTTGCAAACTAGTACGCTTCATCCTTTTAAGGCCTTCACACTTAGCGAGTAAAAAGCAACATAATGGCCTATATTTCTTGTAAAGATATAGAGTTCACTGCATACATGTGTACAGTTATCAATACATTATTCAACTTAGAATGATTTTTGAGGACAGGCAGGCCTATAATTAGATGCCCATAATATGCAATTTATGGGCCAGAGTGTATAGAAATGCCCGGGCCGATTTTTACTCCTAGTCTGACCTTACTCGTGCTTGCAAAAATAATGAAATATCAAAAAAAACTTATGGTATATAGAAATAATGTACTGTGATATATAGCTCCTCCTTCGTGATCGAAGATGAGCACATTTCTCATTTCCTATGGACTCGAAGATGACTGTAAAAGTCCAATCCGCGCATTTAAAAAGCTGGCCGCATACGTGGCATGGCTATGTTTGGTCAGTTGCAGATAGGCCTGTCTTGCAATATAGTACAGACGAAACTTTAAAGGAAGTTACATGTATATAATAAAAAAAAAATATAACGCGATAATTTAGGGTTAACAATATAATAATACAAATCAAATATAATAATCTTGTCTTGGACGTATGTCCCAGGGCCGAAAAGTTTGGGCACCATTGGTCAAGACATGTTGCCAACTTTTATTTCTCTCAAGAAAGAGTTTAAGACAATCAATGTCAATCAGGGCTGTGCAAATTCCTGTGAATAAAATAGGCAGACGAACCGGAAGATGTACGATCGATTGGAAAGATAGGGATCTTTTGTTTTTTTTTTTCAAGTGTAAGTTGACATTTTCGTCAGTCTACACAATATTTGCGAACGTGAATGCGTGGTCAACTGTCTTGATAGTGACCTATTTCTAGCTAGGGTACCGCTTTCAGACTTTTTCGATCTAAGAGGGCAGGTGATGTTAAGGTTATCCGTCTTTATGGCTAGCGGTTAACGAGGGTGTCACGTGGCCAGAACGTAGATCAACAAACTTTATTTAGCAACATAATTCAGGTAATCATTAGAGTTGAATGCGGAGTGCTAAAAGTCCCGGATCAAATCCCATTGGTCACGGGGATTTAAACTCAAAACCTCTCCATTCGAAATCCGATCTTTGTACGGTCACATTGTCTTTCGAGACAGAAGAAGCCATGTTTCACTCGGTCACATTGTCTTTTGAGATAGTAGGAGTCATATACCACTCTGTCTCATTGTCTTTTGAGACAGTAGGAGCCATATACCACTCAGTCACATTGTCTTTCGAAACAGTAGGAGCCATATACAACTCGGTCACATTGTCTTTTGAGGCAGTAGGAGCGATATACCACTCGGTCTTTTTGTCTTTCGAAACAGTAGGCGCCATATACCACTCGGTCACATTGTCTTTTGAGACAGTAGGACAAAGTAGGAGCCATGCACCACTCGGTTACACTGTCTTTGGAGACAGTAAGAGCCATGCACCACTTGGTTACATTGTCTTTTGAGATAGTAGGAGCCATGCACCACTCGGTGACATTGTCTTTGGAGACAGTAGGAGCCATGCACCACACGGTCACATTGTCTTTTGAGATAGTAGGAGCCATATACTATTCGGCCACAAGACCCACCAAGACCTATTACTACTATGTAAAAAAAAAAAAGATATCTGTCTCAAGACAAGGTTCAAAATATTGGTCTAAGGATAATGACAGGAGCTATCAAAACAACACCCATAAGAGCTATGGAGGAAACCGCTGCCCTGATCTCTCTGGATGAAAGAAGAGAAATAAAAATCCTTTCCCAATTCACTAAATTGGAAACCATGGAGAGGCACCCACTCAGAACAAAAATCCATAAAACTGGCACCAAAAAACGCCTCAAAAGGACCAATTTCATACAGGAATCTCTAAACCTAAAAAAGAAACACCAACTTGAAAAAATTACCCTGGAATCCTCGATACACCATAATGAATCTCCACCCTGGGACGAAAGCGCTCTTCCTACTATAAGGGACCATATTGAAAGCATTAAAAGAAAATCTGATTACAGACCAACAGAGCTCAAGAAAATAGTGAACTGTTTTCTACATACCAATTATCCTACCAATCAGTGGATCAGAGTTTACACAGATGGCTCAACCCATAAAGCCACCACAAATGGAGGAGCTGGAATACTTATCGAATGGCCAGATGGAGGAAAACTAGAAAAATCCATTGCAACTGGAGAGCTCTCTGACAGTCACAGAGCAGAAAGGGAAGCACTAGCACTAGCTGCTACCATCCTAGCAAATCATCCAAATTCCCCACACAGTCAGATTGTCTTACTAACCGATGCAAAAACAACCCTCCAAAGCCTGCAAAACTCTGATATTAATAACCTCAAAACAGCACTTATAAAGCTCAACAACATCAGCAAAAAAACTGTAATTCAATGGATCCCAGCTCATATAGAACTAGAAGGAAATGAGAAGGCTGACACACTCGCCAAGAGTGGGAGAACTAACACACTAATAAACTCTGCACTCTATCCAGAAGAATTGAAGAAATTAATAGTAAATAAAATAAATGAGAAATGGACGAGCTCTCATCCAAATCACAAGAAAGATGACGCTTACTATAAGCTATCCCGACAAGACCAACGTCTAATCTTTCGACTCAGGACCGGACACAACAGAATGCGACAACACATGTACCGGAAGCTCAAAATTGGAACCAGTGAAATCTGCCCATGTGGAGAATCACCAGAGAATACAGACCACGTCCTCCAAAACTGCTCTCTATACCAAGAGGCCCGTATAAGACATTGGCCCCAAATCACCCCACTAGAAAGGAAACTATATGGAGAGCTCCCTGATCTGGAAACCACTGCGCATTTCATCTCATGTATTGGTCTACTCATCTGAACACTCCAACATAACAATGAGAACGAAGAAGAAGAAGAAGATGTCTCGTGTGATGACAAGTTCATTAGTGAGGATGACAAATGGTCACGGCTACAGCCCGCCTGCCCCGTCCCCATGCATTATTTGAATACATGCTATTGCGCCATATTGTTCTCCTGTTGTTAACCTCTCTGACTGTTCATAACTCAGCAGATCGTTGCTATGATAGATATGTTTGTTGTTTCACCACGCCATAAGACAAGTACTGTGTATCTCTAGGCCCTGGTGCAATCAAAAAGATGATGATGATAATATTAATAATAATCTAGATTTTAAATGACATACGTCTAGATTACGTCAATATAGGTGTGTCAATCAAGCACATAATGGTACGATCAAGCCCGGATTAAGGGCATGACAGTTGGGGCTATTACTCCAGGGCCTCCAAAAGAAAGGGACCTTTACAAGAGAGACTTTAATAGTCTCCAAAATTGGACGTTCCATCAACTTTTATTTATTTTTTTTTTCGAACTATTTTCGTTTCGCATTTT
Organism: Biomphalaria sudanica; assembly: GCA_036873155.1. Lineage (NCBI taxonomy): Eukaryota > Metazoa > Mollusca > Gastropoda > Planorbidae > Biomphalaria > Biomphalaria sudanica. The sequence continues at coordinate 298,008 of JAZGLO010005433.1, read as the reverse complement.
AATCTACACTGCTTTAAACGTCTTCCAAGAAGTGTCCGCTTGTAGCGTGACTCATTATATAGAAATGCAGTTTTGGATCTACGGCACCGGGTCAACCCAGGACCCTACCCTCAACATACTAAAAAAATATACAAAATATATTCCTTTTTAAAGTAAAAAAAAGGCAATAAAATATTTGTTAACGTTGGAGAATATGTTACATTGACAAGAACTATGTTTCTTTCACATAAAATATGGCATGTTTTTTTAGATTTTAATTGTATTATTAATTAGTGGATTTTTATTAAAGCTTTTGGACAAGTGTAGGGACCACCACAAAATAATCCATCAGCATCCAGCCTTCGCACCTTCATTTCACCTTCTCTCCTAGCGTAACAAGGGCTAGATACTTGCATGGAGGCGCTCATCCCACTCCATGCTTGACCACAGCCGAGTACCTCCTATTTAGTGGTTTGCCTTGGTCCTGAACACGTGGCCGTTGTAGTCCATCTTGGGAATCTTCCGTCCTGACCGGTGGCCTTAGTCGAGAAGACCTTTCGCCTAGTGGTGCCATATCATCATCGAGAATGAGAGAGAGAGAGGGAGAAGAAGAAAACAACAGAGCGAAAGAATTTGAGAGAGAGCGAGAGTGAAAGAGAAAAAAAAAGACATAGAGAGATACAGAGAGAGACTATGATAAAGATACGTTCAGAAAACACAATGATTTTCCCCTTTGGCAAATTTTGATCCTGACAGTTCCAGACAATGACTATTGGATAAGTTTAACTAACAAGACGAGGCTGACAACAAAACAGCTCCCCCCCCCCCACCTCCAATGATTTGTGACCAGCATAAAAAAAAATTAAATCCACGTGCGACACGACGATGCAATGAGGGAACATGTTCCCTTTAATACAAAGCTTATATGAACCCACTCTGTCTGGTCAAAAGTGTGTACACGTTATTTCTCCCACACCCATTCTCGGATCAAGTTCCATATTTGCGCAGTTGTTCATTGACATGGACAAAACATGACTCAATCAATAAAAAATATAACCAATCAGTCCGTTAACTACTGCCAATTAATTATTATTTTTTGTTACCAACAAAGGAAATTAATCCTTCAGTATTCACATATACGGCTAAATTAGTCCCGCCCCTTTAGGTAATTTAACACGCTGTTTCTACCACACCCATTCCATTGAAACTTTAAACAATTATCTACTGTTCCTAAAAAAAAACACGAATCAAATAAACAATTAACCGATTAGTCAACTAATTATTAGTAATCAATTATTTCGTTTGATACCGAATAAGGGAAATAGCATCTACATTATTTAAAGTTAAAACATAACTTTTCTTTTTCACTTCAAATAACGAGTTTGGTAGTTACTGCAGACAAATTAGGTACGTAAGTGACAGTAGACTTATAAGCCTAATACATTTTTCGAAGTTTTAAATTTAAAATTTAGACTATTGATGTTATATACAGTTCTGTATTAAGGCTTGAAAAGGTCCTAATTTATCTGAGATATGGATATCTTTGGGGCCCTGACGTTATATGTCAGTGCTATATATTTCTTAAAGGGCCCTGAGCTATAGCTTGTGCTACCTATTGCTAAACTATTCCCTGCTCATTCAACATAAGAAAAGATAAGGTAGCTAAAATAAAATAAAAAAGAAGCTCACTATACGACCAATGCATATACACCACTGTAAGTTTGAAGCCACATTATCAAAAGAAAAGCTATAATCCATTAACCTTTGACCTTCTGTATTTGTTTATTTCATGAAATAAACTAATGCTGTTTCCCTTGACGCTGGCACTGTAAACACTCGACTTGATTGTGATTGGCCGGGACAAATTCCGGAACTGACCTCTGTGACATCCAGCAATTTTTATTAGCAACTTTGTTTTTCTTTTGCGAACTCTTGGCTATAGTGTTAATGAAACAGATTTTAAAAAAAATTAATTTCGTGATTGGAGTCAGGGGAGATAATGTAAAGGTTTTTTTTTAATTAAAGTAACAGCCCTTGTTAATATGTGACAAGCATGATAAATGGAAACCACAAAATCATCCAGGGTTTTAAAAGATAGGATGTACATTGGCTTCTGGTATAATTAAACTTTAACCAGATTAGCGCTGCGTAGATTGGTGTTGGTTTATCGGGAATTTTCATTCATGGCGGAACAAAACAAAAATAGGAAGCTTTTTGATGTATCCGGTGTGCAACGTAAAAGAAGTTTCGATACGCTTTCTTGGAAAGGTTCAACAGAGATCTCCGATAACAACGTAAATTTGCCGAATAATTCTTTAAAATACTTAGAAATGTTACGTGTGTGTAGTTGGCAACTTTTGAGGTTTATTAAAGCGTCTTTGACATAGTTTTGTTTATCCTCGACATCTCCGATCGCTGTAAATAGAAGAAATTTTAAGGAATAAAAAATGACATATTTGAAATGTTTTTATCTAAATCTAGAGACGTGTAATCAAGTAGCATCCATTAGTTATGATGATAAATAAAACCGCTTTGCAGTTTTCATTAATTTATTTCAGAGTGGGCCATGAGAAACGATGTCTAGGTGGTAGAACACTTTATTTTCTTGAAGGAAAAAAATGGACCCAAATCCTCACTGAGATTGAGATATTGACTTAAAGTCCCTAAATAAATTAGGAGGTTTTTTTTATTCTGTCGACAGGCGACCAAATTAAAAGTAATGCCATTTGAAATAAAATATCTAGATCTATTTATAGAATAGTCCATACATAAACGAATTTTTCGCACAAATAGCCCGCGAGGTTTACCAAATTTATTTTACTCGTAAACATAATAAGGCTAGTCTTTGAGTCCGATGATTAATGATGAATGCAGTATCTCTCGTGGATATGCAGCCCCAGCTGTGACCTACATATTTTGCTACCGTTTGGTCTTTATGCATCCTATAGTTCGCTGTGTTGTGAAATAGTACGGGGTAATGAGAAATGGTATATTAGAAAGCTTTATAAACATCTCATTATAAGCCTCAAGAACACGAATAGCACCGATACTGCAAATATTCTTTTAAATGCCAGTAATCAATTGTGACAATTTTAGGACAAGTCACGCTTCGCACATGTGGGATATATAATTTTGCGGGTTGTACGATTTTGTGTATACTTATTTTGTACTTTGTGCGGGTTTTACGCGTATGCGGGTTATATTCGCGAAAACACGGTATTTATGTAACTACATAGCCTTTACAAGGACGAAACGCCTTTAAAGATGCTAGGATGTCTACAAAGACAGCATTATACATCATCCTATTTCTTCCCGACTTGTCATTATTAGAACTACTTTTTTTTCTGTAAGTTTACAAATGCAACAGAGCGAGGATTGACAAGCTGAAAATTTGTGTGAACTCTTCCGTTTGGTTTGAAAATGTATCACAGCGCGAACAGCGGAAATAGCCTCTAATAAAATTTTACTTACGTTCCATTAGCGCGAGAAATCCTGGCCAACTAGAGAGCAAAGGTTAATGATGCTGCCAGGACCGACCTGATATTTGTTCCCAAAAATAATGTCAAATATTGTACATAAGAACACGCACATTAAATATTTTAGCCTTAATTGGATGGATTCATGATGGAGAGTATTGTTTTAAAGAGTTGATATTCATATAATTAGACTTAGGAGTCAGGGCCGGATTTAAATAATAAAGAACCCGATGCAGAATTTATGTGGAGGTTCACTACAATTTATCCATTTCTTAACAATCCTTATGTCTATAAGTATACCACATTTTAGAAGAAAGACAATACTTGTAATTTTAATCTCTTTTTCTTTCTTGAAAAAAAATGTCATATGCATATTTTAGTAAAAAAAAATTATTATTTTGAGTTTGTGGAGAGTAAGGCCCAGTGCTCTTGCACTGTCGTAAATCCAGAGCTATATTTATATATTGCGAACACGCTAAGTATTACAAGTGGAAAATGTTGCCAACTGTAAGATTTATAAAGTATTGTCGGTAAAAATGCGAAAAAATATTTTGAAATTTAAAAAAGAAAGTGTTTCTAGCCAGTCAAAATTAGGATTTTTTAACATTTCTATTGCGGGTTCCCTCTCTTGTGGAGTCTCTGGGGCATTAGCCCCGCCACGCCTCCCTTAAATCCTGCCTCGTTAGGAGTTGTTAAATATTAAATCTCTAAAGATTTTAACTATACCGTCGAATGGCCAATATTTTATAAGATAAGACCTAATAAAATACTCATAAAGACACCAAGATAAAGGCACATTTCTTGTTCCACATGCTAAGACACATTTGTACAGATACGCCTTCTTCACGAGTGCTTTTAGGGCATGGAATGGGTTGCCTGAGTCAGCCTGAAAAACATGCATGACTAGACTGATTACTCAAGTAGCTATTGGTAATTAACTTTTTTTTTTATATCGAATAAGGGAAATTACTTCTACATTATTGAAAGATATAGATGAAAATGTGGAATTCTTTCACTTTGATAAGCTTTTTTTTTCTTTTCAAAGTATTTTTTATAGCACGTACGACATAATCATCATCTTTCTTTTTTAGAAGTAACTTTGTATTTTATTAGATAAGAAAAGGCCTGCCGCTTATTGGACGGAATCCTATACCTGTAAATCAAATAATACTAAACAGTTACGTCGAGTGATAATACGACCAACGTGATTGCCTCCCCATGTGATCCGATTAACCGGACTCGACTGTGTTATATTCTAGTACAGTTACTTGTATTCACGAAGGAGTTGCCAGCTATCGCTGTTAATTGTGGTTTTTTTTTTTTTCCAACTTCTAGTCATGCCATGCACGATTTCTGTGTTTCTCTGAGTCTAGAAGTGATATCAAATTATCGAGGCAGTCTGCATTCATGTGACCTCATCAAATTTCAAAACCGAAATATGGAAAAACAAAAAGTTTAATATATAACACAAGCTTTTCTCTAGAATTTTAGATTTTGGAATTTCGGAAATTGGAGGTTCTGTTACGATAAATGAAACAATGTCAAGGACGCTACATTGAAATTCAGTATTGCAAAGTCCACGAAATAAAATTAATCTTCAGACGGAAGAGTTCCCCCCTTTCAGACCATGCATTGTATAGGGCAGATGATGTTAAGGTCATCTGTTTCTTTGGCCAATGGTTAATGAGTAGGGTGTCATGTGGCCAGCATAACGACCAACCGCCGAACTAAAATCAGGTACCCATCAGAGTTGGGTGGACTCAGTGGCCCGCCCTAAAAATCCCGAAGCGCAAAATCCCAGTCGTCAGCGAGATTCGAACCCAGGACCTCCGGGTTCGAAAGCCAAGCGCTTAACCATTCAACCACCTCCCTCCCAGACGTAATTTGATTGTGTGCGTGCTAAAAAGTATCCGAAAAAAAAATTTAATAGAAAGACATAAATGATCAACATGTCCTGAATGGTGTACACTCCTATCTGCCATGATTACATCCTCTTGTTTACCTTGCAACCTTTAGAATATCATCATCTTTATCACTTTCATCTCGCAGTTCGGAACGTTGTCCACCCCCCCCCTTTTTTTTTTCTCGCGCCCGCCACGTCATAGTCCCTTTTTTTCTTACTCGTATCGTCAGTTGTTGTTTTTTTTTTTCTTCTGCTCAATGGAGCAAGCATACTCGAAGTAGACGGGCCAAAGGTTTAAAGCAATGCCGCGGCTGGCGGGGCAGTGGATAAAGATAGCCGATGACCACACGCCTCATTAGCCATCATCCCACTGCCACTGACCTGTCCTCGGCCAGGAGAAGGGAGATTATTTGTAATCAACCGCAAGAAAAAAGAGGGCTGAGCCAGGCGAACCATCCTGATTATGGCCCTTGAGTAATTCCTAATAATGCGATGAAGCTATAGCGTGTCATTACTTGGAACGACTGGGGAGTGACGAGGAAGACTGCAGAAAGGAGCATTGAATGGAGAGAAACAAAGCTTGTTTTTTTTTGTTTTGTTTTTTTAAAAGCCTATATAAACTCACTCTGTCTGTCTGGTAAAAATTTTGTACACGTTATTTCTCCCACACCAAATCTCGGATCAAGCTGAAATTTTGCACAATTATTTCTTGTACCTGACAAAACATGAATAAATATTTTAAAAAAGAACCAATTAGTTAATCAACTATTGGTAATTAATTATTTTGTTTGCTATCGAACATGGGAAAGAAATCGTACTTGAAAGATGTGGTTTGTATAATTTGAATTAGCCCCCCTTGAGGTGGACGATAAAAAACGAAACTTCAACCTGTTATTACTAACCGGATACATACGACAACTAAGCCATTTTCGCGATCGAAACCGCTGTGATTAAATTTCTCAAAAACGTTTCCATAGGAATAAATCGTAAATAATATCGCATAGGATTAAACCGTCAATGATATCTTGCATAGGATATAATCAGCAATAATATGTAGCACTCAAAAAAAAAAGAAAGAAATTAGCTGATCCCTCAGAAAGAAGATGACTCCTAATTGATTTCTCGTCGAAGCTGAAATATGGAAATCAAGTCAATTACCGAAGCAAATATCCCGAATGGAACAAGCCACATCGTAAATAATGCAATAACAAACGTACATGAGGCCGTATAAATAGGAGCTCATTATTTGTAAATATAAAGAAAGCGAAATATTCCAATTCAATTTCAACAACTTTTTTTTTTATTCCAAAAGAGCTCAGAAAGAAGGAAAAATGCAAACAAATAAAAAGCCTTTTCAATCGAAGATCCTGTCCGTGCGTCCTAAAATTAACATAGACCTCCACAGAGTTGCTGCTCTTTCTTAGAGACCTCGCCAGAGTTGTTTTTCTTTCCTTGTCTATCCTTAACCCCCCTTTTTTTTTTCTTTTCCAAGTTGTTATCGTCTTGGAATGACGCTAGGTCTGAAACCAGAGGGTATGTAGAGACTCGGCCACGACTAGACTCGTTCTCAACACGAGTTTGGGAACTAAATACACTAGAAAATTGGAAATATAACGACAAAAAACTATGGCACGAATTTATTCAAAATAGTGATGAAAAAAAACAACTCTATGTATGTTGCATAATTCATGCTACAGTGTGTGGCATTTTCAAATAGTAATTTTATGGACATTTGGGTTGGTGGTGTCTGAGAGAAGGTTTCGGATCCGTTCTCCAATTAAGGTCAGCAAACATAACTCAGCTCAAGTACGGGATCCATACTCGAGCCCTCTAGATAGGCAGGAGATATATTATATATGTCACTCAGCCACTCTTCCTACTCTTCATGCAACGAAACGATAAAAAAATTTTCGTCCAAAATATCGACCTAAGATAAAGCAAATGGGAAGAGGAGGTTGTAAGGGGACCTTGAAATTGGAACTCTAGGACTATGGAAGCGTGTCCCAAAAGTTGAATCTTAGACTCCTGGAACTCCTCGCCTATAGAAGCTTGCCTCCATCTGCCTGTCTGAAAAAAAACCTATCTGGGTCATAAATATTATTATTATTTGTTTGGTTATAAATAGAACTTTAATGTCACTTATGTCAACTTAAAAGCAAAATTCAAAGAAAATTACTTTAAAAAACAAAGCTTATATAAAGTGTATCAATTAGTTTGAATCAGTCATGTAATTAAATTTGTAATAAGCCTCAGACCACAATCTAAAAAGGGGACAATCTCAGCTTATACCACCACTTCAGTCAAGTACCATTTTTATCACTTGTTTGAGATACCAAACAAAGTAATTTATTAACAATAGCCAATTAACTAATTGGTCATTACCTTTATTGGTTCTTGTGTTGCCAGGTAAAGTAAATAATTGTGCGAAATTTCAGCTTGATCCGAGATTGGGGGTCGGAGAAATAACGTGTGTAAACATTTGGCCAGACAGACAGATTGAGTTGATATAAGTTTTGTTTAACATGTTTTAAAATGGATTTCAGACATACATCAATTGTTTCATTGGCCACATATTTCTATCATAATACGCTCCAAATATGCACCATTCCCAACAGAGAAGAAAGCTGTGTTTCGCTTTTTTAAATTTATTTTTGAAGTGAAAGTCGAAAAAGAACACGTGACATGGGCGGCTTATAGCATGCTCAGAGCGCTATTGTCCAATCTCATGTGTGGACCAGTGTGTGTGCATGGGAGGGGGTATCTGGGAGAAGGTTTTCCGTGCTGCCTTTAGGCGCCCAGTAAAAACAACTCTGCTCGAGTCGGGTGTCGAACGTCTAGCCCCCTTCATAGGTAGCCAAACCAAGGCTAGTTCAAGTGTACTTGACCTCTCGACCATATCATTATCATAAAGTAAGTAAAGTTCCCCTTTCAGACCTTGTGGTCTATAGGGCAGATGATGTAAAGGTCATCTGTTTCTGTGGCCTACGGTTAACGAGGGTGTCATGTGGCCAGCACAACGACCAACCGACTTTACTTTTCCCCAACTGATGTCAGGTACCCATTATAGCTGGGTAGACTCAGAGGTGCCCAAGGATCCCGAAATGAAAATCCCAGGATTCGAACCCGGGACCCCCGGTTCAGAAGCCAAGCGCTTTACCGCTCAGCCACCGCGCCTATCATTATCATAGTCCATAGTATTTATAATTAGAACTCTCATCCATCTTGGTCCCATTTTGTTGGGTTAGTTTCTAAAGTTGACATCATTACTAACAAAGAAACAAAAGTGTACGCATTTTGTTTTTAAAAGTCTCCAGAAGCTTTTTATTCTGGGAAGTTTGTACAACACCAAATTCAAATCAATTGATGAATCGCCACGTTTTGTCTACTACATCTAGAAATACTTAATTTGTGGATCCGGTTGGCTGCTTCATGCCGTATCGAAGCAACAAATTCCAAGTGACACCCATTCCCGCCAATATGAACGACTGAACTATATATATATCGCGTCCTCATCTCTCGTCATTTTTCACCGGTATAATCCTTGTCGACGTGACGTCGATGAGTGAAAAATGTGGGTTAAGGTCAATGCGAAGGTCACGCGAGATTTAATATTAAGCCATTTCAGTTTCAGAGTTTTAGAAAAAAAATCATTGGGGAATCGTGATAAGAGAGAAAATAGTGTGTGTGTGTGTGGGTGTGTGCTTGCGTGCGCGCGTGTGTGTGTGTGTGGAGAGAAGGGGTCGTGTTTCATATTGACGTAAGCCGCAGTGGTGCCCAATCTTTTACAGACTGGGGACCATATTAACCTCAATACGATTGTCAAGAGCTGCATCAATAACAAAATGTGTTGAGTCCAATGACATTGAGACTTCCATATGCTAGAATGAATTCGTTAATGTGCTCCTTCTTCCCTACTACCATTGTAACAGGTTGCCTGAATCAGCCAGAAAAACCAAAGACTTTTAAGTCTCTAGTTTTATAACTAGATTTACACATGTATTTTCGTAGGACGTAACTATCTTCTCTTTTGAAGGAACGTCTGTAATTTATAAGAATAATCTTAATATCAGGATGTCTGCCTGGTCGTGCGCTATGCGCGCTGGAAAGTCGTTCGGTCGTCTCGATGGTCCCGGGTTGATACCCTGCTTCAACTTGAAGCTTCGCTGGACATCTAGAACGTACATTTTTTTTCTGACCTACTTTGTTAACCAATTTACTGGACTGAACGTGCAGTTGAGCGTGACATTGAGAGACTAAATCGTTTTTAATTCTACTTAAGCTTCTCTAGTTGTAAGTACATTATTGCTTGTGGATTGGGGTTAGAGTGGTTTATTATGTAGATCACATAAAATAAGAGATCTTAACACCAAGTTTATGATCAATGTTTAATAAATCCTTACATTCTGAAACATTTTATTTTGAATTCTTCGGAAGACGATACGGCAGGAAGCTGCTAGTCTAGTGCTCCATCACAGGATCTTTAGGGAACTATTATCTGGGTTTAATTACAATGCTTAAAGTCGTGTTAGGTTTAAATGAAAGCGAAAAATAAATTAAAGATAGACAAACAAAACGAAGAATTCTATATCAACTATATTCCAACAATAGTTCGTTGTAAACTTGTAAGTGTAAATAAATGTCCTTCTTGCAACTCTTGAGGTGTGGAACTAATCTCAGTTCTATTGGGGGAGGGGGAGCTTGATAAAAGTTTTTATCAACTCACTCTGTCACTTGTACTGTCAGCCTGGTTTTAAATTGACACGTTGTTTCTCCTGCGCCTATTCTCAGATCAAGTCGAAACTTTACACAAATATTTATTTTACCTAACATAGCATGAATCATTAAAATAACTAATAACCAAAAATTCAATTTATTAGTGGTAAATAGTTATTTTGTTTTGATATCAGAAAGGGAAATGTATATTTCAGTATTAAAAAATATAGTTAAATATGTGGGATTCTGTCCCCTTAGATAATTGTATGCTATTTCTTCAGACTCAATTTCTGATCAAGTTGAAACTTTAAATAAATATATGACCCGATTTAAAAAAGATGAACCAACTACTGAAATAATTACCGATAATTAATTATTTTATTTCATATAAAAAGGAAATAAATTCTACATTATAAAGATATATAACTATAAATTTGAAATTCTTCACCATTGGATAAACTTTATTTTTGTTTATTTTTTTTTTTTTAGAATATTTTTTATATATTGCTTGTTTTATAACTTCGGACACTTATTAGGAGAGATGCCCTCAAGCCTTGAATTTTTCAATAAATTGGTGAAATGCCAACTTGCCCTAACCATGTTAATGCACTTCTGCTATCTATTGTTTGAGCTAATGTACCTTTTAATCAAAGGTCTTTAAAAGTTTCAGATAGTCTCAAAGATGAGCTCGCCACTACGTGATCAGTGAAGATGTCTCAGCTCATCACCACATAATTTAGCGCCACATAATTTAGCGCCACATAATTTAGCGCATGGGCCTATTATTTGTAAACTGATCGATACACTATTACCCTAGAAACGTTTGTATCAATGTAACACTTAATTTTTTCTTTTGTGTTGCCTGTCTCCTCCATAGCGACAACGCCACTGCCAAGCCATGGTACAGGCCCAACGACACGGTAGAGAACAACAGAAAGGCGCGTAAAGCCTACGAGAGTCTGATGACCGTCACCCTGAGGAAACCGACCAGCGAGAACTACAAGAACTTCTCCGAGGAGGTGAAGAGGAGGGCCGCAAAGATGTACCCAAACTTTACTTATGGTGAACAAGAGGTCAGTCAGTCAGTCAGTCAGTCCGTCCGTCCGTTAGTCAATCAGTTTGTCCGCTACAATGTTTAAAAGCAAGATGGTATTTAATTGTCAGAAGGCGTATTATGTCTGTAAACGCGAGCAGAATGTAGCGAATTATGTATTCATTGTAGGTCACAGATTTGAGCCTTATAATAGCAATCTAGATTTATACATTATAACAAGATATATACTTACACATTACTTGCATGAAGACACTTGTTTGCCTCTTAGTAAAATGATATTTGCTTGAAAAAGTGGCCCAAGTATGCAGATGATGCACATACGCTGACTAGTAATATGACTTTACTGGGTTTGTTAATATTTTTCTATGTTTGAGCAGCGATGTGAGACATTGAAAAACAACGTCACACTAACTTTCGTTCTACAAATGTAAAACCTACTAGATCTACATGTATTATAAAACCAACTACATGTATTATTAAACCAACTACATGTATTATAAAACCAAATAAATGTATAATAAAACCAAATATATGTATTATCTTATCTTATCTTATATAATACAGACGTTACTTCAAAAAAGAAGATGTTTACGTCCTACGCGTCATGCAGTTAGTCATGCATATTAACCAATGACTTAAATTCTGCCTAGTCACTGGTTTTCCTGGCTAGCTCAGGCAACCCATTCCATGCTCTAATAGCACTAGGGAAGAAGGAGTATTTGTACAAATTTGTCCTAGCATATGGGACGAGGAATCTTTGTGTCTTTCTAAGTATTTTATTAAATTTTGTTTTTGTATTTGAAGATTATGGTTCAGTGTTTTATGTATAATTGCTACTTTACTTTTGAGTCATCTGCCCTGAAGGCTTTCTAAATTTAGTGATTTTACTATAGGTGTTACTCTAGTCACATGTGAATATTCATTTGTAATGAATCTCACTGCTCTATTTTGTGTCTGTTCCAGTTTCTTAATGTTTTCTTGAGTTGAGGGGTCCCAAACGGAGGATGCATATTCTATTATTGGCCTAACCAAGGTTAAATAACATTTTAGTTTTATGTTCGTATTTGATTTATAGAAATTTCTTTTAATAAACCCTAATGCTTTGTTTGATTTTTTTTAGTTTTATCAATATGTGGATTCCATGACAGTTTTTCATTTATTATAACACCTAGGTATTTTGCGTTTTTAGTCTGTGTTACTGGTTTGCCATGAATAAGATAAGTGGAATTAATTTGTTTTAGTTTTTTTGTTACTCTTAACAACTGACATTTTTCTGGGTGGAAAGACATGCTCCAATTTGATTCCCATTTCTGTAATTCATCTAATTCTCTTTGTAAAATATCTGTGTCTTGTATTGTTTTTATTGTTCTATATATTATGCAATCGTCTGCAAATAATCTGACTTTTGTTCCTGAACTAATGCAATTTGGTAAATCATTTATGTAAATTAAAAATAGTAGTGGACCCAAGACTGTTCCTTGAGGTACACCTGAGTTTACTGTTATTGGTGTTGATTTAGAGCCATTTATTATTACAGTTTGTTCTCTCCCTATCAGAAAATCTTTAATCCACTGATGCAGTGGACCATTAATGCCGAAATATTTTAATTTTTTAAGCAAACTATGGTGGTGAACTTTGTCAAAAGCCTTTGAAATATCTAGTAAGATAGCATCTATTTGTTCACTATTATGTAAACCTTTTGAAAAATCATCAATTAGTCCTATTAGTTGTGTTTCACATGATCTATATTTCCTAAAGCCATGTTGGTATGGGGTGAGGACATTATGTTTGTCTAAGTGGTTTATGATGTTGCTACATATTATGTGTTCTAGGATTTTACATGTGATGCTGGTAAGTGATACTGGTCTGTAGTTTCCTGGATCAGATTTTTCTCCTTTTTTAAATAGGGGGGTGACATTAGTTTCTTTCCAGTCCTTTGGTACTCTGCCCTGGTTAAGCGATGCCTGAAAGAGTATTTTAAACACTGGGGCTAGCTCATTGCTTAGTTCTTTGAGTAATCTAGCTGGAATACCATCAGGTCCAGACGCTTTATTTGGTTTGGTGTTGGCTAATAGTTTTTGAATTCCATTTTCTTGTACTACTAAATCTTCTATGTTGTCTACTTGGTTCAAATTCAATAATATGTCTTTGTCTCCTGGGGCTGAGAATGCTGATGCAAAGTATTTGTTTAGGATGTTTGCTTTAGTTTCATTATCATTATGTATTATGTTATGTTCATTTTTTAATGGCGCTATGCCTGTTGCTTCCATTTTCTTAGACTTAATGTATGACCATAGGTTTTTGTTGTTATCTTTAGATATGACATTGTTTATGTATTCACTCTACAGCTGTCTGCTTACTTTTTGGGTTAAGTTTTTAATTTTTATATACTTTTTGTAAACTCTTTCTGCCTTAGTTTCTTTAAATTTTCTATATAGGTTTTCCTTCTGTTTACAAAGCTTCTTTAGTCTATTATTAAACCAGCATTTATTTATTTTGTTTGATGTGTATTTAATTGGTATATAATTTTCTATAATGCTTTTAAAATGGTTTTTAATGAAATTCCAGAGGTCATCGACTGGTTTGTTAATGTCTTTTTCTAATAGGAATGTTTGTTGAAAGTTTCTTGAATTATACACCAAATACATGTACTATAAAACCAAACACATGTATAATAAAACCAAATACATGTATTAAAAAACCATCTACATTTGTTATAAAAACTAGTGAATGAACTATAAAGACTACTACATGCAATATGGTATTTCTGACTTTTCCTTAACCTTATCAAGTCTAATTACAATGAACCACTCAGCAAAGTTGTCACCCCATTCCTTGCTAACTGTGACTAGTTTGGGTGACACCTTGCTGTTATTCATGTTGCCCTATTGTTTTGATGTATTTACAGGTGAACAGTTTCGTTGGCGCTTTCCACGACGCTGTTATCTTGTACGCGCTCGCTCTGAACGAGACTATTGAGGCTGGTGGCAACGTGAGTGATGGTCTGAATATAACGCGCAGAATGTGGAACAGGACGTTTGAGGGTTCGTTACTATACAATATTTAGTATTTATATTTAGTAGTTTTGGCTAAGTTTGACACTATTCAACCCGTGTTACTCTAGAAGAAAACGTTTTGAAGAAAGAAAACAGCTGGTGGAGGTTAAGCTAGCTTTTCAGCAAAAGGATTAAGTGTCCCGAGAAAGAGATTCAATCAATCATCCTAAGTATAAAATACAAAATAAGTTTTAGCATTAGGATACATTCCCAAAATGCCTTTTAGAAAAACGTTAGGCGCAATTGTCAAGACTTTCTCTTGGAGAATGGTACCCAAGAGCCTTAACTCTCATCTCTTCGTAATTATTTTCCGCGCTCAGAAAAAAAATATTTTTTTTCCCATTTGTATTTCCCTAGCCTGTTAGGTTTAAACTTCAATGACGCTTTTCTTTTAATCAGACAATGTTATAATTGGTAGAGATAAATGCATGTCCTTTTTATCTAACACAAATCAAATTTTATGAACCCAAAAATTAATTTAATGGGGTAAAATCAACGATGGTATCGTCGATCAGGAGAGAAAGCGTTGATAATCTTTTATAAATAGAGATCTAGATTTTGGTGCAGGACGGACCATTGGCCAGTCGATTCCTATTTCATGCCGAACTTTGATTCCTATGTCCAGCGTGCTCTTTATAACCGGATTTAGCTGTATTTCTCTCTTCGTGGGGTCAAGGCTAGTCACGTTCTCTTGACCTGCACAAAGCTGAATCGCTGGACGTTTATCCGTAGTTTTTAATTAAAAGGGAAGATGCTTAGCCAATCAAGCCCTTACTCTCATGAAGTATGATGATTATAAAGATTATGACTTATGACGCACTACCTGACATTGCGAGATTGATGATCTTAACGCATATACTGTTATTATAGAAAGCGAACAGACTTCATATTTCACTCTTAGGCTAATGAAGTAGTCACGTTAGATTCATCCCAGTGGAAGTTTCTAGATCTTTTGTGTGTGTGTGTGTGTAGAAAATTGAATTATTCATTATTTGTCCCTTTCAGTGCAGTTAAAGTTTTTTATAAAATTTAAAACATATGAACTCAAATCTAAATATAAATGTCTATGTCTATGTTGCTGTCGATGATGTCAATAATATAAACACGAAGTTTATCACTAAATCGTTGACTGAGCTCGAGCTCTTATTGTAAATGTGCCAAGAAAATTAAAGAACACTATTTAAACATCTTTTTGTTATTCATAGATAGAAGAGCTTAAATTGGAAGCGTGGTCGAGAGGATAAGTACGCTTGAACTTGGCTTGGTTTGGCTACCTATGAAGGGGCCTCGAGGTTCAACACCCGACATAAGCAGAGTTGTGTTTACTGAGCTGCTTAAAGGCAGCACGGAAAACATTCTCCCAGATATCCCCTCCCACAAATGAGATTGGACTATAGCGCTCTAAGCATTCTATTAGCGTGAGAATACCGCTATATAAAAGCTATAATATAATAACGATAATAATAATTAACGAGATCAATACACCTTCAACCCAAATCACATACAAACAGTCGTGAACGATCCGATATTCACGAGTATTATTAGCCTAAGATGTCCTTACTTTAATTGTTAATTAGTAATGACTCGATTATGTAAATGAGCAATATTAATTCATTTCCTATTCCCAGGAATATTTTTCATATTACATTAAGTCTTCAAAAACCACAAAACCTATTTATTTTTATATTAGTTTACATCCCTTTGTTTTAAAGGATGCTTCAATATTTTGTTTTCCTTTTTTTCCTACTGTATGTATGTATGGTTAACGACCCATGATATATCAGTTTAGTGACTTTGTTTTATTCAATGTCTATGGTAACATCTTGCAGGTGAAATGTCGATTTGTTTTTATTAAATGTGTCTCTGTTAACATCTCGCAAATGAAATGCCGTTTTGTTTTATTCAATCTCTATGGTAACATCTTGCAAACGAAATGTCGTTTTTTTTCCCAATCTCTATGGTAACATCTTGCAAATGAAATGTCGTCTCACCTTTTGCAGGTATCACTGGTAATGTGAGTATTGATGAGAATGGAGACAGGAACGCTGACTACTCACTCCTAGACTTGAACCCAGAGACTGGCACGTTTGAGGTGATCAAAGATGTTGTCTTTAGCAAACTAATTGACCGACAAAATATTTTTAACTGGTGCTTAACATTAAGAGCGAGATGGGCAAGTGGTAAAGGCGTGGCGTTCAAACCTTTGGAGTCTCTGGTTCAAATCTCTTTTTAAAAAATGTCCTCATTTACTTCCCTTTGTTCTGGGCTTTGAAGAGGCGCAATGGCTGAGTGGTTAAGCGCTTAGCTTCCAAACCTGTGGTCCTTGGGTCGAATCTCGGTGAAGACTGGGATTTAGAATTTCGGAAATGTTCAAACTTGACAATCATTAGGTTGTCTATTGCGTACGCATGTGTTCTACATGCCAAACGATAACAAATTCCTTGAAATTTGGATTCTTTCGAAAGGAACTGTGTTATGATTTATTTTGTTTGTAATATAATGTTTACTTAAAATATACACAACTTCAATGTAAATTTACAAATGAAAATGATAACTGTAACAAATCTATGATACATAGCATTGAAATTAATTAGCGTACAAGAATGTAGAATTAATAAAGAAACTATAATTTGCCTTTTTCTTATATCTGCTTAATTTGGATTTAAAATGGTTTTAATCTTTGGGAATATACACTTATTAGTATATAGCATGGTGGTCCTCATGATCCTCACAAATGTTTCGTGTCATAGAACCGTGTTTCTCAAACTTTCAACATATGCATACCCCTTCAATAATTTTCGTACCCCTCGCGTCACCCCCCCCCCCCGGAGCCACCCCATAAAATATTATCGAAATTAATAAATAAAGAATAAAATTGTTCATAAAAGTAAAAAAAAAAAAATGAATGTTAAATTATAAATAGCAGTATTTGCATCAATGAGATAGAGAAGCATAGTTAATGCGCACACCCTTCAAACTCTTCCCGTACCCCAGGGGGTACGCGTACCCCACTTTGGGGAAACACTGCCTTAGTCTTTGTAGATACCCCGTGGAAGGAAACTGAAATAGAACAAACAAATATTGAGTTTTACTTTTTTTTTCTGGGGGGGGGGGGGGGAGGGCTTACGGTAAGTTTTTTTAAACAGATATTTTTTCTTATCTAGTAATAAATATCTTATTTATTTTCTTTTTATTCGATGCAATACAACTTGCGATTTACTCTTTTTTTTATAATAAACCTAACAATCAGATATTGTGTCTAAAAAAAAAAAAAAGAACAGAAACCACGAATAGGGGTTTAACCAAGACCAATCATTACAGAAAGCTTGAACAATGACCCGCGTCGTCGTGGGCAGTTTAGACCAATAGTCCATTGCCAGGTCATAGGTTGTTATTTTTCTATATTTTATTACTTTCCACAGGACGCGACATCACAGCTTAGAGTTCAGGCTTACTATATTATATAGAGCTAAGGGGGGGACGTGTCTGAGCAGTCACTCGACTTGTATGGTAGCTACGAGGCATTACGTCGAACGGCCCAGTTTCTTGCCAGAGCACTACGGGAGGATTAGTCCTTCCTGCTCTAATTTTTCAATAGGAGTTCATCTCAGGCTTACTCTATTCGATTGGTCTCTCATACACACACTCACACATTCAAAGCAAGAATTTACATGTGTTTTATATTATTCTACTGTAGCCCAACAATTTAATGACAGTTTTTTTTTTTATATATATTTTTTTTTTATATTAGGTCGTAGCTGAGTACTTTGGAAACACCAAACAATACACTCCTACTGAAGGTAAAAAGATTCACTGGGCAGGCGGACGTGACGGACCTCCTCCAGACGAGCCCATATGTGGCTTTGACCGTAGCAAATGCCCACCCAAAAGTAAGTCATCATTATTGTCGCATTGAAAATTGTACAGCTGAGTGACCACAAGACACAGAGTCCTGGATAGATTTTATGTACCCCCATCGGGAAGGCGTTACCAAAATAAGAATTGACCCAATTCTCAATTAAGGTACTTGCTACCCATATTTGAAATGTCTTGTAGAGTTGTGCATCGCACTTGGAACCCTAAGGCCAGCAAAAGCGAACAAGAGCTTCCTCTCACCGGCCTGAATGAACGGCGTGCACCTTGGATACACTGTTCTGTCTGCCCGGGGGAGGGGGGGGATCAGACTCGGGGTTAAACTCGTGTTTAGTTTGAGGTTCAATTCCAGTGACACGGACACTCCGGGCTATCCACACTGAACATACGATGGCTGGGCAGCACAACAAATAACGATGTGTTGATGAAGGTCGGCTCGGACAAAGTGCTTAAAGAGCCACTTATTGTGCTGAGAGCTGCGCTGAGAACATCAACTATCGGAGAAAGAATATTAGTTCGTTTTTCACGCAATATTAATAAGAGTAATGTAATTTATAAATCGCTGATTCCAAACACGGAGAACGTTGAAGCATAATGTTAGCGAAAAGGTTTTGGCTATGTTTTATCACGCTCACATCTGCAATAGTTAAAGTTTCAATATCACTGACTGGTATGGCAATCTGAGCATTAAAAATAAAAATAAACTTTATAGAATCCTAAGTGCTGCTTCTAAAATCTTTGGCAAAAAACAAACCCCATTTGGGCAGTTGTTTGAGACAAACATCTATAAAAAAAAAGCTAACAAGATCCTCGACATAAAGAGTCATCCTTTGTGTCAGGATTTTGTGATTTTACCATCACAAAAGAGATACAAGACACCGATAGCAAAGACAAATAGACACAAACACTCTTTTGTTCCCCTAGCAATCAAATCATTAAATAAGAACAATCTGATATAAAATTTGTCACATGTAAATTATGAGTGAGTCTGGTGTGAATGTACACTTTGATTTCTTATAGTAATGTTTTTTGTTAGGTGTAATGCACAAATTGTAAGACAAATTTCCATACGGACAAAATATATTGTGGCTGGTGTTATAATTATTATTATAGCAGACCTAAACACGTTAATGAAAATGACAAACAAATCTTGGTTTTAATCTTCTTGAATATATAATGCATTCTTGCTTAATCTTTTGACTCGTTCACAATGCTTCATTTTTATTATTCTTAATATTACTGTTGTTCAATTATTATTTTTATTACTATTATTATTTTACCAAAGTTTTGCATAGATCTAAATCTGTAGTTCAGAATCTTGTCCTGTAATCACACTAATTAATTAATGTATTGTCCACAGAGCCGTTTCCCGAGTATGGCATTGTTATCATCGTCTTGGGTTCCATTCTTCTGGTCGTCCTCATTGTTACCTTCTTTGTATATAGGTAAGAGACATGTCTAAACTGTAGTTCGCTTACAACAGGAACGGAAAATAGCTTCCCAGGGACCTAAACTTACTCCGCCGACTCATACGATAAAATGGTTATCTCTCTTTGTTGACTTTACTAAAACGAGGCTGTAATCACGCAGTGTTTTACGTGTAAAAAAAACAACATATCAATGTTCAAACGATTGTGACTTGTTTAAATTAGTATTTGTATCACGATACCATATTTATTTAAAAATATATTCTTACAATATGGAGATAAAATAGAACGAAAAAAATGTGTACTTACAACCAATTTGAATTCTAAATTAAAATGCAGTACATTCGTCATCCAGAATTGCTGTAATAGTTCAACATCAAAATCGGCCCGGGCATTACCATATAACCCGGCCCACAAACGGCATATCATATTATATGTGTAAGCCTAATTCTCATCAAAATATACGCACTCAATGTGTCAATCCAGTCCAGCTAGTGACTTAAACTCTGCTAAATCGTTGATTTTCCTGGCTGACTCAGACAACCCATTTAAGATTAGAGAAACGGCTAAAGAGGCACTTACTTAATGTGAAAAGCTTTTGCTACGTCCTAGTATAACCTATTATTTACATACAACTCTGTCGTTGTGGCATTAAGAGAGTCATGAAGAACTGATACAATTCTATGCTCTTTTCGATTGGTGGTTGTCTGTATGCATCTATATTCTAGATGCTATAGAGGGGAGTTATCCATTGTAGGACGCTTGGATTTTGAGGCTAAAGTCATCCCAAGCCAATGAACTTTTAGAAGACTTGTTATTAAGACACACGATGTAGTTTTCCGTTTTAGATTTTGTTGTGAGATTCTGGTTCTGCCACAAAAAAATATGAGTCTCAGAAAAGTTGCCACAGTCTTCCCCATTTCAAAGCCTCGTACATGAACATTGAGTTCTGGGAAGACATAGCCCTAGGCTGCACTAAGTGTAGAGAGGTGCTGACAAGACAAGCTATGTACAGCGAAGAAGTAATCATTTCAACCCTGAAAGAACTTTCCATCCAAACGCCAAATGGCTGAAAATTCTAAAACTCAACACAATCTTCACCTTTAACTGTGATGTTCGTTGGTGTCACTCTAGAGCAGGATTCTACAGCCATAAGAAGTGCTGTGAGATAAACCATAGTCGTTATGCGTCTAAAAGCGGACAAGAATATATTATAAAAATTAAAAAAAAAAATATTTATATATCTCACCAGCCCCATGAAAAGGCACAAAACCGCAGTGTAAAGCCCTCAGCCCCTTGGAGGACAAATATAATTATACTTCGTACATCGTGGTTTGATACTGGCCGCTTTCGTCATTCAGGGGTCTCGAGCCTCCATTCTTGAAGGCCGACGCGTTAACCACTCTTATATAGATAGAAGGCTTTGTAATCTATTTTTAAAAAAAGACTAGTTTCACATTTGTATCGAACGACATAACTTTCAACATAAGGCTTATCTCCCCTTAGTGTACTGGAAATTTTTTTTTCATATGAAACAAAATGTATTGATTACTACTCTTAGTTAATTTTTATTTTATGGATTCCTGTGTTGTCATCGACAATAAATAATTGTGGAAAGTTTCAACTTGATTCGACAATGGGAAGTGGGAGAAATCAAGACTGCACGATTCCTCCCAGACAGACAGACAGACAGAGTTAATATTGGCTTTGTAAAAAGATAGTTATACAGCTACAAACTCTGACCTTTAACCTTCAACTTGGTTCCGTTTCTATCTAAGACACTTTAAATTAGAGGCGGAGCTGGCGGAGATGAACTGGAGGGTCCGGTGGGAGGACATTTTGTTTGGAGCCCCCACGATGAACTATAAGAAACAAGAGAACAGACAAAACCAGAACGGTCACGTGAGTAGCTCATTGTTTGTTCAAAACTGTTCTCTTTCGGAAATATGTGCAAATTACCTTTAATTATTATGTCTTTAGCTCATTTCTTCAGCTCAAGTCTGTTAAGTCATGTCTTTAGCTCATGTCTGTTAGGTCATGTCTTTAGCTCATGTCTGTTAGGTCATGTCTGTTAGGTCATGTCTGTTAGGTCATGTCTGTTAGGTCATGTCTGTTAGGTCATGTCTTTAGCTCATGTCTGTTAGCTCGTGTCTGTTAGGTCATGTCTGTTAGGTCATGTCTGTTAGGTCATGTCTTTTAGGTCATGTCTTTAGCTCATTTCTTTAGCTCAAGTCTGTTAGGTCATGTCTGTTACGTCATGTCTTTAGCTTATGTCTGTTAGGTCATGTCTTTAGCTCATGTCTGTTATGTCATGTCTGTTAGGTCATGTCTGTTAGGTCATGTCTGTTAGGTCATGTCTGTTAGGTCATGTCTTTAGCTCATGTCTGTTAGCTCGTGTCTGTTAGGTCATGTCTGTTAGGTCATGTCTGTTAGGTCATGTCTTTTAGGTCATGTCTTTAGCTCATTTCTTTAGCTCAAGTCTGTTAGGTCATGTCTGTTACGTCATGTCTTTAGCTTATGTCTGTTAGGTCATGTCTTTAGCTCATGTCTGTTATGTCATGTCTGTTAGGTCATGTCTGTTAGGTCATGTCTGTTAGGTCATGTCTGTTAGGTCATGTCTTTAGCTCATGTCTGTTAGCTCGTGTCTGTTAGGTCATGTCTGTTAGGTCATGTCTGTTAGGTCATGTCTTTTAGGTCATGTCTTTAGCTCATTTCTTTAGCTCAAGTCTGTTAGGTCATGTCTGTTACGTCATGTCTTTAGCTTATGTCTGTTAGGTCATGTCTTTAGCTCATGTCTGTTATGTCATGTCTGTTAGGTCATGTCTGTTAGGTCATGTCTGTTAGGTCATGTCTGTTAGGTCATGTCTTTAGCTCATGTCTGTTAGCTCGTGTCTGTTAGGTCATGTCTGTTAGGTCATGTCTGTTAGGTCATGTCTTTTAGGTCATGTCTTTAGCTCATTTCTTTAGCTCAAGTCTGTTAGGTCATGTCTGTTACGTCATGTCTTTAGCTTATGTCTGTTAGGTCATGACTTAAGTGTCAGTATTTAGCTCATGTTAACATGCTCTTTTTTTTTTTGATTCGATTGTTTTCAACGTTTTCCAAAAAAAAAAAAAATTTACCAGATAAAATCAACAACAAAAAGTATAAAATATTTCAAACCTTTTAAAAATAAATGAAAGTCTATTTAATAGCATGGGTGTCGTACTTTAACATAACAAAAAACATGTTACATCTAAAGCTTTATTACACTGAATGACAAACAACTACACACATAGTAGAGATCACAACACGGAATATTGTCAGTACACAGTCTAACAAATGTAAACAAACACCAAGGGGTGACAATCGAATAAACAAATATATTTTTTTCGTAAACGAACATGTGAATTTAGACTTGAAAAGAAATCTGACATATTTTATACAAAAACGTAGCAAGGTACGTGTGGGACAGGAGTTAGGGTTCGGTCGTGGTACCAAAAAGGAAATACTTCTTATCTTCTTATATAATACAGACGTTACTTCAAAAATGAAGAATACAATTAACTGATGTAGGCTTACTAAATTTTAAATGAAAAAAAAAACTTCAAAAGACCAATCCTTTTTATTCAATTACGCTAAACCGCCTCGTGGTTTCAACAGAAACTCTGCAGCCTAAACAACCAAAACCATCCTCTCTCCTTTTTATCATGGTTACATCAAAAAAAGCGCACATGCATTTCAAAACACCCTGGTTCAGGAAAATATGGTGGCTGCCAAACTTCCCGTAATTTTTAAATATCTTGTATGTAGAAATACATTTACAAACTGACATTCCAATACGCTTTACAAGCTTAATGTGACATTACCCTCTAGTGGCGACTCTAGTCAGTAGCGACTTCTCAAAAGTAAACTTGGACTTAGACTTAAGTCCTCCCGCGCCGTCTCCACAAAAGATCTGTCACTGGCAATGTCTGAAGCCTCCTCCCACCTGGTGTCCACTAATTTGAGGTCCTCCATAAATTTACAAGTAAAACATGATTATAAATTGTATTTATCTATAGGCGCGTTGGCTGAGTGGTAAAACGCTTGGCATCCGAACCGAGAGGTCCAGTTGAAATGAGTCCTTCTTAAATAGACAATGAAAAAAAGGCTCTGATTTAATTTTTTGAGAACCTTCTTCTTAAAAGGCTGTTATTAATTGTCACATTTAAAAAAAAAAACAGTTTAATCGTCTCTTGTTGGACCTTACCTTAAAGCTACTCTAATTACCACTTATTGACCGCTATGTTTAACATCTGTGCTAATTATGATTCCAGTGTTGGACGTGTGCACCAATATCCATTTGTATTCTCTTTTTCTGGATCTTATTCCAAGGGAAATAATCATTTTATTTATTTGGGATACAGAGTTCTTTCTATCTAAACAAAATACATCAGCATATTTTTAAAACAACGTGTCTTTAAAGAGTTCTGTTATATCCTTAGGTTATAACTTTGATTTTAATGTAATAATTAGTCAACCCATCGACAAATATAAACTTACTAAGTAAAGTTCCCCTTTCAGACCTTGCGATCTATGGGGCAGAAGATGTATTATAAGTCATATGAATTTGTGGCCCACGATTAACAAGAGTATCATGTGACCAGCACAACGACCAACCGCCTCTACTTTTCCACAACTAATGTCAGGTACCCTATAGAGTTGTGTTAACTCAAGGGGCGCCCTTTGAACCCGTGACTTCGGTTCGAAAGCCAAGCGCCCTACCTCTTAGCCACTGCGCCTGCAAAGATTTATAAAGGCTAGATTATATCCTGTGAAATATTTTGATAATGTCCTTTTATGTAACAATATTAGTTTTGTCTGTTTGTCTGTCAAGATTGGATCTCAAAAATCATAATCGCTAATAAAAAAATAATTTCACATATTTTAGACTACATATACATTTGTACAAAAGCTTATTTTGTTTCTCTCAAAGCAAATATTTTTACTATTTAAAATGAAATATGCGAACCCATTTTTCCTTATAAAGTACGTACCATTTTTATAACAATACACGACGAGTTTTTGATAGTTTTTAACGGCTTCCAACAATAGCCGATAGACAACACATACAATTTCATGCAAATACCCTTTCATTAAATATGCTGGTACCTTAGCAAATCTTAGGCAAGCACTCAAAGACATGAACAATTACAAAAGTTTAATTATTAATTAAATGAAAAAGTCCAATAAAGATCACTGTCAAATAGGACACGTAGATCTTGTTGGCATTTCTACCCCCAACACAACCTAGGGCCGGATGTCAACCGTCTCTCCTTGTTCATCTAAACATTTTGTCTATCAGGAGTGTTTTGAACAGTGCGCTGGTGTGCACCAGAAGCCTCTGCGCTGGTGCAGAATCATTACAATATGTTAGCTTTCACATCTCGTTAGCGGCCCCCGAAAGGGGAAAAGACGCTATTAGTTTTGTGCGGAATGTCTGTCCGTCTGTCCGTCCGTCCCGTTTAGATCTCGTAAACTAGAAAAGATATTGAAAATCCGACATCACAATATTTTAGACCATTCAAAGTTCTGATGCAACGGCTACTTTTTTTTCTGAAAGCGAAAAATCTAATTTTTAAAATCAGTTATGCAAGCATTTTTTTGAAGAGAAAAAGCTAATTAGTATGCATTATAAGTTTTAGACCTAAATTAAAACGAATAGTAATCTTGTAAATATCATTTTCGTGAACATATCTTTCCCTGTAGGTAGTATAAGCATTCGAATAAGAGATTGAGCATTTTCAAAAACACTTACATCAATTATAAGACTTCAGTTAGGCCAGGAGAGGCGCGGTAGCTGAGCGGCAAAGCGCCTGGCTTCCGAACCGTGGCCCCGGGTTCGAATCCTGGTGAAGACTGGGATTTTCAACTTTGGAATCCTTAGGCGCCTCTGAGTCCACCCAGCTCCAATGGGTACCTGATATTAGTTGGGGAAAAGTAAAGGCGGTTGGTCATTGTGCTGGCTACATGACACCCTCGTTAACCGTAGGCCACAAAAACAGATGAACTTTATATCATCTACCCTATAGACCACAAGATCTAAAAGGGGAACTAGTAAGGCCAGGCTCACATCTAACTTTGCATTCACTTGCACCTATCCTTTGATCCACTGTACCGTTGGGGGCACTACACAAGATCTGTCAACCTTCTTTCTATATTCTTCTCTCATTTGTCTTTGATATAATTTCATTTGGATGCTCTTTCTGAAAATATTGAAGCCTGCCTGGGTGGACCACTTCGGGGGCCGATTTTGAGTTTGTGTTTCCACACAAACTGTCTTTGTAATCATGTTTTTATTTACTTTTGGGTCGTAACATTTTATTTCATCAAACCGTGTATCACAGCGCAACTCCTACCAAAGTGATTGTTCGGCGGACACCATAGCAGTGCACTTACGAGATGTGGGAAACAGACAATTGTTTACCAAGACTGGCTATTACAAAGTAAGGGATTGTAGCGTAACTTCATAGTCTTAGTGTTATATGTATCATTATTTGATGATTGTTTGTTTGCCTTTAGTGGGTAGCAATAGATGTCTAGACTTTAAGTAAGTTTCAGACGTTCTTTGAGATACAACTATTGTCGCTTCCTAGCCAAGACATGCCGCAGAAGGGCGGGCCTGGCTAGAACCCGAAACCATTTTGACGGTAGCCCAAAGCGTATACTACTTGACCAGGGCTGCCACCCCATCTCAATGTAAGGGAGGATCAGAAATCAAATATAAATTATTTAGAAGTAAACAATTTCTTATAAGATAATTTCTCCTTTATCAAGCTAACTACTTGTACCAGGACCAATTACTTTGCTCTTGAAACACTAATGAATGAAAGATAAAAACAAACTGAACATCTTTTACCTCACCCAAATCACCCAGCCCCATATCCCCCTGCCCGCCCCCCCCCTTCGGAAAAAAATCCTGGTTAAGCGCATGTATACAAATATTCAGAGCTAATAAATAGGCCTACCAATGATACTATAGATCCAGACTTAGAAGAAGGTGCGCAGAATGTATTTATTTATTTAACTCGTCCATGAATAAATGCGGTTTATAGATTGTATAAATCTAAAGCCAAATTTAGGTTATTGTTATTATACCAGAGTTTGAAAAGTTATAACGGCCAAACCAGGGTTTTACCAGTGTGGCCTATTAGCTAATACTTCTTTTCCCAGAGATGTACATTTAATGTAAAATTTATTAGAAAAAGTTAAAACCGTGATCGCCCAGGTTTTTTGTTGACTCATTTTTTTTTTACCCGATAAAGAATTGGCAAGCTGAATAGAGGAATTTGAACAAAAGATAATTCTATGTTATAATGTTATGAGTCAGTTTGCTGTTGTTCTTTTGTCTCCTTAAAAAAAATCTCCTGAATAAAATCTTTTTACTGTATGACCACAGGGTGCTATTTTAGCGATCAAACCTATTCCAAGGGCTCACATTAGCATTCAGAAACCTTTGCTTCTGGAAATCAAGAAGGTAAGTAATTTTGTAAAAAAAAAAAAAAAATTGGTCTAAAATAATGGTGTGCAAAGATTTGTGTAATAATCTATTTATATAATTCTCTTCTTCCCTCAACAGTTTAAACGAGTAGTAAGGAGTAAAGGAAAGATCACTCTGCGGATACTCCACGAGAAAACAAAGGGGGGGGGGAAGAGAACACGTAGTCACTATATAACAGGGCAGGACCGTTGCAATATCATTTTTTTTTTATTTCTACCTCACGTTAAAAAAAAAAAAGGGGGGGGGGAGTAATCTACTCTGTAGTAACTATCTAGGCGACAGATCA
This sequence comes from Biomphalaria sudanica, assembly GCA_036873155.1. Taxonomy (NCBI): domain Eukaryota; kingdom Metazoa; phylum Mollusca; class Gastropoda; family Planorbidae; genus Biomphalaria; species Biomphalaria sudanica. The sequence goes on along the minus strand of JAZGLO010005433.1, from coordinate 270,721 downwards.
GGCTCAAGAGTTTGGACACAATGGAAAGATCACTCTTTTTTTTTTTTTTGCAACTCGAGAGAAAAAAAAAATATTTTCGTCTGTATATTTCAGCAGATTGGTATGAGTTTTCAAAAGATTTTAATAATTTCCTGATATTTCCAGGACTTTTTCGTATATTTTGCAATTTCAGGAGATTTCCAGGACCTCCTGTTAAAATCGACAGGAGGCCGCGGGAAATCTGTTATAAGTTAAAAAATGGTTTAATTTAATAATTTATACACCTAAAATTAGCGCAGGCCCTACTAAGAGTGCTGGGCCCACTGCGGTCACATATAAAAATTAATATATTTACCGTCGGAAGCTCATGCAAGACTATAGTCATAGTACATATTTGTAACTATGGGGAATTTAAAACGTGTACGCTAAATTATGTGTACACTTTAGCATTGTAAAACACATTTCCAAAATCTTTTTGATTGTAGATAAACTAATTTTACAAAGCTCATAGCAACTCACTGCGTCCGTCTGTGTGGATTCTTGAAAATATTTTTTTCCCACTTCTCATTCCCGGATCAAGTTGAAATTTCGCACATATTCATTGTTCAAGACAATAGATAAATTATTGAAAAATTGTAACAATCAATTTAGTCTTATTTAATTAATTTTTATTTATTATTTCAAAAAGAGATATAAATATGACAATATTTAAACTAATTGGACAGTGATTGTGCGTTGCTTTTCTTTACATAATCTCTTTTGAAAGTATTTTTTTGTTTATTCTGCTGTTTTTTGTTGTTGTTTTTTTTGTTTGTTTTAGTTGTCAGCATCTATCTTTAAAATAGTGTCCTTGACTTTGTTTACAATGTTTTTTTTCCATCGTCAGAGTTATCATTTGAATCATGCCAATGTCATGTAATGATTCTATCCATATTAGATGAAAGACTTACAGAATGATCATCTGGTTCGCTTCCATGGAGTATGTATTGACGTGCCCCACCAATGTATATTAACAGAGTACTGTCCTAAGGGTAGTTTACAGGTAAGTGGTCATGACGTGGTCTCAAAACATTTTGTGGTACGCTAGTTCCGCTTCGAGCACGAACTACTTACTCATGGCGTAATCGGCGAGATTTGTCAGACCAGTTTAAACTGACACAAAATAGAGCAGTGAGATTCATAACTAAAGAATATTCACATTTGACTAGAGTAACACTTTTGGTAAAATCACTAAATTTAGAAAGCCTTCAGGACAGAAGACTCAAAAGTAAAGTAGCAATTATACATAAAACACTGAACCATAATCTTCAAATACAAAAACAAAATTTAATAAAATACTCAGAAAGACACAAAAATAGCGGCATATCCCTCGTCCCGTAAGCTAGAACAAATTTGTACAAATGCTCCTTCTTCCCTAGTGCTATTAGAGCAGGGAATGGGTTGCCTGAGCTAGCCAGGAAAACCAGTGATTTGGCAGAATTTAGGTCTTTGGTTAATATGCATGACTGAATGCATGACGCGTAGGACGTAATCATCTTTTTTGAAGAAACGTCTGTATTATATAAGATACGATCTTGTTGCTGGAAGTGGGGGCAGGTAATTATTGCCAACCTCAGCGTAGTGCCCTTTTAGAAACGTCTGTTTGGGGAGACAAAAATGTTCGTAGGGAGAAGGGACATTTCATTCAGTGAACTCCGTAGCATGTTCAATCGAACAGGTATGTTGCCTACGTGGGGAGACTGTAAGAAAGTCTCCGCTAAGCCTTCGAATCCACTACAACGTTCCTCACAAGAGGGGAGTGGGGGGCTACGCTGCAGTAACTGCTCTTTTACGGTTAGTGGCGGTACAAAATAGGAACTTGGGGAAATCCCTCGTGGTCTCGGCTTCCGGCCTCGCCGGATCTAGGAAGCACCGGTGAGGCTCAAGGAGTCGCGTCTCTTAACAGACGAAGGTGATTCAATAGGTTAGTTACTTGATGGAAGACCTATGAACAGAGCCAATCTCTAATTTCTGGCCTATATATAAAAATTCATCCCTTAGCTCAACGGTCATGAAAGGTCGCATGCTCGACCCATATTGGTCGCTCTACTAAGGTAATCCTCTCTAATTTTTTGTTTGCTGAGTGTAGTAAAATAGTAAGATGTCTCCTCATGTGTCAATCGTAAATAGAGAGTATAGATGAGTTCTAGCTGGGTGAAGCGAACAAGTTTCATTAAAAATTTGAAGGAAAACTTAAAGCATTCAGAAAGAAAACATTTAATGTGTACAAATTTCGTTTGTTTCCCTAACGCTCGCCAGCTGTTTCGTGCGCATCGTAGTGTAAATGTGGAATGGTGCGAACGCGTGTTGAAAGGAGAACCAAAAAAAAAATGGAGGCATATAAACAAAATAGTGTTTACAGTGTTAAGATTAAATTATTTATAAAGTATGATAGTGACGTTTTAAGCTCCTGGTGTATTGCTAAGAGAGTCTCATTACGTAACAGGACCTAACACCATCCGTGGTCTTCTTTTGTAAGACACGAGAACGAAACATCGATAACTTAATCTAAGTACATATAGTGGATTTGTGCTTATTCAATACTAGATCATGTAGATCAGCGGTTCTCAACCTTTTATGCTCGGCGACCCCTTTTTACAATCACCCACTTAGCCGCGACCCCCCCCCCCCCCGCACACGCATACATCATTAGAAGAATAGATAATAACTATCCATTTTTTTCAATGGTCTTTGGCGACCCCTGGCAAAGCGTCAATCGACCCCCAAGGGGGTCGCAACCCACAGGTTGAGAATCCCTGATGTAGATCTAATTCACGAATCTCCGCCTGCGTTTGGGTTATCATTATGTCACTAGATAGCAATCTAGAAATAACGATTTGTATTCATCTAGCCAACTTTTTTGCTACTAAACTGTAAGCTTTTTACTGATTTGTAAATTCTGTTAACCACGCAATGTCAGAGTCACTCATAGACTATCTATTTGTTTTTAGCTTTTGTACATTAGACATCATGAGAAGAAATGATTTTGTGTAAGTTTTTGTTAATCACTTATGTGTCACTGTTCAAAGTACATACGTCTATTTGGACGTGGTGGCTGATTGGTAAAGCTTCCGAACGGGGCTGTCTCGTGTTCAAATCTCTGTAATTATTTGGATTTTGAATCCTTTGATTTTTAGGACACCCCAAAAGTCCACCCTATTCTAATTGGTACCTAACATTAGTTAGGTAAATTAAAGGCGGTTGGGCGCTGTGCTTACCACATGACACCCTCGTTAACAGTCAGCCATAGAAAACAGATGACCTTGACATTTTCTACCCTATAAGTTGCAAGGAAGGAAAGGATTCCTTTCCTTTTTTTTCTTAAAGCAACCAATAGCATTTCTTACCCCCAAAATGTTTAATTTGTAATTTTCTCTATCGATCTTAGGATGTTTTGGAGAATGAAGAAATCAAATTAGACTGGATGTTCAGATATTCCATAATGCAAGACATTGTCAGAGTAAGTTATGTACATGATGTTTAGATAGTTTTATTGTTTAACATCATAGGTTGAATAATTTTACTTAGATATAAAATCCCATTAGTTTGTCCCGCATATTAGATCATATTTCTGCTAGTTGTTTCCGCGATTCTGCGCAGGATCTCCTAACTTTTACTCGGGTCTCGTAGGTTTTCGATGCGATGTTCAAAATTGGTTTCTGACAGTTAAACAAATAATGAGGTGTGAAATCATCTTAGAAACATTTCTTCACTAAAAGAGGCTATTTATAGCATTCCTTGGGACAAAACATACACCCTTTCGTAGGTAGAAATTACACTACCTATAAAACAGTACACAGTGAACTATAGAAGGTATAAAGACCCACCGATATGTCCAATTTCCGTTATATTATGTTTATTAGTAAAATAAAATTAGTATAATCCGCACTTTGTATATCCCGCACAGCTGCTATTCGTGTGTAAAGCGTGTATAACCGCGGGCTATATGCACGAATATACGCTACATATTCCATGAAATAAATACATATCCTATGGGGGAAGAGCACAACATTTGCAAATCGAAAAAAACAAATTTTATTAAGTTTTACAATGTGTTTAACACAAACATGATATACCGGTACATCTTAACGTATGCCTTGTCTGTCTACCTAAAACCAGGGAATGGCCTATTTGCATAGCACTGAGATCAAAAGCCACGGTCACTTAAAGTCCAGCAACTGCGTGGTGGACAGTAGGTTCGTGGTCAAGATCACGGACTTTGGGCTGCATTACTTCAGAGAAAAGGAAGAAGAGCTGGAAGAAAACCTCTACGCCAAACACAGAAGTAAGTCTCTGAATGTATAATATAGTAACTCTTTCACTCCTAATTGACGATACCATCGTTGATTTGACCTCATTAAATTAATGTTTGTTTTATATAAAATGTATTTTGTGTTATATCAAAAGAGCAGGCATTCCCCTTTGAGTCTATATCAAATAAAACATTTTCTGATCACAAACGACAAAGCTTATTTTGAAGCTTAGGCCTAATCATAACAGGGTAGTGAAATAGTATTGAGCAAAATGAAGAAATACGTGGTAATGTGGGGAAAAAAATAATGACAGAAAGAAAGAGTTAAAATGCATTTGTATGAATTATAATGTGTGTTGGTTGATATATAATATACAATTATTCATCTCTCAACACAACATTCATTTTAAATTTACGAATGTTTATCTACAGGTCAATTGTGGACAGCGCCCGAGCTTCTTAGGATGAGCAATCCTCCAGCAGGCGGTACTCAGAAGGCAGACGTGTACAGTTTCGCCATCATCTGTCAGGAGATAGTCTACAGATCTGGCGTGTTTCACTTACGAAACATTGACCTTTCACCCAACGGTAAGGCCAAACTATTTTATACAATGCATGAAGCTATGTCGTGTGTCCCCAGTAATGCTACAGCCAATGGAGGGCCGTTGACAGGCTGGACTAGACACATCTTCCCATTCATATTGCACCCGAATCTTTCGTCTCAATGACCGAACGTTTTAGATCAATCGCTACATAAGCCATCCTTCAAGCCATCCAATTCGTGGTATTTCTTTGGGCTTCGTACACTTTAGTATTTAACTGGTAGTATATTTCTGCCCATCTATGTTCAGTAACATTCTTTCAAGGCAATCTATCATCTAAATCCATCTGATATGCCCTATGCCTAGATCAAGCTCTAGTATCTAGATCTATAATTTTCTAATTTGCTCTTTTTTTTTTTTAAGATGACCCCCCCCCCCCGTTGCATTTTATTTCAACGATCATTTCTATATTTAAAGATGATGTGGTCTAATTGTTGTTCAAACGGAAGCTTGAAGTCATTTTCGAAATCTCGATGAAGTCGCTATAGGGCCTTGAGTTGGGGACTGGTAGCTGAATGGTAAAAAAAACACTTGGCTATTGAAATGAGGGGGTCTAGGACCAGTGGCGTAGCTAGGGTGGGTGGAGGAGGGGGGAGAATTTGAAAATCCCCTCGGGCCCCTACTTGAGGTAGGCCCCCAAAATAGTGGGGGTTTTTACATTAAAAATTAAATTTTACTCAAAACGTAGGGCCCCCCAAAGAGTTCAAGCCCCCTGGGTTCCCAAACAATGGAAAAACCTAGCTACGCCCCTGTCTAGGACCGTTTAGGGTTCGAATCTTGGTGAACACTAGGATTTTAATTTCGGGATTTCTAATGACGCCTTTGACAATATCCACCTCAATGATAATGATACCTGACATTAGTTGGAGAAAGTTAAGGCAGTTGGATGTTGTGCTGGCCACATAGCACTCTTTTTAACCTTCAGTTCAGTATGAAAAACCTGAAAGTGTCGTCGCTTTTTTATTTACTCTAGCCTTATAGTTCTCTAATGTTTGATTAAATTCTTAAATTTACATGGGAAGGGGGGGGGGGTAAGAAGCCAACTTTTGTTTGATTCGGTTTTAAACGACAACAACATTATTAAACTAATCATCCCCTTAATTCAGGATCTTCTTATCTTATCTTATATAATACAGACGTTACTCCAAAAAAGAAGATGATTACGTCCTACGCGTCATGCATTAAGTCATGTATATTAGCCAATGACTTAAATTCTGCCAAGTCTTTGGTTTTCTTGGCTAGCTCAGGCAACACATTCCATGCTCTAATAGCACTAGGGAAGAAGGAGTATTTGTACAAATTTGTCCTAGCATAAGGAACGAGGAATGTGCCTTTATCTTTGTGTCTTTCTGAGTATTTTATTACATTTTGTTTTTGTATTTAGAACAATATATCTTACAAGATGTACCTTTAATTAATAAATAGGCTTTTATTTCATCTGGATTTTATAACGCAATCTGGGAAGCGTGGTCGAGAGGCCAAGTGCGCTTGAACTTGTCTTGGCCCTAGAAGGGGGCTCGAGGTTCGACACCCGACCCGGCAGAGTTGTGTTTACTGAGCGCCTGAAGGCAGATCCCCCCTCCCCCCCCCCCCCGGTCTACAAATGAGATTGGACCAAGGCGTTCTGAGCATGCTATAAGCATAAAAGTAGCGCTATATAAAAGCTATAATTAAAAATTATATAATTTTGTGTTTGTGACAAATCTGTTCCATTCAGTTGCGTTTATTTTGACAGAAATCCTTGATAAACTTAAGACTGGGGTAAAGCCCTACTTCCGTCCAACGCTGGAAGAATTCGATTGCCCCAACGATGAGCTGGCTGTCACCATCAGAGTGTGTTGGTCTGAAGACCCAGCAGAGAGGCCGGACTTCCAACAGTTAAGGACAAGCATTAAAAAGCTGAATAAGTAAGTGGTTCTAGTACATTTGCCTTAAATGCTACACATATTATTTGATATTAATTTTAAACTGTGTTATATTTTGTTCCGAAAAATATTTGTTTAATCCAGGCAAGAAATAACATTGTGAAGATAAAATATATAGGTCTGTTGTTTAGGCCTTTTGAATGTGGAGATTAAATTAAACTTTCAAACCCGAAGAGCTTAGAAAATACACCAAAGGTTTTTAAAATTTTTTTTATTGTGAATGGTCTAACAGGATTAGGAAGCTCTAGATCTATCTTAGTATCTATCTAGATCTAATTCAATTGGTTCCACGTTGGAGATTGATACAAGACAAGGAGCAAAAATAGAATTACTTCAATTAGTCTACTATTAGATCTAGATTCGATGTACATGTAGTACTACTAAGTAGTAGTACTAGTACTAAGACTAAGTCGTCTAAAAGACTAAGTCAAGTCAGTCTAATCTAAGTCTAAGACAGACACTAAGTTTAACTTAAATGTGTGTGGATATACACAAATAATACATGATATACTTTAACACTTTAACTAATACTATTACTATTAATACTATGTCTATAGTAAATAATAGTATACCGTCTGACTATAGATATAATAATATATAATATTTATATAACCTTTTATATAGACTGTCTATAATAGAGAAACGTTAGAGAGAGATAGATTTTTTTTTCCTAATGTATTGCTTTATTCATCATGTTTAACAAAAAAAAACATTTTTGATCTTGTCTCCCTAGATCTATATCTAGAGGTCTAAAGAATAATTGGTTATTATATATAAAAAAATTGTTTATTAGTGTGTGCATTAAAATTGTTTATTTTAGTGTGTGCATTTTCTTTCAACTTTAACTTGTACCCTTTTGTATTAAAAAGGGATGGGGACAAAGGAGATATTCTGGATAATCTGCTTTCTCGAATGGAGCAGTATGCTAACAACTTGGAGGCTCTAGTAGAGGAAAGAACATCTGACTACCTCCAAGAAAAGAAGAAAGCAGAGGAACTCTTATACAATATGTTGCCCAAGTAATGATGCTTAAACTCTTATTTCATAATATCAAATACTGTTGGTTTTCCCTTTCAACATAACATTGTTGTAGAAGCCCTTTTTTAGATGTAGAGAAAGAAAGAGAGAGAAAACTAGCAAATATATTTGAATATTTTATTTTAAATGGAGCATTTGCTGGAATGCCCATATACAGCTTTCAAATAATATTTATGTTTTAAAGATGAATTATGCAGTACCATTATTGAACCAAGACTTTAAAAGGAAGGTTTGAACTTTCAGAGTTTTTGAAAAGAAATTTATAGATGCTTGTGACATTAGTAGCTTATATTTTAATTGATCATATTTGTTATTGAACATAATTAAAAGAAACTAGAAATAACAATAAGCTTGTCACCTGAAAATGTATCAAATATTATAAGTTTAAATATTTTTTTCATCTTTATTTAGGCTAATGTTCTTATTTTTGTTTTGCTTTTCAGGTTTGTGGCTTCCCAACTAATACGTGGTGAGACAGTAAGTGCTGAATGGTATGATGGTGTCACCATATACTTCAGTGACATCTGTGGGTTCACTGCCATGTCTGCAGAAAGCTCGCCTATGCAGGTAGGGGCAATTGAAAGGCTGATTGGTGTTAAAATTTACTTTTAAAAAATGTTTTATTTTTCGGATGTTCCTTCAGACTTGAAGATAATCTACTTCCTAGTTGGATTATGGGGAATGGCAACAGGCAGGATATGAACCCGGGGCCATCAAGACAAACGAACGACAAGCAGCCATGCATGACATTCACATACAAAGTGCATTCTTAGCATTTATATAAACAAATAAAATAATTTTTTTTTTCTTTCTTAGTAGCTAGCGTACCACAAAAAAAAAACTCAGTCAATCAATATTTAGGAACATATTCTTTTTACATTTTACAAGTATATATGAGTAAGTGATTTTGAAAATTTAAAAAAATTTTAAAATGTGTATTTGTTATCATATTTGTTAACATGATCTCCCTTACATTTACGTAGTGTTTTAGAAGTGGTGTATTTTTATGAAGAAATCGCTTGAATAATTATTTTGTAAAACAAAATGGCTTTGTTTCAGAAGATAAAGAGTAACCTTTGCACCTATAAACTTTTACTTTTATTGAACATATTGTACTTAAGCTTTTTTTTTGTTACTTGTTGTCTTTTGTGAGAAAAACAATATTCTCATCCATACAGAGATTTTCCCTCAGCATACTTCCTTTAGGCACATCTCTGTTTCTGAATTAAACTGTTATACATAGAGCCATAGGCTTAGAGAAACATTACAATTTTATAAATATGGGCCAAAGTTGCCCTTCATTAACTTTTCTTTCTTATATGCTTAATGTGTTAGAATTCGATGCTTGATAGGCACTTGGAAAGTTCTTTTGTGTTGTTTTTTTTTTAATTGAAATAAGGAACACAAATATGTTTCTTTTTATTCTTGTCTTTTCCTGAGTATGGCATAAGTTATGTTTTATATTTTGGTTTTATGTTTTATATTTTATATTTTGGTTTTATGTTTTATATTTTATATTTTGGTTTTATGTTTTATATTTTATATTTTGGTTTTATGTTTTATATTTTATATTTTGGTTTTATGTTTTATAGCTACTTGATTTTATTTTTCTTTGTATATAAAATTTAAAATCTTATTTTGTGCAGGTTGTTGACCTTCTAAATGATCTGTACACATGTTTTGATTCCATTCTTGAAAGCTTTGATGTCTACAAGGTAAATATTATCTTAGTTTCACTTCTAGAAGAATGTGAGAACACAAATGTCTTCAAGTAGGACATTAAATTTGCTGATGATATACCATAGTTGGTTTTATTTCTGGATAGGAACTAGGGGTGCAATACTGATGCATTTGCAACTTTTGTAGAAGTGACTACCACAAAACTAAACAACTCATAATAGGCTTTAGATGGAAAAGCAATTGATTAATGAACTCCAGATAAACAATACACTGATCAACTTCATCTAATATGTTAGACCTTTGGGGCACCACACAAGATTTGTTGACCATCCTTTTCCTTTCCTCTCCATCTTTTGCTTTGGATAGCTCTTTCAATGGCTCTCCCGTCCATTCTTTTGTGATGTCTTCTCATCGCTTTCTCTGTCTGCCTCTTCTTCTTTTTTCATGGTACTGTTCCCTGAAGGAAGGTCTTTGTGAGCCCTGAAGACCTTGAAATATGGCCATAGAGTTTTAATTTGCATTTTCTCGCAGGTCCTATTGCTGTAATAACCCTGTCTCTAATCTCCTTGTTTGTAATGCAGTCTTTGAATGTGATACCTAGAATCTTTCTGTAGCATCTCAATTCCATTGCTAGGATCCTCCTCTCTAGCTCTGCAGTCAGCATCCAAGACTTGCAAACATTTAGATATCTAGGTGTCATTATAGATAACAGGCTTTCATGAGAAAAACTTAAGACTTAAAAATGAACATTTGCAATATAGTTCAGAAATCACGCCACATGAACTGACAAATGTTTTCCAAAGCATGTTGAGACGTGCTAATTTGTGTCCTAAAGTGCATGGTGCTGCATTTTCAACACCTCCAGTGAAAAAAAATAAATTAAATTATAGCTTTAATATAGCGCTACTTTCAAGCTTATAGCATGCTCAGAGCACTATGGTTCAATCTCATTCGTGGACCAGTGGGGGAGGGGTATCTGGGAGAAAGTTTCCTGTGCTGCCTTTAGGTGCTCAGAAAACACAACTCTGCTCAAATCAGGTATCGAACCTCCAGCACCCTTCATAGGTAGCCAAGCCAAGTTCATGCTTACTTAGCCTCTCGACCACGTTAGTAGATTGTTATTATTAATAATCTGTCTTTTTTTTTTACTTTTCTGTAAGTATTTGCACTCCTGTAATCATACAAGGCCTATTTTTATCTTAGCTACCCTGTATAAGGTGTATTGATTCTTTCTCCAGGTGGAAACAATTGGAGATGCCTACATGGTTGTCTCTGGCTTACCTGTCAAGAATGGGAACCTTCATGCCAGGGAGATAGCCAGGATGTCATTGGCCTTGCTTCATGCTGTGTTCAAGTTTAAGATACGACACAGGCCCGGAGACCAGCTGAAACTCAGGATTGGCATGCACAGTGGTAGGTTGTGTTAGGTTAGAGTGAGTTAACAGATTATTCATGCAAAGAAAACAGCTTTCTTTTAATACCCAAACTCATGAAAAAGACATTATTTCTTTATGAGGCAATCCCTTAGTTAAAATGTTTAGATTTGGTAAATCTTTTCTTTCAATGGATTCTTACATTATCAATTCTTCTAATTTAATGGTCCCCTTTGTAAGTTATACTGATATTTTACAGTTACAGACTGTCAATGTTAATACTGAATGTTTTCATGTTCAACAGGTCCAGTGTGTGCTGGTGTGGTTGGTTTGAAGATGCCTCGATACTGCCTCTTTGGAGACACTGTGAATACGTCCTCAAGAATGGAGTCTAACGGCTTGCGTAAGTTATTCCAATAGGGTTCATTTTAATTTGTAATATTTGAGAAAGCCTGATTAAAAACAGTAGAAACTTACTTTCTACATAAAATATACATGAAATATAGTTATAGCTAAAGATTGGTTCGTTGCTTTACAATGTGACCACAATAAAAAAAAAAAATTAAAAAATTAGAAATTGAATTTTATTTCACTCAAAAAGAATGTTCAATTATAATCAGCATTCATATTTAAGATCACCAAAGCTCAAGTTATTATTTTCTTTTCTTTTAGCTCTTCGCATTCATGTGAGTCCAGCCACTAAAGAAATTTTGGAAACATTTGGAACATTCCAACTAGAGATGAGAGGAGCTGTTGAAATGAAGGTACAGCTATTTAAAACTATATATATATCTTCTTCTTCTTCTGCATCCTCATTATTATGTTAGAGGGTTTAGATAACTAGTCCAATATCCAAGATAAGCTGTGCTGTTGTTTCTTGATCAGGCAGTTATTCGTATCGTTTTTTCTTTTAAGTGGGTGTTTTGGGGTCAGTGTCTTGTTGGGGCCTCTTGATGGAGAATACAGTGTTGAAGGACATGGTTAGCATTTCCTGGTGAAACTCAACAAGGACAAATTTCACTTTTCAGTTTCCGAAACACATGTTGTCTCATACTGTTGTGTCCGGCTCTGAGTCAAAAAATTATAAATTAATCATGTTAAGGTAGCTTATAATAGACATCGTCTTTCTTGTTATGTAAATGAGAGCTTGTCAAATTTTGGGTTATTCTACACTTAAAGTAAAGTAAAGTTCCCCTTTCAGACCTTGCGATCTATAGGGCAGATGATGTTAAGGTCATCTGTTTCTTTGGCCAACGGTTAACAAGCATAGTATCATAATCACAATGACCAATTGCCTTTACTTTCTCCAACTAAAGTCAGGTACCCTTTAGAGCTGGTTGGACTTAGGGGCGCCCTTAAAATCCTGAAGTTCAAAATCCCAGTCTTCACTGAGATTTGAATCTAGGACCCCAACTTCGGAAGTCAAGCGCTTAATCACTCAGCCACTGCGCCTGCATTAGTCATTATTTTTTTACCATTCTACTTTTGGTTTCTTCATTTCTTATGGAAAGAGTGGAACTTTCCATTGTTTATTTGTAGTCCCACACTTGGCAAGTGTGTCAGCCTATTCATTTTCTTCTGTTAGTGAACAAGTTTTCATGCTATTGTTGTTGAGCTTTACAGAGGCTTTGCTGACTTGTTTCACATAGGTGGCATTGAGTTTTTTAAAGTTTTGAAGGACTGCTTTGGAATCAGTAAACAACAGTTTTATTATTTATAACTTTTATTATAATATGGCATTGTCTTCGATTCCAAAGATTAAAAATTACTGCAGTATTTCATGTGAGCTAGCAAACCCACTTGCAACCTGCTTATTTTGCCACACCTGATGCAGACAAAGTCTATTTAAGTTTTCTTTTCATCTTTTTTTGCCTGTCTTTGACTATTATATCTATATCATATTAAAGATATAATTAACAATTAATTTTTATTATCTCACAGTCTTAAATTAGAATAGATCTGTAAATTTTGTGTGCGTTAAATTGTTTTAAATCCCGCTCTCATTTTTACAGGGTAAAGGTGCCATCACGACTTACTGGCTCCTTGGCGAGAAAGATTCCCCGTACAACATTCGCCAACAGGGCTGTAATGAGCCTGGATTAATAGAGTCACCAAGCAAAACACTTAGTGCATCCCCATCAGGTCATTAACACACATCCAGTTTTGTGCTCTGTACCCTGGACACATGCACAAGGAATTGTAAGATTTCAATGTCTGCTGAGTTCCTAATATATTTGCATATCATATTCTATCTTTTGGTATTTTCTTGTCAATTGTTACTGTGAACTTTAGATCAAGGCAAAAACATGTCAAACTTTTCCTTTGTGTAAATGTGTTGTATCTTATGGGTAACCTTCTTTTCTTTTTTCTGTCTTACCAGTATGTAAGCTATTTTATTTTACCCTGATTTTCAAAATCTGTAAAATCAAATTTTAACACATTATTTTTTTCTTTTTCATAATTTAAAGGGAGTACAGATTTATTTTTTTAAAACTATGAACAAAATGATATGGAATGAAGAATTCCATGCAACGTTTATAAATAAAAACATGATTGTATATTCATGAAATGGATCATGCTAGGCTACTTGTAAATATTTAGAACAGACAAGGAGTGTTTTAGGTAATTTTTTTTTCTTTCATATTATATTTTGATTGGTATGTATTTGAATCAAGGTGATGTATTTATACAAAATACATTGTAAAAGGAATAGTTGTAAGTATATATTTGTAATAAACTTTTCTAGGCCCTATAGTCAAACAATTATCATAAAAACATTTAAAATCTTACATTTATAACACTGAAGACAAAAAAACACTAACATAGTGATGATTCTCCAAAAGGGCAGTCATTCTGATCTGGTAAGAGCAAATCCCAAGCAGAAAATATGGAATCATTTCAGAAATCGATGCAATTATCAAAATGAAGTAAAAACTTCACAGTAGACTATAACCAGTTTAGTCCATCCATATCTTCTTCTTCTTCTTAAACTGTCAGGTAGAGTTGAGCCTTCAGCTCTTGAAACTCTAGGCCAGCAAAAGTGAACAAGAGCTCCCACTCATCGGCCTGAATGAGAACAGTGTACACTGTTCTATCTGGCGGATGCGTCAGACTCGCAGCAAGAGACTGCGTACACTAAGACCCCCGCCATTTTCCTTTACTATACCAGGCTAAACTGTGCGGGACACGCCATTTATGTAACGGCCCCTTGAGGAACAGCGCCTGGATTGTGACAAGGTTGTGGGAGCTTTTTTACAACTCCGCACAGTGCAATGAGGATGCTCTCGCACCCCTTCAGGCACCCCACGGGAGTCTTGTTTTGCTACCCTTTAGCCTAATCGTTTCCTCTTACGATCGTTTCCACCCGGGCGCCACTTTGAGGCAGGGTAGCATGCCCGGGGTCCATCCATATAAGGTCCCATGTGAATTTCATGTCACAAAGACTGTCCTTACTGGATGTTTTTTGTCTGCTTTATTGTGGGCATGATGTTTTGCAATTAGAAACACTTTTGTATTACACTAATATCAATTTATTATTAGAACAAGGTTGTTGTTTTTTCTTCAATTAAATGTTAACTTTTGATTTGTTCATTAGTATAAAAAATATTATTTTTTATAATTAATTTTTATATGAAATCAGCTTTCATACATTGTCATGTCTGTTTCTACTGCCATGTTGAAAGTCAATTAGAAAATTAGTCCATTTTTTTAGTTGTTTGTGTTAGACATGAACATAAGTTCTCTCCCCTGATTCCCTGTTAAAATAATTCTTATCTTAGAAATACTTTTTTGAAAAGTCAAAGTGAGATTTGGCTTTAGAAACTTTTTTTTTTAGGCCGTTACTTTGTACGTTCTTAAAAAAATGTTTGCAGTTGCTATAAAAAAACAACATTAATTGTTGTCTGTGTGATCATTTTTTTTTGGTTATTACATGTATTGTGTTATACAATTAATTTTTTTACATTTTGTCTATAGGCTACAGCTATATAGACATTTTTTTTCTTTCTTGATATTTTTTATTGACCTTTTATTAACAATTACTGAGATATGTATGTATCTGATATTTTGTTATAATATAGTTTAATTAAATTAGTCCCTTTTTTTTTGCGTGTCTCCTTTTAGTAGGAAAACTGCTCCCTCTTTTACATATATATCTATTTAAATTATTGTGTGATATTTCATTGTTTCAGATTGTGATTCTTGTATACACCTGACAGTTTTTTTGATGTCTAAGCATTTTATGTTGACAGTTATTAATAAACAATGTAATATCTTATTGTTGTTTTTTTTTAAAATAATTATTTATACTGTTTTTATTTCCATTTTTCATTGTGATATATTTATTTCATATACAAAACTTCTTTTTTTTTTTTAATTTGGATTTCAAATTTTTTCAGTCTACATATTATATTATTTATTAACAAATCGAATTGACAAAAGGAGGTAACTCTAATTAATGGAAGTGCACTGTGTGTGTGTATGCCTGTGTCTCGGTGCATGTGCGTCTCCATACATATATGTGGATTGATGGTGCCTTTATTTTTTTAAACATCACTTCTCATCAATCTCAGATCATTGATTGGAACTCCTCACTGTGCACATTGACTGTAGCATTATGTGTCCCCACACTCCCATTCTGTTGAGTCTGTGAGAAGAAGTCATCTCCTTAAGATCTTGTTGCTTCTACTTGCTTTTCTTCTAGCTTTATGGATGTACTCATTACAAAAATAGGAATGACTATGTTCAATTGCAAAACGGATTGCGTGGGGCCCCAGCTTGGGTAGGGATAAGTATAATGTCAACATTAAGATTACAAAATACATTTGTCTTTGCAAAAAAATTGTATGTACTGAAAGCTGACAATACCGTTTTTTTCTTATCGTGTGTAGGATTGGTATCTCAAAATAACACTGCCTATTTTTCAGACTATTTTTCAAGATTTTAATAGTTTCAGATTTCAAGGACTTTTTCTGTTATTTTGCAATTTGAGGAAATTTTCAGGAGCCCTGGATAATCGGGAGGCAGCGGAAACCATGTTATTATATATAAGTTATAATGATTTTAATTTAAACATTTATACCTAGAATTAACGTTGGGCCCACTGTGTCCGCATATGTTACAGTGGCCTAAGGCCGACCCTTACTATGTTTGCATCAAGAATATATCAATGTTTTACCCATACACAGCTCGTTGAGATTAAAATGCCATCTTGAACTTATCTAATCCTTATCTGTTCAGATTGATTATTAAGTTTTCTTGAAAGATGATAACAAACTTTTATTTAATCACATCAATTTATCATATATATATATATATTTTGTCTGTCTTTAACCTCATAAACAATTTTTTTTTTATAAATGTTTAATGCGTGTACAAATGATTTTATTCTTGAGTCTAAAAGTTTGAATGTACAAGACAAGTGTAAATTTTAACCAATAAAATGAGTTATAGCTTATATTAAATAAGCACGATGGTAAATAGTTAGAACTACACTATATTTAGCTTCTTAAAAGTATTACGCTTGGGTTGTTTCCATCGAAGATTAGAAAATATAAAATTATTTTCATACCTAGATTTTTTCTTTATAATTTCCCTCCCCCCCCCCATTATCAAAAAAAATATTCTCTACATTGGTTTTGGTAATTGTAGTAGCAGTGCAACCCTTTGTACCCAATGGATTGTATTGTTGAAATGAATTATCAGATTTTTTAAATAATAGATTGGTTGAATCAATATTTGTTAATGATATTTTAGTATTGTTTTTTTTTAAAAATAAAAATACTTATTTTAGTACATTTAGTTTGATGTCAATGTTGTTTTGGATGTTTAATAATAAGATTAATGTTTGAAAATAACTTTCAGGACAGAGAAGCTACACATAAAGTACTGGGAGGAATAATTAGTGTTATAATTAAACACTTTCGGAGACCAAACACACACTTACATTTCTTAAATTGACTTCTTAGTTAATATGTTTAAAAAATGAAAATAGGCTTGACAAAATGACATAACAGATAGCCCTATCAAATCTATGCTAATTATTAGCAAAGCCCAAAAGCGTTCATCTTCATTTTCTCGTGATCATAATAATTTACTTTTTTAAAGGAACCCCATATGAGACTAGTTGCTATCTTCCCTTTAACTCTTTAAACTTTCATTGACCTTGCATAACAATCAGCATTGGGATGTTCCCTAAAAAGTTATGGCACTTTACAGGCATGGTAACTTTATATTCAAAGGCCACTGGTTTTTTTTTTAAAGGCTAGAAAGGCTGTGTGTAATGCACTTTGGGTTGGTGGGAACCTTTTCAGATTAGACTTCTGTGTCACTTTGGGCTAGGAGGACCCTATCTAGATTTGACCCCAGCGTGCAAAGCACTTTGCTTGAAGTTGTTTTACTGGTACTAAGATAAAAGGTTAAAAGTGTGTCTGCATGTATGTTCTACAAGACCCAGTTCAACAAATACAACTTTGCCTCTATAGACTGACCTGTTTTATGTCTATTGCACCTTGTGTCTAGTAGTCATTTACAAAGTGTATGACCTTTGTTTGTTCTTTGTAACTGTTTGGTTTCCTACTGCACTGACTTATGTAACATTCACCTGTGACTTAGCAACTGAACATAAAATTCACAACCACAGAAATTAGTTTCAAGAAGCTGAAGAGTGACATAGATATGTCAAGGAGATACATTGCAACGTTAACAAAAGAGTGTAGATGTTTAAAAAAATAAAAATGAAAACTCTGGAGGATCAACCACCTTACTCCTAAGATTTGTTTTTTCTCTTGTATTAAATAAATATTCTCTTTAATTTATTTTTAACCTAGAAGCATCTATTGTGCACTTGTAACTAGACTTGTATCCATTCTGTTAGCCATAAATAGGTAAATCGTTACAAGTTATGAAAAACCATACATAACATCTACATACTGATATTTCTAATTTGTCAGATAACTTTGTTCTTTAAAAGAATTTTTTTAAACCTATTGTTTACTATTTCATAGATGTATGACTAGAGTTCAAGCTATGAAAGGATCTTGTTGTAAATAAAACACAAGTATATTATTCCAAATGAATGGTTTCTTTTAACTTTGTGCCATAGATGGTGTGTGTTGTGTCTTCATTAGATCATGATCATCATCACAGTATGGGCGGGTGTTAATTAAGCCACAAAAGTGACGTTGAGCAGAAGTCATTTTTGTATTTTGGCGTTGACCAGACAACTTTTGCTTAGACCATGGTATAACTTCTTACACCTATAATGGGTTTATAAATGCAGCGGGCTACATTTTACATGTTATTGTGATTAACTACTGTTATTGAAAGAATCTTGCAATACAGACAAAGAGTATGTTTTTACTAAATTTCAAACTATAAAATAGTCTTGTGATAAAGACACGAGTATAGTATTACAAACAAGATTTTCACCAACTATCATCAATGGTCTGTGTCACTGAACCAAGTAAGATGTAAATCAATTTCTTTGTTTCAGAGTAAATGCTAAAGAAAACTGCTGGGTATCATACATTAGAAAAAAAATAGACAAACGGAATTCATACAATTTATAAGTCAACCCTCTGGCTGGCAAAAAGGAGGAAATCCTAGGTTACTGTAAAGAGTTGTGTTTGGGACATATGTAATCACTGTCAAAAATCATCAAGCTACTGTGGAGGGAGCAAGAAGGAAAGGGTCGTCTAATAAAAGCTGGCAGGACAGCATGAAAGAATAGACAGGCATCTCTTGTGTCTTTCTTACCAATGAGATGAGACAGAGGGTACACTAGCTGTATAGTTTTTAATTTTTAATGATGTCCTTTGTTATATAAGCTATATGGCTTTTTTCTTTGTAATCAGTGTGCTCTTCTGTTTTGAGATCAATCAATTTACTTTGCAATCCTTCCTTAGTTTCAATCCATTAGATTTTTTAAAAAGAACATATAACTAAAACATATAACTAAAACATAAGCAGAACACTCCTTTAGACTTCTAGATACTTATTCATTATCGGTGGCCTTAAAAAAAACAGTTACGCCAACTAAAAATTTTGTAGTAAAAAATATAAAAAAAACACGGAAATCCAGCACAATTCTTTTCTTGTTTTGTTTCATTGAGACATGTGAATGACAAAGAGTGGCCATAATGCTTTCATCACTCCTGCAACAAGCTTTCAAAATATTCATGCCAATCATACAAATGGATCATTTCAACTATAGAAAATAAAAGCAGATAACGATGAATAAACACATCAATGAAACAATACTATAACAAAGAGTATTACAATAAGACTTCATAATAAACCTTTAAGTTTACAAACATTATACATATGTTAATGGGGGGAAAAAAAAGCACATGTTTGATAATTAAAATAAGAAAATTCAAATAGGTTATTAATAAGAGCAGTCCAGAAAACAAAAGGCAGTTGACAAAGTTCAACTAGAATGAGTCAGTATTTGCTGCACAAACATACAAGGAGTCAGAGCTTCCACTTCAAAGAATCTCAGTCCAGTGATGCTGAAAGAAAGTTGAAGAGCAAAGAAAACCTACTTTTATTTGCATGGCTATGGGGCTCTAGAATATCTTCAAACATTTTTTTTTTGTTATGCTCAATTTACGTTAACAGCATGTTTCTCTCTTAAAGCCTCAAGGTGGAGGTTAACATTGCGCTAAGATAGTACCTCTACACTATATGACTAAAGACAGGCACACATTTGCCCTGGATTCTGCTGGGTATCAAACCCAAGACTTGTGGCTCAGCAGCAAAGCACTCATCCCCTCAGCTACCTTGATATGAAAACCTCTGCACATTTTTATGACCTTATTATAATACATATTGCGGTGGTATGATGGCTGAGTGATAAATCATTCGGCTTCAGAACCAAGCAGTCTCAGGTTTGAATCCTGATTAATACTGGGATTTTGAATAATGGAGATTTTTAGGAAGTCCTAAAGTCCACTCAACTTTAATGCGTACCTGACATAGTTGGGGAAAGTAAACACGGTTATTGTTTAGTTAATTATCAGCCAGAGAAACAGATGATTTTTAAATCCTCTGACCTATAGATCACCAGGTCACAAAAAAGGCTACTTTACTTATGACTTAAAATACTTGTAGATGTTTGATGCCCTGGCTATGTCCTACTGGCCATATCTGTGATGATGTGCTATTCTGCCCCACTGTTGGATATTGGTATGTTTAAAAAAAGAAATGTATTAAAAAGGTCAGTGATACATATGTCAAAAATTTATATGGCCCCATGATTGACAGAATATCACTGTTCACTAATTTAGTTCTACCTATCACGAATGGCACAATAATGTGGGTGTTTAGATCACTTTTGCAGACAGTCTAGGACAATTTAGTTCAATCACTATATGGGACAATGATGTGGGTGTAGGCAGACACTCAAGACAGTTGTACCAAGCACCATTTGGCTATGCTGAAACATACGGCTGAAAATGTTGATGGCCAATAAGTGTGCAGTGCTGCCCTTCAATAACTAAACAAGAATTAATTTTCAATGTTTTCAAATAAAATACAATGACAATAGATTAGCAAAGATTGAAATCTAAGATAACAGTGAAAACCAAAGTAAAGCAATTATCATTAACAAACCTTAGATTACAGCAGGGCATGCCACTGCAACCTATGCAACCACAGTGGGCCCCGCACTTTCATAGGCCCCGCGCTAATTCTAGGTGTAAATTATTAAATTAAACTATTTGTAACTTAAAACAGATTTCCGTCGCCTCCTGATCTATGTGGAAAAAGAAGTTTGATGACATACTGTATGATTTTGTTACAAGCAAGGCTCGTAAAGGAAAGTTAATTTGATCATGATTTTGTACTTAGAAAAAACGAATGAGATGCAAGGACGAATTTATTTTTCTTAATTTTCACTTATCAACTGTATCCTTACTCAAACTGGGTCCCGCGCAATCTGTTTCAGATAGGCCCCCCCCCCAAAGGTTGAGGCCGGCCCTGGATTCTAGGCTAAGGCAACCAAAAAAAGAGAGCACTATGGGACAAATAAATTTCAGATCTGTAATGAGTATGAATACTAGAATCAGCTACCAAGGGCTTCAAAAGAAAAATGTATTAAACAGCCTTTTAACAAGTGCAAAAGTGCAAAACATTTCAAATATTTCTACAGTCATCTATAACTAGATTGGTGGGGGGGGGGGGGGGGGGGGGGGGGAGAAACAATTGGCGGAGACGTTCAATTGAAAAAAAAATTGAAAGAAAAATTCAATAGTTTATAACAAATTAAACATAACATTTAAAAGAAAAAACAAAACAAAATGCAATTAACTAACAAGAAATTCTAAAAACAACTATCCCAGCCCTTCTACAATAAGTGGTTAAAAATGAATAAGACATTCAAAGGCTATAAGAACATAATGTAGCATGCAGCGCTGAATATGAGACTACGATAAGCTCGATATTTTTGAATTGAGAATCAATGTCACACACACACAAGTCTTGATCACATACAAAATATAAATCTACAACACATGTCATCAGTATGATATATAATGCAAAGCTGAAAAAAATTCCACAACTAAAAAACAATGCATTTCACAAGCTCTACTTTAATTCAATTATTTTTTTAAAAAATGAACAAAAGTACTTTTGAAAGATGTAAACATTAGCCCAGAATGTGTTTGAATTAATAACAAAAATAAAAACCCCATCAATTAGCTCAGGCAAACCCATGTTTCTGTTCTTTCAAATAGACTCGTCCTACTCTACTTGATTTGGTCCTATTTGGGAAGTTTCCACCTTCCCTTAGTGTGTTCCACATTCTCCTTTCAAGTAAAAACGTTCAACTACTCTGACGCTGTTTTGTGTTTGTTGTTTTTGTTCATATGTTTGTTAACAGCAAAGCAAACAATTATTAGTACTATGCAATATTGTATGAAGAAAAAATAAAATGAAACAACCATTAAGAATACAGAAAAAGGAATTACTGAAAAAAGGAACTGACTTCATTCTATCTTTGTGCACAAGTTCTTTAAACATTTATTTTATTTTTAAAAAAAAAAAAGGTTTTCACTGAAGATATCTGTCAAAGTGAATGCTTAAAATCCATTTTGTAAAAAAAAAAAATGACAGCTGTGTATAATAACAGATGTGAACACTTGAGTGTTTCAAACACACTAGAAATGACCACTACTGGTACATTGCAGATGTAAAAGTGAGAAACATGACAGGACAATTAGTACAACTCTAATGAATCAAACAGGCATGAATCTGAGTGTGTATGCTAACAGTGCCTTGTAGAGCTTTACAATCCAATTCGAAATATAAACATTTCTAGACTTTGATGTGCAACTTAACTGCAACACACACAAAGTCTTACAGGATACATACAGCAGGGTAAAAAACAAACGACTCAAACTTGACAGACATAATGTGTAAAATGTAAACTGGACAAAAAAAGTTTCAACTTTCGGCAAGAGATCATGGAACAATTTTCAAAATACTGGCGGTACAAGTTAAATGAAAAACATATCATGAGGGAATAAAATGCAAATGGAAGTATATGGACCATTGATAGACCTAAACCCTTTAAAAGTCTATAACAAAGACTTCTGTATGACAAAGTCAATGCACTATAAATACAACTTATGTCAAATAACTAAACAGAGAACAGTTATGGAGCTACAACTTCATTGTAATTGGACAAAGATAAACATGTGTCGCACAATGACGTTTTTGGTAGTCTTGCTTGAAATTCATAGTCAACAACATTATATAGGGTAACAGTGTATATAAACTCTTTCAAAATAAGTCAGCGAAATAAAACAGAAACAACGATATAGAGATTACCAAGGAACAATTGTATCTAATGTGAACCACCAAGTTTTGCCCTGCATCTGTGTACAGCACTCTAGTCTACTCTACGTGTTATAAAGTCATTATTATTACAGATAACAATTTGTTTTGTTTTTGGTGACAACTGATTAGTACAATTGTCAGGTGACAACAAAAGGAGCAATTAGTACAATTGTCTAGATACACACAAAAAAAAACAACTACATTCAATAGACTTGATAACAATTTTTTTATCCTCTGTGCATTAGAGAAACAAAAACTAAGCTACAGCACAGACATTTAGGGCCTAAAGTTGACACATTTTTATTTCAACTATCATGTTTCACTTCTATAAAACGCTACCTGAGAGTTGATTTCATCAATCCTATTCTATTTTTGTGCTACTGAAATCAAGACTCACTTTGTGAGAAAAGAACTAATAAACTTTAAATCAGTACACAAATTCAAATACAAATCTTGGTAAGAAGGTACAAAGTTGTTGCTCATGTTTATGTACATCCACCATACAAGCAAAGAAAAAACAAAAAAAAATGAGGATATTTTATATTTTTTACAAATATATAATTTTTGCTGTTAACTTTAAATTTAAAACAAATCGAACAATAACAGAGTTTTTTTTCTACTCTTTTTGGCGCTACATAAAATTTTTCTTTAAATCACAGAAATGATTAGAAAACATTTATAAGCTGTCCCTGTAAAGGGAACAAATGTTTTTATGACAGTATGATGTTAGAGGATCTGAATAAAATATTCACTGGCATATAAAACCTAGGCGAGGATTGAAATATCCAATAAATAATTAACACTGATAAAGTATAACATAATGTAGAAATTAAAAAACAAATTACATAAAGCATGACAGTAATTATACATGATAAACATAGTTTCATTTCTACTGCAACAAGCTAAAAAATTTACCTCTATATAAAATGAGCCACTCAGATCCAGTGGTGTAGCTAGGGATTTAGGAGACTTTTTGGGAAAGGGGGGGGGGGGGGGGAGTGAGCTTGACCATTTTAGAGGCCCCAGCATTTTGAAATTCGAAATCATGACTTGACATAATGTACTTAATAAATATATGTCTAAATTCCAAATCGTACAGTATATTAGTAAAATGAACAAAAAAAAATAATTTTAAGGCTCTTTTAATGAATAACACCATTGTTTTTTGGTGAGATAATGCATAAGTGACAAGTCACAATTTATATCACCTCAGTCGTGTTTTCTGTGCAGCAAAGGCATCTATAACATCATCTAGATCAATGCTGTCTAGTATTTTTGTCTCCACTTGAATAGTAAGATAACATGACAGTGGCATAATATTTAATACAAAATAAATCAAGGACATTCGTTAGGCCTCCCCCCCCCCCTCAAGTGTGGACCCAGGGAGACTTTCGAATTTGTTCCCTGCCCCCCACCCCCACCCCTTAGCTACACCACTGCTCAGATCTTCGTGGCCATGCGATGAGTTCATGAATGTATAATGTGTACAATCGAGAAATTGTAAGAGACAAATGAGGGTGATAGCGATATGCTCTGTGTGGCAAAAACTGATCGAGAAATAGATGTCAGAAGAGCGTCTCTGCTTGACCGTAGGGCCATGAGGTAGTAGTCTGAATAAGTATGCAGAGCATCTTCGCTTTGGTCATGCCACCCAACACAGGGTCAATTTAGACATTAGCTGAATGACTTAAACCATTTCAGAGAATCTTTCAGTAAATATCACACACCCTATACATCCATTAAAGGTCAACATAATTCATTTTTTTAAAAAGTCACATGAGTAAATCTGTCAAAGTATTCCAAGCAGGCTGCCAAGATCAGCTGCACAATGATTATTTAACACAAAAATAATCAGTTTAAAAAAAACAAAAAGGTAAAGGTAAAGGCCTTCTTGATTCCATTTGATTGTGTGCAATAATTGGATGCAACGGTAGATACAAGAAATAGACACTTAACAATGTGTCTCAGCACAAAGCAGAAACTAACCAGGGCCAAGAAGAGAATGTTAGGCATCATGTTTACATCACAAAATGATATCCAATCACAAGAAGACTTCATTTGATTATCAAAATCACCACAAAAAACTAACACAAAACAGTAGTTTGGAAGATCTCTTTTAAACTTACATATACATATGTATATATGTATGTATGTGTGTGTGTATATATATATATATATATATATATACACACATATACAACAATAACACATGATGGCCAACAATGCTACATTAGGTAAACACTTTTCTATGGATTTCCTGAATAATAAAAAAAAAAAGGTCAACATTACTGAATGCTGTAGCTCAGATAATTAAAAAGTAAACTCGTAGTCCTTTTTTTTCCCCTGATGGTTCAAGTGGCTAATGACTCATTGAAGGAAGAATGACATGCTAGGCTTAAAGTCATTGTTAGGCATAGCCTGGAGCACTTCATCCAACAGCTGCAGGGGTCGGTGCAACTGGATCTCAATCCAGCAGGGTGTTTCTTTGATACTCTTGCGTGGGTAGTCTGGACCCCAGCCCTTGACAAAACTAAGACGAAGCAGACACAGCCTCCTGAGGTCATCAACGCCAATTCCAGCTGCAGCTGACAGACTTGCTGCGAATTGGGATGGGGGGGAACAAAAAACAAAAAATATTTTAAGAGATGAAAATAGATGAATTTCATGTTGGCAGCTAAGAGGATACAATTTTATATGAAAAATTGTGAATACAAATTAAAAAAAAAATATTTTTAGAAAATAAAATATTTTTATTTCATTGATTGGTTCAATTATAAAAATATATTTCAAATAATGGAAGCTAGATTGACAATCCATGGA
The DNA here is from genome assembly GCA_036873155.1 of Biomphalaria sudanica. Lineage (NCBI taxonomy): Eukaryota > Metazoa > Mollusca > Gastropoda > Planorbidae > Biomphalaria > Biomphalaria sudanica. The sequence goes on along the minus strand of JAZGLO010005433.1, from coordinate 245,175 downwards.
GGATACTGTAATGAAAAAATCAGAATTTCAATAATGGCAGACTGGTTGTGTGGTATGTCCTCTGGACTGTCGTTCAGTGGTCTTGATGGTGTTATGTTTAATCCCTTCCTGCGGACACCTCCTGTCATTCTGCAGGAAATATGGGCTAACATGTAATTATCTTAAAAAAAATCTCAAGGAACTTCCGAAATATGTATAACATTCTACATTTTTTAAAGTCTTTTTTGTCAAAACAGCAATGCTGTTGGGCATATAGAAATGTCAAAAGATTATTTTTGAAGAGTTTTCTTTATTGTACTATTTAAATGTATCTTTACATCAAAAATGAAATTTAAATAGTGAGTAAAATGATATTTTAAAAAATGTTTAGAAATTTGATGTTTGAGCAGTTAAACATTTCAATGCCACCTTAATTTACAATCATTTTATCTTATTAACATATGCATTTGTGCTTAAAAAATAGTATGCCGATAAGGGAAATGTTAAGGAGTTTAATGTAGAGATTTAAGAAAAAAAAAAAAGAAATTTAATTTTCATTATTTTTTTTTAAAACATGAGATGAAAAATTAAACTCACATATTAGAGTTCGAATTCTAATTGAAAGTACATTTTTTTTGCTTTGAAATACTATACTGTTTCTACTGTCAAATTTTATAGAGTACCTGGAATTAGCTGCTGAAAGTTAAAGGATGGGTCTTTGTGCTGTCTATTCAACACCACTGCTAGCATCTACCTTATTGGTTTCTACTATACTTTTGAATGAAACACACCAATCTAGCCTCTTTTTGTTTTACTTAAGTGAAAACAAAATTGACTGAATCCAAACAAATGCGTTTGAGAAAAAAAAAGATCAAAGTTGAGCCCACCTCCCACTGCTGAGGAGCCAGCGATACTTCCTTGCACGGCTGCAGCTTGTGCTGCCGCTGCTGCCTGGGCTGTGGCTGCTTGTTCTTGCATTTGTCTGTGGCACTGTCGGATGTCAAACACCTGTTCAAAGTAGTTGTGGTCATTAGTTCATACATATATTGAAAAGTGCCACCCAGTGACTAGGTCTAAATCAAAATGGTACCACAGTTAAAATTGTGTTTAAATGTAAACAGTAAACTAAACTGAACATCTCTACTTCATTCTCCCCAAGTCTCACAACACAGTACTTCCATAGAAGACTTTTAGGTAGAGTCCCCTTTCTGTCTCTGGAGATTACAGCATTACTTTCTTGTCACCCAAAATATTTATTTTATATCTTTTTTTTTTTTAAAGATAAGATAACTTTATTGCTCTAAACAAATGAAAATTAAATTTGACTACAATTGCCCACCTCAGTATTACTACTATAGCAGTATCAAACAAACAGAAAAAGACAACAGACATGCACACAGACACACAAGCAATTGATGGTTTGGGCTCCTATGTACTTCTTGGTGATGACAAATACTAATGTGTGTTGTTTTTTTTCTACTTCTAACTTTTTTAACATAGCCAAGTTCCTCTACATTATTCTGTGCTACATACCCCACAAAAATACAAACACAAACTCAAGACACAGGATGTTTGTAATTTTTGTTTTCAGCTACTAACCTTGATGGGGACGCGGTGGCAGAGTGGTTAAGTGCTTGGCTTCCAAACCTGGGGTCCTAGGTTCGAATCTCGGAGGAGACTGGGATTCAGAATTTCAGAATTTTTAGGATTCCCCTCAGTTCACCCATCTCTAATGAGTACAGTTGGGGAAAGTAAATGCAGTAGGTCGTTGAGATGGCCACATGGCAGGCACCCTGCTCGTTAACCATTGACCAAAGAAGCAGATGAACTGAACATCATCTGCCCTATAGATCACATGGTCTGAAAGGGGAACTTGACTTACTTACCTTGATGTATGCTGTGGGATAAATTTTGTGGACAGCATCCCCAGGAGCCCTACCAGCTTCTCTGTCCAAGTAAAAACTTTGTACAAAGACACTGTGGTCACTGACACACCTGATCCACACATCACCCTCTCCACGGTAGTCTAGCGAAACACCTTTACCAATATGAAGCCTGTAGAAGACACAAACCTCTTAGGGAGACTGTGATACCATTGTTATTGTGGTTTAAGAACCATATTACAAAAAGGTGTATTATTGGGACATTAGTAAAACCATTCGAGAAGTAGAAACTCTTGACATTTGAATGAGACCACATTAAACAAGAAAAACAGAAAATACTTTTTTTAAAAAAGACCTTACCTCCTTTATACAACTTATAGAATGATTATTTTTCTCTCAATAACTGATAATGTTAGATTTTAAATAAATGGAACAAGGACCAAGACTTTTGCGTGTAGTCACTCAATGGGCTTGGTGTGTTGTGCCTGTTCTTTGAACAACTTTGATATTTTTTAATTGAGAAAAAGAAAAGAGTCCTTGTAATTTACAATAAAGAGGCCTATCTCTTTAATTAGGAGGCGTGGTGGCTGAGAGGTAAAGCGCTTAGCTTCCGAACAGGTGGTCCCAGCTTCAAATCCTGGTGAAGACTGGGATTAGGGTTAGAGCCTCTGAGTCCACCCAGCTCTAATGGGTACTTGGCATTAGTTGGGGAAAAGTAAAAGGGGTTGGTCGTTGTGCTGGCCACATGACACCCTCGTTAACCGTAGGTCACAAGTACAGATGACCTTTACATCATCTGCCCCATAGACCACAAGGTCTGAAAGGGGAGCTCGACTTTTTTTTATACTCTTTAATAAGCATGCACAACTAGATTAATATATGGATATGAATAGGGCATAATTATCTTCTCTTTGAAGGAATGTCTGTAATTTAAAAGATAAGAGTAAAAAATCCAATTTCTAAGTCAATCAATGTGTAAATCAACATGCAACAAATCATTTCAAGATGGGTCTTTTTTCTTAAACATCAATCATGAACCTTACCTTGCTCGCTCACTAGCCTCAGTCCTGTGCACATTTGATAGCTGACCCAGACAGAAGCGATCAATACTTGATGGGTCAGTGTACCCATCTACCGTGACAGTTTTAACATTGTAAGGGACCTTGAATGTTTCACCTACTTGCTGGTCAAGCTCAAAGTATGTCTGGGTGCACCAGTACTCAGGAGCTGGGAAAGTAAAAAAAAAAAATAGCTGGTTAGATTTTAGTTGAGGTACTTCCCACAAAACAGCAGTAACTACCTAAGAATAATTAGCTTAGAGTTTAACTCTTTCTCTCCTAACTGACGATAACAACGTCGATTCCACTAGAATGTGGTAAATAATTACAGAGAGAAAGAGCTAAATCTTTACCCAACACGAAAGGAGTAACACAGCATTTCGTAAACTGTGGGGCAAGGTACTTTGGGGGAGGGGGGGGGGGGGGGCGCAAAGCCAGTTAACTCTTTCTCTCCTGATTGATGGTACCTTTGTCGATTTGACTACTTTAAATTATTTTCTGGTTTTATAAGCATTATTTTGTGTTATATAAAAAGAGCATGCATTTCCCATTTAATTCCATACCAAATAAAATATTTTCTGATAAGAAAGTTATTGAAGTTTAATCATAACAGAGAAGTGAACTACAAATGAGTTAAATGAATAATTCCATCGGGATCATGGAAAATAATTATGGAGAGAAAGAATAACAATTTCTTTTCCAAGGGGCAAAATAAACCCCCCAGTAAAGGAAACAACATGGTTGAAGGTACCAAGAAGTATTAACCACCCAATTCCGTTGCAAAGTTAAGTAGAACAACATGGTTGTAAACTAGTAGGAAAAATGATCAAAGGTTTACTAAGTAGTCAAAGTAAACAGCATAAGAGTTCTCTAAATGAATAGAAATGTTTAAGTTAGATGCTACATTGGAACAAGGATGGCAGATTAGCCTCTACACTCTACTGTATCTTTGTAGTACTACATTTAGTTAAAAAGAGAGAAAACTTACGTGGCTGGTTTGTAAGTGGAGCCATAGAAGCCATATCTGCTTGCATCTGGCCATTGCTCCCTGCAAGACAAATTAGTCCAATCTTAGAAATGATGCCCCTAACAGATGGTGTCAAATTCAAAGTGAGTTTCTAAAGGGAATCAGTTATCAAACTAAACAAACTGATAATTGTATTGGTGATAGATATGTGTGTATACTTTCTGACATAAGAGATATGCAGAAATGGACCATTGGGAGGCTCAAGTCTTCTCTAGTAAGAGCCCTGTACAGAAACAATGCTGTTATGCATAGTGCACGTCTGTATGTTTATACTTTCTGACTTTCGAGATATGCAGAGGTGGATCATTAGGAGGTTCAATTCCTCTCTTGCAAGATCCCGGGACAGAAACAATGCTGTTATGTGTTGTGCATACATGTCACCATACAGGTCGAGAATTAGTGGTTTCCATATCTGCAGAGACAGAGGTCACCAAGTCTGGGACTATCAACAGAAATACGAGACGCTGTTTTCTTTTCCTCCACAGCAGGGGCACCTTGAGTCCAAATTTTGCCTAGGACACGTGAAACACGAACCATCGAGACAGTGGCCTATCCTGCTCTCAGACTGCTGGCTTATTGGGACTTGCCCCAACACTCAAACTATATCTACGTTTGTATTTTTTGGATAATATAAAATCCAAAATAATAAACAGATTTCTTGGTAGCATTTAAGAATAGATAGCCATTTGACTAAACTTAGAAAAAAGACAAAAGACTGCACAAAATGAACCCCAATAAAATAAATTATTGCTTTTATATAGTTCTACTTTCTTGCACTGTTGTCCAATCTCATTTGTGGATCAGTGGGAGGAGGGGGTATCTGGGAAAAAGTTTCCCCTGCTGCCTTTAGGCGCTCAGTAAAAACAGTCAATATGACAAATCTTTACTTTAGAAAAAATTTAGGAAAAAAACACCTTAAGTATGCAAAGAATGTTGAATTAAAGAAAAAAAAAAAAGGAATCAGTTCTGAAAAATGTTTACAAAATGGCAAAAATATATCACAAAAAAAACAACCGAACATTTAACTATTTTTAAAACAATAATTCAATTTGGCTATTTTATTTTTACAACATAGCAGAATAAAAAAACATTGTTCATCCTCCAAAGTTACCATATACTTACAATATGGCATAGCTTGCGAATACGGAGGCGTTGCATTGTCACCCCATCCTGCTGGAGATGCTGTTAAGTAAACAAGAAACATAGCTGTGAGATTTGAAATCATAATCTTTCAATAATAAGACACTGTATAATAAAAAATGGTCGAGAGAAAGATGATAAAATAAAAATTCTGGAGCATCAATCATAATTAAGCCTTAGACTTTCATGGTGGCTATGCTGTGATGGTTCCAACAAAACATCTTAAGTCCTCCTGGTCAAAAGCCACCTGTATTAGTGCAAGAAGAGACAAGCTGGTCAACTTGTTCACAGTACCAAACCAGCTGTTATCCTGTCAACCTATTTGTATTGTGCTTCAAGAGAAGATAAATGATGATGAACAGGACGTCTGAACTATTCTAATGTTACCCTTCACAGTTTTAAGGTTCTCTCCCCATGCCAAGCCATTTTCTCTAGCCTTCCTCTGGCCTGAATTCTCAGCTCAGACTCAACATAGAAAGTCCAGCTTTTGTAGCTTTTGTAATTTATATTTAGGACGGAATGTAAAAATGATGTCGCCATGATGTCTCTGATGTTGATATCATTCTAGATGTACAGACTTTGGTATGCATGATTCAATAGATGCCCTTTACTTCAAAGCCAAGAAAATTTTGAAAATTAGAGCAGTTTGTTATAGGTGTACATATAAGATTTGGACTTCTAAGTGAAAAACACATTTCATTTTAGAATGCAACATAAAGTAATCTGATTGTGTTGCAGTTGAATGCATTCAATTGTCTTCATAATTAGATTTCTTTATTTATTCTTTCCAGAACCCACCTACATTTCTTTTGAAGCTATCTCCCTTTGAAAGGGATTTGAGAGGGTGAAATTTCAGAGTGTTCCAAAGGGGATTGCATTGGGGGCAACACGAGGTAAGCAAACCAGGAGATGAAGGATGTGGAAAGATAAATAATTCTAATCTATATAAAAAAGGGAAAATCTAGTCAATTATAAAGTAATGCAGATATCTACACTCATAATATTGACTACGGTCTCAGAAACAGGTACAGTAGATCTATACAATTTATATTATACAGTTATGGAAAAAAAAAAAAAGCAAACAAAAAAAAAACTTCACCTTGTGGGTAATGCCGCAAGTTGGCCTGGTTGTGGACTGGCCTTGGATAGGTCTCTGCTGCCATGCTGCCGTGACCATGACCTTGGCTATTGCTGCGCACCACCTGGCTAGGGTGGGTCGGAGGAGTTGGGACACCCAAAGGACTAGGGTGAGACACTATCCCACTTGTACCTATAAAAAATTTGAACAGAATTTTACTTAGCTAAAAGTAATTTACCATGATAAGCAATAATTAGTTGTTACTTTTTTTTTATTTAAACTATGCATTGTGAATAAATACATATTTGTAAATCTAGACTACGTAAACTGCAATAATTGAATTGATAACTTTTTAAAACTTCAAATAACGTAAACTGTTGCATAAATGCAAAAAATTGCTGACATTTTAAAACTCAAATAACCCTTGGTATTGATACACTGGTGTAAGAAATAATTTGTTTTCTCTTATATATTATTGCTATGTGTCTTGCACAATAATAAGATAAATTTACTCATTGATAATAACAATTATTATTATTATAATAAATAATAAAGATTATTACTATAGTAAATAAAAAAACTAACTTTTATGAAATAATACTTTTACTATCCAATGAACTATTAATAAAAAAAAAAATAATAATAATAATTTAAAAATGCAAATATCTTTTGTTTAGTTAACATTTAGATACAATAAGTCTTGTATTTGTCAATACTAAGGACCAATCAATCATAATTTTTAATTTCCCAATTCATAAGCTTCCAATTTGATAGATGAAATGTATTATCCAGGTTCATTTCAAAATTAAATAACATTTATTATTTTTAAAAAAATAATACAGAATTAACAAATCATTGCACACAGTTATGTGATCCTTAGCAAGACTGTGTTAATGACAAGAACCTATTCATCTTTTACACATAAGTATAAACCATTTCAGAATCCAAGTAATGAACCAGTCAAGCAATAAAATCATCCAAGTATAATACGGAAAAGAATTTCAGTGATGATATCCTAAAAGTATTACAATCCTCAACTAGTTGAAATGAATGCAGAAAATAATACCCAGAGACCAATGGTACTGCAATATAGTGATGCATTGTAATTTACCTCCTTAACTCTTTCTCTCCTATTTGACGATACCATCGTTGAATTTGACCTCATTAAAATAAATTGATGTTTAATTTTATAAACTTGACTTTGAGTTATATAAAAAGAGCATGCATTTCCCTTTAATTCTATATGAAATAGATTTTCTGATAACAAACAACAAAGCTATTGAAGCTAAATCATAACAGGGTAGTGAAATAGTAATGAGAAAAATGAAGAATTCCTTCAAAACGTGAAAAAATAATTATGGAGAGAAAGAGTTAATTCTTACCTACACTTCAAAGCTTATAAATGAAGAGGTTGAAATTTACATTACACACAATTGCCGAATTGAAAGACATTGTAAATTAACCTACAATAATCTCAAGCCTAAACTTCATATTCTGTGAGTCCTAACAATATTTCTATTGCCTCTCATCTAAAGTGTGCATTTCTATATTTAGGTCAATTGTTGCCAACAATCCGAAAATAGGAATGGAAAAGTGTGTTGGGACCTTTCCCAAAAAGCCTGAAGAGTCTAGGGGCACATGAGATGCCCTGACCATGATTCCCTGTGGTGAAGGCTGCCCAAGTTTGAGAAAGCTATTCTAGCACAGCGTAAACAAGACACTGCACTGTTGACTCCTACTTTACAGCATCTGGGGTCAAACTTTAAACTCCGCTGCGGGGAGGAAGAGGAAACTGAGTTTTGTATTCTTGTTGACAGCCCCTAGACATGCTAATCTCTGCCTCGACAGGTCTAGGAAACCCAAAATTCTCCACCTGTATGGTGACATACATGCACTATGCAAATTAGCAGGGTTTTTGTCCAGGGATTTTTCAAGAGAGGATTTCAACTATTCAAGCCCCCACTCAAATGGAACGAGAAGATGATATTTAGGTTAATAACAAATAATAAAATATTTTTTATTTTTATTTTGGCATGGCATTGTGTAGATTGTGTTAATTGTAATAACTTGTGTTAGTACTCTGTAGTATTTCGATCCAACTACCACTACCCTAAATTAAGTTGTCTCAGGTCAGAAAACTGAAGTTAAGTCTGAATACAATAAATGCGCAGTGACAAAGTACACAACACTGTATAGCATGTGCCTTGTGACAACACATCAACTTACCACAACTATTTCATGCTAGACAAACACCGAGAAGTAAATGAGAAGGGAAAAAAAATAATAAAGCGCTACAAGGTTCTAACTACCCACTACAAAGATTAAATGATAAAGAAAATGTTAATACAGTCAGTATAATACAATATGAAAGAAAGGTGGAAGAGAAAAGAAAAAACAAACCATGATCTCCAAGTCATTACATCACTTTTTAACAATCAGGGTTATAATTATCAGTTAGGTGCTCACGCAACTACCGTCAAATTATCAATAAATCTACATACTCTTGTGTCTAACAAATGTTTTAATAATACAATTCACTTTTCTGTACGTTTATTTCAAGTGCTAACTCTAATGCATATATTTGCTATACATCATGTTTAGCTTTCTTAGAAATCAATATATTTTACTGATGAAACATTTCTATAAAAACCAAAGTTTATGATACTGATGAAACATTTCTATAAAAATATGATACAAAAGCACTATACTAAATCTTTTAATCTATTCTCACACTAAAAGTGAAACAGAAAGAAAAAGGAGCTGTAAGTCTTGATTACAAAAATAATTTTAAAAATTTATCGTAAAACAAACAAACAAAAAAGTGAAAGCAAAGAACTCACAGACTATATTTTTGTAGCCCAGCAAATGAACTTTTTTGTTCATCAAAGTTATCTACAGTGAATTCTCATTAAAATAAGATATAACTCAATCATCATTTCCATTTTTGAACTATTATTCAATAATAACTCTGTATTAGTACTAAATATTAAATTTGTATTTTTTTTTTACAATACCTCTATCCAAGTTACAACTTCATGGTGAGTGGAGGAGCCTAGATCTCAAAAACGACGTTAACAATTTTTCCAGAAACTTAAAGTTGATGCACATTGCTGAGAAAAGTATTACTAGCTCATTGGCCACATGGAGAAAACTCTAGTTTGACTGTTATAATTTTTCAAAATAATAAATAAATAAAATTAAATTTGGCCTGAGTACTAGACTTAGATCCAGAGACAACATTGGTGTTATGAAAGGACTAAAACATGGCGCAGTCAACCATAGTGTACTGATATTATGTGATAACTGAGTTGTTTATTATAATATTGAAAGTTGCTTTAAGTGTATTGAAAGATTATCTAAGCTTTGCTCATATTTTTATGTGAATCTAATATGGATTACGTCTAATAGATTCTAGATCTAGAAGTAGATCTAGACTAGATCTTAATTCTAAATAATGTCGATATAATGAAAGTACCAATAAATAATAACATAATTCTGCATTACCCGATGGGTTTGGTATCCAGATTAATAAGATTATTTTTAAAAATATTTTATAATATTTTAAGTTGTATCATGGAGGTATTGTCTTTTTAAAAGTTTTTCTTGTTATTATTGTAGCATTAATAGTTGGAAAGCACTGAGAAGAATGAAAGATATTTATTTTGAACAACATCTTACTGAAATTTGAAGCTTTGAAAGTTTAGATTTGACATGGAGCAAGACCATTCGTTATAGAATGGCTTGAACACAAACTTGCAACGTCACAACCTGTGTGACGTAAGTGTTGAAGCCTTCTGTGATGATTGGTCTTGCATAGATAGTGATTTCCTTTTTTAAAACCCACCCTTCCCGTGTAAATCATCAAATAAGTGTTACACAATATGGATACTAATGCAGTGTCATTAGTGAGTAAAGTGTTGTCAAAGAAAAGACATTTAAAATAATTAAATCTCTGGTAAACTTTCTTGGTGAGCACAAGTGAAAATCACTAATGTGCAGCCAACAAACTGTGGATACAGATATTTCCCTTTATAAGCCACCATGAATCTCTATTAAAGCTGTAGGATACACACAAACTAAGTGTTCTAGTTCGACATAAGTGTTAGTGATGTGGCCAGTAGTTACAACAATCTCAAAAGCTGAAACAGTGATCTTTAAGTTAAATTAACAAATGACCAATTAGTTGAAGCTTTGTTACGGAAAGTCAATGTTAGTGAAAATTGAAAGCAAATTCACAAAACATTTTAAGACTCATAAATTAATTTTTTTTTTAAAAGGGCAAAATTAATATTTTCTTTCACAGATAAAGTATAAAATCATGTTAGTGTGAAGTTTCACACAACTTTAATATGCAATCATTTTGTGAAGATGCTTATTAAATAATCAGTAAGGAATCGAAACAAAAAGGGTAGCAAGCCCATCAGCAAATTAATGTGAATAACATCAGCGCATATGCAAGCAGCTCGCTATTAATAACTCACTTGGGCGGGAGAGGTCCAACCTGGGCATGACCTGCTGAGCAGGTGACAGGGGCTGGCTGGCGGAAGAATTATGCGGGTGATGGGGGTGGGACAATGAGCCACCGCTCTCAGAACGGCCCAAGGCAGCCCCCATGGTGCTTCCTACAACTCCCACATTGACCGGGGCCACTGGCTGTTGTGGGGAAGCCACCACAGAACTGCTGCTACTGGTGGAGGACGGGGAAAGTAATGGATGAGCTGCAGAGGTGGTGGGTCGGGAGCCTGAAGTCAAGAGAAACAAAAATTAATAAAAGCATAAATCAACTGAATTAAAACGACATATACAATAAACAGAGAACTACAAGTAATTAGACAAAATCACAAGGAAATAAAGTTATACATTTTCTTGTTGTCTTTGCTCTGAACAGCTCAACTATTACTAATTAGCATGGCTTCAAAGGTACAAAATGTAAAGTTGATGCTGTTGTGCTGGTGATCATTCCTTCAGCTAAAATAAGTTTTTCTCAAAACCTAAATTTTGATTGAACTCATTATTTACAAGTGGTCAACATTAAAAAAAAATTGTTAAAAATTCTGAAAGATAGAACCCAAGCCGATCACATGGAAGGCTTTTCAGATCCCAAATTGTGTCTAAAAAAATTATGGGTTCCCAATGGGGTCATATTTTAAGCACTGTATTAAAAAATATATGAGTTTTCTTAACCTTCTGGTACTAATCAAGTAATTGACACTTTGATGTCGTTATCTGTCTTCTTTCAGGGAATATAGAAGAATAAAGTGTGAAAAATATAAAAAAAAAAACAACAACAAAAAATTAACACAAAAAAAAAAAGGAGTTGAAAAGAATAGAATTGGTCTGATCAAGTGAAATGAAGAGACATGCACTGTGCACATGACAGTCAAAGGGAGACAATATTCTGTCTACACATCACCACATTTGCATGGCCAACAAAATATCAAATACTGAGTATACTAGTTGGCTAATTATATTTCGTACAACAATTCAATTGGATTAATAAATAACCCATATCAGAGGTGCTAGAACAAAAAAAATACCTAGCACTTTTAAACGTTAATTTTAATCGTTTTATAAAGTTATGTATAGCTCTTGATAATGTGTCAACCTTTAACCCTGTATTTTTTCTTGAACAGCTGTTCTGTTTCATGCATTCAATTCCTTTTTGTTATAACTTTATCTATTTACATAAGGAGAAAATTGTTAACAAATATATAAAAAATGAGTGCAGCTGCGTACAATTTATCAAAAAAAATTTCTTAATAAATGACAATATAACAACTAACATTGACAAAAGAATACAATCGATTTTCGAAGAACAATGTTAAAAAAAAAAAAGCCAACCTGGCATATGGAGGAATGAGTCTGCGGGTGGATGCTGGACTGTGTCACCACCTATTTGGGCATGCTCAGAAATGGTCATGGATGCGCTGCTGCTGTACTCATCTTTAACCAGCCTTCCAGGAGGCCCTGTGCAGGGGATGTGAGGAACTACACAATTAATTTCATTAGTTAGCACAAAAGCAAACATATGGGGGTATGCTTAATAGGATCAAGAACAATACATTTCTTTGTTTTATAAAGCCCTTTCTATTTTCTTTGTTTTATAAAGCCCTTCTATTTTCTTTGTTTTATAAAGCCCTTTCTATTTTCTTTGTTTTATAATTCTCTTCCTAATTTCTTTGTTATATTAAGTTCTTACTAAATTCTTTGTTTCAAAAATGCCCTCCTCATTTCTTTGATTATAAAGTCCTTAATAATTATGTTTTATAAAGCCCTTATTAATTTTTTAAAAATAGTTCCCTTATGAATTTTTTTTCCAATGATTTATAAAAGTACTTCCTTATTATATGTTCTTTTTGCTTTATAAAGCCTTTCCTAATTGTTTGTTTTAGACCATACTAAAGTTCTTTTATTTTAATATTTCCAATTTTTTAATTCTATAATGCCATTCCCAAAATTATTTGTTTTATTAAGCCATTCTTCACCTAATTTTAAATATGTATTTTGGTGCTTCACTGTTACATTTCAACCTTATTTGAAACAAACAAAAAAATTATTGTGCATCCATTGCTGGCTTTATTTTGTTTCAAATAGAAAATTAATGTTCTTGATTATTTATCCAACAAACAAGAGCTGTAGCCAGAGTTTGTCTTCAAAAACTTTAGTTAATATCTCACTATTTGCTGATTGAAAACAAAAACAAAAACAAAGTTAGCAGACTTCATTGACCACTAAGATTAAGTCAAATTTATTTCGTCAAATTTTGGCCATAAGATATAAAAAAATAAATAACAATAATAATATTTATTATTCAATATGAAATTTTTTACAATGGGTGCATTACACCAAACAAAGCAGGACAACTATAGAAAATCAAAATATATATTCACACCAGACTTGCTTAAAATTTACAGGCGAAATGTTTATATCAGAAAGTTGAATTGTATTTAATGCTTTGATTGCCAGGTTGTCTGTTTGTATTTGCTTTTGGTGTCTTGTATCTCTTTTGTGATGGTAAAATCACAAAATCCTGACACATAGGGGTGATTTTTTATTTCTAAATCTTTTTTTTTGCTTTCTAATGAATGTTTTTCTCAAACAGCTGCACAAATGAGGTTTGTTTTTTGCCAATGATCTTACCAGGGGCATTAAGGATTTTATCAAGTTTAGGCTGCGGGATACACATTTGAGACCAAACGAGAATACGCTACAGAGGAAAGACGTAGACGGCGAAAAGAAAATCTAAATCGACCACCTGCGGACAATGGTTATGCTTGCTATGGGAGTGGTAAAATATGTAGGTCACAGCTGGGGCTGCGCAGCCATGGGAAATACTGCATACCCGAAGATATAAATAATATATATATATATATAAGCTTATTAAATATTTTTCTTTTTAAATTGCACCACATCCGCCCTTTTCAAAAAATGAAGTAAATTATGTCATTGTAACCTAGACATCTACAGGATAAATAGCTTTGAAATAGCATAATCAAAACAAACTATAATTAACTCTTTCTCTAAGCAACGCCCCCATTGTCAATTTGAACCTGTCATTTTAGTGTGTAAATCGACACAGGTTTCGTGGTTACTTTAAAAGTCATTTAATTTCATTATCTATTTCCTAGATTTAAGATCCAAGAGACTTGTCCATAGTCTGTAAGTTTTCAAATTTAATTTTTAAAATTATGTATGATTGTATAAAAATTTATAAAATTCTGTTATGTATATAAAAACTGTGCATTCATATAAATATAACACATTCCAATAACAACCAAAAAAAGTCATTGAAGTTAAAAATCATAACCTAGTGCACTATAAAAAGACAAAATTAATATTTCTATTGGAATGTGGAAAATAATTATGGAAAGAAAGGGTGAAAGAAAAATTTCCTTTATTTAAAAATAATGATAATCTTTATTATCCATCCCAGGGATGTAGTGGCTGAGTGATTAAGCACTTGGCTTCCTTCCTTGGTTCGAATCACCACTGAATCCATCCAACTCTAACGAGTACCTGACTTTAGTTGGGGAAAGTAAAAGCGGTCGGTGATTGTGTTGGCCATACGACACCCTGCTCATTAACCGTTGGCCAAAGAAACAGATGACCGTAACATCATCTGCCCATATATCGCAAGGTCTGAAAGAGAAGCTTTACTTTTTTTTATTATCTATGAGCAAATCCTATATATATATTTTGGTAATTTTCGTGTAAAAAGTGGCAAGATTGATCAAGGAATACACTGAAAATTCTAAAAATATTACTATTAACTAAAATAAACTTTTTAACAACAAACCAAAGCATCAACAAAAGGGCAATTAGGATTCACTAGAAAATACAGGGTGCGTCAAAAAAATGTATACACACTTTGAACTGTCATAGACAAATTATTTCCCGTTCTACAATGCTAGATAAATTTCTGGACATGGAAAGCTTAATGTCCAATGGGAAAAATAAATGTGATTAATGTTCATGGAACAGTTTGTGATGTGCATAAAGGTCGATCAGGGCGACCTCGTACAGCTAAAAGTGATGAGTCCACAACTGCTGTCTTGGAACTGTTTCAGTGTTCACCTCTAAAATCGTCAAGGCAAGCGTTACGTGAGAGTGATGTAAGTGCTAGTAGTGTGCTACGCATTCTGAGGAAAGGTAAGTTTTGTGTGTACGTTCCAAAGCTTGTGCAACAGCTAAGTGACGACAATCCAGATCGAAGGTTAGAAAAATATGAATGGGTTCAGGAGAGGGTGAGGCGTGACTCTGGATTTATGAGTGGCATAATTTGGTCGGATGAAGCCCAATTCAAACTAAATGGAACTGTCAATAGGCACAATTGTGTGTACTGGGCTGAAGATAATCCTCACATTACAGTTGAAAAGGCTGTGAAATTTCCTGGTGTAAATGTGTGTTGTGGTTTGTCTGCAAGGGGACTCATTTGGCCTTTGCGCTTTGAAAGTACTGTTACTGGAGAAATGTACCTAACAATGCTTGCTGACTCCATATTCCCTGCCATTCGTGCATTATTCGGTAATGATGAGTTTTGTTTCCAACAAGATGGCGCCCCGCCGCACTATTATAGGGACGTTTGAGCATACATAGATCACAATGTGCCAGGCCAGTGGATAGGATGCAGGGGACCAATCGAATTTCCTGCATGCTCTCCAGATCTCACGCCGCTGGATTTCTTCATATGGAGCACAGTTAAAGATAAGGTGTACAAACATAAACCACGTCACCTGGACACAGTGTGGCATGAGATTCAGGCGGTGTGCGGAGAAATCTCAGTGGACTTTTTGGTACGATGTACGGACTACGGAATCAGTATTGACTATACTCAGCAATGTATTGATGCTGAAGGCCACCAGTTTGAACATAACTCACATTTATTTTTCCAATTGGACATTAAGCTCTCCATGTCCAGAAATTTAGCATTTTAGAGCGGGAAATACTTTGTCTATGACAGTTTAAAGTGTGTATACATTTTTTTGACGCACCCTGTATATTGTCACAATTAAACTGTGCATTGTCTTAGAAATCAACTAACCTGCATGATGTAGGGATAGGCCTGATAAGTCTGAAAGAAAATACAAATTTGTAACTAAATTATTTGGAGATAGAGCTAAACAGATAGTATTAGATTACTATAATGTAAAAGGATTGAATAACATAAAAGCTTTAGTATACAATATAAGATCGCTCATGATCAATCATCTTTGAGGCCTCAATTTTGATTTAGCATAAAAAAACTCTAAGTAAATATACAAACATAAAATTTGTTTACAGGCACAGGTGCATTTAGTAAAAAAGAAATATGATTAATTATAAAACTGTTCTATAAAGAAAAAAAAATAAAAGGAATGCTTACCAATACCAGGGGATACCACTCTCTCATAATGGTATGGATTGATACAAACACTGTCTTGCTTGAGGTCAAAGGCATATTGGCAAAATTTCACATGTTTTAACTCATTCTTGTGCAAATCAGGCCAGCGCCATATTCTGGCATAAATGACGTGTGGGAACCCTTTCCGGCCAGCAACCTGTAGGAAGAAAAAAAAAAAAAAGGTTTTTATGTTTTTAAAAGGTCAAAAAAAATTTTTTTTTAAATACTATTCATTATACTAAACTGTGGCATTTGACGTCTTGAGAGAGATTATCTTTCCCCTTTGCAACCTCCTGTGTCTTTGCAACTTCTTGTGTGACAAAAGACGCCAATCCTTGATACACAGCTGTGGTCACAGGTTGGGCATATGTAATCACCAGGCGCTGTTGCATTTTCACCCTTCTTTCTACTAGTGTTGTGTATGGATTACAGATGCCATTATACTATTTATACTGTAATTTTTATTTGATACTATTCATATTATACTAAATATTACAGATGACTCATTACAGACTGACTATTATGGGACCAGAAGAATGTCAGATTACCAGATAATAAAAATAATTTAATTGTAAGTTATGAAAATTCTAATTATGATGTGATGAGATATTATCTTAGACTTTCAAGGCTAAAATGTCAACAATAGAAAGAAAAACTGATTCCAGAGTTTTTCTTTTGGTGCTATCTTCAACCTTTTTTTTTCCAATTTTTCCATAATGTCATAAACAGTAGGTCACCCGATGCCATAAGCCTAAGAAATAAAAATACATCCAAATAAGTTCCCATTTTTGCTTTACCTTTACCTATCTTGTTACCTAGTCTGTTGGACCATTGGGGCACCACGCAAGATTTGTTGACCATCTTTCTCCATTTCTCTCTGTCTTTTGCCTTAGTTAGATCCTCTTTCAATGCCAGGCCTGTCCATTCTTTTATGTTGTCTTCCCATCGCTTACTCTGTCTGCCTCTTTTTCTTTTTCCTGGTGCTGTTCCCTGGAGGAAAGTCTTTGTGAGACCCGAAATATGGCTGTAGATTTTTAGCTTCCGCTTTTTACGATAGTTAGCAAGTAATCATGGGGTCCAATCGCTGCAGTAACCCTGTCTCTGATCTCTTGGTTTGTGATGCGATCTTTAAATGTGATACCTAGGGTTTTTCTGTAGCATCTCAATTCCATTGCTAGGATTTCTCTCTAGCTCTGCAGTCAGGGTCCAAGACTCACAAGCATATAAAAATGTGACCAAGACCAGGGAGTGCATCAGTCTGATTTTGGTTATGTTTGCCTATTTCGCTAGCCACCATAAAAGATGTAACAATACTTCAACACAAAAAAATTTAGCACGTAAACTGTTAAATAGTAATCACAGAAAGAATATATATCACCATTTAACACACAAGAAACATTAATTATCTATCAAGAGTCAATTGTAGTTTGATCAAATATTAAAACAACATATTCCAATTAGGGATCATTTCCAAACCTTTTTTTTCCCTCTCATAATGAAGCAAAAAGCTAATAACACTGGCCTCAAACTCGGCTTCTTTTGTAATTTAATATACATATATTTCAGGGAAAATAATAAATTCTTTCTCTTTCTCTTTAAAACTTTCTGCTTCAATGTGAATATTGTCTGCCTTTTCTAGTTCTTGAAGTTAAATTTACTTTATAATGTTCTTTGGTATCAAGCCATAAACAATCCTAATATCATACAAAGAAATTTCTATTAAGTACAGCATGCTATAATTACCTGTAATCTGCCATCAAGTGTTCTCTGGATGGTGACGCACTTGGAAGGATGGGCCCCATTGGTTGTGATGGCTGTAATCAAACTGTCTAGCTCGTCCCTCTTCTCTTTCAGCTTCTTCACTAAACTCTCGATGGCTCTTTTGGCAAAGCTTTCACTCTCACCACCCTATTGAAGTAAATATGGATAAAACGTTGAACAGTTGTGTCCCTTCACCTTCAAGTAAATCATATTGCACCAGTGATTAATTTTAAATATTATGAAGTGTTTTATTTTTAAAGTTTGATCTTAGTAGTAAAAACCTTTTTTAGATTCAGAAAAATATTTTGAGATGAATATTTAAGACCTTTTCCTGAGATATAAACTAATAAAATTAATGCAATGACTAACATATTAACACAATTTCTGCATTCAAACATACAGGGAAACCTTTGATAACCTACATAAATGATAGCATAATTGTATACAAATAGAATAATTTTTAACCCAAAAATATTTATTCTACACCAAATGTACATCAATTTGTTACAAAAAAAAAAAAACAACAACTAAAGAGCAATACAAAAAGTCGTTTGTGTCTAAGCTTTACAATCAACAAAAACATATTACTGAACATCTAAGTATATACATATATACTACAGACTCAGACAAGGCTATGTTCATAATCTAAGAATATATTAGGCTCTAGCAGACCAACCTGTCGATGGCACATTAAACTGTGGACAATGCTTAAGCAGGCATCAGCTGATGTAGGAGCCTGTGTCGCCATGGTGGCGACCAATGTTTACAGATGAACCAAACCAGCAGATGTTGGGCGTCTAACCGTATTTTAGTTTTACATCAAAACTTTGTTTCACATTATTTGATCAAGACAGACAACTCTGAAACTTCAACATGAGATCAATGTGAAAACATTATTGGTCGCTTACATTTTATGCCTAAACCGAATATAGTGAAATCCAGCATAACTCAAGAAAATGTTAAATTAATTTCAATTTTTTAAAAGGACTACCAAGTATAGTATGACAGTACAAAACCAAAACCCACCTATAACCTTTGCTGCATAATATATGGGGAAAGACTTATAGTTTACGAGTCTTGAAATATTGCCAACATCAAAAACAATCTCTTTTTGAGTGTTCATGAAGAGTACAAACTTTAAAACCAAAATAAAATCAATATGTAAAATTTTAGTAGCTAAAACACAACAAAACAGACAAACAATTTTAGAATTTATATGTACATTTTTATCAAATATTATTTCCACAAATAACTTCTTCTTCTAGCCAGCTTTTCGCAGCTGAGCTGTGAAAAATAGTGTGCTGTTTTCTTCAGTTGTTCAGCACTGCCATACAAGCTGTTGGTTATGTTGGGCTGTAGTGGCAGTAGGGGCTGCCTAAGGTGGATTAGGAAGGGGTATTCAAAGAGGATATGGTTTACGGTTTCATAAGGGTGGGCACAGTGTCTACAAAGGGGGAGTTGTGTGGAATTTATTTTGTTCAGATGGTAATTTAACAGAGGTGTGTGTCCTGTTCTTAGTCCACAAATAACACATTTGATGGATAGCAAGGCACTGCAATGGTCGTGTGATAGTTACACATGTTTCTTTTTTAATCCTGAAGCCCAAAAATTGCAGCTTTTGCTCTGCTGGTGCATCACAGGTGAAACGGGGATTTACAAGAGCCTTAGCACCCTCAATCATCATCTATTAGAAGCAAGCAGAATAGTACCTGACCACAGTATTCCTGCCATCAAAGTAATGACACAGTGAATTGATAAAATGATGGTGAGGATAATGAGAGAAATAGGTGGGGGGGGTTCTATGAGGCAACTTTAGTCTCTTATTTCCTTCACCTATCTCTTGGACCGTTGGATCTAGAGACTAATCCTCAATCTAGATTAATCAAGACTAAGGAAGAAAATAACTTTAATCTATATTGGAACAAGATTCTAACGAGTCTAGACCTAATCTAGATCTAAAATTCATTTTTCAACTTCAAGAGACAAGATTAAAGAGTTAATCTGATTATCAAAAGATATAGATAGATTTAGATAGAAAGAAATATAGATCTACAATGTAGTCTACATCGATCTAGATGAGTAGATCTACTACTCAAGATCTCAAATCTAATAAATTTTAAAACAAGTATGTACTGTCTGTAGATCTAGATCTTATCTAGATTAAAGCTGCCATATCAAATAAGTTAAGCCGAATTACGCTGATTTTTCGCATTTTAATTCTCATTGCTCCTGGCTACACCTAGAAAAAAAATGAAACCATCTATAACCTCATCATCCAATGGATGCAAAGATGTTGCAAAGTTTCAACATGAGTAGTTTCAATAAAATCTGATGTCAAAGAGGGGTGGGGTAGGTATGACAGAATGTAAACTTCATCAGGATAGACACATTTTTTTCCTTGACTAAGATATCAAACGCCTTGTAAACCATATCAGACAATATGCATTTTAAAAATATTTTAATCATCTAATTCATTCATTTCAGGTATTTTCTGATCAAGCAAGAGGTGAACTACCACATGCAAAAGAAAAGACTAATTTTCATGTCAAAGAGATAGTTAAAAATTTAGGCAGTCAATGCTATGAATACATTCAGCAATGACAGGGGAGAGCATGTATATATACGATACTTTATATAAATTATTTTAATACTTAATAGGTAATGGGAAGTAAATCTGCTAAAAGGTTTTCTTTGTTAATTTGTACAAAACAAATTATTTTTTGTCAAAATATTGATTTTATAAACATGTATTTATAAATTGCTTGTAAGTGTGTTTTGTTGTTTTTAGATACTAAAAAATTACTGATTATGTTTATTTTTGCTTTGAACATAAAAAAAAAAACAACACTGCATAAAAATACAAGACTGCTAAAACAAAATGTGCTTGATGTTCTTAAGTGGTAGACCTTATCAAACACCCCTAATAACTATAAATAGGTTCAATGGAAAGCAAGGAAAGTGTAACATACATGTTCTCCTTTCTATCCCATATCCAAATCCAAATATATATATATAGGTCTTGCTAGGCTAATGCACCATGGGGTTATAGGCTATACAGTAGGCTTAGAATCAGAAGCACCCCCATTCATGTGTTGTTTTTTTTACATTTTACCGATCAATTAGTCTGTTGGACCGGTGGGGCATCATGTAAGGTTCATCAACCGTTTTTCTACATTGCTCTCATGCCTTAGAACCTCTTTAACTGGCAGGCCCGTTAATTTTTTTATGTTGTCTTTCCATCGCTTTCTCTGTCTATCACTTATTCTTTTTCCTGGTACTGTTCCCTGAAGAAAAATCTGCAAGCACTGAAGATCTTGTAATATATGGCCACAGATTTTTACCTTGCGTTTTTTTACTTTAGTTAGCAGGTCATCATGGGGTCCTATTGCTGCAGTAACCTTTCCTTATAATCTTTCTTACATTAAAAATAAAAGATGGTTGTAAGCACTCTAGACTATATTTATAGATCTAGAAATCTATATTGGGAAGCGTGATCGAGAGGCTAAGTGCGCTTGAACTTGGCTTGGCCAAGGGGGCTGGAGGTTCGACACCCGACTCGGGCCTTAAGGGCAACATGGAAAAACATTCTCCTAGATACTATAGATAGGGCTATAAAAGCCATTTAATAATTTATTGAAAGACTGCAAAGCTATTTCCCGCTATTTGATTTACAATACCGGACTCGACACCAAAACTTCTCTAGATCTATAATCTAGATTTGACTACATCAATGCTACTCGTTGATCAGGAAACATGAAAAGGACAAGATGCTTTTGTATGTAGATCTAATCAATGCAAAATGCAATGTAGATCTAGTAAAATATGTACATGTAGCTGCTGAATGTTGTGTGTCTGTTCTATTTTATGAGTAAATTTATGACTGTGTTAGTTATTGTGTATGTTTCTGCTGTGTTGTCTTAATATGAGAAAAGAGTCCTTGTAATCACAAAAAAAAAATTCCATGACATAAGCGTGAAGGATAAATAATTTAATAAAGCAGTCTTAGGTTTTAGATCTAGAATAAAGAATCTAGAGACTAGATCTACGTTTATCTAGACTAGGACTAGAGTTTAGACTTTAGAGCATCATCTTACTTAATCTTCTATTTAGTCTTAGTTAGTAAAGGCAGTAAAGCATGACTTCTCTGAGTCTGAATTTTTTTAAATATAGACTAGATCAGTAGATGATAGATCTAGACTTCTATATATATAAAATATTTGAAAGTGAAAGTGTCACAGTACAGAGGGGGTGAGAGTGAGCACTGAGAGTGCATGCATCTCAATCGTCAGTGATTTTATTCTTCAAAAAATTGAAATTCTTGTTCACAAGTTAATTATTTCTTAAACTTAAAGTTAAGTTAAGACAAGTTTAAGTTAAGAGTTAGATCTAGAGAGCTGAGTTTTTGCATTCTTGAGATGGTGAAGTTTTTAAGTCTATAAACTTTAAAACCAGCATGGATTTATGACAATATATAAACTAGAACTACCTTAACAGTAGAGGTTATATGTTTTAAATAACCACTACAAATACAATCTAGATCTAGAATCTAGATCATTTGTTGTTTTTACGAATCACAACCGAACCAAAATAAACTGCGCAAACACGATGCGCAAGTTTCTGGTTCCGTATCCTACACGTTTTGGAGAAAAGTTTCGTACTTTTGTAACAACAATGATATTATTATTTTATGTTTAAAAAAAACGAATGAGTACTCGCCCTCTGGCCCTGCCAGGGTCGAGTTTCGTTAAATTTAAACAAAATTCATCGTAGTCTCAACATCAGTTTCCACTGAGAAATTGTCTGGTGATGTGGCAGGTCTGCAGCAGTACCGCCCTCTGACAGGCAACGAGAATGTTCCTAGAAATGCCAAGGGCCTTGAAGGTATCTGTGGGGTCAGTTGTTATTATCCCTTCGGTTGATATAAGATGGGTATATTGTTATTTTAGATAACTTATATAAACGCTGATCTTAATCTCCAATCCCATGTTCCAATATTTTCGTTGTTGTTCCAATTCAGTTTTTCTGGCTGCCTGGTCGTGCGGTTTGCGCGCTGGACTGTCGTGCGGATTTATCGACGGTTGAGGGTTCAAACCCTGCCCGCTCCCATCCCCCGTCGTCCTGTGGGAGGTTTGGACTTGGAAGTAAACTATCTTCAACTCTGAAGGAACATCCGAAACATGTAAAACAAACATTTTTACAATTATGAGAAAGCGGTACAGCGATGCCAATGATTAAAGTGGGGTTTTTTTTGTTTATAAACAGCAGATTTTAATATTTAAGCATTTTGCCTATTAACTGAAATCATGACTAAGGATTGGATAAAAAAGAGAAAATATAACTTGATAGAGCAACAGTATATAGATCTAGATAACTAAAGCCTAGATATACATATCTATTAGGTCTTTATATGCATGACTGAATGCATGACGCGTAGGACGTAATCATCCTCTTTTTTTGAAATAACTTCTGTATTATATAAGATAAGAAGATAAGATATATATGGCTCCTTTTTGTCTCGGAAGGCAATGGATGGGCCCTGATGAGTCGCTGGCTTTGATTGGGTCTTGAGACGGGGCAGAATCTGATGTGGCTAATCAAGCCAATTCTAGATCGCAGACTTTGCCACAATTCGTGCATGTGTATGCATCTGATTCAGGGCTAACTGACAGGACAGCTTTCTCTTTTTCCCTCTTGATTAAAGCCGCTTCGTTTCTTTTGCTCTTAGCGAGGATATCCCAGCACGCACAGTCTGACTCCATGCACTCCGGTCTTTGGCTATTTCTTCCCACATACTTTCGTTGATGTCTGCGGCTCTCATGTCTCGCTTGCAGACATCTCTATAGGTTAGTCTTTTGGGCCCTTGGGTCTGACTCCCTCCACAAGCTCAGCATATAAGATATCTTTTGGGATTCTACCATCTGGCATTCTACCATCTGGCATGCGGGTGACATGTCCGAACCAGCGTAGCCTTTCTTTGTGTCAGGAGAGCATACATGCTGTTCAAATTGGCCAATCTCAAAACTTCCTGATTGAAGACATGGTCCCTCCAAGAGATGCGCATTTTGCGTCTCAGGCAGCACAAGTGGAAACTATTCAATCTGTGCTCTTGGTACATGTATGTTGACCGGCTTTCACTGCCATAAAGAAGAGTGCTCACAACACAGGCATTGTAGACTAGGATTTTGGTAACTGTGGTAAATTTGGCATTTTTCCATACGCGCTTGGAGAGTTTTGCATTAATCTAGGTTTTTCTTGCATTTGTTGATCCCAAGTAGGTAAATTCCTGCACCACCGTAAGAACGTGGTTCCCAATATGTATCACAGGTATTTCTGCGAAGTCTTGTGCCAGGATTTCGGTCTTGGAAAGACTTATTTTAAGGCTAAACTCTTGACAAGCAGCTGTCAAGGCATTCACTAGCTTCTGTAGACATTCTTGTGAATGAGATATGAGGGCCGCGTCATCGGTGAACAGCAGCTCCCTAATCAAGATACGACGTCTTTTCGATTTTGCTTTAAGACGTGCTAGGTTAAAAAGTCTTCCATCGGATTTATATTCCATCTTTCGTGGATTTAAAAGTACGACTGGAAAGAAGATGCCAAATAGTGTTGGAGCCATTACACATCTTTGTTTTACTCCGCTCTTGATGGAACCAACAAAAAGCTGAGAGAAGAAGAAGACCTATCTGCAACTGACCAAACCCACCCATGCCACGTATGCGGCCGGCTATTTAAAGCGAGGATTGGACTTTACAGTCATCTTCGAGTTCATAGGAAATGAGAAATGTGCTCATCTTCGACCACGAAGGAGGAGCTATACAGTGCCCTGCATATTTTCGTGAAAAGCTGGCACTTATTTGGGCAGCCGATTCTCTCTAGTACCGCAAACATACCGCTTTATATTGATATAGAATTTCAGTTTTTTTTAATTACATTGCATAAATTTTTATAAAAACAAAAGAGCTCGTGCTTTCACACAAACTCAGATGCGGCCTCCACCGGGTCTGCTCATGTACAAGAGATATTCAAGCCATATGAACTTGTTTTGATTCTTTTGAATTAAGAAATATAAATTTCAAAGAATCATCTATTGTTTTTTGCTGAAAAAGGAACTAAACAACATATCAGAAGAGCGATACCAGAGAATTGTTTGGCGTTGTTTTTCACTTTAAAACAAACAAACTGAACAACCTAATATTGATTATGTGTAATCCGACTTGTATTATAGAGAATATAGGGCATATAGTATTTTGTTACGTACACCATTTATGCGTATAGCGATGCTCCAATTTTTACAAATCTTAGGCTATATGAACGCACTCTGTCACTCTGTCTGTCCGGTAAAAAGTTTGTTTATTCTAAGCAAATGCAATGGGACCATCACGTCAGTTGTTCCTCTCGATCTGCCTGCTCTTCCAAAGTAAGTATATAGGTTGTACAAGCGACACAATGCCAAGAAGTCCTAAAAATCCAAAGACCTGTGAATAGAAATTCAGACCAATGTCGCATTTCAAGCATTTATACTTTGTCCTAATGTTGTTACTTGTCTTATAAAATATAGACGTTACTTACAAAAAAGAAGATGATTACGTCCCACGCGTGTTCCTAGGTCAATCTAGCCATGCATGTTAATCAATGACTTAAATTCTGCTAAGTCACTGGTTTTCCTGGCTTACACAGGCAACCCATTCCATGCTCTTATAGCACTAGAGAAGAAGGAGCATTTGTAAAAATCTGTCCTAGCATATGGAACGAGGAATGTGCTTTTATCTCTGTGTCTTTCTAAGTATTTTATTAGTTTTTATTTTTGCATTTGAAGATCATGGTTCAGTGTTTTATGTATAATTGCTACTTTACTTTTAAGTCTTCTATCCTTAAGGTTTTCTAAATTTAACGATTTTACTAAAGGTGTTACTCTAGTCAAATGTAGTATTCGTTTGTTACGAATCTCACGGCTCTATTTTGTGTCTTTTAAAGTTTCTTAATTTTTTCTTGAGTTGAGAGGTCCCAAGCAAAAGATGCATCAATTAATTGTATCAATTAGTTTTGATCAGTCATGTAATTAAATTTGTAATTTATCTAGACTACCAATCATAACTCTCCTTTTTAAACAACTAGCTTTTCGATGTATCCGATGCACAAAATAAAGGAAGGTTTTCCTGTATTATTTACCTAACCAAGGTTAAATAACATTTTATTTTTAGGTTCTTATTTGATTTTAGAAATTTCGTTTACATCAACAGTAAGTTAATAATAATTATAGCTTTTATATAGCGTTACTTTCATGTTTATAGCATGCTTAGAGTACTATGGTCCAATCTCATTAGTGGACCAGTGGAGGAGAGGGGATATGGAAAACAAGGTTTTCCGTGCTGTCTTTAGGCGCTCAGTAAAGACAACTCTGCTCGAGTCCGGTGTCAAACCTCGAGCCCCCTTCATAGGTAGCCAAGTCAAGCAAGCTCAAGCTCCCCACAAGTTATTAAAATTATGAAGCATATTGTTGTAAGCCTGCCCCCCCCCCCCCGGACTAACCATTTTTTTTTTTCCAATTGTGAACTAGTTGGATTTTTTGTTTAATGAGGGCATAAAATGATCTCTGGTGTGTGTTACACTAGTTTTAGGTTCGATTGAGAGATTGAAGATTGTTTTTATTTTTGTTATGATTGTGGATCGGTGCATGTGAATTTTATTAGGAGAATTGTAAAGCACTTCTTTCACTGGGATTATTGACTCATTGGATTGTGCTTCAGCGAGAAGTCTGCAATCAAAGTGACAGCGGCGTCCGGGAAATTTTAATTATTTCATCCCACGAGCTAATAATAGAATATTGTTTCTTAATTTGTAGACTTTCTTTTACGATGAATCAATCAATGTCCATGAAGCCGAATGGAAGTTTAATGTTTCCCACTAAAAAACGAATGAGCTAGAAAGTAAGAAGAGGTTTGAAAATTCGATTCTGATGAGCTAAAACACAAAAGTGAAAAAAACAACAACCTATATAGCTTAAGTTCAGGGGGACACTTCCTTTACTTTGTGCATCAGATACATCGAAAAGCTAGTTATTTAAAAAAATAGATGTATGACTGTTAGCCTGGATATATCAAAAACTTTAATTACATGAATGATCAAAACTAATTGATACAATTACACTTTTCTGGTTTCTGCTTAATTTTGATAAAAATAAAAACTCTGGGTATTTATCTAACTTAGTTTATTTATTGCTCCCTACATTACGCCAGGAAAACCAGTGGCTTAGCAGAGTTTCAGTATATAATTAACATGTACGACTTGATGAGCATACCTATCAGGTACTATTACACTATAGTCCCGACAGCTCTCCGCCGCAAATAGTAACACTGTGACCTAAGGGAAAGCAGCGCCCTGCCACTCGAGTAATACTCTTCAAAGTGGACCAACGATGTAAAGTATCACCAAACCGTCTGTATGCCTATAAGGTAAGATTTTTTTTTACAAGTTCGTTTAATAAATGAGCTATAAGAATGCGTAAATTGAGTGACTATGTAAAACTTAGGAGCTAAGTGTTCTCAAATAATAAACAACCAATGACTCAGCCAATTATCGTCTTACGGTTTCAAGTCTGAACAGATCGTGGTGGAAATCTTACACTAATAAAATGGTAAGGAAAACACAGCACTATAACTTCCAATGGCAACCTGCTGACTCTGGGTATCTACATTTCATTACTTTTAATATTTCGTTTAGTAGACAGTGACGTTGGCCTTCTATTGAAATGAGTTACCTCTTTCCAAGCCTGCACTCTTGTCTGCACCCATAGAAACAACGGATACTGAACAAAGCTGATTCCTCCTGACATTAACGACATGATTCCACAAAGTAGCCCGAACAGTTCAGTGGGATACCTGGGGAAACAAAAAAACAAGCGTAAAGATATGAAGCAATGCTGAAGTTAATGTTGTGATCTATATGTGATCTGTGTCTCCAGATAACTAATCTAGTTTCACACGTAGGCACGCATGGGTAACGTCAAGTTACAAATATGAAAGCTTTAAAAAAAAATCTTTAAAAAAAATAAACATCGCTTTTATTGACAGATCTACATACTTTCTCTATAAATATTCTAATATCTTAATTAAATTATGTACTATAAACGAAAGTTTTCAAGTTCCATTTGTTTTTGCCGATGAATGTGCAAGCTGAATAGAGGAATTGTAAACAAGAAAAATATTTTAAAATGCTTTTTAAAAAAAAAAAAAAAATTCCTCCTTCATAAATAGCAACGGTTCTCAATTTTTTTCGCTCCGCGATCTCCTAAAACAATTTTCCGTTAGTAGGCAACCCCAACCATACAATTTGTTCTTTCATAGACCTAGGTAAGTGTGATTTAGCTAGTGTTATTAAATAGTTACCAAAATGTATTTATCTGATGTCCATGATGTTAATTCCATAGCTAGAAACTAAACATAGCAAAAGCTTTATTTAGTCTAAACTAAATTTGTGCTTTAATTTTACAAAAATGTATATTTTATGACTTCTATTTATTTACTTTTTAGCGGCCCCAGAAAGGGAAAAGACGCTATTAGTTTTGTGTTGAATGTCTGTCCGTCCGTCCCGTTTAGATCTCGTAAACTAGAAAAGATAGTGAAAATCCGACATCATAATATTTTAGACCATTCAAAGTTCTGATGCAACGGCTACTTTTTTCTTTTCTGAAAGCGAAAAATAAAATTTGTTAAATCACTTATGCAAGCAGTTTTTTTTTTCATAAAAATACACCACTTTTACAACTATTTACTATTAATAATAACAACCACGGGAGGCTCATAAGTAGGAGATACTACCATCCACCATATTTTAACACATTTATGCAAACGTTTTTAGATTTTTTTGAAAATTTAAGTTAATTTAGTGCTGTTATACTAACTACTACATTTACACAAAAAATGTTTACTTTTTTAAAGAGAAAAAATCTATTTAGTATGCATATAAGTTGGACAAAATTTGAAACAACAAATAAGTAATTTTTCATATTATCGCGTGAACTGCAGTGCGGATCCATGACGACAAAACACTGAACAAAAGGATTTTTTTTTTAAGGAAATGTTTTTTTCTTGAGGAATAAGAGATAGTCCCTTTACAAAACAATTAGAGCGATTAGGCCAGGTTCACATCTAACTTCACATTCACTTTCATCTATCCTTAGGTCTGTGGACCGCTGGGGCACCACACAATATCCGTCAACCTTCTTTCTCGATTCTCTTCTGTCATTTTTTTTTTTGGATAGAATTTCATTCTGATGTTCTTTCTGAAAATATTGAAACCTGCCTTTGTACTTGCCTCGGTGGACCATTTTGGGGGCCGATTTTGAGTTTGTGTCTCCACACAAACTGTCTTTGTAACCTTGTTTTATTGAGGGATTACAATATTCATGTTGCATACATAACCGACAATTTTAAAAAAGTATCGCTAAGCATGGAAAACGTTATGTCCTCGATACATTGCTACAAAACTTGTTGCGACAGTATTTTCAAGCACGCCAAAGTTATTACAAAGGTTGACCTTGTTTCTGTTTCACTAGTTTAGGAATTCTCGGGGTAGTTTGTGTATGAACACATCTTCTGCATCATGCTTATTTCTATATTTAGACTTGATAACTAACAAGCAAAAGCATCTTTAGCCAAGATGTGTTGTTGGAAATGGAAAAGGAAGTCGCAAAAAATCTCAAAGAAAAGGCTGCAAACAACTGATCCAGATTTGTATTTCAGACATTGCAGAGAAATCAGATTTAATTGTATCGCTATTGATGCAATGCCTTTGTCATTGTTTTCGTTGCTAAAATGTGTCGGTGAATCATACAGTGCTGGTCAAAGCGGGCTCGTAACGGACTATTTGTACCCGCAAAACTTCCGGACATAGCGTACAATGAAGCAGTAGATGTTTGGTTCGAACGATTTCAATTTTTTTAGGGGGGTTATATTTACGTGGAAAAGACCCGTGTAGAAAATGTTTAAAGCCCCGGGCCGGAAATGTCACCATGGACTTAAGTTATAAACAAGTAAAGTCTAAAAATAAAATAAAATTTAAAAAAATCCTCCTTTATAAAGCTAAGAACTGTTTCGTAAGAGCGATTATTTCAGTTTTATTTTATAACTAATGAATGAGACTTTCAATCTTTCTCTTCGTTCTCATTTTTCATGTTGGAAGGTTCAGATCAATGCTTCCCAGATCAGGCAGTTCTCATTATAATAGATTGGTCTGTCTATATTAACTATATGTTACTTTTAAACAAAAATTAAATATTTTTTTATCCCCTCCCGAGTCCCCCCCCCCGCCCGAATAAACAACAACAACAGGTAAAGCGAATGTATAAATCTTCTCAGAACCTTTATTTATTTATTAAACTAATTAATGAA
Organism: Biomphalaria sudanica; assembly: GCA_036873155.1. Taxonomy (NCBI): domain Eukaryota; kingdom Metazoa; phylum Mollusca; class Gastropoda; family Planorbidae; genus Biomphalaria; species Biomphalaria sudanica. Next base: position 214,980 of record JAZGLO010005433.1, on the reverse strand, counting down.
TAAAGCCTACATGCGCAGAAACCTGCCTAGACTTTTAGCCAAATTTAAATTATTTTTTTCTCATTATAGTTGGAAAAATTATTACTTTCAAACTAGAGTTTTCCCAGTGTAGCCATTTAGCTAGTAATTATTTTCCTAAGAACAATACATCAACTGTTTGATTTATAAAAATAGAGCCGTTTTCGAGAAACGTGTCTAGCCAGGTTCCACCTTTTTTTTTTTTTTTGTTAATCAGATGAAGAGTTTGCAACCCGAAAAGAGGAACAGTAGGCCTAAAAATAAAGACTTTACGTACATGATTCTGAGAAAGGCAGCGCCACAGCTGTACAAGGCGGTTCTAAAAATCACAAGAGCAATACTGGTGACGACAATAATGTCGGGACCACTGACAATGAAGAAGGCACACGCGATCACTCCCAATACGCTTGTGGCGCCCAAAGATACACTGGAAGTAATCAGAGTTCTCTTCACTGCTTGTTGCTTGTCTGTGAATAAAAAAAATTGAAAGAAAGAGCAGGGAACTAGTAATTATTTATGCTAATGACCCTGAGACTTGCTAGTAGGGTGGCATGCGCTCTGGACAGTTTTTGAGAGAGTCACTAGTTCAAATTCTTCCCGCTTCCATGTCATTCCATCCAGCAGGAAGTTTGAATAATAATCTCCCTTTCTGCAGAAATGTAGAAAATAAAAAATTAAATAAGGTAATTATGAAAGAACGAGCCAACCCGCGGCGTAGCATACGCCCCTCCCCCCATCTTTTTTTCTGAGCCTCGCTCTCTGTCTCCGCGAAAGTTCCGTGGGGTAACTCTAGTCCGCCTTTCAGAATTAAAAGTGCTTTCTTTCCATGAATTTTTCATTGTGGTGTCCTGCATGGTTGGACCACGAAGTGAACTATATGTATATATGAAATATGAAACGTTAATAGCAACATAAAAGAAATTAATTAAATGAGATTACATGAAGGTCCCGCTAGGTCGTTAACGCCGGAAGTGATAATGGTCTTAAGCCCATCATTACCTATAAAATGCTTCCATCGGCATGCGTTTCAAATAGCCTCTGACAACCAGTCTAACTCCTAGCCTTCAAGTGTGGTTCAGATACTGAGCCAGGCTTAACACTTACCATTAACAGGAGAAGGGGCAAAGGCGAACAATTGGCGCCTAAACCAGTAAGCTTCGGGCGGGGGGGGGGGGCTCTTTACTCCTTTGTTGGCTGCCCATCTAGGAGAAGGACAACTCTGATTGTAGTATGTATGCAAATGGTATCATCAATAATTACCTTTGTTGTCTCCCTTGTTTAGGAAATCCATAGACAAGCCAATACACAGTGACAGTACAGGACTGCCTAGCATTGAATACAGTAAGACATCTGTAAATCGACTAACTGTAAAACAAATTTAAAAAATGTATTTCTGGTAAGAGTCACGTAAATTAATACATAATTCTGTGAGGGTTTGAAATGTTAATGTGATTGTTTTAATGGCTAAATGCGCTGGCATTGTTGTTAGTTTAAAATAAAGTAAAAATACATGATTTTAGTTCTATATTAACAGCGTTGGCCTAAAACATATGTGAAACAAATATATAAATATAATCTTAATTACAATGTGGTAGAAGTAATGTAGTCCATTAGATTATTAATAGGAGCATGAAATCTGTAATTATAGTTTCACGCAGCGTTTTTGTTTCTGCCTTTTCTCATTATCAATTTAGAAGCTGAGTTAAACAGTGGCTCACAGATGGCATATTTCTATACATTCAATCTTCTGTAGGGGTGTTTTGTGCCCAGTGTCTTGTTCTGGCTTCTAGATTAAGTATGCAGCTTCGGACAAGCAACTATAACATATTCAGAGAAGATGGCCAGAACTCTCTGGTGAGACGCCACTGGAACATGTTTAGAAAAGATGGTCAGAATTCTCTGCTGATATGCCACTGGGACATTTTTTAAAAAGGTGGCCAGAATTCTCTGGCGAGACGCCACTGAAGCATGATTGGAATAGATTGCCAGAATTCTCTGGTGAAACATCAGAAGAGCTCTCTCGAAGGGACACATATTTGGGACTCAAAGAAGTGCCCTTGCTGAGGACATGCGCAGACGAAGAAGAAAAACGAACAGACATTCCAAGGAAAACGGCTTTGTCAGTGTAGTTATGACAAAATATATAGGTCGCAACTTAGGTTGAGTTGTCATGTAAAATAATATTAATGATAACTATATATCTTTTATAATAGGACTATATAATAATTTATGACAGTTAATAATGGTAATATAAAAACAAAGTAATAATAATAACATAATAACAAAATGATTACATACATTTCGAACTTACAATACTAACTAATAGGATTTATAAACAAAAAGATTGCAATAGTTTAATAGTTTACCTTCTTCAAGATTTTTATTTGTGACGAATTCAAGCCAAGGATTGAACGTTCCCAGACACATTGCCAAAATGATCTGCACTACGCATGCCCAGAAGAGATAGAGTAGGTATGTTCTGGAGAATAAGCACTCCAGTAGTTTTTTTGTACTACGACCTTTGAACTCATCGGACGATCCGCTCAAGGTCGATGAATTACCTACTTCTTTAAGAACATCGTTTCCGCTGTTAGTTTGAATCTGAAGAACGTTTCCGATTGGTCTATCTCCCTCGTCTTCGGTGACATAATTGTGAACAACGTGTTCGGATTGGTCTGTCAAAAATTTGAATATGACTATAATGAATAATAAAACAATACATTATTTGAAGATTTGTAATTATGAAAAAAAAAACGCTTAATTGAAAGTTGTTTAACTATAACCTTGTAGTTGTCATTTCACCTTCACATATCCCTTAGTCTGTAATCGTTGGAGCTCCACACAAGATTTGTCGACCGTCTTTCTCCATTCCTGTCGTTTGCCTTGGATAGAACCTCTTTAATGGCAGGCCCGTCCATTCTTTAATGTTGTCTTCCCATCGCTTTCTCCGTCTGCCTCTTCTTTTTTTTCCTGGTACTGCTCCCTGAAGGAAGGTCTATGCGAGCCCTGAAGACCTTTTAATATCTCCATAGAGTTTTAGTTTGTGACAGTTTGTGTATTTTTGACAGTATTTAGCAGGTCATCGTGAGGTCCAATAGCTGTAATAATACTGTCTCTAATCTATTCGTATGTAATGCGGTCTTTTTATGAGATAACTAGGATCTTTCTTAGCATTTCAATTCAATTGCTAGGATTTTCCTCTCTAGCTTTGCAGTCAGCGTCCAAGATTCGTAAGTATAAAGGAATGTGGCTATGGGCACAGAGCGCATCAGTCTGATTTTAGTGTTGAGGATTGTACCTTTGTCTTTCCATATTGTTTTGAGTTTAGCAAGTGCTTCTATGGACTGTGCTATTCGAGCAAGTAGTTCAGCTTTGGCTCTCTCATCTGAGACGATGTCATTTGGTGACAGTAATTACTTTGAGAAATATTAAATTTCCACTTTAGAACGTGCTTTAATATTTAAGTGCACACGTTTTGAAAAAAAAATGGGTATTTAATACAAGCTGGAAATTTTATTGGTAAAAAAAAATTCAACAGCTGAATACATAAATAAAACGCAAATAGATTCAGACAGTGGCGTCACTAGGTTTGGTGTCACACCTCACCAACTTTCCAACTAAAATCCCCCACCAAAAAAAAAAAAAAAAACCAACAAAACAAGTGTTGTTGTTTTTTCTTTTTCTTGGGCTAAATACTTACATCTAATGATTGCCATAAAAATTGTACAACGAGTTTCTATTTTATTTTAAAATTTCGCTGTTTATGACACCCCTAGCAACCATCTATTGACGTTAGTGGATCCAAGGAGCTTGATGATCTTACGCAAGACTAGCGACTATTGTCGCTTTATATATTTTATATTATGTCACGTAATAATAAGTGTCAAGATGCTGTTGACGGTCGTTGACTTGTAGCACCAAACTGCGGGTAGACAACTAAACCGCTGTGAGAGTATTATGAATTTTAGTTTATAAAACTTGAAATAACTTGAATAACATCCTTGTGACTGTATATATGTGTGGGGTGATAATAATACACATAAGACTGGTCACTAAGATGTAGAATCGTGTATTAATATCAATATGTCGCGAATGCTATAGAATGCTGGCTTCATGTGTCCACCTAACACGTAACGAGGACGATTAGTATACAAATACTTGAGTCGAGCTTTAGCAGACAAAATATAAAGTTTATTCAATAATACGATATACTGCACTTCTGATGGTTACATCAAGATATCAAATTTGAAATATAACTACATCCGCATAACAGCGGTATCAAATATACTAAAATACGTCCGCATCACAGAGGGAACCAATGCACTTACAACAATATGTATCCAGCTCTAAGTACAGAAAACAACTATTAGAAATATTTTTACCGTTTCAAATCCCAGAGACGACTCTACTCACCCTACTCAACTGAACTTAAGTTACTACTGTCTTCAAGTGACCACTCTGCTCAATTGACTTAAACGTAAGTACTGGCCAAAAATCAATTGAGTCATTCTTACTTCCTATTTCTATCTCAGACGTTCGCGTGTCTTTCACCCTTATGACCCGAGGTGAACATATAACAGGCAATGTCAAGCGAGACTGTGATATGCACACTACTGAATATAACGTTTATAAATTATTATAAACATACTCAACTCGAGATGAAATGAAATAATTGTAGTAGACTTTAGTGATAATATAAGATGGTTTTTTAAATACAATCTAACTCCCTTTAAAAACACGTCTTTTTACTCTGGCATTCTGAAGTTGTCTGGTGTACCTAAGAGAGAGTACAACAGTGCTACTTATCTGCATCATTTGCACGCCATCAATCAATCGCTTCTTGTCACCGTCAGCACAGATAACACACCATAGAAATACACACACACACACACAAATGCACATACAAACTTCATTACACAAGGTTGTTTTCATTAAATGAAAAATTAACATGTTTTTTTTTTCGAGAAACAATAATTTTTCAATAGAATTAAAAATATCAACGGGAATTAAAAAAAGGAGGCATGTTATCAGCTTAAATTCTTGTTGTTTCTATTCGAAGATTCCAGCTCCGGTAGCCTCAACATGACGCCGTGATGGAAGCAGATAGGCTAACAACATGTAGCGAACCTAGCCCCTTTCAGATTACCTCAGTAAAGTTCTGAAGACCCAGTCCAAAAAGTCCGCCATTACGTTTCACAAGGACGTCACATTAATGAGAGCAATAGACTGGCGATCCTCTTACAATTTCGGAGACATAAATAGGAATATAAGGAAACTCCTTATAGTTGCGCGGACAAATATAGCGGACCAGGACCGGAGTACTTCGAGCTACACTGTAATAGTCGCAGCTATCGTGGAACCTTTAGACTGGACTTGGAGCCAAGCGCACCTGGTTCACCCTTCTCTGTTGGGAGAAACCTTTATTTGCGGTCATGGGATGAATGTTGTTAAATAGACGCTCGAATTTCCTAATAGACTTTTTTTCGAAGGCTCTTTCCTGTTTATTTAATAAGCTAATTTAAGAGAAGATATAAATACAAGTTTGGCTTCCGAACCGGGGACCGGGGTTCGAATCCTAGTGAAGACTGGGATTTTTAATTTCGAGATCTTCGGGCGCCTCTGAGTCCACCCAGCTCTAATGGGTACCTGACATTAGTTAGGGAAAAGTAAAGGCGGTTGGTCGTTGTGCTGGCCACATGACACCCTTGTTAACCGTGGGCCACAGAAACAGATGACCTTTACATCATCTGCCTCATAGACCACAAGGTCTGAAAGGGGAACCTAACTTTTACTTATAAATACAAGAAGAATAAATAAGTAGCTTGTGTCACGAGTCGAGTCTGTGACCTACTTCGACCAGTTTCTAGAAGCTCGAGGTCAAACCAGTGCAAGTGTCCAGCGTAAACAAGTTAATTTTAGGTATCCAATCAAAGAAAGAGGTTAAGGGAAAAAAATAGCACACGTCAGCTTCTAGAAGGTCAAAGTTACTAAAATAATTAGGGGAGAAGTTTCCATGATTCTGGAATGTACGATCAAGAAAGGTATAAATTAAGAAAAGTCAGTTAGACTGGGTCCTCGCTTAGGCCTCGATTAGTAATGGTTATAAGTTTTGTGATATTAGCGGGTCCATTAGTTAAAGTTTTATAAGTTGAAGTTGAAGTTATACTAAGTGAAGTTTCATGTATCTTTAAGTTTTATTTATGAAGTATCAAGTCAAGTTGTTATTGAATTGAGAAGTCATTTTATGTGAAAGTTGAAGAAGTATTATTAAAGAAGTTTTAAGAAAATACAGAGAAATGTTTCTTTCTTCATTTCATTGAATTGTCAAGTTTGATACTATAATCCCCGGTAAGTGTGATCGTCACACTTGAAAGATGTAAAATAGACATAGGGCTTACATTTTTCAAGTACGTGTTCCTTCTTTTGAGAATCTCCAGCGTCTGGACTGACTCTCTTCTCATTCAGATCAAGAGCATCAGTAGACTCAATGTGTTCTTCATCATCTCTGTTGTTCTTGGGAACATCTTCTTGGCTGGGTATGAAGTTTCTGGGCAAGAAGAAGAATGTACTCAGCAGGGTGCACAAGTACAGGGCGCCAAGCACCAGGTGGGACACGAGTAAACTGACTCCAGACTCGTAGGTGATCTTTAAAGTGAAATTGGAATCATGGAAAAAAAAAACTATAACAAAAAAAAAATAAAGCTTATTTAATGGAAAGAATGACACAATTACTGCCATGTCAAAATAAAGGATTATCACCAATTAATTAACTAAGTGGGTATTTTTTAACGATGCAGATGTTGTCCTTGACAATGAATAATTGTCTTTAAATTTCAACTTGATTGGAAAATGGGAGAAATAATATGTAAAAGAATCGTCCAAGAATGTCATTCTGGATATAAGCCTTGTAAAAAGTACTTAAATATAGGCTTATAAATCGCATTTAACTGGATTTTGACTAATATCAATAAACAGCTGTAGCAGTGTTGCTGCTATTAAGGTTTAGTAAATGACATACAAATCCCGGGCCAATGATAATTAAGTGCCCTTATACGAAAAAGGAAATGAAAAAAAATAGATTTAACAAATTTACATGTTTTAAATTTACATCATGTATTAATTATAATAAGCTTCTAAAATAAGTCAAATTATACTATTTGTCAATAAAAGGTGGTATAAGGTGGGAAACTCCACCAATAAACACGCTATACCTTAGCACTGACATATAATATTTGGAGTTACAAAGGGTCCCATATCTCTAATAGTTTAGGGCATTTTCAAGTCTAAATACAGCACTATTGGTACATACATTGGAATGTCTTTTTATAATGTAGTAATACATTCAGGATGACTCAATTTGTTTTTTGTTTTTTTTGGGTTACACTTAAATTATGGGATGGGGCCCCTTCCTGATAGTCTTGAACCCGAGCTCATGCCATACTTCTGGTTCTAGCTATATTTTGAATGATTGTAGAACTATCAATTAAAATATCAATGAGCGAGTGACATTGTAATAATTTTTTTATACAACATGATGGGTTTAAAATAATTAATGTTCTACAATAATGACTTAAAGTTATTTAATTCTTTTGAAAATTAATTTTTTGATCCTAAAAACTATTTTATTTTAGTCTTCAATCTAAACCGGGATTGGAACTCCAAAGCTCCCAATAGTTTGCCAGTTAACAAGCTGACTCTAATAACATTGTGGTAGGCCTATTTCAAAGTACTCCAATACTATAGAAGTCATAGCCCAATGAGACTGATCTCCCAATAGTTCGAAAGCGAAACGCTTTGCAAGTTGACAAGCTGACCCTAATAACATTGAGGTGCACCAATTTCAAAGTACTCCAATACTGTAGAAGTCATTGCTCAACGAGACTGACAAATACACTTAATTTGAAATAGGGCTGACTTTCTAGTAGTACCTTAATGACCGTTTGAACAAAGGACGACGCTTCCAGTGCACCACATAAGAGGCCCACTATACCAGCACTGCCTTTTGAGTACAGATAAGAAATCTGAAATATTTTAAGAAATGTTCGATTTAAGAATTATATTTTTTAAATAACATATCCAATAGAACGGACGCGTCAAGTCAATGTTCTTATAAAATATGACTAGTCTTAGCTAGAATATGAAAACGTTTGTTAAAGGTTTATTGAGTTGCTTAAAAAACTCCTGCTTCTTGTAGCTCCTCCTTCTTTTGTTAGGACGTTGCACACATTTGAGAGGTCGTCGAGCCCCTCCCCCCTCCTCTCCTCTAGAAACGGGCGCCCCACATTTAAGATCTGGTGGTGTACGCTCTTGTGGATGGTGGAGATGGTAGAGTTCTGACGTCCTCAATCCTGTCTATTCTAGGAATACTTTTAGACCCACCTGAGGAGCCACTTCTTCTTCTTCTTAAACTGTCAGGTAGAGTTGAGCCTTCGGCTCTTGAAACTTTAGGCCAGCAAAAGTGAACAAGAGCTCCCTTTCACTGGCCTGAAAGAGAACAGTGTATACTGTTTTGTCTGACGGGTGGGTCAGACTTGCGGCAAGAGACCGCGTACACTAAGACTCCCGCCATTTTCCTTTTCTATACCAGGCTAACTGTGCGGGACACGCCATTTATGTAACGGCCCCTAGAGGAACAGCGCCTTGATTGTGACAAGGTTGTGGGAGCTTTTTTAGAACTCAGCACAGTGCAATGAGGATGCTCTCGCACCCCCTCAGGCACCCCCAAGGGAGTCTTGTTTTACTACCTTTTAGCCTAATCGTTTCCTCTTTACGATCGTTTCCACCCGGGCGCCACTATGAGGCAGGGTAGCATGCCCGGGCTGAGGAGCCACAAACATACGAAAGTGCAAAAGAATGGATCAAGTTCAAGTGGTACGAAAGCTGAGACCATGTAGGATCGGGAAGTCTGGAAGGTTCTCAAACGCCCAAATCGAAGGACGAATGGTGGCAGCTAGACAGAAAGGATCAGTCAAATTTTTACACGTTTTCGCAAGGCACACTGTCCTACTTCGCTGGGATCCGAGAGAACCACGATCTTAAATGTCGACACCGTCACACTAAAGATGAGACAGTACAGAACTTTCTCAAAGACTGCAAGATGCTTAGAAACACATTAGAAGATACGACTTGTCTTGAAACAGAAACAGTTCATGCGGGGTCTTGCCCTGTACGGAGACAGGAAAAGCCCTACTGAACACTGCCAGATACCTGAATCTTGCTATAAGAGATTAATCTCAGCAAGGAGCCTTAGTGCATAAGGATTGGTGAAGGTGAAGATTCAACATGGAAAGGATCTGATAATTCTAATAATAATAGGCAATGGGACAGAATCTGTCTATATAATTCTCTACGTCGCCCAACCATGCGGGACATCACGCACGCACGCCGACTCTTTAACCCTCGATGAAAAAGTCATGGAAAGATAACTCTTTTATTTCTGAAAGTCGGAGAACAAGTAAGAGGTCTCTGTAATGGCACTAGACTGACTGTTACTAGCATTCACCGCAACATACTGAAGTGTAATACTATCGCAGCTGCTACCTCACAAACTGTCCTTATTCCCGGATATCCCTGACTTCATCAGATTCCATTTTTGCCTTTCACCTTTACGCGCAGACAATTCCCTGTTAGATTAGCCTTTGCCATTACAATTAATAAAGCCCCAGGCTAAACGTTCAAAACGATAGGCCTCTATCTTCCAAAACCTGTTTTCAGTCATGGACAATTGTATGTTGCTCTCTCCAGAGTTCCTTCTTTTCATTCTCTCACGGTCGTTTGCCCAAACCCACCCCAATTCGACAATTGTGTCTTTCAGGAAGTGTTCATCCATCACTAAATAGCGGCGTATGCTACGCCGCGGGTCGGCTAGTTAAAATAATATGACTAATTAAGTAAAATGTGAAGAAATGTATAAAATCTACATACATTTTAAAATTTATTTTATCAAACTAACCTGATTGTTT